>JAMWBK010000009.1:0-1200000 GCA_029953675.1 Rhodosorus marinus
GTTACGAGCCAGGCTCGTGAAGATGAAATCGAGAATGGTTCCAGCCACTAGAAGGTCTCCACGAGGGAGGACGACTGGGGGAATGCCCCCACGGAGGGGAAGCGAGCCTCCTTCCAAAGAAATCCACGCCGGAGCCAACTCCGAAAACGCGTACGCCAAATGCCCCAGTCTCCGCCCTCCTTCAGGACATAAGACTGTAGATCCATAGGCTGCGACCTCGCAGCCGTGCCTGGAGCGCTAATCGTGCTTCTCCCCCTTAGACCCGGGGGAGTCGGTCCTCGCTCTCTTACCTCCTATCCGCACCAAAGTCGTGAGCCGCCCACTCCGCGAGGCTCGCGGAACGGATCCCCGGGCTGCAGCAAAGTAACCTGGGCGTCCTCCACCGACATGCCCTCAGTATGCTCCCCTGCCTCACCACTCTCGCTGGAAGTGCTGCTGGAAGCAGAGCCCTCCAAAATCCCCAACCGCTGCAGCTCTGTCTTGTAGCGCGAAGTCAGCACAAGTCGCCTCTCCAGATCGAAGAAGCTGGACACCGCCATGCGCAGGTGACGAGGGCCCGACCGGAACCGCTCCAACAAGATCCTCTCAAGGCGCTGAATCCGTAGCCAATGGATCGCTGGGGTTACGCTTCACGCTGCTCTCATGCTCAGCGAGCCCTGCCGTTTCTCCCGGAGACAGGAAATTGCCCGAGAAACGGACAAAATCGAAATGCAAAACCACCTGCGAGTTGCAGCGCATGCCACCGGGCGCTCTCAGGCCACTGCTAGGCTTCGCCAGCAAAGCCTCCAGGTACTTGGCGGCGGTTGCGGAGACCAAAAACAGCACATCGCGGCCCTCATATTTTGCGAAGAAGAAATCACCCCGGCTGCACCCTAACGATTCCGCAAAAGTGTCCCGGAAATCTCGCATAGACGGAACCTGGCCTCGTGTAGTTTTGCGCCGGACATTTCGCACCCACAGAAATTGGAGAGTGGTCTCCACAGGTCCACCCTGAGGCTCGCGAGATGGTAGGAAACGGAGCATAGCCGTCGTACGTGTGGCAGTGGTGCCCTTCCGCAAGACTGATGCGTACGAAGGGCCCCCCTTGCGGCTACCACGTGCCCCCGCAGTAGCCGGGAGCTGGTGACCACCTGAGGGCTGGTCGAAGAGAGGGAAGTCCAGAGGGAACTCCACAGCTGCAGTCTCCTCCACACCGGTTGCCGCACAGTCACCACCACCATTGCCTCGAGTCCCCGAGCGCTGAAGCGCGTTTTGGCCCTGCCTGCCGCTCCCCAACGTCGTACTGTCCCGCGCAGCAGCAAGCGCCCTCGCCTGTCCCGGGACAGGTTCATGTTGATTGACCTGATGTTGACTGCCTTCAGCCAACGCTGCCACTCTGGTGCAATTCAAATTCTCGTCCGAATTTGAATTTGACCTGGCCAGCAATCCCGATTCCAGCCCACCTGGCTTCTGGGTGAGCTGAGGGAGCACTCCACGATCACTCGCAGCCGTGATCAGGCTGGTGACAGCGGAGATAAGTGCACGCGCCTGGGTGCCAGAAGCGCCTTCCAAGTCAACCTCGGAAGAAAAGGTGCCGCTGCTGAGGCGAACACGGAGTCCCCCACCTGGCAGTGCCTCCTTGGGATGAGGCTCCGTCGAGCGCGGAGATATCGCTACCATCCCGGAAGAAAAAAGTAGTTGCAATTGCAAACGACGCACCGCGGAAAATCGAGGGGAAGGCGTACCAGAGGAAGCGCTTCCCGTAAACGAACACGCTCGCGACCGAAAAAGAAACAAAACCCCAATCCTCCTCTCCAGCTTTAGCCTAGGACTTGGGGAGTAAAAGAGGTGGCTCCGCAACAGAAAGAAGTCCAAAATCTGAGCAAAGCGTGGTATACGGGCGTGGCAAGCCACTAACCAAACATAAACCCAGCCAGAAAAATATTTGTCACGAAAGCATCTAAAATTTAGATGCATCAAGTTGTTACACATGATAGAACAGATGCTATACTTGATCTTAGCCAAAAGGCCGAGAAGATCCTTATACTCCATTTGTAATCGTGAACTTATCTTCGCAGCTGCCTAGGGCAGCGCAAAATAGATGTTACCTCTATCTGAGAAGAAAGGTCAAGTCAACCCCGCTGCCAGGGTCTCAGGCTACCTTCAAAAGAAAAAACAGGGACCAGTGGATTCCCCAACTGGTTCACAGGGAAAGCGCTCTAGCGCAAGCTCCGCAGTTCTTCGACAAAATGTCCTGTTCAGCTGAGCTCGCACGTCACTGAGCTCGTTGGTACGGTTTGCACGCTTCTTTAAGTAGTTCTCTGTTTTCGTTTCACGCGTTGTGTAGCGTTCCAGGCTATCAGAAAAGCCCAGTCCAGTTCGAGAGTCGACCGTCTGCATAGGACATAGCCAAGGCAAACACGAATAACGCTTGGATACGTCACAATGTGGGGTGTTTATCGTTCATAGGCGGTGAAAAGCATGGTTGCAACGAATCCATCGAGCGTGGCACCTACTCTGTCGTTCCCTGCTCATGTTTTTTGAATAGCTTTAAGGCCCTTTTTTTGTATTTTTCGTCCATAAGTACAATGTATAACATTTCTCACGCCGTGTCACTGCAATAGTCTTCGCTCAAAGTCCGTCAACACTGGGATCGGTTAACTGCAACGATTTCAACTTTGTCTGGACAGGTCTCAGAGATCGCGACTGTGACAGCCTCGGATAAGCCCTGAATTCGCTTAGAGGAAATGCTCAATGCGCCGAGAACCTCGTTTGAGCTGATGACGACGCCATCTGCTTGCTCCCATGCAACTCCCTTCGGTTTTTGAGGCCATTCCCAGGATACCTCAAGGCTCTTCGGCAGGTTCACAGAAGCCTCTGTCGACGAGAAAGTGATCATACAGGCGCTAGCCGTCTCACCGGAGAGTCTCGTCCAGGATGCAACCTTCTCTACTGAAACCTTGTAAGAACCGCAACCCACTTCCTGCTCTCGGGCCACGGTTTCCAGAAGTGGTAGCCCGGTCGATGTTTCAGCCGGAGCCATTGTCGGGGACGTCGTAGGAGTCCCAGTATAAGTCGGTGTCGGCGTGGGTGTCTGAGTCGGAGTCGCTGTCGGTGTCGGGGTTGGAGTGGGAGTCGGGGTCTCATCCGAATCGAAAGAGTTGCACATGATTGGAATTGTCGAGTTGAGGGCGTCGGCAAAGTTCGACCTCACGTAGCTTCCGGTGAAGTAGAGTCGAATGTTAGTAATGGTGTTGATGTCCTGGAGCCTGGCATCGATCTGATAGTTGCTGAATGGGCTTATGTCGATGAAGTCCTCCGTTGAGAAGACGGCATTTTGCCGGATGTAGTCGGACGCCATCCACTCCTTGACGCTTAGCTCGTCACTTGCAGGTGCACCCCCGAAGTACATAAACGTTCGCTTTCGGTTGGCGTGCGTATACTTCTTCACGTAGTACATCGAGTCCTCATCATCTTCCGCCTCTGCAACTCGAGTGACCCCGGACATGCTCTTGTGCGTGATGTCGACGACTGGACTCGTCTCATCCGACACGCCGTCGAAAACGACAAACATGCTGTTCATCGAGATCATGGGGAAGAAGAGCGGATCTTCTAGTCCCGGGAGATTGTTGAAAGCTGGATCCGATGGGTCAACGCAGAAATTGATGGACCCCGTCTCCAGAAACTCCGCCCAGTTATCCTCTCCTACTGTCTCCGCCTTGATATTGTAAGGGCCCCAGAAGGTGCCATACTCCATCAGTTGGTTTTTCGTATAGGAGGTCTCGTACCAACTCTTGAGTGACTTACGCAGTTGAATGATCGCGTCTGATGCACAGCTGAAGTATAGGCTCCCTGATGTGTCCAGAAGGGAAGTTTCCCACTCGCAGTCTGCGAGGCTGATGGTATCTACTGACGACATCGAGCCCATCATGAGATAGTTCCTCGCGGTGAAGACGGCCTCAAGATCTCGGTGAAAATCGGCTATCAGAAGGTTGTAGTTGGTCTGGTGAGCGACCTTAACAGCGGGTGCGGCGGGATTTATCATGTTGTTCTTCATCTCGACCGCCAGTGCAGCCACGACGTTCTGGAGGTAGAGCTTTGTTGCCGTGACCTGCTTGAGGTAGCTCATATAGGAGGAGTAAAGCGCGATGAGGTCGTTCTTTTGGTTGACCCACATCTCCAGCCCATCGAATGCCCGAAGGAATGTAGTCGCCGAGGTGTAGCACTCCTTTTCATGTACCCCACGTAGTCTTGAAGCTCTTGTCGGTCAAGTGCCACCATCGCACTACTGGCAGAGGTCTGAACATCGCTAACTTGAGCAGCTAGCGCCACGGCCTCGTCGTAGTCGTCCGCACTGTAGACGCTCTCCAGCGGATCCGCGAGGGTCTCTGTTCCCTCCGTAAGAAGTCCAATGTCGGCCATGATCGCGTCGTAGCTCACTTCGTACCCTGACCAGTCGGCGCTTTCTCCAGGCGAAGGGAAGAAGTCCACCATGTCATTCGTCAGCGAAGGTATCATAGAAAACTTGGCACCGCTCCAGCCATCAATGCCGGAGAACACCGCCTTCGTTGTATCTGAGAGCGAATCACTCTTGGTCCAACCGCCGGCCTTGGACAACACTTTGGTCACTGCGAATGCCGCGTCAAAGACGCCAGCAAAGAAGCTCACAAACTGCATCACCTTTTCGAACTTGGCACGCTTTTCGACCTTACGCCAGCACTCATCCATCTCACCCTGCTGCAACTCCATGGTGCTCTGGTACTTCCAAATATTCTGATCAGCTACCGACATCGACCGGTTCACCTCCATGATCTCCTCCATCAGAGCCTGCTGCTTGGCCAACTGCGTGGCGATACCCGTCTGCGCGTTGCTCGTCGCATTGGAGAGGAGCTCCATGGAAGCTTCCGAATCCTCGACGCTGCTTCGGTAGGCGTCGTAGTAGTACTCCAAGGATTCTCCGAGCTGGCGCTGTGTTTCAAGGTAGTCGAGCAGGTACTCAAAGCTCATGACGCTGACCTGGTTGGCATTCGTACCCGAGGAGGTGGTCAACGGATTCGCCGCCTTGATAATAGAAATCGCCTTTCCAGCTAGCGAGGTGTACTTGGCTTTCTCCGTCTCGTCTGAAGTCCGATTGGCAACTAGCTGAGCATTGTAGAGCATATCGGAAACCGACAAGAGAATTACGGTGTACGCGTTTTGGTTTTCTTCAGCATCATCGTTAAAGAACATAATATCCAGCATCCTCTTCGAGAGGCTGAGACCGTAGTCGATGTACGCCAACGGCTGCGGAAAGTTTTCGAACGCAAAGGATCGCGGATCGTCGTACTCATTGGTGTCCCACTCCTCGACTTCAGCGCCGATTGTCGCTCGGAATGACATCTGTAGCGGGTCGTGAGACTCCTCTCCACTTTTTCCGGCGTGGTTGGTCAGTCCAACATCGCCGACAAGCGGATATCCTGACGAAACTGTTTCGTAGTAGTTCGTGTTCAGGATATAGTTCTTCTGCCATGTTCTCGTGTAGCAATTCACCGTGAGCTGACCCCTAATCCGGGATTTCCTGGCTCCCCGCCTGGTCCCCCTCCCCCGGAATTGGATTCCCCATTGAAGTATGCAGCCGCCGCCTCATTGCTAAGCCCGTTCTCTTCCTCGCCTCCGATAACAACGCTCGAGTAGATATGTACGGTGCCTGCCAGCCCACCAGCTCCTCCAGTTCCTCCATGTCCTGCCTGGCCGCCCGGCTGCGGGTAACCCGGCTGATAGTACAGACAGGGCTTCTTATCGCCGTTCATGGTACCCGTTGGACACTCGTTACACCAAGAATCCTTGCACTTCCCACCCACCCAGCTGTTCTTCTTGCCACACGCCATTCCATCGATAGGCATCTGCGCGTTACCTCCGTCTCCACCATATCCACCGGTACCACCGTCGCTTCCATCAGTTCTTATGGTCATGGTATATCCTCCCTCGACTAGGCTCTCGATGTTCACGTACTTTGCGACCATGGTAAAGCTTCCCCCCTGGTTGCCCTGGCTGCCGGTGGCTCCCCAACTTCCCATGGTACCCATGTCACCACCCCGAAACGTATTGGGGTCTTTCGTCCTCTGCATCGGATCGAGGGTCTCGGGTGTCGCTGGTGCGCTTGGAGGAGGGATCGTGACCTCCGTTGCCTTCAGGTTGATCTCAAAATCTCCATCGCTCTGGATCTCAATGATATTCGCCACAATCGTCACGTTCGTACCCCGCATTGCAGCAGCTGCCCCAGCCGCGCCCTTGATTAGAACGTAGTACGCGTGTAATAGGATATCCTGCTCAGTTCCAAACAATTCTGTCGTGTCCGTCGTATCCGCGGTGAAGTCCATCACGTAGAAGAACGGTGCATAGATTGCAAACGTTCCGTTCTCAACACCATCCACGTAACCAGAACTCACATCCTGAACCATCAAACAAGTCGTATTAGAGAATCCCCATCCATCACACACGCTCTCAGCATCAGCTCTCACTCCTCCGACGCAGAGAAATATTGCTAGGGTTATACACCCAATCACCGTAAATGTTCGATTCATCTTGGTTGAACGAGGAAAGACGGCCAGGGCGTTCCCAGATCCAAAAGCGAACCAGAACCCACAGATTCCAGAAGTCCGAAGCACTCAATTATCAGCGAATTATCGTAGACGGACGCTTGCAAATCGCAACAAGTAACCTTTTCATTGCTCGCTCTGATTTGTTCCCTTCAAACCTCCAGCTACTTTTTGCTTGACCTATATAGGTCTTCAACTACCTCGTTGAGCTAACCGAGGTGTTTTGGTGGTGGTTGTGCTAGCTATGCTAGTAAAGCCCAGTAAAGTCCAGTAGAGTCCAGTAAAGCCCAGCTATCCAAGGACTAAAGACCATCCAAGGAGTCGACCACCACATCATTTGGAACCTTTCTGATTCCAAAATCCGCTTATCGCGAGAAATGAGCAACGCAGGCTGAGTGCCATGATGATGTGAAGGGCGGAACATACTCTCAAATTCTCAACTAAGATTCTGCGATGCGTAGTGCGCACCACCCAGAAGCCTTCCCCAGATAGTGATAGAAATGAAAAATTTCTTTCAGAAAAATTAAATAAACCCTGTTTGGAAAAACGATTAAGCGCCGCGACAGTCAGGCGCAATCAAACTAGGAAATATTCTGTTCTGGCATTATGAATGAATAGAACGCGGTTGCCTGGAAAACTTGCGCTCATGTCTCCTCTCAGAAAGAGAAGCTATGGAGCTTCTCTGGCAAAACTAGTAAATCGCATTTGTTGGAAAATTCTATAGGAAATTTCCTGACACCAGATAGAACGCCCATATTACAACGAATGAACGAATGGTTTAATCGGAGGCTGAAAAACAACCCCGAGGGAAAAAAAGACTAAGTGCGGCGAAGAGCTCGCGCCTCCAACATCAAAGAGGCATTCATGCGCCACAGTAGGAAACTCAAGCGGGTAAACAACGATTGAAGATGGTCAGGGCGTTCGCGGAACAACTCCCGAAGCCAGCGAGAGCCAACGGAGTCCATGAGGTACCAAGCGATGTGCTAGTGCCGAAGCACGAACACCAGGGGAAGACAAAGCCCCCGCGTATTTGATCTCTTTGCGACGTCTCATACTGGCGGCGGCAGATCCACGGCGCTCCCCCGCAGCCGGGAGATAACGACTAGCTTGAGGATTAGGAACAGCAAGATCGACGTATGTGGTACGGCGACTGTCGTCACAGGTGATCACCAGGTCTACACGGCGTTCATCATTTTGAAAGTCCGCGACGGGTAAAGGTTTCTCACGTTCGATTTCCAGACCGGCTTGCCGGACTATAGGCTGTATTACAATAATGCATCATATTGAGCGCCGTGTTTTTGGCGCTGCCAGTGTGCGTCAACACATGGAGGTGACGTTAGTCTGTAGACGGGGTCCGGGCGCGAGCGCCCGGACCCCGTCTACAATATTTTTTTTTGTTTTCTCGCTTGAGTTTCTTGCTGTGGCGTGTGAACGCTGCATTGGTTTTGGAGGCCCGCGACCTTCGAGATGCTTAGTCTTTTTCCCTCGGGGGTTTTTCCTTTAGCCTCCGAATAAATCATTCATTCAACAGAATGATGTTCCATCCGGAATCCTCACCTTCAAGCGGGACATAAAGAATCGCAACAGAATATTGAATCGGGTATAGCCAAGACGTCAGCGCCGCTAATTTATGCCATCGGGAACCCCGTAGAGTCAGTCCAACCTGCACCCCCAAAGCGATTCCCTTCATTTGTAACTGAATTCATTAAAAACAAAAACCATCCCAATATAGAAATAATTGGTCAAGAAAATTGACCAATTATTTCTCAGTTCGTTCCCGAAGTCGAGTGTCTATTGGGTCACTCTGCATCGCTCTGCGAATGGACTCATGCGTTCATATTGCATATTTAAATATCAATTCTATATTGAACGAATTGAGCAAAGTGCTGAGTGAATGCCTCAACAATTGTTTTCAATTCGAGACTCGAAGAAAAAACCGGAAAGGGAAAAAAGCTATGATTGGTGAACATTGTGGATCCAATTTCAACGCGGCGTTCATCCAGCCTCCGATTAAACCATTCGTTTCGTTCATCCAGCACAGTCGGGGGTGAGTAGCTAGCAGTTGCATGGTTGTGGCTCTCCTTTCCCTCTGCCAGGACGCCCACTCGGGGTTGTTAGTTTTCAAACAGAATCCGGCACAGCGGGGAACTTTGATTTGAAAGATTTAATTGGACTCTAAAGGAAAAGAGCTTTGATTTTGGGTTTGTAGAGCTAGCAGTAAGAAGGTGACACGTTCTGTATTCGAACGAATGGTTTAATCGGAGGCTGAAAAAAAAAACCCCGAGGGGAAAAAAGACTAAGCGCGGCGAAGTACTCGCGCCTCCAACATCAAAGCGGCATTCATGCGCCACAGCAGGAAACTTAAGCGGGTAAACAACGATTGAAGACGGTCATGGCGTTCGCGGAACAACTCCCGAAGCCAGCGAGAACCAACAGAGTCCATGAACCCAAAGCACTCAATGATCAGGGGTACCAAGCGATGTGCTAGTGGCCGAAGCACGAACACCAGGGGAAGACAAAGCCCCCGCGTATTTGATCTCTTTGCGGCGTCTCATGCTGGCGGCGGCAGATCCACGGCGCTCCCCCGCAGCCGGGAGATAACGACTAGCTCGAGGGTTAGGAACAGCAAGATCAACGTATGTGGTACGGCGGCTGTCGTCACAGGTGATCACCAGGTCGGCTACACGGCGTTCATCATTTTGAAAGTCCGCGACGGGTAAAGGTTTCTCGCGTTCGATTTCCAGACCGGCTTGCCGGACTATAGGCCGAAGTTCCCGGTATAACAGGTTCAAGATCCGTGTATGGCGGCGGGTTCGAGCACCTTTCTGTACTAACGCGTGTTGGTGATCCAAAATAGTTCAAATTCCCTTTTAGACTACTATTATTAGCCCTGTCCGTACAATATCTTGTCCACTGAGCGCATCATAGACGTACACTATAATTTGTACCCATGGTGGTTATTTTTTTAGCTCACCAATATGTTTAGCCAGATGTCATGTCAGCACGTCACAACTCCTCCCCACTGCAAGAAAGAACTATCCGGTGGAAGAAGAAGCTGCCTTGTGGAGGTTTGTATAATACCGAATTCGTTTCTTGGTATTCTGGTTCTGCGGTAGTTGATGGTAGGGTAACCATCTCAAATCGTCCGTTGTTTCGCCTTCAAAGTAAACAAAGTATTTATTCAGGCCCTTTTCATCTAGACGATGTCCCAATACAGACTTCACTTCCCGTTGTGGTACTACTGGTTGTAGTACAGGAACTACGCGCGAGCCTTCAGGTTCAGGTCCATTGAACTTTCGTAATAGTGATACATGAAAAACATCATGCACCTGAGAATCCTCCCGTGAGCTCCAGCTTATATGCAACGTTACCAATTTTGCGTAGAATTTGAAACAGTCCGACATATCTGGGTCGAAAAACCTTTGAATCTGGTAATTGTAGATTCCGCGTAGATAGTAGCACAAAATCGCCGGTTTGAAACTGAACGTCTTTCCTGCCTCGATCATAATAGAAGCGTTGGCGTTCTTGGGCATATCGTAGGTTGGCGCGGGCTAGGTCTCGTTGGTCTTGTTGTCGTTGTAACATAATGGTTGCGGCTTCAGGTAAAGACAATGAAGAGCCGCTAGCATCGGGGACTGTAAGATCGGGAGATAAAGTCGGGTTCCTTCCGTAAAGCAACTCGAAGGGGGAAAACTTTGTAGACTCTGAAACTTGGCAGTTGTAGGCCAGCTCTGCCGTAGGAAGGTCGTCCGCCCAAGTTGTGGTTGTTGAATTACATCGCAGGTACGTTTCCAAGGTCTGGTTCGTTCTTTCTGTTTGTCCGTCTGATTGTGGATGGTAGGCAGTACTCAGCTTTTGTTTTACCTGCAGGAGCGTCATTAAATGGTTCCAGAAGATGCCAGTAAAACGTGAGTCGCGATCCGAGATGATGTCTTTTGGCACCCCTGCGAAACGGATCCAATGGCGTAGGAATAGTTCGGAGGCTTCTGGCGGAGCTTCTGGCGCAGTAACCTTAGTTGTGGTCGGGATGACGTACATCTCAGGTACGTCTCTAGGGTTTGATTTGTCCTCTCCGTCTGTCCATCCGTTTGGGGATGGTATGCAGTGCTTAAGTTTTGCTTGACCCCCATTAACTTCATCAGCTCCTTCCAGAAAAGTCCCGTGAATCGCGTGTCCCGATCTGAAGTGATATCGCTAGGGACTCCCGCGAACCGAACCCAATGATGGAGAAAGAGCCGTGCTGTTTCGTGCGCCGTCGCGGTTGTCCTTGTCGGTAGGAAACGGGCATACTTTGTGAACCGATCGACGATCACGAAGATCGCGTCGAACCCGTCCGATGTCACAGGTAGGTTAGTAATAAAATCCATCGATACGGATTGAAATTTCCCGTCGGGAATTGGTAGTGGTTGTAATGTTCCTGCTGCAGTTCGTATTGGTTTTTGCCGCTGACAAATCTCGCGAGATTTAACCAATTCTTCTATATCTCCTTTCATGGTTGACCAGTAGTACTTCCTTTTCAACAGGTTCCTGGTTTTTGTAACGCCAAAGTGGCCACCCGTAGGTTCATCGTGATAGCTTCGTAAGAGGTCCGGTACGACACTCTCTGGTACGCAGAGCCGGTTATATAGGTACAGGCTATCTTTCCGTCGGATGAAGCCTTGTTGTCGGTATTGTTCGGGGTGTTCGTAAATGCGGCTGAACTCTGGATCACGTAGGTAGGCCGATGCCCATTCTTGTTGGCTGACAACTTCAGATACGGCCAATTGTTGGATGGCATGACGACTCAACGCATCCGCTATATTTTCCGTCCCCTTCCGGTATTCGATTGTAAAGGTGTGGCGTACGGGGCAAATGGTACAAGAGTTCCTCCGCGACAGCTGCAAACACCTGCTGCACAGGAGTGAGGAGCTGAGAGACGTGAGATCCCAGATAAACCGGCAACTATGGCGAGGTAACGCAGAGATAGCAGTAGGCGTTTTGCGAGTGGACCAGTTGGAGAATCCGCTGGTGCCTGTTTTTTCTTTTGAACGTAGCATGAGACCCCGGTAGCGGGGTTCCAGTAAGTTTCTCCCTAGATAGGATTAGACGTAGTGTTGCGCTGCAGTAGGCAGCTGCCCAGTAAAGCTTACGGTTACATTCACAGGATATCTGATTGAAAATATTCCCAAAAACAGGTCCGATTGCGCCTCCGCTCAATTCGTCCGGTAAATCGTCCGATATTCAATCAAAGTTAACCTAAAAATCAATCATCTCTGTTGATGCCGCTGCTGTTGCAGCAGCTCTTTCTCCTTCTCCATTTCCCACGTACCCGAGGTGTGTGGGCCCGGGATCACAAGAGGCTCGGGGTACGGCCCGCGTACCTTCCTCACAATCATACTTGTAACTGCTTATAAACTTTTACCGTTGTTTTCCACAAACAAAGCCGTCCAAAATTGTTTTCCAACCTAACCCCGTAGCCTTTATTCGGCTGCTATCTACGTAGCGCACTACTAAAACACTATGTACGCTCTAAACTTACCCCCTGTCCAGGGGTCTCATCTAAATCTAGCTAAAGGAAATATTCTCCGGTCTACCCGGTCCTTCTCGATCGCATGTTCGACTAGCTGCGCATTTTGCTGCCATAAAACGCGGTTCAACTGACCTCTTACCGATGAGAGAGGTGTGTTCCCGATCATGAAGATGAGCAGTCGCCTTTCGCAGAAACTCTAGCCCTGCCTGTCCCAGCCGCCCGTATGTCTCAACAATGAATGGTACCAGTATCACCTCCCTCCGTTCAGCGCTTATTACCTCCTGGTAGTGTGCGACTTTGCTTTGCTCCCCTTTCTCCGCTGCATATCCGTTTTTCCAGCTCGTTTGTCTCAGTTGATGACGTTGAAGCGGCGACGTCACCATTACGTCCACCACGTACACATGCCCGCTCGTCGGGTGCCTTGCTACAATATCTGGTCGAATACCTGACCCGGGAAAGAACCCTTGCGGCTCCACTCGTAGGTCCGTAAAATTCCACAGGTGCATCCATCGGCTCAGCTCCATTTTTAGTCCATCATGTCGCTTTGTTCGCATGCCTGACGACGTTCGGCGGTGATGCAGACATTGAATTCCTCTTACATCGTGAGCTTGTTCACAAACCGTGTGCGTGTATGTCCGACCTAGCCCTGGTAGAGGTAGCCCGAACAGCATCCGCATGCTCCAGATCATCTCACCTCTGTTCAACTGCTCGGCCCTGTGCTAGGAAAATCTCGCAGCCATACCCCACATCCTGTTCCGGCTGCGGATCGGATACGCGCCCGGTCAATATCTTCCAGTGTAGGATCCCCAGTAAGTACCAGACTCACGTAACCGTAAACTTTACTGGGCAGCTGCCTACTGCAGCGTATCACTAATTCTACTACTGTCCAGGGAAAATCTTATTCTAACCCCGCTACCAGGGTCTCATGCTACGTTCTAAAAAAAAAACAGGGACCAGTGGATTCTCCAACTGGTCCACGCGCAAAGCCCCTAGGGCTATCTCCGCATTACCTCGCCAAAGTTGCCCGTTGATCTGCGATCTTACATCGCTCAGCTCCTCACTCCTGTGCAATAGGTGTTTGCAGCTGTCCCGCAGAGACTCCTGTGCCATCTTTCCCGTCCGCCCAAACGTTTCTACCGCAATTGGGATGAACTCGTCATCCGGGTGCTCTATCGTCATCGCCTCCTTGTAGTGCGCTTTCTTCCAGCTCTCTGCACATCTTGCTGCGTATCCATTCTCCCCCTCACTACGCCTCAGATACTTCCCTTGCAGAGGAGACACAACCGTCACGTCCAGCGCATACCGTTGCAACGTCCTCGGATGCGTAGCAATGATGTCTGGCCGTAGACCGTAGTTTTCAAAGTACTTCTCTGGCTCCTGTTCGATGTCTAGAAAGTTCCACCTGTTCAGCCACCTTGCGATCTCCGTGCATATCTCTTCATGCCTACGTTGCCACAGCCCAGTCGACGTGGGGCAATGATGAAAGCGTTGTACTACATTTGCACCGTGTTTACCACGGCATCGAGTACACTTCTCCGTTGTCCGCAGCCCCGGAATCGGTAGCCCCGGTAGTTGTCGGATATTAACCTGCATTTCCGTCGAGCTCAGCTTTTTCGGCTCCAAAGTCGGCAGTTCTCGCAGCCAGACTCCCGACCCCAGACTGGACTTTACTAGCATAGCCTGAAGCGCTACGCAAGGCGTGAAGATGAACTAATAACTAGGGAGGCAAGCATGCAACCCCAGGCGCCGATGGCGCGCCTCGGAAAGCATGTCGCTGGAATATCGCCAAAGGGAGACACTTAAACGCCTCAAGAGCGCCAAATATTCAGTAGGATGCTCAGCAAAACATTTCCGCAACCACTCTAAACCCGACTTATCCACGTGACCAAAGCTTTCCACAATGAATGGCTGGAACCGGTGAGAGCGACCCTCAGCGCAAGGCAGACTGGCCATGCTCTCAGCATACCGTCGTTCCTTAACTCTTCGAAGGGCTGAAGCCGCGGCCCCCCGGCGGCGGGCGGCTGCGGTGAGGTGGGCGCTGGCCACGGGGCAGGTAATCGCAAGGTCCACATATGTTGAGCGTCTGGCAGCAGCGTCGGAGACGAGGAGATCGGCTATACAACGGGGCGGTGCAGAGTCCGAGATGGATCTGGGCAGTTCCGACTCAACCTCAACCGTATGCCCTATCCGAGTCAAAGATTCGCTGAGGATGTACTTGAGGCGAGTGTGACGCCTCGTATGGAGACCTCGCAACAGTCCGCAGGAACCCAGGAAGTGGTAGCCACAAGCGTCAATCCGGCTCTCACATCCCTGACAGAAAGACGGCCGATTAGAGTGCCACGGAGCCTGTGGCAAACCGAGATAGATCCGTGCGGCAGAACGGAACTGGAAAGCATCGAGACGATGACTCAATGACGACGGTAGAGTGGTTAACCACAAGTGCGAGAGGTGGCCTCCCATGCCGCGGAGACGAGCGGCAGTGGTAGGCGGCGTGAGAGGAGAATTGAGCATGACTGTGTGAGCGGCACTGTGTTGGCCCCAGGTGAGGCTATGTTGAATCACATCAGTGCGGGAGCTCCACAATCGGCTCAAACCCGGGTAGTCTGCAACAGGGGACCCGGGGCTAGCCTCTCCGTCATCGGCAAGAACTCGGTCGAGGGGAAAATCCTCAATCGCTTCAGCTCGTCCCCATAACAGCTCCCCCCAGGAACGAAAGCGGGACCGATTTGCGTCCGGCACGGCGTTGCACCTCCTGAACGCGTGTTGAAGACCATCATAAATTGTCAAAAGCGGGGGCGGCAGGGTCACTGGATCCTCGTTGGTCAAAGCTCGAGCCAAGAGGCAGGCACTTCGCATCCGGAAGGTCACCAACGTTCGCAGCGCGGTAGCCCAGGAGGCAACCGCCGCTGGCGAGCATACCAGCCCACGGTCTGCGACGCCGAATCCCCCTAATCGCAACGGTAGAGCGATCTGTGCACGAATAAAGTCCCTGTCGGGAGCAGCTTCAAGATCGAGGGGCTCATCCAAGAGCGTTCCCCAGTGTTGCAGGGTCATTTCGTCGGCTTTAGCCGCGATCCACGAGCCCCAAGCTGGAGGCAGGCTGCGCAACCAGTAGTTGAGTCTGGGACCGGCACAAAAGCGGGAAAGCAAGCAGGCCGATTGCAGCATGCTGTCGGGTAGGTGCTCAATGGCGTCGGTGAGTTGCTTGTGCCGTGCCAAAACTCGCTCACAGGATGCTTGGACAAAGTTGTCAGTCCCCAATCCGACGCCGTGGTGTTCGAACCCTTCACGTTCGCTGATTAGTCGCAGAGTGGGTGGCAGAGAGTTCAGCGACACGTCCCTCGGGGGGGAGAAAGCGACATTTTTCTGTTTCAACAGTCAAACCGACGCGACGTGCAATCGCTTCGATCGCGGTCAGTCCCCTAGCCAGGGTGTCAGGGGTGCCCAGCAATGTTACGTCATCGTGGTACGCGCAGATTCGAAGATCCGAGACCTCAGTCGAAAGACGTAAAAGTACGAGCTGTAGGGCACAGGCATGAAGAAGAGGTCCGCAAGGGTCGCCTTGTTGGACGCCAGTATGTGCTTGAAAAACAGTGCCCTCCGTTGTCAAGTAGGGGAGGCTCTCCCCTCCGTAAATACCCGATAGAAACGGCCACGCCTCCGGAAACACACGTCGGAGCACCTCTAGCGCATGCGTCCGCGACACGCTGTTGAATGCGTTCCGGAAATCAACCACCAAGACTCCCCACTCCGGCCTACTGGCGCGTTCTAGCTCGATCCTATGGGTGATCAGTTCGCAACCCCCAGAAAATCCCACCCCTACTTGCAAGGGCGCCATAAAAGCTGTGACGCGCTGGCGAAGGCGCTGGCATAGCCACCTCCCGGCTAACTTCCGTAGGCTCTCCACCATCCCGATCGGCCGGAGACGCGGGTGGGCCGGCTGGTGGTCAGGTTTCGTGAGCAAGCAAAGCTGTGCCTGCCGGAGATGTTCCCATGGCGCGGACGCACCCGATACGCCCTGGAACAACTTGTTAAGGATCCTCAGAAGCGCGCTCTGGCCAGGCTGGCTCAGGGCCTGCAATAGCTCTGTTCTTAGTCCGGAGGGTCCAGGACAGCGTCCCCGACGCGAGGTACGAAGCAAATCCTCCAGGTCAGACTCACTGAGGGTCAGATCGATGCGAAACCTGGCCAACTCCGGACGGTCCAAGAATACCTCGAATTCAGGGGACAAATCCACGTCGGACTCAGGGAACAAAGACGACACTGTCTGGGCGAGACTATCATCGTAGGGGAGGACAGGCGCCTGGCCCTCCAAAACCCGCGCCGCTCGACGTAAATCGCCCACTGCTACCAATTTCTGTACTCGAGCTGGCACGGGCGACACTGTGCCATGCCGAGTCCGACGGGCGGATGGTGCTGACGACGCCAAATAGCTGCGCTGTAGTACTTCGAAGTCTCCCTTCAAGAACAGGGCCAGTCGGTCTCGTACTCGCCATCTGCGCTCCGATGTGTGAATGGGGGCCAGAATCAGGCGCGGCATGACCCCCAGAAAAACCCAAATGACTGTGTCCCGAATGTTGCGAGCCAGGCTCGTGAAGATGAAATCGAGAATGGTTCCAGCTACCAGAAGGTCTCCACGAGGAAGGACGACTGGGGGAATGCCCCCACGGAGGGGAAGCGAGCCTCCTTCCAAAGAAATCCACCGCCGGAGCCAACTCCGAAAACGCGTACGCCAAATGCCCCAGTCTCCGCCCTCCTTCAGGACATAAGACTGTAGATCCATAGGCTGCGACCTCGCAGCCGTGCCTGGAGCGCTAATCGTGCTTCTCCCCCTTAGACCCGGGGGAGTCGGTCCTCGCTCTCTTACCTCCTATCCGCACCAAAGTCGTGAGCCTCCCACTCCGCGAGGCTCGCGGAACGGATCCCGCGGGCTTCAGCAAAGTAACCTGGGCGTCCTCCACCGCCATGCCCTCAGTCTGCTCCCCTGCCTCACCACTCTCGCTGGAAGTAGTGCTGGAAGCAGAGCCCTCCAAAATCCCCACCCGCTGCAGCTCTGTCTTGTAGCGCGAAGTCAGCACAAGTCGCCTCTCCAGATCGAAGAAACTGGAAACCGCCATGCGCAGGTGACGAGGGCCCGACCGGAACCGCGCCAACAAGATCCTCTCAAGGCGCTGAATCCGTAGCCAATGGATCGCTGCCGCCTTCACGCTGCTCTCATGCTCAGAGAGCCCTGCCGTTTCTCCCGGAGACAGGAAATTGCCCGAGAAACGGTCAAAATCGAAGTGCAAAACCACCTGCGGGTTGCAGCGCAGCCACCGGGCGCTCTCAGGCCACTGCTCGGTAGGCTTCGCCAGCAAGGCCTCCAGGTACTTGGCGGCGGTTGCGGAGACCAAAAACAGCACATCGCGGCCCTCATAGTTTGCGAAGAAGAAATCACCCCGGCTGCACCCTAACGATTCCGCAAAAGTGTCCCGGAAGTCTCGCATAGACGGAACCTGTCCTCGTGTAGTCTGGGGCCGGACATTTCGCACCCACAGAAATTGGAGAGTGGTCTCCACAGGTCCATCCTGAGGCTCGCGAGATGGTATGAAACGGAGCATAGCCGCCGTACGTGTGGCAGTGGTGCCCTTCCGCAAGACTGATGCGTACGAAGCGCCCCCTTGCGGCCACCACGTGCCCCCGAAGTAGCCGGGAGCTGGTGACGACCTGAGGGCTGGTCCAAGAGAGGGAAGTCCACAGCTGCAGTCTCCTCCACACCGGTTGCCGCACAGTCACCACCACCATTGCCTCGAGTCCCCGAGCGCTGAAGCGCGTTTTGGCCCGGCCTGCCGCTCCCCAACGTCGTACTGTCCCGCGCAGAAGCAACAGCCCTCGCCTGTCCCGGGACAGGTTCATGTTGATTGACCGGATGTTGACTGCCTTCAGCCAACGCTGCCACTCTGGGGCAATTCAAATTCTCGTCCGAATTTGAATTTGACCTGGCCAGCAATCCCGATTCCAGCCCACCTAGCTTCTGGGTGAGCTGAGGGAGCACTCCACGATCACTCGCAGCCGTGATCAGGCTGGTGACAGCGGAGATAAGTGAACGCGCCTGGGTGCCAGAAGCGCCTTCCAAGTCAACCTCGGAAGAAAACGTGCCGCAGCTGAGGCGAACACGGAGTCCCCCACCTGGCAGTGCCTCCTTGGGAGGAGGCTCCGTCGAGTGCGGAGATATCCCTACCATCCTGAGGGAATCCGCCAAGGAAACGTTGCACCACCAATATGAAACCGCACCGAGAGAATAATCGACCAAACCCAACCCAAATAGGAAAGGCCCCGCAACTCACCCACCCGGAAGACAGAAGTAGTTGCAAATGCAAACGACGCCCCGCGGAAAATCGAGGGGAAGGCGTACCAGAGGAAGCGCTTCCCGTAAACGAACACGCTCGCGACCGAAAAAGAAACAAAACCCCAATCCTCGACAACTAGCATAGCCTCGATACCCCAATTACTAGCCCAGACTAACGCAACCGTAAGCTTTACTGGGCCGCTGACTACTGCAGCGCAACACTACGTCTAATCCTATCTAGGGAGAAACTTACTGGAACCCCGCTACCGGGGTCTCATGCTACGTTCAAAAGAAAAAACAGGCACCAGCGGATTCTCCAACTGGTCCACGCGCAAAGCGCCTACTGCTATCTCCGCGTTACCTCGCCATAGTTGCCGGTTTATCTGGGATCTCACGTCTCTGAGCTCCTCACTCCTGTGTAGTAAGTGTTTGCAGCTGTCGCGGAGGGACTCTTGTGCCATTTGCCCCGTACGCACAAACGTCTCTATCGCTATCGGGATGAACTTGTCATCCGGTTTCTCGATCACCATCGCTTCCTTGAAGTGAGCGATTTTCCACTTCTCCGCAGCTCTCGCCGCGTATCCGCTATTAACTTGGCTCCGCCGCAAATATTTTCCCTGTAGTGGTGACACCACGGTCACATCCAGCGCATACCTTTGTTTGATCCTCGGATGCCTAGCAACGATATCAGGTCGCAGTCCGTAGTTCTCGAAGCACCCCTCAGGTTCTTGCTCTACGTCCATGAAGTTCCATTGCCTCAGCCACCGTGCCAGCTCTCTGCAGATTTCGTCGTGTCTACGTTGCCACAGTCCAGTTGATGTTGGGCAGTGATGAAACCGTTGTACCCCAGTCCTTCCGTGTTTACTCCGGCAACTAGTGCACTTCTCGGTGGTCCGCAATCCCGGAATTGGCAGCCCCAGCAGTTGTCGAACGTTTACCTGCATCTCAACCGCACTCATTTTTTTCGGTGTCAGCGTTGGTATTTCACGCAGCCAGACTTTCGACCCGGATCCCGCGGCGGACCGTAATCGAGCTCGGTTTTCAGGGGAGATTCGTGGGTTGGTGACCAAGCTTTGGAATGCACAATGGTGTGCCTCTCGAGAGAGGGTTTGTTGTATTGAACCATTATTCCAAGCTGCAGTCTCGCCCGGTGCGCTTCGAAGAGATGTTTCGCGCGGTTGTTGCAGGGTAGTCAGTGCCAAGATCCGCGGCGGGGTTTCTGGTCCGAGCCTCCGTTGTATTGCTCGCGACGATGCACATATCTGGTCCGCAGCTGTGCAGTCGACCATCGTTGCTCCATCGGCTCGTATGTGTCCGGCGAGCGTGCTGCCGAAACTTCCCGCTCTAGTTCAGTCAGGTATGGCCATTCATCTTCATTGTTCCGGAAGGTGTTTCTCCATGACGAGTAAAACGCGATGGGTTGGACGCGCTTTCGAGTAGCGAAACCCAACCCTCCCCAGCGGCAGGGCAGAGGGATTTGGTCCGAGATCAGCTCTGCGTACTCGTCGTCCTCTACAGCTGTCGTAGCGAGGCCTCCGAATAGAATTTCCAGATGATATCTGGTCATCACATCCGCCTCGCGTGCCAGAGTTCTTCCAAACTCGTATGCGAGGCATCGTAGAACATAGTCTATCCGCGTTTCCGCACAGAACCTGAAGAGGGCAATTTGCGTCGTAAGCTCCGTTTGTGGAAGCTCGGCAATTTCCTCAAAGAGTTTCTCATGCTTATTTTGCAACCCCCGGCACTCCTGTTCGATATGTTCTCGGCCGCCTATCGGTATCGAGTGGATAGTGACTCCGTCTCTGGTCACTTGGACTCCAGGAATCTCATGGTTGGCCACTCGCGTGGTAGTCAGTGTTCGCCCGTACACAGTGCACTTGCCGAGTTGCAGGCGTGCTCCAAGAGAGGGGAGCACAGTTTTTCCCCATGCCAGGGATGCCTTCAAGGCTTGTAGCGACCCGACAATCCTGATATCGTCGTGGATAGCAACAATCGTTTCGTTGGAGAACTTGGCTCGCAACGCTCTTAGAAAGGGCGCCAGGGATAGTGCATGTAGCACCGGCCCCAGTGGATCTCCCTGTTGGACTCCTGTAGCTGCTTGGAGAGTCAGGCGAGAGGTGTCGGTTTCGTTCTGTCCAGGGGAAGATCGCCAGCCACAGAGCGTCGGTGAGTCCGCGTTGTCGCTTCCATAGCCAAGCCTATACACTGGTGCAAGCTCCGGGAAGTGCTCGTCCACCAGTTGCTTGGCAAGGCGTCGGTCGATGCGATTAAAGGCATTCTCCAGGTCTAGCCGAAGGATCATCGAATCGGGTTCGCATGACAAATGGGCCTGGATCGCGTGAAGTGAGCGTTAAGCACCCGCCACTTACTCCAATACCCAGTTGTAAGGGCACCAGGAGCTCACGCACCCTGTTCATAACCGCGTGAAGAGTCCATTGCGTTGCTACCTTGCGCAAAGCTTCTGATACTCCGATAGGGCGAACTCCGGGATGTTCCTGCGGCACTGAACCCTTGTTAGGCTTCGAGAACGGCAGGAGTCGACTGCCGCGAAGGGCGCGGATCAGAGCCGGGGAAAATTTCTCCGGAGCGGTCGCCAGTTGTCGCAATACACGAATCAACGCCACTTGCGTCTGTTGAGTTGCACCTTGGAGGTGTTCCGCTCGGAGACCGCTAGGACCTGGGCTCTTGCCCTGAGAAAGACGTGCCACGATCGACATGAGGCCCTCGTCGGCCGCTTTTCTTGAATCCCACCGCCGCTTAAGTGTTTCGGTATTCAGAGCGAGCAAAGATTCCAGGGTAACTGTAAACTTTACTCGGCAACTGCCTAATGCAGCGCAACACTAATTCTATCAAGATCTAGGGAAAATGTGTGTTTAACCCCTGACTAACGTAACCGTAAGCTTTACTGGGCAGCTGCCTACTGCAGCGCAACACTACGTCTAATCCTATCTAGGGAGAAACTTACTGGAACCCCGCTACCGGGGTCTAACCCCGTAGCCTTTATTGGGCAGCTACCTCATGTAGCGCATCACACGATCACTACGTACGCACTAACCAAACCTGGACTCCCTGTCCAGGAGTCTCATCTAAATTCTACTTAGGGGAAATATCGGTCTATCTGCGCGATCTTTCTCGATCGCGTGCTCAACTAGCGCAGCATTGTGCTGCCACAAAATGCGGTTTAGTTGACCCCTCACCGACAATAGATGGGAGTCACGATCATGCAGGTGCGCGCTCGCCGTTCGAAGAAATTCAAGGCTTGCCTGGCCCATTCCACCAAATGTCTCAAAAATGAACGGCACAAGAACCACATCTCGGTTTTGCTCCCTCAGCACTTCCTTATAATGCAACGCCTTCGCTTGTTCGGCCTATTTCGCAGCATACCCTCAGTTCCAGCTCGTATGTCTCAACGGATGTCTTTGAAGTGGCGATGTCACCATCACATCCACCACGTACACGTATCCGCTCGTCGGGTGTCGTGCAACGATGTCTGGGCGAATTCCAGACCCAGCAAAGAACCCCTGAGGCTCTACTTGTATCTCCGTGAAACTCCATAGGTGTAACCATCGACTCAGTTCCACCTGTAGCTCGTCGTGCCTCCTGGTTCGCATCCCTGATGAGGTCCTGCAGTGGTGCAGCCGCTGGATCCCACGCACATCGTGTGGTTGCTCGCAGACTGTGCACGTGTGTGACCGCCCTAGTCCTTGTAGTGGTAGCCCTAGAAGCATCCGCATGCTCCACAACATCTCATTTCGCGTCAACTGCCGCGGCCCTGTACTGGACTTTACTAGCATAGCCTGAAGCGCTACGCAAGGCGTGAAGATGAACTAATAACTAGGGAGGCAAGCATGCAACCCCAGGCGCCGATGGCGCGCCTCGGAAAGCATGTCGCTGGAATATCGCCAAAGGGAGACACTTAAACGCCTCAAGAGCGCCAAATATTCAGTAGGATGCTCAGCAAAACATTTCCGCAACCACTCTAAACCCGACTTATCCACGTGACCAAAGCTTTCCACAATGAATGGCTGGAACCGGTGAGAGCGACCCTCAGCGCAAGGCAGACTGGCCATGCTCTCAGCATACCTGTACTAGGACAGTCACGTAGCCAGACCCCGCACCCCGTTCCAGATGCCGATCGGATCCTCGCCCGGTCTAGGTCGTCCAGTGTTGAATCTCCAGTAAGCTCCTCAAAGGCTTGTCGGTGACACTCTCGAGAGAGCGTTTTTTGGATCGGACCGTCAAACCTTTGAGTACCTGCTGTGTCTTCCGCTGTGCCTTCGGCCGAGTCCTCCAGCGGTTGCCAATCGGCCAGCCTCTGGATCCGTGCACTGGTCGTCGCTGGCAAACGTCGTCTAATTACCTCAGACTAACGTAACCGTAAACTTTACTGGGCAGCTGCCTACTGCAGCGTATCACTAGTGCTACTACTATCTAGGGAAAAGCTTAAGCTAACCCCGCTACCGGGGTCTAATGCTACGTTCGAAAGAAAAAACTGGGACCAGTGGATTCGCCAACTGGTCCACTCGCAGAGCGCCTATCGCGATCTCCGCGTTCCCCTGCCATAATTTCCTGTTGATTTGAGCCCGAACATCGCTCAGTTCTAGGCTCCGGTGCAACAAATGCTTGCAGCTATCTCGTAGAAATTCTTGGGTCATGTGCCCTGTACGCCCAAAGCTCTAGATCGCAATCGGAATGAACATGTCTTCTGGCTTCTCTACGGACATAGCTTCTTTGTAATGCGCAAGTTTCCACCTCTCCGCTCTTTTTGCCGCATACCCGTTCTCTGACCCACTCCGGTTCACGTATTTCTCCTGCAGTGGCGATGTAACCGTCACATCCAGCGCGTACGTTTGGAACGTCCTGGGATGAGTGGCAATGATATCTGGTCTTAGTCGGTAGTTCTCGAAGTACCCCTCCGGTTCTTGCTTCATGTCGATGAAATTCCAGCGATTCAGCCATCGCGCCAGCTCTGTACAGATTTCGTCATGCCTTCGCTGCCATAGTCCCGTCGATGTTGGGCAGTGGTGAAACCTTTGTACGCCATTAGTACCATGACTACTACCACAACTAGTACACTTCCCCGATGTCCGTATTCCCGGTATCGACAAGCCCAACAGCTGTCGTACGTTCACTTGCAGTTCTGCTGTACTCAGTTTTTTTCGGCGCGAGCGTCGGCATTTCCCGTAACCACACTCCTGATCCGGCTCCAGCTGCGGACCTAATTCTGGCCCGATCTTCAGCCGAAATTTGTCCGTGGGATACCAGTCTTTGGAAAGCTGCATGGTGTGCCTCTCTGGAGAGGGTTTATTGGATGGAACCATGTTTCCATGCTGGGGGGTCGGCTTGTTCTGCTCCTGGCGCGGTTTCGGTCCTCTGCGTCAGGGTGGCCAAGCTCCTGATTCGCTCTGGGGCGTCTGGGCGCAGTCTGCGTTGTGTTGCTGCTGCAGACTCGCGGATTTGGTCAGCAAGCTGTGCTGTCGACCTTTGGATTCTCCTCAGTGTGTGGTCGTCTGCAGGTGCCTCTGACGAAGATTGCGCTTGTACCTCGGTGAGGTATGGCCATTGCCCGTAATTACCTTTGAAACTTTCGTACCAGGCCGAGTAGAAGGCGATGGGCTGGATCCGTTGTCTCGTAGCGAGTCAAAGGCCTCCCCATCGACAGGGGAGTGCGATCTGGGCTTGTGTAGAGTTTTCGTAGTCAGGGTCCTCGGTGTCCGTAGTAGTGAGGCCTCCAAATAGCGTATCGAGGTGATAACGCGTCAGGGCGTCCGCTTCCCGTGCAAGTGTTCTTCCAAAGGGGTAGGCGAGGCTGCGTAGAAAGTAGTCTAGGCGGGGTTCAGAACAATACCCGAAGAGTGCCATTTTCGTATTCAGTTCCTCAGGGGGCAGGTGAATTATCTCCTTGAATAGTTTCTCGTGGTTGTTTTGTATCTTCCGGCACTCGCTTTGGATGTAAGCGCGTGTTCCAATCGGAATGGAATGGATGGTAACTCCGTCTCGCGTTGCCGTGACGCCAGGGATGTCATGGCTGAGCAGTCGTGGCGTGGTCATCGTGTTGCCGTACAAGGTGCACTTGGCAAGCTGCAGTCGGGCTCCGAGTGAGGGAAGTAGTGCCTGGCCCCAGTGGAGTGAATCTTTCAGTAGTTGTAGCGGCCCTACGATGGTGATATCGTCGTGTATCGCCACAATGGTTAAATTAGGGGCTTTGTTGTGCAATGCTTCCAAGAAAGGCGCCAGGGAGAGCGCATGTAGGATTGGCCCTAGGGGATCTCCCTGTTGAACTCCCGTTGTGGCCCGAAGCGTCAAGCGATGGGTGTCGTCTTGGTCTGGACCTTGTTTGTCTCGCCATCCGAAGAGTGTAGGAGCATCCGTGCTGTCATTTCCGTAGCCAAGCCGGTACACGCCTTCAAGCTCGGGGAAATGGTGGTCCAGGATTTGCTTTGCAATGCGGCGGTCGATGCGGTTGAACGCATTCTCCAGGTCGAGCCGTAAGACGACGGCGTCAGGTTCACACGAGAGATGGGCCTGGATCGCGTGTAGTGATCGTTCACATCCACCTCTAACTCCGATGCCTAGTTGTAGAGGTGTGAGCAGTTCGGTGACGCGGTCGGTAACCGATCGAAGGATCCACTGTGTCGCCACCTTTCGGAGGACTTCGGGGACTCCAATCGGCCGGATGCCAGGTCTCGTTGCAGCGGTTGTGTTGCTCGTGGGTTTTTCGAACGGCAGTAATCTGCTGCTGCGCATTGCCCAGGTCATCGGGGGTGCAAACTTCTCTGGTGCCGTAGCTAGTTGCCGGAGAACGCGGATTAGAGCCACTTGGACGTCCTGAGTGGCCCCCTGCAGGTGTTCTGCTCGGAGTCCACTAGGTCCGGGGCTGGTACCTTGGGGAAGCCGGGCTATTATCGCGAGAATACCTTCATCTGCTGCTTGTCGAGCATACCATCTTCTCCTGAGATTATCGGTGTCCTTGGAGAGCAGGAGTTGTAGGGCTTGGTCGACCTCCTCCGGTAGGGAACACTCCGTCGGGTCTGGAAAGAGTTCCTCCAATTGGTGCCACGTAGCGTTGGTAAATGGAGCCAGTTCGGTGGCCTGTAATCGTCGGGCCGCGTGTGAAAGGCGTCCGAGATGTGCCAATTTCAGGGCCTGTTTTCGGCGCCTTTGCGCCTGTTTCTGAGCTATCTCAGGTCCGCTTAGTGCCGTGCGAGGTGTCTGGTTGGAGGCGTACTCCTCGAGAGCAGTCCAAACTGTGTGAAACTCGCCTTCGAGTACGTGCGTGACCTGCGTGCCGATATGAAGAGCAGTATACCCGAGGACCAATCCTGGGAGCCCGGAGAGGAAGAGGCTGGCATTCACTGGTGCGCTGCGGTCCATTGTGAGCTGGAGGGCGACCCGAAGGAGGCTGCTCCAGGCGTTGACGTGTGCGCGAGGCACGAAACCTCGAGTAGGGGCGGGACAGTGTGCGAGACGAGTCCACAACCAACCTCTGTCCGTGATATCGTTGACGAAGACATTCCAGCGTTCAATCCAGTCCTGTCGCTTGGAGAAGAAAAGAGGCTCTTCCCGTCTGCGTTTGATTCCCCTACGTCGGTTCGGCATTATTGGGGGTTGTCTTCCTGACTTGTCTGGATGTCCATCGCATTATCGTGGGCTTCGGAGGGCGTCTGGGCATCGTTATCGCGCTGAGATGCTTCTGGGGCTGCGAGAGTCATCTCGGTGTCATGGCATGTGCCTGCCGCTGTCACGCGTGTGCGCTTCTGTTGGGGGGGGTCCGGAAAGTTGTGCGGGAGCTCGGCGTGTGGATTTTCCTCTTCGGCATCCACCTGTGGTAGTTGAGACGTGGCGCTGGAGTCACCCGAAGCGTCAACGGTCCCGCGGGCTTCCTGTGCGGCTCCGTCAGGAGCCGAGGCTTCTGGGGCTGCGTGTGTAGCTGCTGCAGTCTCAAGGGGTTCCACACTCTCCCCGGGGACCGCTGGTGGATGTTGTAGGCCATGTAACGCTCGTAGACGCTCTTCTAGCGTCTCATGGATGGCTGCGAGAGTAGAGAACGACAGGTGTCTCTTTCCGAGCCTCGCGCGAATCCTGATGATCTGTTGTATGGCTCGTTGCAGCGTCTGGGCTGGGATATCCGCTGGGGTGATCCTTTGCCTTTCGTTGTAGCCCAACAGGTTGTCAGCCTCCAGTCCCTGTCCTGTGTGGAGGGTCACTTGCCGGTCAGGAGGTCTCAGTGTGAACGATCCAAAGATCCCTGTTCTGAAAACGCCTCGAGCGATAGCGCTTTGTACAATCGGGATTGCATCCGGATGGCAGAGCAAACTTGCGTGTGATGAGATGAAATCCACATGCGCGATGTGAGAAGCTGGGATTCCCAGAGCGCGGCAGAGTACGGTGGTGAAGTCCGAAGGTGCCACATCATCCTGCCTTGGGGGGCGGACGTTTCGAAGGGTGGCAAGGATCGGTTTGGTCTCTGGTCCCCAGGTTGCTCCCTCCACCGTAGCGTGCAGCTGTCTCAGGGCTGCTTGCTGGGTCTGCGGCCCAGGGCGTCCTACTGTGCGGGTTGGTGCTGCTTCTCCGCGCACTGAGGCTGTCTGAGCCGTGCGCTCAGCGTAGGTAGGTTGTGCACTCCCATTCCCGATGACTGGGAAGGCCTCTGCGTAGTCCACTGGGACCGTGACACCTGTCCTGAGCGGAAGTTGATTGAGACGCGTTCCGGCTGCATGTTGATTGATGGCCGCCGCCGGCGGGTGCTGTTGCAGGATTTGGGAAGGGTTCGGTGCTGCGGCTCCACTGTGCCACATATAAGGTTCTGCTGAAAGCTCGGAGAGACGTGCGGTAATTCCTTCGAGTTCAATGGTGCTGTTAATCCGTGAGTAGAGTTTGAATACAGCCTTGTAGAAGTCCGCGATAACTGCTTCGCCAATTCCCAAGTCCTGATAGCACCTGTCGAAGGCGCGAAGTTGGTGCAAAAAGACTGCCGCAGGTCCTGTTGCCTCTTGAGTCTCCATCCTGTAAGCCTCCTGTGTGTTCACTGCTTCGAAATCCTGGGTGCTTGTTGTCCTGCCGCTCGGTTCTGGCCTCCGACTCCCGTTCGGTGTCCCCACCCCCTCTTCGCCTGGGCGAGGGCCGTTGGTGCCCGGGTGGCGGAGAGGTGCTCGGTACTTTCCCAGCTTCTCCTTCTCGATCATAAAGCTTTCGTTAATAAAATCTCACAGTATAATTGTGCTTGTTCCCAGACTAACGAAACCGTAAACTCTCGTCAGAGTAACGTAACCCCAGAAAAAACAGGCACCAGCGGATTCTCCAACTGGTCCACGCGCAAAGCGCCTAGCGCTATCTCTGCGTTACCTCGCCATAGTTGCCGGTTTATCTGGGATCTCACGTCGCTCAGCTCCTCACTCCTGTGCAGTAGGTGTTTGCAGCTGTCGCGGAGGAACTCTTGTGCCATTTGCCCCGTACGCCCAAACGTCTCTATCGCTATCGGGATGAACTTGTCATCCGGTTTCTCGATCACCATCGCTTCCTTGTAGTGAGCGATTTTCCACTTCTCCGCAGCTCTCGCCGCGTATCCGCTATCATCTTGGCTCCGCCGCAAATAGTTTCCCTGTAATGGTGACACCACGGTCACATCCAGCGCATACCTTTGTTTGGTCCTCGGATGCCTAGCGACGATATCAGGTCGCAGTCCGTAGTTCTCGAAGTACCTCAGGTTCTTGCTCTACGTCCGTGAAATCTGGGGTAAAGTGTACACGGTAAAAAGGTAAAGTTCGTACGGAAGACAACAACAAAAGTTCGTAAGAAAGTTCGAAGATGATCGTGAGGGAGGTACGCGGGCCGTACCCCGAACCTCTTGTCATTCAGGGCCCGGACCCCTCGGGCACCCGGGAAGTTTTGCAAAGGCACCAGCACCAGTCTGATGGCGACGTGCAGGAGACACCAACGGAACCACAAGCAGGCAATGTTCAAGCAAGAACGCGGACCGAGTCTGCAGCCGCAACCGACCCGGCAGCCACATTCTTGCATCAACTGCGTAGCTTCGACAGATGCTACCAGGACCTGGGCATCGCTGCGTCCGAAATTACAGACTTCTACAAAGCCGTTTTTCAACTGTACTCGAGGGTCAACAGCTCGCAAGAGCTGCAAGGTGTCACCGGACGCCTTACGGAGTTGTCCCGGAAACCGGGTATGTGGGAAGGTGGAGCCGCTACTACGAATTCTGCACCATTTCCGCATGATCTCCCGCGAGATCTCCCGCGACAGGCCGTAGGCAACCACCTCGGCCCCGAAACCCCTTACCGTAACGGTCGTCTGCCAGGAAGTTATGCCGTCCATGATTTAGGAACCCGGCTCCCTGCGCCCCAGGGAGGGACAGGTGTCCGGGATCTAGGACACCATGCGGAGACATTCCCAGCCATCGGGGAGGGCCCTACAAGGCCAACCTTCGCCGATTTCGCAGCACAAAAAGAACCAGCGAGAGGAGGAGATGCTCGTTCCAGAACTTGTGGACGCCCTGGACCCCAGACCCAACAGGCTGCCCTACGGCAACTGCACGCTACGGTCGGGGGGTCTGGCTGGGGACCCGATGTTGCTCCAGTCCTCGCGACGCTACGGAATGTCCGACCCCCAAGGCTGGATGAGGTGGCCCCTGCGGAGTTTGCAACGGTTCTTTGCAGAGCACTGGGTATGCCCAGCTCTTATGTGGTGCATGTGGACTTTATTGCCTCCCATGCCTGCCTGCTGTGCAATTCCGATTCTCCAAAGTGCCATCTCCCGAGGAGTTTTCCGGACTGGGATATTCGGATCCTTCACACAACGACACGCCGATAGACAAGTCAGCCTTTACACTGGCCAGGCGCTGGACCCAGACAACCTTCTGGGTTACCTCGAACGTCAGACCATCGCTCCCGGGGATATTGCTGCCCACACGCTGAAGCGGGCCATCGAGCAGCTTGTCCGCATTCGTTCGAGGATCCGCAGGCGACAACTCTCCTTCCACACTCTCGCAGCGCTCTACGAGTATCTGGAGGCACGACTAGAGCTCCTAAAACGCAGACAACATCCGCCTGAGGTACCCGGGGAGTGCGCGGAACCCCCGGGGCCTGCAGCCGCTTCGAACGCAGACCCTGAAGCCTCGTCCCTTCCAGGGGATGTACAGGCAGACCGTGGGACAGTTTGACGCCCAGGTTGAGACTAGCGCGACTTCCCAAGTACCTGAGAACGCAGCACACGAGGACAATCCCCATGCGGAGCTCCTCTGCAACCTTCCGGAGCCACCTCAACAGAAGCGCTCGCGAGTATCCGCCGATGGAACCGGACCGGATACTGAGATGACTCCGGCAGCCGTGGAGACTCCACCGGATACCACTGTGATACAGGTTGCCCTTGACGGCAACCATCACGCGATGGACACGCAGGAGAGCCAGGAAAACCCAGCGCAAGAATGCCGAGCAGACGTAGGGGAATCAAACGACGCCGCGACGAGCCTCTGTTCTTCTCGGATCGTCAAGACTGGATCAGGCGGTGGAGCGTCTTCGTCGACGACGTCACGGAAGGAGGCAGGCAGTGGACGCGCCTTACACACTGCCCGGTTCCCACACGGCGATTTGTGCCACGCGCCCAGGTTCAAACATGGAGCTGCCTCTTCCGTGCTGCATTAGAGCTCTCTATGGACAGCACCGCACCAACAAACGCCAGCCTGCTTCTTGTCGGACTTCCAGGCCTGGTCCTTGGACACTCTGCACTTGATGTTGGCATTCAGGTATCGCATGTGCTTGAAGGAGAATTCTCTACGGTCTGGAGCGCTCTAGAGGACAAGGCGTCTATGCTGTCGCATACTACCGCACCGCAAGGAGCTGAAGCGGTTCGACGCAAACATCTCGGGCGCCACAAGCGAGCGCTGAAACTAGCACACCTTGGCCGCCTTTCAGATGCAGCTCGGAGCCTACAGGCCACCGAAATGGCACCTTTTACCGCGGCTACGTGGAGGCAACTACAAGCGCTCTTTCCCAACCCGGCGGAAGGTGACTTACCAGACGAGATTGCACACGCCCTGCAATCTTTGCTCGCTCTGAATACCGAAACACTAAAGCGGCGGTGGGATTCAAGAAAAGCTGCCGACGAGGGCCTCATGTCGATCGTGGCACGTCTTCCTCAGGGCAAGAGCCCAGGTCCTAGCGGTCTCCGAGCGGAACACCTCCAAGGTGCATTTCAACAGACGCAAGTGGCGTTGATTCGTGTATTGCGACAACTGGCGACCGCTCCTGAGAAATTTTCCCCAGCTCTGACCCGCGCCCTTCGCAGTAGTTGACTCCTGCCGTTCTCGAAGCCTAACAAGGGTTCAGTGCCGCAGGAGCATCCCGGAGTTCGCCCTATCGGAGTACCAGAAGTTTTGCGCAAGGTAGCAACGCAATGGACTCTTCACGCGGTTATGGACAGGGTGCGTGAGCTCCTGGTGCCCTTACAACTGGGTATTGGAGTAAATGGCGGGTGCGAACGCTCACTTCACGCGATCCAGGCCCATTTGTCATGCGCACCCGATTCGGTGGTCCTTCGGCTAGACCTAGAGAATGCCTTTAATCGCATCGACCAACGCCTTGCCAAGCAACTGGTGGACGAACACTTGCCGGAGCTTGCACCAGTGTATAGACTTGGCTATGGAAGCGACAACGCGGACTCACCGACGCTCTGTGGCTGGCGATCTTCCCCGGGACAGAACGAAACCGACACCTCTCGCCTGACTCTCCAAGCAACTACAGGAGTCCAACAGGGAGATCCACTGGGGCCGGTGCTACATGCACTATCCCTGGCGCCCTTTCTAAGAGCGTTGCGAGCCAAGTTCCCCAACGAAACGATTGTTGCTATCCACGACGATATCACGATTGTCGGGTCGCTACAAGCCGTGAAGGCGTCCCTGGCATGGGCAAAAACTGTGCTCCCCTCTCTTGGAGCACGCCTGCAACTCGGCAAGTGCACTGTGTACGGGCGAACACTGACTACCACGCGAGTGGTCAACCATGAGATTCCTGGAGTGCAAGTGACCAGAGACGGAGTCACCATCCACTCGATACCGATAGGCGGCCGAGAATATATCGAACAGGAGTGCCGGGGGTTGCAAAATAAGCATGAGAAACTCTTTGAGGAAATTGCCAAGCTCCCACAACCGGAGCTTACGACGCAAATTGCCCTCTTCAGGTTCTGTGCGGAAACGCGACTAGACTATGTGCTACGATGCCTCGCATACGAGTTTGGAAGAAATCTGGCACGCGAGGCCGACGTGATGACCAGATATCACCTGGAAATTCTATTCGGAGGCCTCTCGCTACGACAGCTGTAGAGGACGACGAGTACGCAGAGCTGATCTCGGACCAAATCCCTCTGCCCTGCCGCTGGGGAGGTTTGGGTTTCGCTACTCGAAAGCGCGTCCAACCCATCGCGTTTTACTCGTCATGTAGAAACACCTTCCGGAACAATGAAGATGAATGGCCATACCTGACTGAACTAGAGCGGGAGGTTACGGCAGAACGCTCACCAGACACATACGAGCCGATGGATCAACGATGGTCGACTGCACAGCTGGCGGACCAGATCTGTGCATCGTCGCGAGCAATACAACGGAGGCTCGGACCAGAAACCCCACCGCGGATCTTGGCACTGACTACCCTGCAACAACCGCGCGAAATGTCTCTTCGAAGCGCACCGGGCGAGACTGCAGCTTGGAATAATGGTTCAATACAACAAACCCTCTCTCGAGAGGCACACCATTGTGCATTCCAAAGCTTGGTCACCAACCCACGAATCTCCACTGAAAACCGAGCTCGAATACGGTCCGCCGCGGGATCCGGGTCGGGAGTCTGGCTGCGTGAAGTACCAACGCTGACACCGAAAAAATTGAGTGCGGTTGAGATGCAGGTAAACGTTCGACAACTGCTGGGTCTGCCAATTCCGGGATTGCGGACCACCGAGAAGTGCACTAGTTGCCGGAGTAAACACGGAAGGACTGGGGTACAACGGTTTCATCACTGCCCAACATCAACTGGACTGTGGCAACGTAGGCATGACGAAATCTGCAGAGAGCTGGCACGGTGGCTAAGGCGATGGAACTTCATGGACGTAGAGCAAGAACCTGAGGGGTACTTCGAGAACTACGGACTGCGACCTGATATCGTTGCTAGGCATCCGAGGACCAAACAAAGGTATGCGCTGGATGTAACGGTGGTGTCACCATTACAGGGAAACTATTTGCGGCGGAGCCAAGATGATAGCGGATACGCGGCGAGAGCTGCGGAGAAGTGGAAAATCGCTCACTACAAGGAAGCGATGGTGATCGAGAAACCGGATGACAAGTTCATCCCGATAGCGATAGAGACGTTTGGGCGTACGGGGCAAATGGCACAAGAGTTCCTCCGCGACAGCTGCAAACACCTACCGCACAGGAGTGAGGAGCTGAGAGACGTGAGATCCCAGATAAACCGGCAACTATGGCGAGGTAACGCGGAGATAGCACTAGGCGCTTTGCGCGTGGACCAGTTGGAGAATCCGCTGGTGCCTGTCTTTTCTTTTGAACGTAGCATGAGACCCCGGTAGCGGGGTTCCAGTAAGTTTTTCCCTAGATAGGATTAGACGTAGTGTTGCGCAGCAGTAGGCAGCTGCCCCGTAAAGCTTACGGTTACGTTACCTCAGACTAACGTAACCGTAAGCTTTACGGGGCAGCTGCCTACTGCTGCGCAACACTACGTCTAATCCTATCCAGGGAAAAACTTACTGGAACCCCGCTACCGGGGTCTCATGCTACGTTCAAAAGAAAAGACAGGCACCAGCGGATTCTCCAACTGGTCCACGCGCAAAGCGCCTAGTGCTATCTCCGCGTTACCTCGCCATAGTTGCCGGTTTATCTGGGATCTCACGTCTCTCAGCTCCTCACTCCTGTGCGGTAGGTGTTTGCAGCTGTCGCGGAGGAACTCTTGTGCCATTTGCCCCGTACGCCCAAACGTCTCTATCGCTATCGGGATGAACTTGTCATCCGGTTTCTCGATCACCATCGCTTCCTTGTAGTGAGCGATTTTCCACTTCTCCGCAGCTCTCGCCGCGTATCCGCTATCATCTTGGCTCCGCCGCAAATAGTTTCCCTGTAATGGTGACACCACGGTCACATCCAGCGCATACCTTTGTTTGGTCCTCGGATGCCTAGCAACGATATCAGGTCGCAGTCCGTAGCTCTCGAAGTACCCCTCAGGTTCTTGCTCTACGTCCATGAAGTTCCATCGCCTCAGCCACCGTGCCAGCTCTCTGCAGATTTCGTCGTGCCTACGTTGCCACAGTCCAGTTGATGTTGGGCAGTGATGAAACCGTTGTACCCCAGTCCTTCCGTGTTTACTCCGGCAACTAGTGCACTTCTCGGTGGTCCGCAATCCCGGAATTGGCAGCCCCAGCAGTTGTCGAACGTTTACCTGCATCTCAACCCCACTCATTTTTTTCGGTGTCAGCGTTGGTACTTCACGCAGCCAGACTCCCGACCCGGATCCCGCGGCGGACCGTATTCGAGCTCGGTTTTCAGTGGAGATTCGTGGGTTGGTGACCAAGCTTTGGAATGCACAATGGTGTGCCTCTCGAGAGAGGGTTTGTTGTATTGAACCATTATTCCAAGCTGCAGTCTCGCCCGGTGCGCTTCGAAGAGACATTTCGCGCGGTTGTTGCAGGGTAGTCAGTGCCAAGATCCGCGGTGGGGTTTCTGGTCCTAGCCTCTGTTGTATTGCTCGCGACGATGCACAGATCTGGTCCGCCAGCTGTGAAGTCGACCATCGTTGATCCATCGGCTCGTATGTGTCTGGTGAGCGTTCTGCCGAAACCTCCCGCTCTAGTTCAGTCAGGTATGGCCATTCATCTTCATTGTTCCCGAAGGTGTTTCTCCATGACGAGTAAAACGCGATGGGTTGGACGCGCTTTCGAGTAGCGAAACCCAACCCTCCCCAGCGGCAAGGCAGAGCGATTTGGTCCGAGATCAGCTCTGCGTACTCGTCGTCCTCTACAGCTGTCGTAGCGAGGCCTCCGAATAGAATTTCCAGATGATATCTGGTCATCACATCCGCCTCGCGTGCCAGAGTTCTTCCAAACTCGTATGCGAGGCATCGTAGAACATAGTCTAGTCGCGTTTCCGCACAGAACCTGAAGAGGGCAATTTGCGTCGTAAGCTCCGTTTGTGGAAGCTTGGCAATTTCCTCAAAGAGTTTCTCATGCTTATTTTGCAACCCCCGGCACTCCTGTTCGATATATTCTCGGCTGCCTATCGGTATCGAGTGGATGGTGACTCCGTCTCTGGTCACTTGCACTCCAGGGATCTCATGATTGACCATTCGCGTGGTAGTCAGTGTTCGCCCGTACACAGTGGAGTTGCCGAGTTGCAGGCGTGCTCCAAGAGAGGGGAGCACAGTTCTTGCCCATGCCAGGGATGCCTTCAAGGCTTGTAGTGATGGACGCTGTCCTTGAATAGAGTAGGCCGCACAATTCCATTTTTCACGCGTTAGTGCAAGTGCGACTCACAACTGTGCGGCGGGCACCTATTGGATTCATTTCATTTGCACTGGGATCTGAACTGCTTATGAACTCCATGCACGACTAACTCATCTTCAGCGGTGAACTGGCAGTGGATTACCCTGTTTCTTCGATTCGTTAACCACGAGGCAACTATTTCAGATACATTGCCCAGAACGGAATGTCCTCTACCTGGGGTTGCCAATGCCCTAAAGTGCAAAAATTGTAAAGCGTAAAAATTGTAAAGTGGAAATAGTGTAAAGTGTTAAATGTGTAAAGTGCTAAAAGTGTAAAAAGTGTAAAGTGAAAATAGTCAGGGCGCAGCGCTGCACATTGACAGTTCTGTCAAACTCCGAGATACACAGCTCTTGCAGTCTACGGTGACAGTAGAGAGCGCATCATCTTGCAAGAAAAATGCTGGGGTGGGGTTTGGTCCGCCATCTTGGCGATTGGAAGCAAGGAAGTACGTGGGTTACTTCGGGGTCGCAGACTGGCTTTTAGACCGGAAAGTACCTGGAACCTGCAAGAAAACGCATCAACGGCAGTTTCGCATCCCATACATGACACTCCGTTTAGCCAATGCAGTTAACAAACAGTGCAGAGCTTAGTCAATTCTACTCCCTCACTAAATCAGAGATCGACGTCGTGATACTGGCTTGCGAGTGATATCTCTTCCCTAGTTATTAGTTCATCTTCACGCCTTGCGTAGCGCTTCAGGCTATGCTAGTAAAGTCCAGTCCAGTGATATCTCTGGCGCCCAATGCTCTGCCCCTAAATTTGCTCGAATGCGCTTCTCGGGTTGTGGTAGTTAAAAAGTGGGCCCGTTAAGAGGAATTGCAGGAGGACGACATAGTCGAGCTTACTCCTATTACTAGTTAAGAATGCAGAAGAGCAGCTCAGAGCTGCACACTATAATTGGAAATCTGGGTGCTAATATTCATCAGGAGGCTGAAGTTCTTTTGCAGCGCAGTGGTGAGCGGGGTAAGACAATGGCAGATGATGAAGAAACGCCTTTGATCCAGGAATTAGCTGAAGACGGTAAGATCTCGAGAGGGGTACTCGTTTTGGTACCTTCCTGTTAGCGACGAAGGGGGAATTTGGCAGAAACTTCTCCTTTGCTAGATGGTCAATATGCCAACAGCTTCTCAAGCATGCTTCTCTTGCCTTACGTGTGCAACTAAGAAATGCGTGTCCGTTTCGCTGATTGCAACCTTAGAAGCTGGTGAAGAAACAGTTTCCCGAGGGAAACCTAAGAAGGAGAAGAAGAAGAAGTCTAAGCGGCGCAAGGATGACGATATCAAAACGCACATGTCGAACGAGCGGACTTTTTTCAAATGGCTCTTTTTCGGCTTCCATATTGGCGGATTTGGGACTTTTATCTTGACGTTCTTCCCTGCGGGCGGAGGGAGAGTTTACGTAGTATTGTTTGTATGGCTCGTGGCATTTTTCTTCATGTACTATGGCCTGTTCAGATACTTCACTCGTAGAAGGTGCGTACATGTGCTAGCCGTAGACAAGACTGGAAAACCTATCCTAATGCTGGTAGGGTGTTGCGCGGTGATGGTTTGTTCTGGGTTTTTACAGAGCGATGAAGTATGGCGCAGCAAGAGAAGAGGACTGGGATGACCCCATAGCACCAGCGCTAATGACGATTGCGCTTTTTTTAACTGTTGGAGCTATTATATTTTACGCAGTGTCCACATCACAGGTATGGCATGGTTTCGATGATACACAACTTCAGTCTTCCAGTAAGAGCGCTAGATTAACGGGACGCTTAGCTTACAACGAAAATTGGTCCTCCCTCTGTCCCGTCTATCACAGCTGCCATCAAAGAGCGGCTGGAGGAATCCAGACAAACCGTAGTTGGAGCGCATTCGCGAAGACGGTGGGTGAGCAGCTTCCGCATGATGAAGAAGAGCTGTCAACTGCTTCCGACGTGGTCATGGCAGGATTTGAGATCCTCTTTTCCCATGCAATGGTCTTGGCACTGGCGAAAGAGGATCAAAGTCGAATCGTGTTGCTGGACCGTCCTCAGCTTTCCTGACGTCCATATTCTAGGTTCAGAACGAAGAGGAATGAGATTTTGCTCAGGAGTAGTTCGTCCTTTTGCGTCGTTGTGCCGATGGTCGTAAATGTCAAACGCACCTTGCTCGTCCCGGGACCGAACGAGTCAAAAGGAGACTCGAAGAAAACGAAAACTCGTCGACGATTTCGAAGAACGGGAACCTTCGCAAATCGGAGCTTTTTCCGGATTCCCTCCATTCTTAGTTTATTTGCGCCGAGGTCAGTTCCTCCTCCGCGGCGGTTGGATCGAAACTGAATTAGGTTATCCCCAGGTGTAAAATAGAACTCGGCATCGTCCACATTTCCGAGGGCATCGAAGAACTCGATGAGGATGTATCCGCTTCTTGACGTAATTACCCTAGAAGTATACTCAGTTTCTAACAATCGCTCGAGCCGGATCTGCGCGGATGAGCTGGTCCCATCATATTCCCATGGCTCGTGAAAATGGAGTGGAGCATCATCCTGAGAGCTCACGCAAGAAAAGCTGTCCTCTGGGCAATCCGCTAATAGTCCATCAACAATGCCTAGGCATTCTGGGCAATTTCCGTCAATGGGTGGTGCAGGAGCAGCCCCGACCAAAACCATTGAGGTCGCCGCTCCTAGGACGGCCTTCTTTGCAAAGCCGATCGCTGTCGTGGACAGATCCATTCGGCAACATACGCTAGCACCGGCCACCGCGCGTGTTCTGGGCAACAAGTGCATCAACGCCTGAAAAGACAATACCATTCCTCCAAGTAACTTACATGCCTATTCCTTCCCGTACCCAAGTAAGAAATCCCTCATAACATTTGGTCATGTTCTCTCCTGCAACCCATGCCCGAGGTTAATTCTCTTACCAGCCAGGATACAGGAACAATCTATAGAGAAAGCTCACGCCTTGATTTCGTTGTAAATGAAGCATTTAATATTCCGATATTCGGCACATCGGGCCGGAATGGAGACGGTATTGCTTATCCGGGACTACGTAGAAAGAAAGGAACGGAGCCTGAAATTGGAATGGAATTGGTCTACAGCAGTTTTTTCCCCGAAAGTAACTTGAAAGACCACCGCCGTGGAAGGCAGGTTTTTCGGTCCAAAGCAAGTTGTGTCCTAGGCTAGCCATGCTTTCCGGGTCCTCCCGTACGAGCTTGCGGTGTTTGTATTAGCGACAGAAGCGGTCTCTGCTTTGCCTTGATTATTGAGGATACGGAAATACATGCGTTAGCGATAGAGGAGCAGTCGCGAGAGGTACAAACTAAGGCCGCCCGGAAGACCTCCACCGTTCTTCTCGTACTGACCTTCAAACGGGAACAGATGTCGTTTCCAATTTTCCGTAATCTCGCATAGGATTGGGAGCCAAGTTGTATCCATCCGTGATCAATATCAAAACTTTTACGCTCATGTCAACAATGAGACTAACGGAGGCTCATTGAACCGAAAGAGTTCATTGTCATCAAGCAAAGAAATCTGTGCACGCAAACACATAAAATACTCCCATCTGTCTCAACTCCAGGATTCGCAAGGGCTCCATAACAGATCTCGAGCAGGCATCTCGGACCGCCCCGCCGAAGAAACAGTGTCACAGTACCAATGAAGCGCGTTCCCCTTGAGCACGCGGCTCCCGCACTATATTGAACTAGTACGCTATGACACTCTCGAGCTCCGAGATTTGAACCTCCAAAGTTGTCTTCTCCTTGTCAAGGTGCTCAGACAGTTCACTAAGGTATCTCACCAAAAGGTCCTGCTTGTGTGGTTCCCCATACGGCCACTTCTCATAGAAGTCTGACTCAACCTTAGTCTCGGTTATTCTTGCTATCCTATCTTCCCTGTCTTTCCTCATCTCCGCGAACTGGTTTAACTTCTCCTCTCTCTCTCGCGTCTCCGCTGCAAGTTGCATCGCCTTCCTGGCTTCTGCCCGTCTGCGTTCCTCAGATTTGGCAAGCTTGGATTCCTCCTCAGATTTCATTTCCATCTCCTAGCCGACCCGACACAGAAAACGCAACAGATTTAGAAAAGTGATGCAGCATCCCGCACACCAATATCCATGGCTCGTACACCATTCATTGCTATTCACGGGCAGAACTCAGTGGCTTGAGAATTTCGCTCTAGTCGACAACTCGCACCTTGAACTTTGCTAGCAACGCGGAAACGTTTCCCTTCTCTTCTTCATCGACGAAGATTGTTCTTGGCGGACTCGCCGGATCTTGTCCAACTTGTGATGACTCCGCGGGTTCTGGACTTTCTGCACTCCGAGCGTGCGAGTCAGCCACGACATCCGTTATAATTTCTGCAGCAACCTCCCCGTCCTCTTGGATTTCTATCTCGATTTCTCCTACCTCGATTTCTTCGACTGTCGCAACCTCGACCCCATTGATCTGCTCTGAGGCTCCAGTCCCTTTGGAAAGGTTTCCAAGGACACGATTGTTCTCCATATCCAGCATTTGCTGTTTCGTGCAGGCGAATGAACAAGGAGGACAAGTCAGAACTGAAAATGAGAAGGAGGGATCAACTAAGAACTGGAGTAATCGTAGTTTCAAAAAAAAAAGTGCTAACCTTTTCTGTATACAACGAGCTCTTTGCATCCGATATCTTTCCAGTTGCTATGTCGGGCACTATCTCACGCTTTATTTCCTTCTCAAAGGCTTCCGGTCCTGCTCGGAAGGCTTCAAACGCCTTGGCGGTTGTGTCTTCGGCCAGAGCTAGCTCTTTCAAGTCCCTCATCCTTTCCTTAAGCTTTCCGACAGCAAGACCCTTCTCCTTGACTTCTTTGCGCAGCCCCAGAATCTGAGGAGATTCCTTGTTCATAGCTTTCATTCTGACCGACATCGTATGCGCCCCCAAAAGATCGCCTTGTGAGATCAGTTACTGTACTAGGAAAAAGAAAACAAGGCAAAGGTCTACTTCACTTATGAATGCAACTTCGTCTATACTGCTAGCTATGACGTCAGAAAGACTCCCCTGCTGTCAATGCGCCTTCACCTATAGCATGCATTCGCCGACGCCAATATGCAAAATGTCCCGGCCCATGTCAAAGCTTTCTAAACGCTGCCACTACGCTCAGAAAGGTCCGAAATTGGTAGGAAGCATCCACAAACGAATTTTTCTGATAAAACAATAGAAATTCATTTGTTCCATTTTCAAAATCCAGAATTTTGCATTCTCGTAGTGTATTGGGAATACAAACACACGATGTTCGATTTTTTTACGAATCGAGTATAACGACTAGTTCCGGCTGGAACTAGTGTTGTCATGGGCCGTCGGATATTGCTTATCGTGAGACGGTCCGATAAATTTTCGGGGTGGATAGACTATTGAAAAACACTATAAAATAATTAGCAGATGATTGAAATTTTCGCAAAAACAGGTCCGATTGCCCGTCCGATAAGTCCGTCCGATAAATCGTCCCCATATTCAATCAACGTTAGTCTAATAATCAATCATCTCCGGTCCAGGTATTGGAGTCATGATTACTTCTTGTATAGAAAGCCCTCACCTCGCATATCATGAATCATGATTGCTTCTCGGAATGACAAGCTGCTACGAGCATGCAATGAATCATGATTACTTCTGAACTCAGCAGGCTGTCATAGCATTGGTTGAGAAGCAGAAGCGAGAACCACCCCAATTGCGATCCCACCGAAAGAGCATAACGTTGCGTCTTGAAGAAAATCGACCTTAGCCGATTCGGCGCACAAACAGCCCGGAAAAAGATGAAAAGCAGAATCGGTCGTTTTCGGATTATTTATCAGACAAAGCCTTCGTTTTTTCTTTTCTATTCAGGTCCGATAAATTCATATCGGACGGAAGTCCGCAGAAAATTCATTCTAGTATTACTAAATACAGGTCCAATAAACGTTTATCGGACGTAATCGGACGTTTCGCATCTACCATTTGTATCAGTATAAAAAAAAAGGCAATACTGATTGGGCTTGAACTACCTCAAGCGTAATAATTCTTACGGGGAACAATGCTCCGCAACAGCAAAAAAATGTTTGCAGGTGTCATATTCTGCTCCTAAAAAAGGGCCGATTGCGTCCCATATTTATCCCAATCTCTGATATAGGCTTGTCGGACAAAAGCACTGCGTAATAATTAGGAGGGTTTCTCCTCGGTGTCCGACGTACATGTATCAGACTTGAATTAATATACGAAACAAGGTTCTAATTCTGATAACGTCCAACATTCTTCAATCAACGAAGGCTATTGATTGGAGTTCAATCTTCTTCTCCATCAGCTGTGTTCGTGCGCGGTCTTCCCCATGAAGTTCCTGGCTTCTTCAACAATCTTGGAGTGCTTCCAAAATTCTGAATCTGGGTTTTCTCAAAAATATTCGAAAGTGTTTGACAGCCTGTCGAACTCAGAACTAGTAATGATTCAATACTACTTGGGGCCTTTTGAGATATTGGATTACAAAGCTAACCTTAATTGAACATTAGTAGACATTAGATGTTTTATCGGACCGCTTATCAGACCGGTAATCGGACACGTGTTTTGGAAGGATTTCAACAAGATACAGCTTAAATATATACGGTTTGCAATTGTCTATCCCACCAAAAAATTCCTAGCATCAGTCCGATAGCTTTTGTCAGACGGTTTATGCCCCATTTGCAGAAGTAGGGGCCTTCAACCCCCCAAAAAAAAGTATATAGTATATACTATATATTATATAATATACGATATTGGCTTTCCTTACTATATTTTTTCCGGTCTACACAAACCCCTCCTACAAGTATTGGAAGCAATCGTTGACAAACCACTACTTCCGGATTCGTCAAAATAAGTAACGACGAAACGAGCAGAAACAAAAAAGCAGGGGGGTTACATGGGGGAGCCGCAACTGGCGAAAGGCGTGAACTGGATAGACTGAAGATGGTGTACGCTGGAGGTGGCCAATTCGGATTTTGCCGTTTGGCCTGAATTCAAGATGTAAGGGATAGTGTACCATCAGTGAGAGCTTTGAGAGGAAATTCGAGCAAAACCAGCCTCCCATTCGGTTTTTTATGAACTGTTGATTTCCACGCCCCATGGAACATATATTTTATCTTTATTTGTAGACGCGCGTTATCAGCGTCTCGTCTCTCGCTTCTCAGGGTAGTTAGGCTCTGAATAAACGGATCATCGAACATTCAATGAATTTGTTTAACATTGGAGCTCAGGAACAAGGCTGAAGACTGCTCTCTTATCCTATTCGCACCTACCGTTGGCAGGAAGGGGAGAAAACCAGTTCCCTAGTCAAGAGAATATTGACTCCGTAAATCGGATAAAAATGAAGTGATTGATGGTACAATTCCAGAGCAGCACAATGAATCATTCCATTAAAAAAACATGGAAAGGACGCGGCATAGGGAGCCTAGCATACTAGACCTCAAGAGCTCCTTCCAACAGCTTGTTTTCCCCCAGCTCTTTTCCCGCATGAGGGCCCCCCCTTTTACTCCTGCTGCGCTTCTACTACTGCGAGAGGTCCCGGGTTCGATTCCCGGAATTCCCCACAAACTTTACGGGCAGCTGGTCTCGGAGCTCCGTCGGTTGCCTCGTGGCTTCCTGCATTGCTCGTCGTTGCTTTGTCGATATTGCTGCAGTCAGCGGCTCACCTAGTGGTTCCGCTCGCTCCCGACTCAGCGGGTCGGTGGCTGGCAACCCGTGCCGACGACGAGAGCTTTGGTGAGCTGTGATACTTCTTAGATGAGGAGTTGGGTCATCTTCCGCGCCCCACCCGTGATATCGTTCGTGCCCAATTGGGCCTACCCCTACGTCTGGGCCGTCTAGACCTCTGTAAACCGAGCTGTTATCCAACCAGCGGCCGTGGTCGGGTCTTGGGGGACCGCCCTCCCTACTTGAACGCGTTGAGCGTGTCCAGTTTCCGAAATTTGGAGGTCAGTCTTTCCAGTGGTGATCTACACTCTAGTGCCCCTGAAAGTCCCTGTGGTTTGTTTCTCGAGGTGCAATCGGCGAAGTCATCATCTGTACCAGTCTCCCTGCCGACCTGCACATACGCTGGCCGGCTGACGAGCCGTTATTGCGCGGGCTCGCTGCCCCGCGAGCCGACCAGCAGCCAGTCCTGTACCTCCCGCGCTTGATCTTGTGGTGGCTGGGGAAACAGACTTCCCTCGCGATCCTCCTCATGATGGACCAGGCTCTTGTAGTCGCGTCCCCGCACGCACGGATGAGTTGCAAAACACCTTTTCTTTGGACTTTTCGCGCGGATGGTCTCATTTTCCCGACATCGCGCCCGCCTGCGTAGTCTTGGGGGTTGTATTAGATCTCAGTGGCTCATGACCGTCCCCGCTTTTCCGCCACTAAATGACACTCACAGATTGCGAAGTGCGCACTTCTCGGCGCTTCTTGCATCGGCCGCCCGGGCCTTCCGAGATGGGTTCGCCGTGCCCCTATGCTCTCAGAACGAAGACACAGCGTATTTTGGCACCCACATGCTCACCAGCTGCCCCGCTGTGAAAGACGCCCGAACCCGCCGACATATGCGGATCTTGAACCTCCTATACCGCGAACTTCGGCCTATCGTACGGCAACCAGGTCTTGAAAGTGAACTTGAGAAGCCCCTGCCTGTCGCAGACTACCAAAATGATGAACGCCGCGCGGCTGACCTCGTGGTCACCTGTGACTATAGCCGCCGTACGACGTACGTTGATCTTGTTTCCCCAATCCCCAGGCTATTTACCGGCTGCGGGAGAGCGCGGTGGATTTACTGCTGCCAGTATGAGACGTCGCAGAGAGTTGAAACATGCGGGTGCTTTGTCTTCCCCAGGCATTCGTATTCGGTTCTAGCTCATCTCCTGGTACCTCTGGTCATTGAGTGATTTGGGTTTATGGACTCCGTTGGTTTTCGTTGGCTTCAGGAAGTGTTCCGCGAACGCCCTGACCGTCTGTCCCCGGTGTTTACCCGTTTTAAGTTTCTTGCTGTGGCGTATGAACGCTGCTTTGGTGTTGGAGGCGCGCGATCTTCGCCGCGCTTAGTCTTTTTTTTCCCCTCGGGGGTTGCTCTTTCAGTTTCGGATTAAGCAAAATCATTCCACTAGAAGATGCAACTCAAGAGTTAAGTACAGAATCTAGTCCTCAATTCCGAAGCCTAATTCTGAGCATTGCTTCGGCGGTAGGTCGCCCTTCGGTGTCTCATCTAGAAAAGCATCTAAAAATAGCACCCACGGTACCGGATACGGTTCCAAACTAATCCACGCATTCTAAGTCCATCAAGAACCCGGGGTATCTCTGATGATCCTACATCAAGTCCTAGCACTCTAGATGGCCTACAGTTTCCAAATGCGGAAGTTTCACTCTGAGGATCGTTCGACCCCGGGTTTGGCACCAGCAGCTCAATCCATTTGCCTTCGCTTCCTATTGAGGAACGGTCAACCCCGAGCTTAGCATCAGCTGCTCAATTCAGTTGCCTGCGATTCCCACTGATTGATGAGGATGAATCCTCAACAAGCTCTGTCAATCTCAGGGGCAAGTGCAATCTTGACTAGTTACGCTGTAGCGCTACATGGGCTCCGTTCTCCGGGTTTTTTGGTTTCCTCCTCTCAAGAGTCGCTGCTTTCCCTGAATGAAGAATGTACGTTTATTGAAAGATGTGAGCCGTCGTTTGCAGGGTGGTGAGGGGTTGACAGCAACGTCCGCCCGCGGGGGTCTTTAATGGTTGAGCTGGTGTCTTACAATTGGGTGCCAGTTACAAGGCACGTTTCTAGCATCCGTGTGGCTACGTGCACTTGTGGAAATGTGAACTGAATCTGAATCCGACCGGATCAATAGAGGACTCAGCTCCTAGCATTGGGAAGGGGTCTAACGTTGGGAATAGAAACATGCCTAGCAGAGCGATTGTAGCCAAGCATGTATTGTTTGCAATGGTCGGGATGGGGTCTGGATGGATGACTAGCGATGCAATTTGGGCGCAGAATCCAACGTTTGTAAAGCGTTTTGCGGCTGGATTTCATCTACCGTCTTACCTGGCGATGACTGCTCAAGCATTAAGCGCTGTTACAATTGGTGCTCTGATGCTGCAGAGGGTCATCTACAGGGGCAGCTCGCCGCAATTTGGGGAGAGCACGTTTCATCGGCGGGTTATACTGATAATAACGTGTCTGCAGTTCGCCGGCCTCACCGCGCTTGTGTTTATGTGGGGAGTGACGCTGTATTCTTGGCCCATCGTCTTGTTCATTGTTATTGGTTGCGGGCAAATTATTGGAATCTCCAATTCAATTGTCGTGCTGCCCTTTATATCGACAAGGTGTACCTCGAACCTAGTCTCTTCCGTCTCGACTGGTGTACAACTAAGCTCAATGATGGCTGGCCTGTTGGGTATTGCGCAGCAGCCAAGTCAGGGCACTGACGAAGCTTTTTCCACCAGTGTTTTCTTCATGATTTTCGCCGCTATTGCTGGGCTGGCAATCTGCAGCTGGTCCTACGTTTCTGGCACAAACCTGGGAATTGATTCCATAGTATCCGAGAAGCCGTTGACTGACGTAGTTGAAAATGGAGAGGAAGCCGATGAAGTTTCTGATGGATCCATTTCGATTGGGTGTATGTACGGACTCCTATTGCCTCTGGATATCGCAGCGTGGGGTATAGCGCCGTCGATTTTGCCCTTTGCCGCTGGAACACTAGCCGGCAGTTGTGACAGCACAAATGAGGAGGCCCTTCAAACTCTACGGTACGCTATTTCTTTATCTTTTGTAGCCCTTCCGATAGCTGCATTCACCACCGCTGTCTTTCCAACATTTCGAAAATGGGTTCTAGCGGCTATGTTCTGTGTTGGTGTATTCGCTTTCGCAATCGAAATGTCGATCCTAATGCGTGCGAAGCTCATTCTAGAGCTTTCTTGGGCTCCGTCGGTATTAATCGTCGCACATTTCGTGATGAGATTTATCGACACATATTTAATGACTACTGCGTTTCGGCTGATTACCTACAAGTTCTCTCTGACTGCTGATAAGTGGAGGCACTCCGAGAAACTTGGCTTGTTGCTTTCTATCTGTGGATTTCTCTCAACCCTCACCTCGTTTCTCTTGATTCATGAAAAGGTGATCCGCTGTGAATAGGCCTTGAGCAGCTTCGAAAGTATTCGCGGCTCTCTCTTCAATTGTTTGTCTATAAATAGAACATTCTGCTTCAGAAACGTGGCTTCTTGTGCTGAAATCCTACTCAACTCCAAGTTCAAGCTGTGCCTAGTACTTCTTGCTACCCCACACGAATAGAATCCGAGACTTTCATGCAAATTAGTAAGGCTCATTGAGGAAAACCGGGTTTGATAGCAAAAAATTTATTCCAGCCCGGCTGGTTTAGCAACGTAGGCCTCTCAGCAAGTGGAGCTTCATTGATCAGTTGCAGAAGTCCAGAAATTTTGTTAGAGTAGTTCAAACTAAATCCTTCAATGGTTACCAACGGCCTTAGTGCCCAGAGCAGCAGGGTCCTTGCAACGAATAAACTAAACGCTTTGGTGTTCGTTGCACACCGGGACGCGAACAATCCAATGAGAGGGTACTCACCCGCAACGAAATTATGAAAGAATGATGCAGGAACTCTGTCACGCTGGGCACTCGAGTCCAGCAGCAGCAATGGTGTTTACAAATGGCTGTGGTGCCCGGGATAATCACCCGCAAGGAAATTATGATAAGAATGATGCAGGAACTCGATCGATCACAAACTAGGCTCACGAGTCCAGCGGTAGCCCTGCCGAGCAATAACTTTTCCTATAAACTCGAATTCTATTGCTCGGCAGGGCTACCGCTGGAATAAGCTAAACGCTTAGGTGTTCGTTGCACACCGGGACGCGAACAATCCAATGAGAGGGTACTCACCCGCAACGAAATTATGAAAGAATGATGCAGGAACTCTGTCACGCTGGGCACTCGAGTCCAGCAGCAGCAATGGTGTTTACAAATGGCTGTGGTACCCGGGATAATCACCCGCAAGGAAATTATGATAAGAATGATGCAGGAACTCGATCGATCACAAACTAGGCTCACGAGTCCAGCGGTAGCCCTGCCGAGCAATAGAATTCGAGTGTATAGGAAAAGTTCTGAAGCACAGATCTGCGCGTAAGCCAATTCTCCTCTAAAACCACCTCAATTTCGTCTCCGACCAGTGAATTTTCGCTCCTCTCTTCGGGTGTGGAAACAGATGTGCAAATGGGCTGGCTGATTTACTATTGGCGAGCTTTGAGAACTGGGATTCTTTCATCGCTCATTATCGAATGCTTTGGTATTTTAGACGGCGCTGTTTGTCGCTGGCTTTGTTAGGTCTTTCACAATGCCCACGGCCGTCGTGACACAGTCAATCTTGACACAGTCAGCTCACGCAGTTGCTGACCCTCTGGCGCTTTTAAAAGCTGGGCTGTTGCTGGACTCCCATCATCAGCGGCTCCCTTTGTGCTCCTCAGGGTTAGCCCTAGGGAACCTCTTTCGCAGTCCGGGCTTGCTCATCCGTTTCTCCCCTTAGTTGTAGAGGTCTTTGGATTTTTACATAGCCCTCAGGGTGCTTGGTTGCGTGAGCGTTTCTGTGATCCCCCTGATGCTCTTTCTCGACTGTATGCATCTCTGAGTCTGATTACATGCCTTTGTCGTGCTGCTAGTGCTGCAGCCGAGCTCCTTGTGCCCCTCCTAGCATATTGCATGGGCCCCGCTCCCTTCCGACCTCCGCTCGAATATGTGTACCTCGGACTAGGCACGCTCTAGACAAAGGCTGCAGCTACCCGGATTGGCGGTATATTTCGACTATGTGGCTAAATGCAAAATTTCCGCAGGCTTTATGAACGGAACTGGAGTATTCGAAAGTGGAACAGAATTACTTCTGGCGCGTGCACGGTAGCGCTGAATGATGATCCGTTTATTCAGAGCTGAATGAGTGTTCCTATGCTGATATCGGTGATACCCAACCGCGAGAACACTTTGAGCTGAAGCTGCAATGCTACTAGCGGCTACTAAATACTCATGATCAATTCACGGGATATTTTCGATTTCAGCGAATGGCGAAGTCGAAAAGGTCCAGTATTTCACAATAAAATTGACCTGTCCAATCAAGTGTGGCAAACCGCCGAAACAATGAATCGTGCGCAAGATATTTTTGTTCCATCGGCCAGTTTGTGGCCACATAAGTAGATTGGGAGCAAATCATTGATTAAAAAAACTAACAAACCTTCTGTCGTTCCTTTTGGCCGGAGCTGCAGCTGCGGATAGCTGCACAAGAGAAGGGTTTATCGCTTCGAGAAGGATAACATTTTGCAATTTATGGATAAAACATAGTATCTGCAGCCCCTCCACCCTTCGAAATACTATATTCAAATAGCTCGGGATACCGCGTCCTTACTCACAAAAAAGCGAGCCTAAAACGGCTGGAAAACCTGGAGAAATCGGCATTTTGATACCGAAGGACACAATCCTTAGTACATATATCAAAAAACTCGTCGCTTCACTGCTACCACAACAACGGGGAAATGAGGCTAGGGCAGGTTGCGGTGACTAGGAAAGAGTCGAGCGGGCATCGGGGGGCTAGGATGCAGAACAGCGAAATACTGCAGTCGCCCGCTCAAGGGTTTGCTTATGAGACGCCCAATCTGACGGCATCTATAGATGCGCACGTAACGGCGAGGAAAGATGGTTCAACGGCGGAAAGAGATGGTATCAAAGACTCCTTTGCTCACTTATTCACGCCGAGCTTTGGAGGAATAACTCCGCTGCTCGGCAATGGGTTGCCTTCTGGGGGCCTCAAGCATTCATCGGGAGCAACGCCGTCCCTAGCCTACCTGGACGATGCTTTGGTACCGAATGCACGGAAAAGTGAGAATTTATTTTCACCTTCGCTTACTCCTGCATTTATCGAACATGGCGAGAGAGTCCATGCGTTTGGGGAGATGAGTAGCGAAATTTACCCAAGCTTTGATGACCGCGTAGTACCCGCGGCCAATTTTCCCTCGCGGCCTGAAGTCAAGGTACAGCGAGGTTCAGCTCTAGTGCCGAAGGCTACCCAAAAGAGGAAACGCCAGCCGCCTACTAAAGAGCCTGCCAAGGACAGTACGCCGCTGAAGGACTCCAAGAAGGCGAAATTTGACTTGACCAGAGAGACCTTAACGCGAGAGTTGCAGAAAAAGACTAGAGAGGCGGCGATTGTGAGATGGAAACAAAAGAGAAGGGAGAGGTTGAGGGGAAAACACATTCGATACTCGTGTAGAAAGAAGTTGGCCGATGCAAGGCCCAGAGTCAAAGGGAGGTTTGTAAAGTCTGATTTATGATGACCTTTGATTGCTATTGCGTATGTGGTATGTATTAGTGTTAGCGAGAAATCAACCCGAAGAACGAGTAAATGTTTGCGACTATGTATGGTGTGTTTTGATCAACCCACTTCTACTTTTCAATTTCTGCGGTGGAAAGAGTGTTTGCTTAAGAGACCTGCCAATCGGTTTCCTCTTCCCGTCGGAAAAGAGTGGACGTTAACGTGAGGGTCATATTTGCGGAACGGCCCGTAACTAAGTTGTGGAAAGTTCGATCGAACGGTTTTACCCTAATGCGCACTGTTCGCAAGGAACTGGAGCACGGCTTCTCTGTCAGGTTGGCTAGGAAACTTCCACACAGTCAAGCGACAATGGAAGCACCCTGAATCGAGAGCTATATCCTTGAGTGAATCCTAGCCTTGTCAGCTGATTTCGGAGTCGGTTTTGTGCATATTCGGCGAACCGAATGGTGGGTATCCGAAACTATGTGAACCTGTCATGAACAAGGCCGAACCTGTTGTATGGCTGGCGAGGATTCATTGTCGTAACAGCGAAGAAGTTAGAACCCGTTTAGGAACTAACGCCGATAGGACCAGCAAATTTGAAATCTGAAAAGGAAGCTTTTGCGTCGCCAACGATGCTCAGGTGATCCCTGAGCTCCCCAACAAGCAAAGAAGGCAAGAACTGAAAGACTAGTCAATTTATAATAGCGCCGTGGTAATCTTTGTAAGTTCCACACATTTCGTCATCTTGGGTGTCAGCGGAGAAGCCGCCCACCTTGTTCCGCATTGTAAACATTGCTTTCGCTGCAGATAAGCATGGCATTGCCAACGAACGTTCGGAGAGTCAATCCAGTTCTGAATACCTACGACAGTTACCATATTCTCAAAAAGAAGCTTTTTCAAAGCACTTATGCCAGAGTTGACACTAGATGTGCTTGCCAGGATCTCTTCTTGAAAACTAAACTTCAAGCCCCAAGTAGGTCGATTGATCTACACATCAATCGAAATTTTGATTGTCCGTCGCACTAGCTGCGCTCGCGCCAAAAAAACCTCCGCCCAGAATCGAACCCAGCATGCAGGCACGTGCACAATCCGTACGGGGCGGGAAGGATGGGAGCATGAACTTTTGACGCGTTTGGAAAGGGTTGAATGTGCGAGGGGGCCTAAGGCAAGTCTGTGATTTGTGCATTGAGAACTTTTAGTCTAGGCCGTTATGAGAAACAGGATTTCTGCTGCTGCTCGAATTCGCAATTGATAGGATTCACAGGAGTGCGCTTCGAATCGAGCAAACGGTGTTTTCTCCATTGTGTCAGAGTCGTGGTCTTACCGTTTGACCTAGAGCGGAATCCTCAGAAGTGCGGATTGTGTCTGGTAGACCTTGTGAATCCATTGGTGACGGTGCTGGAGAACGGGTGAGTTGCTCTATCGACATGAATATTGAAGCAGAGCTTGAGGCGAGATTAGATGGTTTGGATGTGTCCGAAGTTCTTGCCGACGGTACCTTCATTCCGGATCCTGGAGCTCGGGAAGCTCTTGGTTCCTTACACGCATTGCGGGTTGTAAGCCACGCCTCGGAGGTCAGTGAGCTTAAAGGCGATGCTGGTGAGCTACGAAAATGGTGTACAAAGTCCATTGAATCACTTGACGCAACTGCGTTCGAGACTAGCAGAATCATGGACGCAGTTGCTGCAATTAGGTCAACTCAGATGGGCTTTTTGGCAGTGAAGAAGGTTGAAAACCGAAAAGGTGAACCGCGGCGCACACCTCGCCTGGCAATGTCGTTCGCGTAAGTTGACCCTTAGCGTCTGCGTTTTCCTGGACTGATCTAGAGTACGAGGAATCAATTGATATCGGTGTAATAAGAGCGAAAAGAAAATTACTTAAGCACGCGGCGAACATTCTGAAACAGCAGGCGCGCATTCTCAAAGAATGGGCCCCGAAAGAGAGCGAGTTTGTTTCGTACGTGTGTCCCTATCATTAGAATTTTGTTCTCCACAGCGGCGCCTTTCGGGTTTTAAGAGCGAGAATGGTCTGCTCGAACTCAGACGTACAATGGACCGTCTCATGGATACGGTGCTTATATTTGCCTGTGCCAATGCCTGCGTACCGAATTTTTGTAGGTGTATCCTTGCTGTCAGACGCACTTGCGGTGGGATCGGAAGGGAGTCGAAGAAGGGAGATCCGATAGTGGAAGTCGGCGGAGGAAATAAGGTTGTCATGGTCAGAGGAAGCAACGATCGGCTCACGGAGGCTTCGAAGACGACGATGATCTTCTCTCTGGAAAGAATAACCGACGGTGAAAGAGCCGATGGTACTTTGCTTCAAAGATGTTGCTTGCCCGTTAGAAGAAGCACATGCTTCAATGAATTGAATCCTTGCACCTCTTCTCTCATGGATTGCTAGGCAATTCTCCAATATCCCCTGCTTTCGATGTACGGCACAATGAGGGGATCGCAGCAATTGCCAAGAAGTCTGAAGCGTTAATCTCCGCAATCAGACAAGCGAGAGCTGGAACTTTCCGACGAAAGGTTTTCTCAGAGTTCTTGTCTGATGCTTCATCATCCGCGCATGTGATCGAAGTTGGCACGAGGACGTTAACCATCGAGTGCGGGCCTTATCTCGTACTCCGGATCAACCAAGGGATCGCAAAGGAAGCCGATCAGAGATATCATTCCAAACCGTCCACAAAAAGTTCTGAACGGAGGTCCCGGCTATTATCCATGTCATCGGTTGATGGACATCTACGAAAGAAGCGCACAAAATTCGAACTAGACGATTTCACCCGAGAAGTTTCAGCTCGAGAAGCAGTGCATGACTTTGAGAAAGCTGTAGATACTGTTTGCGAGTGGTGCGCTACAACTGCTCTGTTATCTCGCGCGTCAGAATTATCCGAACTTTTGGTTTCCTCCGTCGCTAACCACCCGTCCGTATTCCAGGCTTCGACTTCGGGCGGAGTGGACGAGATCTAGTGAAAATTTTGCGCTTTTTCGAGTCCGGATATTCTCAACGGATGCCGATGGTGATGGACCTTCTGAGCTGCTGGCAACTCTGGAGCCATGCGCAGAGCCTTGCACAAGTACGCCCTACTACCCACGCGAGCTTCAGTGATAGTGATAGCTGGCAGCATGGAGCACTGACAAACAAGTACTGAACTCTCGTCGTCGAATCGCATGTTCGCTCTTACTTTTTCGTGAATAGTTTTGGTGACCCCCGCATTTGGCGCGATAATTCCATCTGCAGATATTCTCCGGGTAGGAGGGGAGGACTTTCCAGGATCGTTTCGAACTATCAGTTGTGAGCAAGAGCTCGCTTCAATTCTTTGTCCTCTTCTCTGTATTCGAGTCCTAGAAGTAAGCCCGATCAAAACCCTGTGTTTCTATGCTCCCAATTGCACGGCCATAACAACCACCTGGTTGACTAAGTGCGTTTGTGAAATCCGGTCTTTTTCTTGCCATTCTATATAAGGCCCTCGAATCTGCCGCTCAATCGAGCGAACCATCGCTACTTGACTTGGACAGGCACGGGTTCACTCTCACCGTACAATGCAGGCGCACAGGACGCCATCTGCGAGCTAAGGTTTGGCCGGAGGGCAACCCGGAGCGACCGGACGTATCCGTTTGGTTGGATGGCACAGTAGTTAAAATGCCTGCGTTATGCGATCGACTCCTCGCGTGGAAGCGATTGCTTCGAATCATCGTTACTCGAAAGCGATGAACCTTCAGTCTCCAAGGTGAAGGCCTAGGAGACTGATACGATAGGGGCGAATGCCTAACGACTAGGTGTATCGGATGGAAGGTCCTTGCCCTTAACAGTGCCCACCCCCTCTAAACCCCGAAATGTCTTATTGGGCAGCTTTCTTCGGAGCTTTATTAAACCAAAATGCAATCGATCTAATAGGTGCCGGCTCTGGCAACGAGCACAGGGCATGAGCAGTTTGCGATACAGTGCGCGGAAACAGAACCTCCTAGTCCCCGTACCGATTGCATAGTGTCCCGCCCCACGATGAGAAGGTCTGCCTTGATCATGGTGCAGTACTCTTCGAGAACCTGGTGAGGAGCTCCGGGCCTGGTCTCCGTTGTGATCGGAATTCCTATCTTCTCTGCTTCGACCCGCATGTTGCGAAGAACTTTTTCCCCTTGATCGACTTCCTCCTTCTGGATCCTTCCCCAGTACTCATCCAAGAGGAACGTTCCTACGATGCACATGTGCAAGGATTTCATGAGGATGCAAACATGTGAGAACTTCAGAATAACAGCTCTACACTAAGGGAGACAGAGTACTCAGCTCACCAAATCCAAACATAGCCTTCTCCGGAATACAGTAAATGGCGACAACATGATCATCTGGTTTCAGGACGATCTTGGCTGCCCATTCGAGCAGTTTCTTGGACTCCTCACTTTGGTCCACGGCAACAACAATCTTTCGAGGCATGGCAGTCCGATTGTAGAAGGTTTCTCGCTCTACCAGTTTTAACGACTTCAAAAAGTAACTCTCATGCACCTCTAAACACGACTTCTGACCACCGTGCTCGTATGAAATTCCCACCCAACTGCGAAACACCTAACAAACCGGTTAACGGCAGTCTGCCCATTTCACGCCGTAGGTACCTATATAACTTTCTTGGTTTTTTCTGGGTTCCATGCCTACAAGCCCCAGGTTCTTGTTTTTGGTATATTATTGATCGACTCCCAAAGGCCCGGTGACCTCCTTTCCACCACAATTCATCAATACCTCAGAATATGCGATTAGAACAAACTTTCTGGAGCTGCGGCGCGAATGTTTGAAGGCACTTAGCACTTATGGGTTTACGTAGTCTGGATTTCAATTGATTTTGTGCACGAAACGCCGTTGTCCAACGAATGAATATCACATACTAATATGGAGCTCAAACCAATCCTCCAGTAACTCGCTTCCGCCCGACTACCCAGCAGAATGGGAATCACTGTCTTGCCGTGTGAGTTCCTGTGCGTATGCAGCGGGGAAGAAAAACCCAGAAATTTACGAAGCCCATCATGGATATTCCATCTGACTCACAAAGGCGGAACAGTAGCCAGCGGATGATGAAGCTTTTCGGTTTCTATATCCATAGCCACACACACGTCTCCAACTAGCGTACCCCACAGTCGCCTCTTTGCTGAGCACAAAAGGGCGCTGGTTAAGCGAGAGCTCGAGGAAAGTACCACACCCACATAGGAGAGCAGAGCCAGAATCCAGAAGTCCTCTTTGCACAGTGATCATGCTTTGCTACGAGTTCCAACCGACAGATTAGTTTGTCCCTCGTTTCTTCGGTTGAGGCAGGCCTTTGCAGTATTGGGAAGCCTGCGATGCATAGCTGGTACAAGAAGCAAAACGCTTACCCCAGACTCGGTATGGCAAATGCGGGAAACCCAACCGATTAGCACATCCGTGCAGAAACGGGAGAGTCCTTCAAAACCAAAAAAAAACAGTCCTGTTTTGCCGCAGAGCACGATTGGCGTATCCCCTGGTAAGCATTCAATCACGAACTTCTTGGGGTTCTGTTGGAACCCCTTGAAATGGCCCCACTCCAGATATTTGAGACGTATCGATGGACGGCATAAAAAAGGACGAAATAAGTTGGGAATTCTTATATGTCGCAGATGTATTGTCGTAATTTACGTCGCGAACTCCCTAGTTTTTCGCTCGCTGTCTTTAGCAGTTGTTTCTCCTTCCCAACACAGCGCTGCCCTGCGTTAAAGTGAATTTTTTGCTCAGCGGAGAAGAGTGCTATCGGGGTTAGAGGGGTTCATTCGCGCGAACCTTGTGGGGATTAGTTGGTGCGCGACTTTACGACTAGGAAGAGAAGGTAATTGGTAGGTCTTTCCTGTTCGACTGGCTCCCAGAGAACTGGGTTCTATCTGTTTGGGGCCAGCATTGCTGACTTCTAGAGGAGCAGATCTTGGACGTCCTGGTTGGTGGTGACGACTTCCCGATAAAAGCGGTCGGGAGCCCTTCCGATTTCGCGTTTAGGACTTTCTGTAATGTCCTATTTGGATCAAACTGGAAGAGGTAAGAAGAATCCTTCCTGAGCTCCGTTTGCTCTATGGGAAGCCCCGCTTTCAGTTGTTGGGATAGTTCAAAGGCTCACATACAACATTTTTGAGATTCGAACTGTACTGTCAACCCGCGAGTCTCACAATTTGATACTTTTCCCGCTCCCGTTGGGATAGGGGCCAGTTCAAGGCCCCCTCCACAGGCCGCAGATGGCATGTCGGACTTCACCAGGGACGCGTATGAAATGGCGAAAACCGGAAACCAAGGGCTGGATGAATTGGTTAAGGAAGACACTAATACTAGGTCCCCGTACTCACCGCAACCGCAACAGCAACAGCAGGGCGATGCGTTCGCGACGTCCACCAAACAGCCTTCGAAAGGGGGCAGTGACGGTCGTAGATTGTTTGCTGCGTCAATGAAAGGTGACAGTTGGAAAGTTACAATCGTCAAGGCGACAAGCAAGGATCAGGTTGGGCCTCCTAAAGCTAAGCACGTGAGGGCGATAGTGGAAGGCCTTCAAAAGGGTGGCAGTTTTTCCGACAGGAACTCGTCTGTTGGCTCCATAGTCTATCATTTGAGGAAGCGCTTGCAGGAACCGGAATGGATAGTTATCGTGAAGACGCTTTCGGTGTTTCATCACGTTTTCCGAGAAGGCAATCCGAAATTTGTTGAATACTTCTCCAACAAAGCTAGAAATACTATCAAACTGACGGACTGGAAGGGTTTTGGGCAGAGCAGTTTATACGCTCCGTTCATACGTAGCTACTCAGACTACCTCTACCACTGGTGCGAGATGAGGGCGAAGATAAGGTTCCCTCCTGGTAGGATTGATGATGACGTTTCCTTCGCGACGAGGCATTATTCAGGGATGAGCACGAAAGGAATTTTTCGAGATCTTCCGGTGCTTGCTGAGACGCTCGAGAAGCTCATTGCCATCAACCTGGACTCAGCAATATCTCTCTCACCAGCTGGAGCTCCGGCGCTCTACATGATTATAAAGGACGTGACCTATCTTTGGGTCGCTGTGACTCAGGCCATGCTCAGCCTGATTGATAAATTTTTCGAAATGGACGTAGGCCCAGCAAGGATAAGCTACGGCTTGTACGAGCAGCATTTGAGCTTGGTTCCAAACGTGCGGAAGTTTTTCGAAAAGCTAAACGGTAGGACTGTTGCGTCAGACTACGCTGACGTCCAGACATTCTATTCTCAGCAGCTATTGGAACTAACTTCCAAAAGCTTTGTCTACTCTTTTCTTGCTGTGCTAGGCTTAAATCTGAACAAACCGTTACCTGAAGTTGGCATCGTCACTAACGAGTTGAGCTCATCAATGAGAGAATATATTGACAATGCGAATGCGCTAGAAGAGGACGTAAACTACAGCGATGAAGAGCTCCCTGAACCGTACTATGAGCCTCCAGATGACTACTTTTCTGAGTCAGATCCGGAACCAGAGTACAGTCCCCCCCCGCGGCCGAGATCACAGGTACGAAATCGCTCAGGTCGATATGACCTTTAACCGTAACCCACACACACGGTGGTGCAACCCGGGCTTGTAGATGGACGGATGTACAGCTTCCTGAAACAGTTCCGTCGAATTAACTTCATCTCTTCTATGTACAGAGCACAAGCTCTAGTGACGAGGAAGAGGAAGAGGAAGAGGAAGAGGAAGAAGAAGAAGAAGTGCCAATCCCACAGCCAATCCCGACTATGATGCCCCAGCCAAGAGCATTCGACCCGTTGGTTGATCTTCTGGGAATGCAACAGATGACTATGGCGGGAGCACCAATCACGCAATACCAGCAACCTGTGTACCAGCAACCCGGGTTTCAAAATACAGGTGACGCGCGCGTGCAGAGTATCAAAGCTGTTATGAACGGTGTGCAGCAGCAGCGAGTGATGGCCGCACAGGGGGCTAATGTGAACTATCAGGCGGTTTCGTTGCCAGCGAGCACAGCTGTGCAGACGCAAGGTGCGGCAATGGGATCAGCCGGGAGAGGAGGGGGCTTGTCAAACGTGTACGCGCAAATGCAGGCCGCGCAAGTGTACAGAAACCAAACGGCACAAGCTCAGGGTATGCCTGGAGTTCCCGTTCAGCACGCAACTGTACAGCAGGGCCAGCCGGCTCTCCTAATGAATCAAGCATACGTCACACAGCAACAAGCCCAGCAGATGCAAATGGTGAGTTGCCAGTTGCATGCAGTACTTTCTGATGGACGAGCTACTGAATCTTCGTGCTCTTGTGGTTGTATCACGGTCGTGTGTTTGTTTGCACCAACTTTCTTTCGCTTGCGCGTTGATTTCGTTCCCTAATAGAATCAACAAAACTATACCTACCGTCCACCTCCGTACTAGCGGGGTGGCGGCGAGCCTACCTTGTGAGTATGGCAGCAGCAGGAAAGGCTCCTAGGTCCTTAGGAGTCAATCAAGTTCTCTGGGTAATGCTACGACTAGCAGCTGCTTGCCTTAGTTGGTGCAAAGTTAATGATTGTTTTCTACTGTTAGCGTCTTTTGCGCTTTAAAGAACATGTTTCTCAGGCAAGAGGTCTCGGCAATCCACTTTGAACCGTCGTGTACAATTTGTGGGGGGAGCATAAGGGCCGCACGCAACAGGCACAGGATTCAGTAGCTGCTGGGTTTGTGATTACTAGCTGTGGAGCTTGTCGTCTATTGACCTTTCTTCAGCTCCTCCGCTAGCTCGAAGGATCTCAGGATTAAGTTGACGAATGTTTTCCCTTGAGTGAACCCGAACACATGACTGCCTGGCAAGTACATGACGCTGCTCTTCCCAGCAAGAAACTGGAGAGCAGTTAGCATATGTTCATTGAGCTGGGGAGTGATGATCTTGTCATGGAGGAAAGCGGCTCCGACAGCAGCAAGTTGTTCATTGGTTTTGTACAAGTCCGTCCGCTCCCGTACTGATCCCATGAGCGAGTAGCCGACAAAAAGGTCATGGACTTTCTCTTGCGCTTTGGGTCCAAGGTCCCTTTCCATGGCAGCCCAGTCAACTGTGCCTCTGAGACCCCCGACCGTCATGGTATTTGGTCCGGGGCCACCCATCATCTCAGCAAGCGCAAGCTCACCACCTGCAACAATTGCAGAACCAGTTGCCATTCCGCCTCCGAAGGACACTCCAGCTACTCCCACGGGGGTCCCGGGAAACTGTTTTCGGGCGAAGCATACCAGGGAGGACCCTTCAGAGATATTGGCGTTGAAGAACAGTACCAAATCGTGAACAGAGACCAGGTAGTAAGACTCTTGATATGATGGGCGCCTTTTAGCATAAAACGGCAGCATCAGCAGTAAACTGGTATAGCCTTGTTTCGCGAGCGGAATAGCGTACTGATCTCTTCGAAACGTGTATCCCTTGTCCCCCCATGCAGCCATCAAAACAACTATACCCCGAACGCTGGTGCCGTCCGGCGGTGTTACCCTGAGCACATAAGCTGTCTTCGATTCTGTGGGTAACTTAGATGCCTCTGGGGATGCAAACTCTCCTTCCTCATAGCCGATACCATCACTATCCACTTCTTTGGCGCCAAAGTTCACGTCTATGTCTGACGGCTGATCAACCGCATAATCGGAGAGCTTTTCAAGCTGCCCAAGCCCATCTTTGAAAAACTTTTTCTTTTGCTTCGATGCATTCAGGATATATATCCAGTCCAGGATGCCCATCAACCAGCTAAATATCAAGGATAAGAGTTTCATCATGGAATTAACAAAGAATCCACACTTGTACACCACACACCTGTCAAACCTGGAAACCCTGTCACGTGGTGTACAAGAGCCAAAGAAGAGCGAGTCTTGCGAACAACCAAACCCTGCCCTATCCGGAACTACCCTGTGTTTCGCACCGCAACACAAAATGCCAGGCACAAATTTAACTGACTACAACGGGTGCATGACTAAATGTGGGACTGATGAATACAACAAAGGCAGATCCACATCCTTTAATTTCGGCAATCAGCTTGTGGTGTATTCAGTGCTCATTCCACGCAGTGCAAAATCATTGGCTTCTTGAACTCATATTCTAGATTAAAAATGGAGCTCGAGCATACTTGCTTCTCACGATCGACCAAGGAAACGGGAGCCGGGTGAGCGCTGAATTTTTGTTTGAAGCACGTAACTTGCGTTCGGTAGCTTCGTGCTATCAGAGTAGTTAGTCTTTGATACATGCACTTGTCTTGATGGGGAGAAATGCGGGACTATTGTTTTCCTTATCCAGGCTCCTCGGCGGCGGCGCAACCTTCTTCAACCTGCTGGCTTCGGCCAGCGAGCAACGGGGTCCTTTCAAAGGGCAGATATCTGCAGAGGCAGGCTTCGACTTCTTCTAGCGCTTGAAACGCAGAGAACCTTGCGGACAGTGAGAACTTAGAGCGCTACCAAGAACACTCAGTGCCAGAATAACAGTGCAGGTCGCGACAATGTTTTGCGAGCTGAGTCTGAACCACCATACACAGTACCGGTTCTGGAGCAGAGCGACGCTTCTCAGCTCTTTTCGCTTCCCAGCCTGGCTTCAAGAGCAGTTACGTATTCGTCAAGAAGATCCACAACGGCAGCGAGCTCTTCCGCCCTAGCCTTTGCGTCACTCGCTGCTTCAATGGCAGCACGAATCTCCCATAGTTGTTGCTTGGCTAGTACAACCTGCTCGGAAGCGGCTCCAGCTCTTTCGAGGAGAAGCTTTGCGTATAGCTCCGCGCTTATGTTTAGATCGGAGAGCATGTTGACGTCATGGTTGCCTACTAATCGCACCGTTTCGGAAAGAAGTCCAGTTACAAGGCAGGAGAAAGAACAAACAATCCATCAGACAAGGACCCTCTATTTCACTGCTGAAGCTCACGAAAACAAAAACACGCGAAATGAAAACAATCGTACGCTCTACTTCTGACCGCAAAAGCTCTCGAAGTGAATCTATGAATTCCGTAGCTGCAGTCTCGAGCGCTCCCTGAAACGGCTTCCGCGGCTCTGTAGTGTCGGTAAGTATTTGCTTCGAAGCGGACATTGTTCCTCGAAAACTAGCCCGGATAGACTCAGTCCCATGCGCCGAGACAAAATCAGCTGCTCGCCTCGCTCTTTAGCCCGCGACCAAGCTCGATCACCATCAAAGCGATAAGCTGATGTCAACAGCTCCGCTACTATCCAAACTCACACGGCTCTAAAAAGTTCAACTAATTTCGGCATAGCGACTGACTTACCTAACTCTAAATACCACGACGTGCCCACTAGATAATCTCCGAAGCCGCTGAGGGAATACTACACGACATTCTTGAACGAGCGAGAGCACTCATGGCTACCAGTCTTAGCGATTTCCGAACCGAATCTGTCCAGAAGATGACGATAGGTTGAAAGTGGCCCCACCTTCGGACAGGGGACTCTGACCAGTGGGTGAATCTTTAGTGACCCTCATACCATAAAAGCAAAACTTGTCTCATGCCGTTTTTTTCCTTGTTTTGAATCATACGCACTGGTCTCCGAGCGATAGAGCTTGATAAACGACGTGCCCTTCAAAGTCTGACATATTCGAGGAAGACTAGTCGGTCTGTTTTGCTTTGTTCTCGGATGTTATTGCTTCATTCAAACCTTAGCTAATCTGAGAAGAGGGCAAGCTGAGCAAAAACTACGCGCTTGATCGTCTCTGGGCACAAAGTTAGCTCCCTGGTCACGAAGTTAGCGCCCTGGTCATGTCCCCTCCAAACAACGAGAAGCCTCTCCCCCTCCCCCTCCTCCTCCCCAGCCCCGGAGCGCACAACTTCCAGATTATAACGCTTCAGGCGGCGCCAAGGAGCTGAACCAACGTTGTGCAATCGCAACTCCATTCCCTCGGCTAAAAAAAGGTAAAAGACACGTGGAGATGATTGGAATCCAAGTCCATGATTGGATCGAGGCAGTTCATGAAGTGCTAATAACCATCCTAACCATGGGATCATTGGCAGTTTGAGCAGAGGACGGGGATCCGTGGGAGCTTGGTGGAGGTATGGCGTAGTACGGATGTTGAGGAGATCTGGAATTCTTACCACCTGGCTTTCAATAGGGATAACAGTTTACCGGGTCTTCAGGTTCAGCGCAGGGGCTTGGAATGCTGTCGGCGGAGTTAGACGTGCCGTGAACGTGGAAACGATCGGGTGGGAGTTGCCTTGATCCGGGTGTAGTGCGTATTAGCAGATCTGAAATGGAGGTTGGATCGCGATCAACGGAAACGGATGACCCAGCGACCCAGAAAAATATTCGCACTGAATCTGGTAGTGCCCTCAGGGCGATATCAGTTGATGAGGCGATTGACCTTGCTGGCGGTTTTGGCAGGTCCCAACTCCGGATGGTGGCTCTCATGGGAGTGACCTACATGGCATGTAGCGTTAACATGTTCCTTCCAGTCTTCCTCGAGCCAAAGGTTCTAGAAATCTGGAGCGACGTTCGCCCTGTCCAGGCACAAACTCTCGCTTCATTTTTCTTCCTTGGCTTCTGGGTAGGTTTGTTCATTCTGGGTTCATGGGCGGACAGGGCTGGGAGACGGAAGGTGATAATCGTGTCGTTAATCGGTATGATCATCACTACCTGCGCAACTTTTCTGGTAAACTCGATTACGATGATGATGATAACTCGAGTGGCAGCTGGATTTGCGACTTCCGGAGCTTTTAATGGTTCGATAGTTATCGTTCTGGAATCTGTACCAAGCAACTGGAGGGTAGGATCCAAGGCTTTGTTAGCATTGTTCTGGGATGTGGCTCTGCTGACATACGCGGTGGCTGCGTATTTGCTTCGTAACGCATCCTGGAGATACTTGATAGTGATGAACGCCTACAGTATTCTCGGGCTCCTGCTGACCCAGCTGTTGTTGTCTGAGTCGGCTCGATTCTTGCTGGCTCAAGTATCTCATGAGAGAGCAACTCAAGCGGTGCTCCAGATGGCCCGGCAGAACGGGAAATCGATCAACTTTTTGTTTCCCTCAACTGATGAGCCCAACTTCCGACTGCGATCACATCCGCATGGAGCCAACGGTAGCACATCCTTCTTCGCCTTGTGGAAGCCGCGTGTGGCTGTGCTTACCCTGGCTATTGGGTTTGCGCAGTTTGCTGGGACAATGGCCTTCTACGGTCTAACCCTATCGAATGCACAGCACGTCACGGAAAACCAGTATATGAATACCGTTCTCGGAGCCTTTGCTGAAGTCCCAGGGATCTTTGTCACGTGGCTCGCAGCTGAGCGCTTTGGGCGAAGGATAACGTACGCCGCGATTTTGGGTACACTAGGTGTCGCCCTCATTGGGGCCTCGTTGCCCTCGCTGGGCGGCGTGGCGACAGGAATCCTGCTTCTCGTTGGTAGATTTGCGGCAGCTGGAGCTACAATGATTTGCTACGTTGTGTCTGCCGAGTGCTTTCCAACAGACTGCCGCAGTGCTGGAGTGGCCTGGGGAAGTAGCTGTGGGCGACTGGGTGCAATCCTTGCCCCATTAACCTTCGATCTTCCGTTCGGAAGTGTCGCGTATTCAGTGATTAACCTATTGGCAATGGTTAGTACCGCCGCTCTTCTACCAGAAACTCTTGGGAAGAAGATGGACTCCCATGACAGCAACGAAGAGCACGAAGACTACGAAGAGATCGAAACTGGGTAGACTGAATTGAGTATGGCGAGGTTGGCTGATCGCCGAGCACCGCACCTACATACATGAGCGACTGTTTCAGTGTTTTGAGGAAAGACCGGCGTCTACCTGACGAAAAGAGGTTGTGTCCAAAGTAACCCCAGACTAACGTAACCGCGTACACTTACCCCCAACTGCAGGTAGGCCCTGAGAGTTCCTTTACAGAGCGGTTTCTAGTCGAGACTTTGGGACAAGGCATTGATGGGATGCGCGGACCTCGAGGGCTGAGTTGCAAGAGTGCACGCTCAGAGCGTGATCTACACGATACTATGTGGCTTGTCACACCTCCACCCAGTTGGTGACGATGTGTGGTCCCTTTCCAATCTAGCCTCTGCGTAGCAGCACCTTCCCTCGCTGTCCAAAAAGGCAGGACGCCACAATCACATACGGTGATTGTACATTGGACCGGAAACACTATGGTAGAAAACTTTCATCAGCTATCCGCGAGGTTGTTCCATACGCTTTGAGGACCCCATCAATAAAGACAGACATGATAAACCCACAATGTTCTCTCGTTGCTGCCACCCCCATCCGTACCCGAGTAACCCACAACTCTAACACAGTTGGATGTGCACGCCGAGCTTTTGATCGATGTTTATCGTGTTCGGGATTGTCACAGGAGCGCGGCCCACTTTCGAATGTCCGGATTCTTTAGTACGGAGCACATTTGAGTGTGTTTGCACTTGAAACGGTGTGGAGTAATTGATCGTGTTCAAATTTCTAATGACCACGTCGGATTGAAAGATCGGCTACCTTGTTTTCGAAAAGCTCGGTTTTTACGTTCAGAGATGCCCCGCCCACGAGAGCCTAAGGACTATGAATGGTGCGACAACGTTCCTCTGAATGTTAAATTAACGAACGATCCGGTACCTGTGCTGAAGGCCATAGCAGAAGGAAGAATTGACACCGCCATTGAAGAATTCTCCTTCAAGCAGTGCGACAAGCAAGCGCAAGAGTTTGTTCGCTGCGCTGAGGTAAACGGAGGCCCTTCAATTGAGTTTCCTTAGCAGCCTAGTCCACTGCTTTCTTGTGCGGCACCTACGTGCTACCCGAATTGCTGCTAATTCACTCTTGGGTTGCTTCCTGGTTCTCATCCTACAAAGGGAAAGTTTTTCTCTCTGCTGTTTTCCTGCAAGACCGAGAATAGAACGATGCTGGACTGTACGAAAAAATACCGGAGCGAGCCGTTCCGAGACGTGTTCAGACGTGCATATGCGAAGCAGTACCCCCACACAGTGCTTGACTGGAAGACGCCAGAATATGAAACTTCGGCCACTGAAGAATCAACATAATGAGGACATTCATCTGCTATGTTGACAGTTTGGAGCGGTCCAAGGGGCAGGAGGTTGACGCAATCAGAACCCAAACTGGAGCTAAGATAGAAACCCTTAGAGGTGCATCAGATCCTCGAACGGGGAAAAACCTTCCATGCCTCGGGTGTCGATGTTCTGTTGATGGACTTTGGCTCTGCGCCACCATGATTTCAGATACCCGCCGCCACCGCGCCCCCTCCCCCTTAAGCAACGAAGACGAGGAGCAGTGGGCTCTTGGCGTTCCATGACATGTGAACGCGTGTTCGTTTCTGGGGATGGGCGTCTGACAGTTCTCATTAAACGAATTTTCGCACACTCCCGCGGGCCTGGACATCCGAAGACGAGCGTTCATGGGTGCTCTGGTGCAGCTAGGGGGTATTGCGGTTAGGCTCCGCTGCCCTTTTTTTCTGAAAAACGAACGAGGATTGGATTCCTCCAATGTAAAATTTCCCACACTGGTTAGATTACTACTCCCAGATGACCACCCCAAGGGATGTGGTGGTGCCTCGCATGACATCTAAGTTTCTCACGCGTCACTCGGCATGCCCAAGACGCTGAATCACATCCAGCCCATGTTTGCATAGTAGAAGCTCACTCCGTCATTGGGCAACTGTGACCACCATGCTCACGCTTCCACCGAAGCACTGATCTTCCAATTATGACACCAAAATGATTGCGAAATCGGTACTAGGGTGAGGGCAACTCACGAGAATGGATGCTTGATTGGCAGGAGGGAGTCGATGGACAGAAACAACATATGCAGGGACTCCAGGACCTTGTATGCTTCTACTTGTATGCTATCGTAATATGGAGCCGCCAGCTTTTTCGAAATCTACTCGTTGGAATGGAGCGTCCAAACCCATCAAGGTTTGCTCAGGCATCTCCAAGAATATGCGGAAGAAAGTTCCTTGTCACTGGGACTGGATCGGGCATTGGAAAGGTACTCTGTGATGAGCTGCACCGACTGGGAGGGATTGTGGTAAGGTTTTGGAATAGTAGAGCAGTGCCTGCTGAAGGCACGAAGCTGAAAATGTGTAGATCGTTCATGCAAGAGACAGGGCTCGGTTATTAACAGAAATCGCATCTATATTTTTTGCTCCGAACAGATAGCGCTCCATGGACCCCACACCGACGCTCCCAGAACGGCGTCTGACGCGTATGGATGTGATTTTACCAGCGTTGAGCAGATCAGAGCCACAGGGGCTACAGTAGCCAAGCGACATTCAGATATCGACGTTTTGGTACATTGTGCCGGTGTGATGTTCCCGAAGGCCCTGAACACAGAAGACGGACTTGAAACAACAATACAAGTGAACAGTATAGCGCCTTTCATTTTGACAGAAGCACTACAAACTGGCCTGGTCCGACCTCCTCGTGGTATGCCGTTTTAACGGACTTGCCCTAAGAAAGAGTGAGTGCGGGACTGGTTGCCTTCGTTCAACTTTCTTTACTGTTGTTTCTTACGATATCCAGCACTGGTATTTTTGTCATCTGAGATGCACCGATGTTTTCCCATTTGCACCTGGAGGGCTTCATATGTGCACACTCGAAGATCCAGATACCACGCGTATGCCCTATCAAAGCTGTGTGCGCACGCATTACTTGGACGTCGCAGCGACGCGGAGACAAACTTATTTGTGCACCCAGGAGTAGTTGACACAGCTTTGTACGAGAATGAAACCGGTATTCTAGGATCAATGGTCCGATTTGTCCAAAAGCTCTCTTTCTGGTCACCCGAGTACTGCGTGCGGGAGCTCCTGGCACAGGCTATTGGTCCGAGCCTTGGAGGAGACCTGAGCGGAAAGTACGACCTGAAACCACCAATCTATTTGAACCTCCCCGAACGGACGTCTTGGCCGCTGAGTATTCCTGACGATGAGTACGGCGAACTGCATGCACATCTTGCGCGTGTGGCGCATCAAATCAAAGAGAATGACCACTCTGCTTCTGGGAAGTTGCCCCGTACAGGTCATTCGTAGCGAAGTGCTCTAATTTCCACAGCGAACAGACCGAAAAACGAAGATCATGTCCGTGACAAACTTCTAAAACGGGTTTCCGGGCTACGCAACTGATGGCAAGGCCTTCGAATTTCCCAAAAACGAGCCATCAGCTCTCATAGTGATGTCGCTTAGACTAGGTTTAGCTGAGATATGGTCTTGACTCTTGAACGACTTGTCAAGATGGTCATCGACGATGTCCGCCAAGCATTGCTTAGAAGCGGAGTGGGCGTTCGGCAAGATACTGGAATCCGAAACAATGCTATCTACCACATCACCCTTTCTACGACGTACATCATCGAATTCGGATCCATCAAACGTTCACGAGGCTCGTTACTTCCGCCAGCCCCGAAAGTCTAGCACATATTGGGACATCGTGAATATTGTTAACTCTGGATGATACCAATTCAATAGTTGACCTTCATGAAGCCAAGGGGGAGGGGACTCCAATTTTGTGTTGTACCCAATTGAGAATTTAACCATCTAAGGTCGACTGACCCCGGAATCATCGATTTACGTATAGACGTTATCCAAAAACACTCCCAAAGCCTGATCAGAATAGACATTCAGGGGGTTCTCAAAAGCGCGGGATCTTCAGTAGTTTGTGTAGGTCCTCAGACTCCTTTTTACACCTTTTACACCTTTTACACTTTTTACACTTTTATGCACTGGTGTTTTTTTTATGTAGCACCCCTCCAGGTGGGAGTGCAGCTTGCATGAGGCCTCATCCAAACCCAAGGGTTGAGCTTGGAGTTCGACTCCGACTACAAGTGCAAAGAGTACGTTTCGCGTTTGCATCAAACGATCATTGAATCGTAGTTACTTTGGGAGGTATTTCCTGCTGTTAAATTTGCTGCTGTTCATCCTACGATGCTCTCAAGGTTCTGTTTTCCACGGCTTCTCGCTGGAGCAACGAGCCTAGTGAATGTAGGATTGATCCCCAGGTCGATGGTGCATGTTGTAGAAAGGGTGAGGTGGCAGAAAATGTTGTTTCGTATCCTGCATCTCGCCGAACGCCCACTCCGCTTCTCACCAATGCCTATGTCCGACATCCTCGCTGACCATCTTGATAAGCAGTTGAAGACTGAAGGCCAGTTCCCGGTTGAACCTACTCTATGCAAAATCAACATAACAGCTGATTGGTCTTCCTCGGGAAACTGGACTCCTCGTCTTACTTGCTGAAATTGCCGCTTGCCGCTTAGACATAGTGTTCCAACAGTTGCAACACGGAAGATAGTGAAGGTACTTCGATATCATGGCTGAGATAGTATGATTGCTGCTAAGCGTACTGCAGACCCGTGTTGTACACTCAATGAGGACCTCAACTATATATACACACATGCGTTCCAACAACATAACACTTCAAAAGTTGGGTTTGCATTGGAGAAACACATCGGTTTGGATAGAGGCCAATTAACTCATTTCAACGCAAGAGAGTTTACTATTCAATGCCGGGCCCAGCGTTTTGGAGACACAAAGCCGTTGCTGATGTTGCAAACGCAACATAAAAACCCTTCAACAATAACGGAATTCGCAAGCCAGAGGGCTGACTGAATTTCGCTACGGCCCGCAGTTTAGGCTCAACACTAAAAAGGGAGCAGAAAAGTATTAGCAATTCATTAGTTCCTAGGATTTACACGTACTATATTCTACGAGTATAGACTAGTCAAGACGCGCTGTACGGGGATTAACCCTGACCAGATGGGAGCGGTCTATCGAAGCAGTCTTATGCCTATGGGCGGGCCCATGTGCGTTTCCCGAAGCACGGGTTTATCAGCGTTTTAACCAGATGAAAACCAGATTTCCGAATCGCATTTGGAGTATGAAGCTTGACGGCGTAACCTCCAATGAAGATGTTGAAACGGTCACGGGGCAACGGTGACGATACGCTCTCAGCATCTAGGAGGATGATTCACACATGGTCACACATACGGTAGGACCGATGTGAAAACAGTATACGGTAGACAAACCATATAGAGGTTCACACATTTGAAATAGTTTGAACAGTACAAGCTATCGATCTTCCCCATAGTATAGTAGGATACTTAAGTGGTAGATATCGAACACAAGGGTCAGGGAAACCAATAAAGAAACCATCGAAGTTCGCTTGGTGCAGCCTCTTTCAAGGTTGGAAACCAGTAAAAATCTCTACATGGTCTCATCGCTTGGTGCGATTACAACGAAGACAGAGGTTTAGTTTTCAAGGGATAATGACGACGAGAGCTATGTCACGGGCATCGACGAGGCAAGGTCGAGAGACTTCGCATTGCCAACAGTCTTCTCGGGGGATCAGGATTCGTACCAATCCTTCCGAAACTGGAGGCAGCAAGTGGAGTGTTACCTGGCTGTCAAGGGCCTAAAGCATGTCATTTATCAACCGCAGGATGCAGCGGACGAAGAGAAAACGTTCGTGTCGGCGGTTTTGTCCCGGGTGCTGGATGGACCGGCGCTGGACACCGCCTATGCATCCTCCAGAGAGGCCACGCCAGACGAGGCATGGGCTGCGTTGCGGGCAAGGTACGAACCATCGTCCAGGAGAGCGGCAGTCAACGTGTGGAATGGAATCAATCGGCGGAAGCTACGTCGTGGGGAGGCTCCGCGCTCCTTGACGATGGTTCGTACCTTGCCCGCAACGCAGCCCATGCCTCGTCTGGCGTGGCCTCTCTGGAGGATGCATAGGCGGTGTCCAGCGCCGGTCCATCCAGCACCCGGGACAAAACCGCCGACACGAACGTTTTCTCTTCGTCCGCTGCATCCTGCGGTTGATAAATGACGTGCTTTAGGCCCTTGACAGCCAGGTAACACTCCACTTGCTGCCTCCAGTTTCGGAAGGATTGGTACGAATCCTGATCCCCCGAGAAGACTGTTGGCAATGCGAAGTCTCTCGACCTTGCTTCGTCTCCAGATGCCCGTGACATAGCTCTCGTCGTCATTATCCCTTGAAAACTAAACCTCTGTCTTCGTTGTAATCGCACCAAGCGATGAGACCATGTAGAGATTTTTACTGGTTTCCAACCTTGAAAGAGGCTGCACCAAGCGAACTTCGATGGTTTCTTTATTGGTTTCCCTGACCCTTGTGTTCGATATCTACCACTTAAGTATCCTACTATACTATGGGGAAGATCGATAGCTTGTACTGTTCAAACTATTTCAAATGTGTGAACCTCTATATGGTTTGTCTACCGTATACTGTTTTCACATCGGTCCTACCGTATGTGTGACCATGTTGGAATCATCCTCCTAGAGCGTATCGTCACCGTTGATCGCGTGACCGTTTCAACACGTTATAAAGGACAATTGCATTTACCTGGGCTTTCTCAAGTGCACCCTGCAGGCTGCTCTCCGCGACAAGTTAAAATTTAGCGGGTACAGCCTTCTTGTCCTCACAACAGCTGTACTTCTTTGTCAGTCAAGAATTACCTAAGCATACGGTGAATGGAGTTGCCAGGCAGCACGATGAAAAGCCCCGCTCGTCGATGACGGGCGGCCCAAACAAGCCTTTTTACCCAATATTGATACCAACTCATCCTGCAAGCACCTCGTGAAGTTCCAAACGCGCAATCCTTCCGTGTATGGATCTTGCCGAGAGGCCCAAGAAGCTTTGTGGGTGTTCACGACGGATTCGATAGGGGTATCTATCTACTTGCAACGCACAGTGTATCGCGGAAACAAGGTTCCATCTGGTCCCAGGAATGTCAAGAGAGCAAGTGCACAATACGCAAGCAATGAATTACAAAACAGAAGATGAGGAACAAAGTAGTGACGCAAACTGCATCAGCATCACCATACCCCCGAGTTCTATTTCACCTCATAGCACTCCTCAGCTCATTCATTTATTTCTGGTTGGAAGTACAACATACCCGGAAGCAAGCGCCTAGATATCTCTTCGAATCAGTATTGAACGCCAGCCACTCCCTCCGCCTGGAAACTTGCACTTCAGAATATTTTTTAAAAATAATCCTCCCACCCAAGATAGGATCATATATTTTCCGGGTTGGAAGTCCACCACCCCCCACCACGACCGGAAGCGAGCACGTAGATATCTCTTCGAATCAGTAGTGAAAGCCAGCCTCTCCCGCCGCCTGGAAATTGTACTTTAGAAATTTTTTAAAAATATTCCTTCACCCCAGATAGCGCCACATACGTATATATATATATATTTCTTTTTCACTGATCTGTCTGATGTTTTTCCTATCGATGGATTTCCCAATCCTACACAAGACAGAACGCGAAATTGAGGGAAAGTAGCCTGCCTCCGGCTCGCTGAGGTTTGAAGCTGGTGGGAACGCTGGGTGAGGCGTGAGGAAGCAGAGCTCCAAATTTGCAAAGGCGTATTGTCTTCATTTTTGGGGGAAGGATCAGGCAGACTCTTTTCGAATTTGGGACAGTCTCATTCGTTCTGTTAGCTCGTGTTAGCTTGATTGCCCAAAACTTGGCCGGTAATTGGCCTTCACGGGACTTCAATCCTAGCAGGTGTTTTGTGCAGCGCGTATGGTGGCTTCGAGAAGTAGGTACGCTTGAATGTGGACGAGAGTGAAGCGGAAGGGGGTTTGTCCTAGTGAAAGGGCTCAGTGATGTAATGCGCGGCGGCATTCGCAGAGGAATCTGGTCAGTATATTTCGGGACAATCAAGCAATGCTAGCGGGTTTCGTTCTGGTCGCGGTGCAGAAGAGGAACGGAGCGGAGAGTGCAAAGCGAAAGGTCCATAGGTGTCGGCTTTGTAGGGCAGTAGGACACAACGTTAGGACCTGCCCCGAGTTGAAGAAGGTTAGGCCGGAGGGGTTTTACAAGCAAATCTGCAGCGTATGTGGAGTTGAGGGTCATAACAAGAGGAATTGCCCAAAGAATTCTAAGTGTACGGTCTGTAGCGGAACGAGGAGAATACTCTGCAAGGCCTGCAGTGGTTTCGGAACCTTGAGTGGTCTGAAAAAAAATGTGGAGGACGACTCTCCTATGAAGTCTTCCCCACACAGTGGACCCTTGGGAGTGCTATACGACTCGTCGGCAGAGTCCCAGAGTGATCTGGAGATGCTTCAGCGCGCTCGACGACGTGTGCAGCACCACATGCAGCTGATGCACCAGATTTCCGCGGAGAACTCGGACTTGGACTACTTTGTAGGAGGAACGGCTAGAGCGAATGATCAGTGCCGGGTCTGTATGGGGAAGGGCTACTTGAGATGCCTTTCATGTGCGGCTTGAGGAGCATTATGAGTTAAAGCTCGTGACTTTGGAGTTCTCTTTGTGGAACGCAAACCATGCGTTGGGGTGGTAGGAAGAATGTCGATTCTGATGAACAGTTGAGCTTTGGGTAACCTCGGTGTTGGTTCTGGATTAATGTGCAGGCCAGGAAAGTCTGTCAGAAAGGGCAGATTATTGAGAACTCCCCGCGTGAGTGAGTAGATTGTTTTGTGTTGAGTTCCGCTTCTGAAATCCTCGATTTCTAATAAGGAAGGGGCTGAAAACAGCCATAGGAAAATCGCCGTCAAATCCTTCAGCAGCGTAAGCTCTACGTCGCTTTTATATAAAACTAAAGGTCTGGTGCAGAATGTCCTTCGTCGTTTTCCGATTACTTAACAAGTTCATTTTACAAACATAAACGGAACTTATGGGAAACATCAATTTCCGCCCTCCCTGATTGTGAACACTAGCTCAACTCCTTTGAAGCAGAACTCCTAGGAGTCAGATCAATTACCTATACATAAACGGAAGCCCGCCAAGTTCAACGAGGCAGCCTCCGTCGCCTACTGAGACGAAATGAAATACGGCACGCCAAAACCGAAGGATGACTCTCTCTTCTTCCCGTCGCCACTCGTATGCATGAAATTCACGTACGTATCAGGGCTGTACGAAACAGGATCTGGGACGTCGAAGTCTCCTAGCGGCAGGTCGTATTCGTCCGCTAGCTCAGACTCAGGCTCACCGACGTGGCCAAGAACATCGGCGTTGCTCAAACACTTCGGGTTGTCTTCCCAGTCATTTGAATACCCAAGACATGCACCGAAGCCTCTGCTCACCCGCTTCTTATCTGAAAGTCCAGAGCTGCTCCTCCTCCAGCGAAAGATCTTCATTTCACACAGTAAAAAGAAACGTTTAGCCTTGATACTCCTGTGCTGCCAAATGCCAATCTTGTCGATCCTACCGAACCATCAACTCCGAGGTCTACCCCGCAATGTTCACCAGTCGGTTGCTCTTATTCCCCTCGGTAAGCCGCGCCCATTCCCACTCCAAACACCATTCGCTGGATATGGCCATACGTAGCGCAAGTCAACACAATCTAGTTTTCGGATGAGATGGGAAGGGGAAAAGCGGTCAAGCGCCAACGGCAACTCCCTTTTACCCTTGCACGCGCTAAATAAGATGGCGGTGTTAGCCAACCCTTCCCACAATCACTCCAAAAATTAAAAGACAAAAGAGAAATCACATCGATGGGGCAAGTGCTGGTGGATTGGATAGTGAAAGCTATCCAACTCTTCGCGACCAATTAACAATCCTGAACAGGCCAGAACGGTCTAATTTGATTGTCGAACCCTTGGAACAAGTCGTGGTGTCTCATGCCATCCGACAACCGTACCTTGCAGAAAAAACATCAAAACTAAAAACAAATTTGCTCAATTTTGGGGGGTTTCCAACATTTGCAGAAGGGGTAGTCACTGTGACTTGTAACGTGGAAGGCTACAGCCTTCCCCGTTAAAGATATCCCCAATAAACAAGAAAAAACTTCGTACCCGTGAAAGCCAGGCCAATTTCTGGAACTAGTTTTAGTTCCTAGATTCATCTTGTTTTGGAGCCGATTGTAAATCTCAATTTTCAGGGCTTCCTTTTCCAGAAAACTCCAGCTATGTGGGCTGCAATATTTGCGTCTTGGTCGTTCTTGTTCTACCCAGGACAACGCCAAATCTAGCTCGATAAGCCTATTCCGACAATAGACCGCTTATTTCTCAGCGTCGAAATTAATACAAAACAGATTGGTTTCCGGGGTTCAGCAGCTGCCTCTGAAACAGTCTAGAAGTTATCCTTCCGTGCAACTGCTGCTTTTGTGAGAGCCGCTTCACAGATAAGATAATCTATCAAGCACCACAGTGAGACCAACTCACAGACATCGTAGTCAGAATGGAGTCCAGCCTCACCGCAGCACACTGAAACTATGGTTGTCACACTGCTCCGTAGCGACCGCGAAGAATTTCGAAGAACCGCTTTCTGTACTGCTCAGGACGAGCAACGAAGTCCACGTTAGCCTCATCAAGGCGTTGCCGGAGTAGCGAAATAGGTATGAAAGAAACATCGGACACTTCAGTCTCTCCGATCCGATCGAACCGATAATCAGACCGCTCGCCCACAAGCTCCACCAGATAGACGTCCTGAAATTCGTTGCAGGAAACGCTATCAGTAGAAAACTGAGAAACCGCAGTGAAAAGGTACTCCATCGGCAGATCACCAGCTTCGAGACCTGGAGAACACCGCCACGAGGTGGTCAGGTATTTCCTCCTCGACCCGTCAAGAATCGCAGTGCAGATGCATTTCAGATTTCATGTACATCTCGTACCTAGCTCCTCTTCCAGCTCTTTGACTGCAGTGTCAGAGGATCCATCCCCGTGGGTGATATGACCAGCAGAAGAGACGTCCCACTTATTCGGGTTCGTGTCCTTGTATTTCGACCTGTCCAGGAAATCCAGTGGGAATGCTTCTGTTCAGCTGAATCGAAGTTGCCCCTTGCCTCGATACGAACGCGTTTAACCAATGGCACAATCTTTCGCTCTCGTACTTACCGCTTCTGCAGCACTACTGACTTGGTTCCGGGATGAGTCAGCCATACGTGAACTGCCCGATGCCAGTCGCCGTCCTTGTGAACAAACCGACGCTCCTTAGTCCCAATAGGGTTCCCGGTATTTTCTATAAAGCCGCCGTGACCTGTTAGAGGTGGAGGGTAAATATCAAAAAGCTCTGAAGGATTCTGTCCAGGAGGTCCTGAATACACCGCGCGTTTCATCCTTTTCCCAAGCACAGATGCAGTGCTCGGTATCACAAATCCAACTTTCATCCCTCTGTCGAAGAGTGCCTGAGACTTCTAGATCCTTCTCCCACACTTGACTTCGACTCAAAAAGGGACAGCTGGATCCAACCCTTGGCTGTTTTTTAGTAGTGTCCCCTCAAAATCTGTCTACAACAATCTTCTGATCTTGTTTCACACTCGGTTTTTATCATGCATAATACGCGTGAATATTAAAATGCACTCGTTGAGGAGGAAGGCTAATATCGGAAGCGAATCAATGGACTCCCGACTTTCTACGTTCAAGGCGCGCAATGGTAAACTGGGTATGGTTCAGGGATGCAGGCACTCTCCCAGACAAATAGCTAATGGAACCCCTAAAGCATTTCCTGGGTGAACCGTGGACTCCTTGCACTTTTTTTTTGTGGCTTTGCAAATGGGAACGTGTGGCGCTTTTTCCACTTCGGACTCTCCAGCCTTTCCACTAGTACACCCTCGAAGCCCAAAATCTAGTGTAACCGTGCTCTTCAACAAAGGCAGGAAGCCTGTGAACAATGTGTCAATCATCGTAATCAGAGTCAGTTTATCTTTTTCGGGCTTGGAACATCCCCCCTCAAGAGAGTCGGGTCATTCGTTTTCAAGACCACGTAGTTCACAGTTGTTGCAACAGCCGAGAACCCAAGGTAAGGGACCATCAACTTCGCGGCATTTGTACTGTAGATTCCGAAAGTGAAGACGCACGCGACGACAAGAACAGTCATCACTGAAATATCAACCAGAGCAAGGTCTGGGCGTTTCATGAGGAAGAATAGAGGCGACCAAGCCCAGTTGAGAACCATCTGCGCAACGTAAATCGCACATGTTAACGACAATAACATACGATCATCATCTCGGTTCTGTATGACTATGTAGAACGCCTTGCCCATAGCTAGATACAGCAGAGTCCATATAGGCCCGAAGAGGTACTTCGGGGGAGTGAACCTTGTGGTTGCATCGGGAAGGAAGCAAGGGGTTAGCTTCGGTTTGAGCTCAGTTGTTAAAAGAGCAGATTCCCCTCGCTCCCACGAAAGAAAAGCGAGAAAACAGCTGAATACGAAAAGAAGCTTCGGCGCTCACCATGGCTTTTTCAACTTTGGATACCAGTTGTCGACTTGGTCAATAGTAATGACCGAAGTTGCAAGGCCCCCGAGCAACGGAAGAGACATGGAGCCAACCCACAGCAGTGTATCAGTCGAAATATTCATGTTCAAGTTGTCCACCCCAGCGTCGTTTGGCAAAAGTAATACTCGGAAATTAGAAACTAGATTGTTTTAGGGTATTTTTCAATGCTCCAATCCATCGACCCAACTTGAAGAAGCACATCCTCCGGAATCCGCCTCCTTCAACTCGCTTAAAGTCAGTTTTGGAAACCATCAAAAATTAAAATTAAAGAAAGAGCACAAAAAGGGGGCTTGGAAGATCGAAAATCGGGTGTTATGCCTGCATCGCCATTGGGGCCATCGATGCTTACCCTAACGTCCAATAGCAACGCGGTGTCCGGTCCTCCTCTTTTCCGTGCAGTCTAGACGAAAATGAACCGTACCTTACAGTTCAAGATAACTTTCTATTGGTCAAAAGTCGATTTTTTTTTGGTCCAACCAGTGCGTATAGAGTAGTATCTCGACAATCTCGATCCGGCAAAGGATCAATGCGCATGACCCCCCCACCCCCCGGTAAAGAAATATCTTGTGAGGAATCATCGAATCGAAAGGCGCTCACATCGTGTCAGTGCTTGATTGGTTACTGAAACGTTGCGAACGGCTTTTTTTAGTTTTTCTTTGGAAAGGGAGTGGAAGGACTATCGTGGTGAGGCACGGAGTGGAAGCATGAAACAATTTGAACCGCCAATCTCCAGCAGCATCGCTCGTTCACAAGCATTGAGGTACGAGCTCTCCTGAGCTGGCGGACTGCCTTCCGGCTACAGGCTAATCGATGCTTGATCTTCGGAAGCGGATTGAAAAGTGGAACCTGCCCCACAATGGTGCTGATTGAACAACCCCAATTGATAAGATTGAAGATCAACAGTCTCAAATAGCACTCGTTGGAACCACTGATGGCCCAAGCTACCACGTGAGTGACTTGGCGTCGGCTTTCACACGGAGGCCCGTGTGGGCTGCTGGCAACAGTGGAAATCAACTTATACGGAATAGATCTTAGGACAGTTTCGCCGGAACCCTGTATCAGTATCTACCGCTATCCTCATTGGACCCACTGGTACATCCGAATCCCGTGACCCACCCGATGGCAGTAGGACTCTTCCCATTTCCACCGACGATGTGGTTCAACAGCTCATGGACAGCCATCGCACCCCGGCGATTGCTGCACGCCTGCTGTTCAACCAGTCCGGACAAGTTTGAAAGACCTTTGCTTGGTCCTAACAAATGGCTCGATCCCGACGACCATTCTATCCCGAACTTAACCTATGAAGAAATCGAAAGCCTTTCGCAGCTCTTGCGCATGATCACCATCTTAAGGTGCGAGGTCAATTCCGTGCTGTTTCTCATCGACTCCACAGATGTCCCTTGAGCTACAAAGTAGATCGATTCACAGCACTTTTCGCATGCCATCATTGTCAAATACGAACCCCGCCGAAGATTGCACTACCGTCAAGAAAATTCGGTCGTGGGGCGCGTCTATCGGCACTCGACGAGGATCACATATACGGAAGTTCCGGAAGGATCGGGCTTCAGGTGGGGGTTCGCGGTTGGGGGGACGCTTTCTGAGGATGTGAATCAGTTCCTTTCTGCTTGCTATAAGTTGGGTCTCACGCTCGCTGGAATTCGCAGGGGAGGATGGAGGGGACTGGCTCTGCGTTCGTGAACGTCCAAGTTCATCTAGATTCTCAGAGGAAATCCGGACGATGCATTTGCTCTGCGTCTGAGAGTGCTTCAGGTTCTCGGAGGATTATTGTCATTGGTGTTTTGGGGGGTATGGTGACTCTCTTATTTCCCCAAAGGAGTGTAGGAAAGCCAATCAATCCCGAGTACCCCGACAAGGAAACGAAGTTCATTCCGAAGGGCTATCCTACGGATGGGCCCCTTACTCCACCTAAGTTCGACAGCTCCAAGGAGGTACGTGGAGACGGGCTTTTTTTTTCTTAAGAAACATATGTTCTGCTGGTTTCAAGGACTTTTATGTCTGTTTCTGATGGACGTTCGTGGGGAACGATCATCCCGACTAATCCCCATGACCTTATGATGTAATTAAGGTCGAAAAGGCGGAAGATCTAGAGTACCAGGATGTCGAGCCCGGGAAGGGCAGACAGATCGAGTTGGGCAACCTTGCTGTGGCCCACTGGAAAACAACTCTAGAAAATGGCCTCATTGTTGGCGACACGCGGATTGAGGGGAAGCCAATGTTGTTTAGAGTGGTAAGTATATGATCCCTTCGGCTATGTGATCCTGAATTGTAGGTCTCTTGGAGTGTCCCATAGCTTGGGTTTGCTTATCTGATTCTCCGATGAGCTGACCAGCCAGCTTGTCTACACCGCCAGGGAGCTGGACAAGTGGAAAAGGCCGTTGACAGGATGGTTGAAGGAATGCGGGTTGGAGGAAGGCGCCGAATTAAGGGCTTATCAGCGGCGATGCTAAGTGATATTACCACTGGAGAGCGCTCGTTGATCCCATCAGATAGCCAGGTAGGTAACCAGTCATCGTTTGCTGTCTCTGTCGGCCTGCTACGCGTGTTGACCAATGCACATCGTGCTGACTATCTCATCTTTTTATGCTTTGCACAGTTGTATATCGACCTCGAGCTTCTGGGAATCAATCCTTACGGAGGCTAGCGTTGAAAGCCTTGTACAACGAAAGCCAAGATTCAACCTCGCCTATACTACGGACTCGTGGTCCTTTTCGGTGTACTTCGACGTTCGGACGAGTGTGCTGCGCACATCGGTTTCTTGTTCCCACATCCACTACCGCAACCACGGAAGAACTCCGATGGATGAAACGGATCTGTGGCGCAGTAAATCAAATAAAGAGGGTGTGCGCGCTCTAGAGAGGGAACATGTGCGGTATTTGGAGCAAGGTAGAATCCGTGTACAACTTGCATTTAGGCAGAAAAGCATTCACGGCAGGACACGGAATAATACAGCCAGCGCGGACATGAACACAAACAACGTTATCAAAAGGCGAAAGACGAACACGACACTCTAGCAAATCCGAGCAAGATAAGGGCACTCGATCATATTCCCAAAACAGTTCCTTTCCAGTTTAATTAAAGTTGTCTACACAAAGTTAGGTCACATGCACTTCAAAAAACACTTCACAGCTCACAATCGATCAAAACCTTAATTACGTCCTGTCCACCACCCACAGTATCGAACGCTTTCACAGCATCGTTAATATGGAATCGGTGCGTGATAAGGGGCTTGACGTTGAGCTGGCCGCCAGCGAGGAGATTCACGGCAACGGGATATGCATTCACATATCTGAAAACTCCTCTAATATCAACCTCTCTAATCTCCGCCTCCAAAATCGGAAGAGTAAACTCCGGCTTTCCCATACCGACTAGTACAACCGTACCGCCACTATCCGCTGCGTGGATTGCTGTTCTCGCCCCAATTTCAGTTCCGGAACATTCAATAACTGCCTGAGCTTGCCCCTCAGAACAATCGAAGTCCTCTCCAAAAGCAGCATTTGCTGCTTTGGCCGCAGCTTGAGCGTCCAGACCCATCACGTTCGCCACTCCCCACGCCCCGAGCTCCTTGGCCTTTGCCAATCTTCGATCATCAATATCAGTTACAACTACTGCACTGGCGCCATTTGCCTTCGCGACCAGCAACGAGACAAGCCCGATTGGCCCAGCACCACTCACAATCACCTTGTCGCCTGCTGTGACTCTCCCTCTCTGCACAGCATGAACGGCCACGGCCAGTGGCTCCAGTAGAGCAGCTTCCTCAAGGCTCACGTGGCTAGGCAATTTAAAGCAAAAGTCAGCATCGTGTACGAAGTAAGTAGACATCGACCCGTGCACGGGTGGAGTAGCGCAGAACTTCATCTTCGAGCAGAGGTTGTATCTCCCGCCCTTGCACTTCGCACATCGTCGGCAGGGAATTCCGGGCTCAATCGCCACTCGGTCACCAACTTGCAGATGGTCTACTCCCTCTCCCACAGCCGCCACCACCCCACTGGACTCGTGTCCCATCGTCATCGGGCAGTCCACAACGAAGTCCCCAATTCTGCCATGCTTGTAGTAGTGCACATCAGACATACAAATTCCCACCTGGAGGAAGATGAGATAGCAATTACACACGCTCAGAACAAAGTTGAACACAAGATGGGGATAGTCCGCCTCCCATTCAAATCCATGTTTACGAACTTGGGCCCTTTCTTACCTTCTTAACAGCAATCTGAACCTGGCCGGGACCTGGCTGGGGGATGTCAACCTTTTCAAGTCGCAGGTCGCCGACACCGTGCAGCACTAGCGCTGTCATTTGCTCCTTGCTATTCATTTCAATTGTTTCAGGTTCTCCTCTGTCCTCATGCAATCCTCTCCTCGTCATATTCGTATTCAACTCAGCTATGCCTTCCGCCCTCTCCGCCAGCCAATGCTTCAAGTGATGTGGCCTTAAGTAGACTCAGAGTTTCGGCTGGCCAAAAGCAGCTGTTGCCGAACAAGCAAAAAGGAGAGAGCTCAAGTTATGCGGGAAAAAAATGCTACATACCGAAATCGTTGACAACCAGTTCTCAGGAGCAATGCTGAAAACGCATGAATTGAGAAGGAATCCTCGCTCCTTTCGAACAATCGTAACGATGACTGATGCAAAAACCAAATTCGGCGCTTTTTCAAAGGAAAAACAAGTTTGGACCTGTTCCCGATACAAAATCACAAATTTCCGGTGCAATTTCCAATGATTCTAATCTCCATTTTCCACCCCCCCAGGTTGTTGCTCGATGGATACATCGCCCAGGAGAACGAAGCCTGGTTCGATCATTTCTAACGGGTTCTGATCAACTGATGGCCCCTTGTCACTGAGGATAAATTTGAGATACGGGAAAATGAAAACTTCTCGTGTCTCTCTGCGGATGAAGGCGAAAATAGGTTCTACAAGCTTTTTGATTCGCTAAGAAATACCTAATTTTAGAACAAAACAAAGACCATGGCCTGGAAGCATTTGTGTCAGCATCAGGGAAGAGCCACCAAACGTTCCAACTACCAATTAAAATCGTCGAGAATAATCCATTGGTTCGCGACTTCACCAATAAACATAGAGGAACTGAGGACAACATCGAATCAATCCGTAGAACTGGACAATACCAGCAATATTCCCAAAAATAAAGATAAAACGGAGTTGTCCCCCCCCTCCAAACATGTCGTTATAAATTGGCTTGACCAGACCCGAGACGGCCAGCTTCAAATTCCACTCATCTGTGAAGATTTCTGAGGCTCCTTTTTTTCTTCGAGCTGGGAAGCCAGCCGGAAGGGGGTTGGAACTATCCTCAGAACTCTCGACGATCTCACTGGATAAAAGAAAGTCCCCCGTGGGCGGTGGTATCCAATAATATCCTTTTCTGGAAGGGCTTCGCTGGTATAGCCGGGATTCATGTCCAATGAAGTTCGCGTATCGGATTGACGACGGAGGCCCTGGCAAAAGAAAATTCGTATTACAAAAGAAAATGTGAACAAGAAAAAAAAAGCAACTTTGTCTTTCTTAATTTCTTCAAATATTCTATTACTCATGAAACCAGGGCGGTACTTTCCTCCAATCGGAGCCTTGAATATCAACAATAAATTTTTCACAAACATCCAATCAGCGGAGACCTACTACCAGCGGGTGACATATTTGGGCAATATAGAAGTCCTTCTCGTCCTTCTTCAGAACAGTTTCTGAATGATACTTTGATACTGTGTTGCGGAGCCTTCAAAATTCATGAGGTCTCCGTTCAACTGTGTTTGGCTGAAACTGGCCTTCTGGATTCTACTGGTTGTTAACCTGTTTCATTTAGGTGGGGCAATCAATTGCGTACCAACTGGAGTGGAGTTTAATCTTCCAAGAACGGTATCCGCCGGTTCGTGAATAGGCCCGTAGCTGATTTGTGCGAGGGCCAGATACATTCCACCCCACTTCCGTTGCCTTCCCCGTTGCTTGATTTATTTTCAATGGCTGAAGTTTCTTCACAACAGAGCGGCTGCATGTCAACCGAGCTTTTTTCCACTGCGAACTGAAGGCCAATTCCTGCTAGCACATGACTGCATGGCCACACCTCCCACATTCAGCTACCTCGCGGATCCTCACGCTCACGATCTGCCGTACAGATTCAAAATCGATCAAGATAGTATGGAGTATCATAAACGTTTTTCAAGCCAAAGGTAGACGCACAGAAGCCGTCATTCCGAGATCGACCGTGGGCATTTTCATGGCAGCTGGTTGGATTCGAGATATGATCTCATCCAGATCGGTGAGCATCCAGGCTCGACAGTCGCACGCAGGAGAACGACTAATGGGAACGCGGACTGACCACCAGCTTTCAAGGCATGCTTCGGACATGAATATTCCCGCTTTGACACTGAGGATTGCGCCAGAATTCTCTTACATACTCATTTTGGTTTTTACCGAAAAGAAATGGATATCAAATACAATAAACTATCTTGAACTATGTCCACTGCTCGTGCTCATCTTAAGCTTCTAGTTCTGGGGTTGACGTGCTTTCGACCTTCCGCGTCTGAGAATTAGCCAGCCATAGTAGCAACGGAAACGAAATACACCATTCAATCGCGATAAGCACCATGAAAAACACGAGATCATGAGGTACTTCGATAGCCCCCAGCTTTATCCCCGACCAATAGGACACCGGACCAAACACAAGGCCCAGAATTGCGGGCACCCACGGAAAGCTCGTCGACTTCAGGAACCCGAACGAAACGTTTAAGCTCATCGCAAAGTTGGCCCACAACGCAAGGATGAAAGGAGGTGCCACCTACAAGGAAAAAGCAGGTGGGACGGGTATAGAAGGATCAGCAGGGTGTGAATCGTTTTCCACATCCTGTTCTCTAACAACACGTCAAGCTCCGGACAATTCCTAAATGCTGCGCGGATATCAGGGTGGGCACTCGTACGCACCGTCCACGGGACAACGTTGAAGAAGTACCCAAGGGAGGACTCAACCACTAGAGCATAGAGCACCTAGCGAAGCACAAGTCACGAGTTAGACAGAGAGCGGACTTTTCACAGACTTCATGTATCATACCGACGCCAGGATTATGACAACTTCACCCCTCCTGTCCAACTCATAAAGAGGACAAACAAGGAGAACGTGCAATAAGCCCAAGCCTACTTGTGCAGACGGACCCCAAAGTGGATGCTGGTGCGCGGCAAGGAGCACGTTCGCGAACCAGCCAACATTGCATAGAGCTGAGTTGAGCAGAAGCCCTGTTTTCCTTCGCCAATCATCCCAGGAGGACATAGTCTCATCCGTATTGGTTTTACCACAGCATGAGAGCAACACTCCAAAACGAATAGGCAACCGAGTTCAGTATGACCAAGCTCCCAAGCCACAATCGTTCAGGCCTGTCTTGGTTTGCTGAAGAGCGCAGAATGAAACCACTAAATCCGCTTGTGGTTTCCTATGCCAACAATACCTCCAGTCCTTGATCGAACACGTGTCCATGTACAAATGAACAAATGAACAGATAGGGTCTCCTAGATCGATCAAAAATCATTATGTTCTAACTAGATTTGTGAGGGCCCCAGGTTGTGATGGGACTCACACGGATGTGACACGTGGATGCTTATTATTGGCATATAGGCTATAGTTTTTTGAAAAAACGTAGATCGAAGAGTGAAAAGCTAGATCACCCCAAATGTAGTGCATCGACATGGATAAGATTACAAGGAAATTAATCATGAATCCTTTTCAGAATCTAATCTGATACCGGATTAATCAATGGTTCTCCCCCATAGGATTCTTATGCTGGTGATTGAAGTTGCACAGCTAAATGGAATTCATAAGCAAACACGCATAATATTTGTGAGCGGGGCAAATCTGATTGTCCGTGAAGCGCCTAGACTCTGATTGAAGTGAACTAATTCTATTTATAGAGCATATCAAATCAATTACTGCGCAGAAGATGGCAAGGAGTAATAAGTGGGTGCCCACTTCGTTGAGCGGGTATTTACCGCTTTACGAGATGCGACCATATCGTGACCTAATGGCATATGGAATGTGAACCGGTAAGGAGGAGACTCAAACATAACAATAAACATGCAACCGTGAACTTTGCTAAGCAGCTGCCTGCTGTAGCGCTTCACATTTTCTACCACTATCTAGGGAGAAGCTTACGCGAACCCCGCTACCAGGGTCTCACGGTACTTTCTAAAGAGAAAACAGGAACCAGTGGATTCGGCAACTGGTCCACTCACAGAACGCCTATCGCAATCTCTGCGTACCTTGACAAAGTTTCCGGTTCATCTGAGCCTGCAGGTCGCTCAGCTCTGTACTGCGGTGCAATAAACGTTTGCAACTATCTTGCAGGAATTCCGGTGCCATTTGTCCTTTTCGCCCAAAGCCCCCTCTCGATCATGATGGGAATGAACATGTCGTCTGGCCTCTCATCGCTAGTTGCTCTTAGGCCTCCCGCTTGGGCCGTGAACATCTTTGGGCACGGTTTCACTCGTATTGAACCGGACAGAGAACAGTGTTCCTCATCCAGCTGCTCCAACGACACGAGTGCAAGTTCGAGCGCGCCCGGCTACAGTGGCAAATTCCTTGGGACTAAAACATAATAGATTAACATCGGCATGCTGCACGTGGGGGTTTATTATTGGACTAAAGATTAGAGGTTTTTGAAAACTTTTACGCCGAAATCAGAGCTGGATACTTCCACCACCTAATCTGGATAAATCAAACTATGGAACAAACGAGAGAATTGAACTCAAAGGACGCGCTTGGAACCCTAAATAAGTACCAAACGATTTACTGTAATGTGGGGATCTCCAGCACTTCGCAATAGGGGGAGGGCGGAAAGCTGCATGATCTACCGTGCACAGGGGCTGGCAAACACTTTGTCTCGAGCAGAGGAAAGGTTACGCTAGACACGGGCTTGAAGGGCTATTGCTACATATACGACTTCATCATGAAAATATTCAACTTACGCAGAAAAGATCTCCTGAGCGTTTCGCAAACCACTGCATCACAACTAGCAACACCCTCATTGGACCACATGATGCATCCGAGTCCCGTGAACTACTAGAGCCGTATCGCAGTCGGACTCTTGCGATTCCCACCGTCGATGTGGTTGAACAGCTATAGTCAGCCTTCCACGCAAGCGATGTAGGCACGTCCTGCGGTGCAAGACCAAACAAGTCCCGGAACAAAAGCAGTGTAGAGATTCGCGTGTTTGTATTTCTAAAGAAATATTGGAGCTTAATCAGTCATTGGCCGCGCAATACCAATTGCAGTTGTGTCGACGCATGGCACAACTGACCTCAAGCGATTGAAGGATTGGATTCTTCATTCTAAATAATGAAGAAGAGTAAATCCACCATTATTTCGAAATTTCCTGAGGGGAGGAAGCTTGCCATTCCGTCTCCTAAGCCGTTCTACTTCGGGTTTTGGGAAACTAGTCGCTGAAGACGAGTGGAGCAACAAGTTTGGAGGGCATTCTACCCAGGTCATGTCCGATTTCAAGCTACTGAAGGATTTGATTCCTCATGCTAAATAATTATGTGGAGGAATTCCGCCATCAATTAGAACCTTGCCATTCCGCTCCCTGAATCTCAACTTTGGGTATCGGAAAAGGAGCCGCTGAAGACGAATGAAACAACAAGTTTCGAGGGCACCTCAGAGGTGAAGAGTCTCTGATTTCCAGCTGAGCATGTGTACCCGCATGTCTGCGCACGCTTTTGCGGGATGATGCGAGGGAGGGCACTATGCCCGTTCATGGCATGAAAACTTCCTGTATTGTTCTGCACAGCATCTCACGCTCGACGAGCACGCCTTCCCGTGGGAAGAGAAAACTCAAGAATCCGGCAGCTTTCCTCATACTGCTTCCAGCTATCTTTCGAGGATACGATTCCTCCGGGATCCGAATTGACGAAACGCTGCGACTGGGCAAGAAGCTTCCACAACCACATTAGAGTGAAGGACGTTCTGTATGAGAGCTGACGGCCAGCAATTCATCAATACAATATAGTGCGAGCATCCCTTTTCCTATTCATACACATACTGAGTTGGTTCATCTGGTATTGTACTATCTAGATATTTGCTGGACTCGCAAAGACAAAAACACTCCCGAAGCAGACTCCGAGGTCGCCCCGAATCCGCGTGCAACAGGATTGCTCTGCTCGAACTCTCCGAGCGCTTGCCGTGGGTTCCGTACGCGATCGCATAAGTTCTATTGTACGTCGTTTGCAAGCTGGCAGGGCAGTTCTCCGAGCCTCTCAGGAAGCTCGGAAGGCTATAGATTACGAATGGTTGGGGATCAAGAAGCCAAAAATGCTTCACTGCGACCCTGAGTTTGCTCAGATCCGAATGTACCCGTCTTGTCCAGTTCCAGCAGCCATGAGCCGCAAGACTCCTTCCGCAACAAACCCATTTGCGATGATTGTAACAAGAGAAAACAGGGCGTTGTGGTCGAAAGACTGAGGGAGCGCACAAGCCTCGTCCAAGACATTGTCCTTGAATTGACAAGCGCTATGGAGAGAATTTGTTCCAACGAACAGGAGGAGATAGTGTTGTCAGCGAACCGGTTACTCCAAGCGTTGTTCAATGACACGGCATGAAAGGTTCTTATCGTGCACTTACTCTGCGAGGTACGCCCAAACAGCACCAGCAAGAAGAATAAAAATTGTGCCAGAGGCGAGGACCGCAGCTCCACTGCGCCCCTTCAAGGACTCCGGTGGACGAATCAATCGAATCAAGGACGCAATCAAAACTATTATCAAGGCCCCAAACATTGCTCCCACAAGTCTGGATTGCAGAGCGTCAGTTACGTATGGGAGGTCCAGAGTAGTCCCAATTTTCTTTTGCCACACAAATGAAGGAAAAGCAGCAAAGCTCAGCTCTTTCTGTCCGCAAACAACTCGTGAGTTCTACTGAGCGCTCCTCAACGCTACTACCAAGGCAAGTTCTCGAAAGACAAATACTTACAGGTCCTACAATCATAGCACTGAAGAACAGTGCCACAATATTGACCAGAGTCAATGCAGTCTTCCAGATCCGGTACCTCATCTCCGGGATTGCCACCAGAGCTAGAAAATTCCGTGTGCACATTTCAAGAAAGTAAAAAGAAGCAAAGTTCATTAAGAAATGCAATTGGAAGCAATAAAGCGAACGCCCTGAAGGGAAAAGCTTTGCAGGAACCTCGAGGTCGCGTACCGGCTCCAGGAATGCAAACGAATAGAGTGGCAATGATGAAGAACGCAGACGCCGTAGCGACTACTTCACTGAACATGCCCTCAAAGGACTGCAGGGCGAGCACGCAGCTAAACGCAGCAGCGGATTGGAACAAGAAGATTAAAGAAAACGCTCTGGCGATTCCTTCGTGCGCGTATGGGTCTTGTGATCTCGACACCTGCAAAGTGCAAACGCACACAAATTCAGACACATGCAGATCGGTTGCAAGAGCCTGCGAACGAATTCCGTAACTATTGATACGATGGTATCTATGTGAGCCGCGCTACTTACGACAGCGAAGAACAAAATGCACTCCAGTGACAGAGCATACAAACATAAATGAAACGCGTAAGTAGGATCCAGCTCCTTCATGATGCCGAAATGTTACGATGAGCTCCGCATTCAAGATCGAGCAGTCAACCGATCAAGGATCAAGCCGTGTTCCTACAGATGATCTTTCAAAACCGAAAACAAAAGCCTGGGGGCTCCGACTTAAGCCCCTACACCGAAAACCAGCGGGGAATTCTCAAAAGCCCTCATATCTTTTCATCAAGAGGGCCATAAAAAGCTTCCACTAATCAACACCTTTCCTCTTCCAACCCTTCGAGATCCCTACCCATTCGCAAAAATTAGCAACAACTAGCTCTTTCCCAAAATTGGAATAAATATCTAGACCCATACCAAACCCTACTTCCACCATACTCAACTACTAAACTGAGCTTGCGATGCATGTAACTGCCTGTCCTTTGAAAACCAGGCTATATTTCCCTCTCTATTTGCGGACACAGAATAAAAGTTGGTCCTGGATAGCGGGCTTTTGGCACTAGACCTTGGGTGGAGGGGAATTTGATCCTTACGATCAACAACTACGCTATCAAGTGTGACCGCAGGAAACCTCAAAGACCGTTATGCTCAGTCGACCAACCTCTCGGATAAAATTTTCGTCCTTTGCTGTTTACGTTGTTCCAATACTTTAGCCACATTCACAGGGTTGGTAATCCTTCACTAGGTTTTCAACCCCCGGGGTCACTCCCCGCGGAGAAAATGTACATCGTAGAGTAGGGTCGCGAACCTTATGAATTTGAATGTTTAACAAAACATGCAAATTCATAAGGTTGTTACAGTGTTCTGAACAAACATGCAGTTAATTATGGCTTCGAAGGAAGATACCCGTCTTCAAACAGTAAGTGCTAATGTATATGACATCCTTCCAATCGAGGCGCGTCAAAACGCAAAGATAGTGAGGTTTGCTGATTTCATGCGAGCCAAGTTAGCGGACCGTGCGCAAACCCGTGCCAGCTCCGCGCAGGGGCATCCCGGACTCACATGCGGTCGGCTTGCAAGCTTCAAGGGCAGCTTTTCAGGCGTTCTCCTATCGCTTTGGTTGCCAAGATTCTCCTGGGCGGTTCGCTCTGATGTGCCCCCTGATATGCGAATCTCGTGTTGGTCTACGCTCTTCATGGCATTGATAAAGACTGTTTCGGTGTTTCACGTCCCGGGATGCCTCAAATGCATTTTTCGCAGTTTCGAAGAACGTTATTAGTACAGAGGCGCAGCACAAGAAACGAATTCCCAGTGACGAAATATCACGACCACCATAGTTTACAAATTCAACTTGTATGTACAGGTAAGTAATCGCTAAGCAGGCTTCGTCACAACGCATCGTCCCATTCGAGTTTGAAGCACAGCGAAAATTACAGCGAGCTCAGGGAACGTCTTGAAAATCTGGGCTTCACCGTTTGCGTCAATTTTGCAACCGTTCAGCAGCTGCCCTTGCAGTATTCCATCACCAGTCTCGTCCTGCGTGATTAGAGCTTCAAAATTTTTCGCCAGGGTTTCGGCAGGCATGCTCTGCGAGCTTTGCCACACACGGACAAAGTCCCTGTTGAACAACAGCAAATTTACAGAAAAACAACCAAATGAGATAGACCCACCGGCTTCCTAATTCAGAAGCGAGATTGACGGACCGCACCTGCTAGAAACTTTCTCATAAACGGGCTGTAAACCGTTCTCCGACAAAAAAGAGCTTTTCTTTGTAACGAGTTTCGCTCGGCTGTCCTCTTCGACTGGCACCATTTTTGCCAGAAACGAACGTGTTGATTCAATGCCGTCAGGCGACATGAAGAGGGGGTTGCTGCAAGAAAGATCATTTCTGTATACTTCGTTCGGCTTCATGTCCATAGCTTCAAAGTTCTTCCATGAGTCTACCTGGGCGTAGGTGAAGTTGCTATCAAAAAGCTGTCCCAAGTTACCGGCCGGAAAAGAGAAACACGAAACGTAGAAACAATGCTCACATGAGTCAGTTGCAATTGGGGAAAAACTGCAGCAACGTCGAAGAAAACTGGAATTGACTACGAAAATAGTATGCGAGCTGCATTCGCATTGTCAAAATCTCGCCAGGAGAGGTTCTTCCATACCAACTGTTTGCTGCTGCCCGACTTGACCGTGGTGCTTTCGTACACTTCAACGTCCCCAATTGAAAACAAGTTGGAATATTTGCACGCACAACTCGAGTCCCTCTGCCATAGCAATCTCGCGTATCCTGCAACGTTCGTATTTCTCTCCAAGATAGTCAGAAGAGTGGCCATCGCCAAGACCTGTGGTATTTTGAGTTTGGAGTGAGTGGCCTTATTTCCCAGTCTTCCTGTTGAAATGGTCATAGCGGTTTGATCGGTACAAGCTCGTGCGCATACCCTAGCCGCGCAGCCACCGTTCAAGCGTCCTAGGATGGTAGCGTAGTCCTCCTGCGCGGAATAGTAGACCACCTGCTTTGCGAGGAACTCCTTCGTAAGACCTTTAGCCGATGCTACAGGTGCGCCTAGCTTCTGCAGAACATATCTGAGCGCTTTTAGCGATGCCTCCTCAACTGCCGTGTCTCCGATATCCTCTTCAAAAGTTAAGTGCTGGAAAGAAGGTTGAATTGAGAATCAGCAAGCAGGAAAAAGCAGGCTTGGAAAAGCCATACGAATTCTGGCTACGAGAGGTTGTGGAGACGACGGTAACAAACGCACATCCTCGGCAGTTCATCTGAAATACTTACAGCGTTAGCGGCTGTCAACTCATATGTGCGAGCGATACGCCTACCATCGGAAGTCATATCTTTCAGTTTCGAATTGAAAAGGACGGTTTGGCTACGAATCGTCCAGGGTGGTGCGCCCATTTGTGTAACCAAAAATCTGTTCTTTGTCATCTCGACCTGCAAGCAAGGGAAACGGGACGTCAGTGGATTCTGCAAACCAGAATTTCAAGCCGTCGACAACATCGGAGTTCTCTGCCCACGCTGAGCAACATGTCAAGACTTTATAGAAGCGAACCTCTTCCGCCATCGGGTCCCCGGCATTCATTATTGTGAATCTCCGGAGTCCCTTTCCGGTACCTTGAGGAGCAACCTCAAAGCTCGTATCATTCAGAGACAGGAGCGTCGCCTTTCTCTGCATTTTCACTCGAAGCGCGAGGTCTACATCAGCATATCCAAAAGAAACGATGCGTTCGTCGTAGCTGTTGGGATTGGATGTACAAGAGAACTCCATGTCAGGGTTCCGTAATTCGAGCGTAATCCGTACCAGGCTCTGAAAGGCACTTGAAACTCACCCATTTACGGCTATCAGGTCTATTCTTTTCCCGTATATAAGACCAACAGCATCGGGGCTTTGGATATGGGAGGATTCTTCGGAGGAAGCCCTGTAGAGTATGTCACCTTCCATTCGGTGCGTGGTCAGAAAATCCCGCGGTACCAACGTATCACAACCAACCTTGAATACGTGGCTCCTCGAAGCCATTAGAATGGCCACATTGCTGGCAACGGATTCTTCCCAATTCGATTGGCCCTAACATCCGAGCAGGCAGCGTGATAAAGAGGGGACTCCGGTAAGAAATCTCTCGCGACCAGAAGACTACGAAAGCATACTGATGTCAGCTTACCGCGACTGTAACGAACACGATCCGACTATCTGCGAGAATCTCTGGGTAGTCTGCGAAGATTACGTCCACCAAACGTGCCTTTGAAGACCAATCAACCAATACGACTTCGTCCACGCCACGAACAGCAAGCCAGTTTTTTAGGGACGCAACTACTGAGTCTGGTCCATCTTTACACGCAGCTACAACAGAGGTCCCGTTGCGTATCCACCATTCACTCTCGACCTGTTGTAGAGTCCGATTTCTCTAGAGGCAGCAAGACAAATTCGTCAACGGCGTTGTTTCGAGTGAGTTTCATTGCTAGTGCATCACAACTATATCTTGAACAAAATCATGATCTACTCACCCAATCGCCGTCATCGTACCTCCACCAGGTTTTCGTATAGGATCCTATGAAAGGATGGAGTACATAAAAACAATGAGCACACTCAGTTCCCTATCTCTCATACGAACCAGTAGAGCACGTATCTAGTTCTTATCCTCTCAAAGATAAAGAGCTAGCTCAGGTGAGGTTGCGGCCCTAACCTTCGTTTACTAAGGCATCCGCCACCTCCCATGATAGTAATTGCCACGGGATGACCAGAAGTCCACCGCATTCCAACTCGCTGCAGACTCCAAAAGCGGTATCCGCGATATCCATTTCAGTTGGATCAGAAGCCGTTGACATTACGGACATTCCGCTGACAAGACCTCCGGCAATCAAGAAGGAGTCCGATTCGACGCGGGACTCATCTCGAAGTTCTTTCGGCACTGAGTATAGCATACAGACGAGTTGGAAGTTTCAAGGGAGTAAGAATCCGTCTCCTGTGGCAGGCAACAAGGTCGAACAAGGTTCTGAGCCGTGTTCAATGGCCATTTGGATCGCTACCTTTCGAAGTATCACAGAGCTGAACGCTTTTCGCTGGCAAAGCAATTCTAAAATCTCCAAGACGTGGAGATCCCCTATACACCTCCTCTACTCTCACAAATAACAATTTCTTGTCCTGTCAACGAGGATTTCAAACGATTTCAGAGGCGTCCATTGGCGAGGCGCGGGCAGCCTTCTTTTACGCAAACCCACCTTGCTCGGGCCCTCAACTGATGCCTTGAAAACCGTTCGGGACTTTGCCAGCTGGCTCTTTAGATAAACAACATCGCCGTAACGGGGACACTTGCAGCCGCTCTCAGTAAAACGCATGTTCCACAGGATGTTGGAAGATCCGCCTTTGGGCAGCAGCAAAACCACCGCTACGAGAACTAGAAACAAAGCAGCCATGACCAATTTCACTCTACTCTGAAACTTAAGCAAGAATTCTCTATAGATCCTCCTCAAGAGTTTCTTCCATAGTAACAACAGATCTGGATCGCTGTGACTCTGCCCACTGCCACCTGTCGTGGGCAAACTCCCACCACCACTCATATTTTCAAATAATCCAAGCTGCCAGCCGGGCAAAGTGCCTCCTTAGCAATCGATTCCTTCTCCCATTGTACCTACAGATCTGCAGACTCGACTAGCTCCGCGTTTCTTCCGCAACGGCCGGTCCCGAACTCAACGAACCAACGAAATCTCGGAACAACGAGTACCACCCTAGCTCCTAGACATCCATCCTCCTCAATCCTGCCTAAGCGCCTCTGTGCCTCGCACCGCACGGATCAACCAACGATCTACCCTTGGGCTACACCCTGTCAACAACACCCTAGCTCCTTGAAGTGAAAAAAAAGGAACTGGTCTGCCACACCAACCATAAGTCGTCAAGTTCCCCAAGCGATGACGATATCGGAAAACACACAATTTACATCATATTAACGATATAATTTTGGCATAATTTTCTTGCAATAAAATCGAGTAGGATTTGTCAGCATCGTCTCCATCAGCGTGAAAAGTCTCAAGACACGCGCTCATCTTACAAGATATCCGCTTCTGGTGTCCTGTATGGAAGACTTTGAGGATTGTGCGTGCGATTCTGTTTTGCTCGCCTGAGCAAATCCCCGTGGAGCAGCGATGGAAGCCATGGCAAAGGAGCTCTGCGGTAGCGCCTTCAACATTTTGCTGGAGACATGACTCTGGGCGAAAAGGCCGATCTCTGTAAGATTTGCTTTTGAGTTTTGGAGGACGTTGATATCCAGCAGGCTCAATTCCCAAGTGCGACCATTGCAAAACAATAGTCTCCTACCTACTCCGCATAAGCTTTTTGCTTAGTACCAGCTCTGAGTACGTGGCCTCGAATCGGAACACCAGCGCTTGAGGGGAGACTCGGAGGCAGTGGTGAGCCTACGTATTGGAGTATAGCAGGTCTTGGTGGGCTGCTCAATACCCGTTTGTCCGACAGTGGCTGGGGAACCTTCTAGGGGTGCGGCAGACATCAGAAGCAGACTGCTGTACTACCGGAACCTGTGAGCCCCCCTCAACGGACAGCTGCCCAACGAGGAGAGTTGCGCTTGCGCTGGAATGCAGTATCAAATACATCACTGCCGTAGCCACCGTAGGAATTCCTATAGAACCACGCCTGCCGCTGTGAGGATTCCTCGCTTACAACAACCAGCACTGTCGGGGCTGACGGGTTAGTCTTTCTGTGCTCGAATTGATTTATTGCTTCCCAATGCAAAGTTATGCCCTCCTAGTATTCCGTTTGTCGCAAAGACTATACTACCACAACCATCTAGCCCGCTTTCTTGAAAAACTAGCTCGTGTTCGTTGGCCTGACGTGCAAAGTGGCGCCTGCTGGGCAACGCCGTCACATGAACACAACTTTGAAAACATGAGCTGTTCACGTCCCAAAATAACGGTTTGCAAAGTCCCCAACGCCAGGAACAACATAGCCATCTTTGTTGACTCGTCGATCCACGCTAGAAGTCACTACCTTTATCTGGGAGCACAAACCAGCCATTCCCTTTCAGCACCGGCGATAACCGAAACAGAGTAGTTACCATATCTTACTCTAGGATATTTCCCGCAAATCAGAGATAGCCCGTCGGGGCTGGAGATCAAGTTAAGAACCGTTATGTTGTCCATGGGTACCCCTCTCGAGAGCAACTCTTCGATTGCGCAGGCAACCGTCCCTCCCGTGTCCAACACTGGATCAAGCAGGAGCACATGGAGTCTGCACAAAGTTCATTGCAACGACAGAGGAAACCGTCGGGAGAGCGATCACAAAAGGACAAAAGGTCAGATCCCAGAGGTCAGCAACTCCAATTTTGAACACATGGTCGAGCGATGAATTCAATGCCTTTTGGAGCCCTCATCACACGCACCTATGGATTTCTTGGGGAAGGCTGCAGTAAGCAATCCTCCTGTTCGAACAATCGAGTTTAGGCCCATCGTTGGCTATCAGCATTTTCCCGATCCGAGCAGTTTTGCAAACGGCTAAGGAACAGAAGAGCATACGGCGAAGGTCTCTAAGCAAAGGGTGCCAAACTCAAAGCCAAGATCATGCCGCACGGAGTCCTCTGGAAGTCTCCAAATTAGTCGCACCTCTTAAGGATGTCTCCATGGCCTCTCCGCTTCGAATGATGCTCACTCCTATTATGCCCTGAACGAACGCTACGCCAAAATAAGGTTCGCCTGTCGGAGTCGTAACAATTTCGCGGTTGAACGGCAGGAGGCCGAGGCCCCTCTCAACGATGAGCCGGATGAGACGATCCGCGTAGAAGACAAAGTCCTTTTGGGAAAAAGCGAGAAGGAGACATTCCACGTCAACCTCTTAGCGATCCGTACCGAGCGGTTGACAGGGAGTATGTAAAAAAAAACAAACGACGGGAATACTCGAATTTGTCTCAAAATTGATCGCATATGTGAACCTCTCTTGACACTTCTGTGTTGCGAAATATGGTATGCAGTCCTCTTATCTGCGAGTTGTCCTCAAGTCTGTGCAGTTGCGGATAGAGTTTTCTGAAGTCACCCTCTTGCTGGAGTTTCAGAGCAATGTGCTGTACAATCAGATTTATGGCGACGTGGTTCCCCCCCCCGCGGGGTACAATTATGTCGGCATGTCTACGAGGAGAGCAGTCGCCAAGGGGTTAACGATCAATACATTCGAAACACTTATACGTGAGGCTGTCATCCGCTTTTCCGAGCTCTGTGACAGAACAGAACTTACCGTTTCGTTGGAAAGATGAACTCGTCATATGCAGGCTTGACGAATTTCTCGTACTGACTCAAAACCTGAGATATGGTTCGCCCTCTAAACTCAATATCCCGTCGAATACGGCGACATAAACAAACATCGGCGTCTTCGTCGACGAAGATTTTCATGTGCATCATCTTGCGAATGAACCTCGGATAAAACGTGAGAATTCCCTCTACAATTATAACCTCTGCAGCATTGAGGAGGACAGAAGCAGACCTCTTATGAGTCTTGAAGTCGTACGTTGGAACCTGGAAGAAAAAAACAAGCACGGGAAGAACGTCAAGATCAGATCAGCTACCGGATCGTCGCTTCTTCGAAGAACGCATGTTCTCACATCGACGGGTTGACCCTTTTGCATCAACTTCAGCACTTGGTACAGATAGTTGAAGTCAAAAGCATCCGGGTGATCAAAATTGTAGTCAGAACTGTCAACGTTATCCGGGATTCCTTGGCAGAACCAATCCAACGAAACGAGCACGCATCTGTGATCCCCAAGGCCTTGAATGATCTTTTCGCAAACTGTAGTCTTGCCAGATGCAGAAGCGCCAGTGACTCCAATAATGAACGGTTCTACGACGGTGGACTGCTCCTCTACTCCGAGAACCTGCAATCCACTCTTCGCGGAGTCTCCCTTGGCTTCGGCACTGGCGACTTCCTTACTCAACTCATCAAGCTCTTTCAAGTCTGCATGCGAGCCTTGAGCTCCGATCGAACCTTCCCGACGATTCCTGGTGGGCGCCGGAACGGTTTTTCATAAATGCTCAGTACTAGCCGATTCCTGGGCTTCAGCAAGCCATCGCATCACGACCACAAGCTTCTTTGTGCTTTGAATAATCGCATACCAGTCTTCTGATGGACTCGGAGAAACTCTCTCTGGGAGATGATCCCGCATGAGCGAGGTGACTCGACTCAGCATTTCCGCATCCCCGATTTTGGCTTCGTTGCTCTCCATGGCGGTCTACTCTCACTGCAGGGTTTGCCTAAACCAGTGCTGTGGGGCCCTGCCTACCTTAATCCAATGAAAACCAGGTTGGATACATGTACCTACTCCATCCTACAAGCAAAATGTCAGCGTTCGTTCTCAGCGAGAGCCTGCCCGCGCGACCAACACGCCGAACCCGAAACGGTGCAACACTCCGCCTAAGCCTCGTCCTTCTTGAGCATTCAAGGGTCCTCTGTATTCGTCGAACTGCACGAGACTACTACTCAAAAGAAAACGAAACCCAATCCGGCACAGTCCGTTGACAACAGGGATTGTAAAATCCTCTCAAACCAATTAATTCTCGGATGAGTGCGAACGAGATCAAGTCCACGTCGAGTTCCCAAAAACCGTCGGGTAGGAGACTGTCGGCGTTCGAGTGTTCATGCAAACCCGATATCTACCAGATTGCATCCGTAGCATGAAAATGACTTTGTCAGAGCTCTGAACTTCTGGAGCCTAATTTCTGTCCCAAACTTTTTCAAGCGCACAGTCCCTACAGATGAAACCTCTGGGACTGCAGGGAAGGGACGGAGTTTCGCCAGCGCTAGGTATTCGTAGAAATTCTTTCCTAAAAAGTCGTTCCTATCTGTTATTTAGTGACACTACAAGTATAAGCTCGATCGCAGCACGGGAACCAGAGTCTAGTCAAACGGCTAGAGTGGCCTCTCTGGCACGTTACTAAACAATTGCTTCAGCGGGGAGCCATCTTCCCTTCGGCAGTAAGCGCTGCCCCAAGCCGGCGACAAAGTGAACTCTTCTAGCGGCCAATTTTCTGTTCACTTCTCTATCTACATTCTTCTCGCGATCTTGTTTCACGTCAGTAATAGGCGGTAGCACCCAAGGCATCCATGTCTGCTGAGTGCTTGATGTACTCCATCTGACGGTGCAGAAAAGGTTTAGACAAAAGGTTCAGGAAAGCTGCAGCGAGCCTTTGGAGACCAGGTTCTAGCTCAAGAGTGTCCCTCTTCAGCCATACCTCTGCAGTCAATGCCTCTCGCACTTCGGCCAATGGACTAACAGGCTTCCTTGGCCGAAGCTTCTGCGCCAGACGCTCGAATCGTGACGTTTCAGTCTCAATATACGACTTGGCCTCGGCAACCCAAAAAGCCAGCCTTGACGGGTCCGTTTGATCGATGTCTGTGCAGTTGGTCGGCGGGTTAAACCTAAAATACTTATCGCTAGGCATCAGGTCCTCCAGTGCATGGTGGGTCTTTGGTGACGATCCAAAAACGGAAATCGATTCAATGAGCTAGTTCATGCTTTTGGCCACTGGTGAGCAATCATGAGTACCTGTTCGGTTGAGGTCGCGGATGTGATAATCGACCCAAGGAGCTCAGTCCATCCTATCCCGGGGTTCTTCCCACCTTGCCGAGCAATCGACTCCACTCCCGCACTATTCAAGATTCCGTTTCCGCATGATACTAGCAGCTCTACCGGGACTCCGGGGTAGATACTGTGTGTTTCATGGAGCGCCACCGCGGCTGGATTGTTCGCAACAATTGCACCATCAGCATGAACTTCACCTGCCACAACGGGGAAGTAACAAACCGTTTCAGAGGGACTCCAGAAATCATCTGATGTTCCCAGGCCCTGCAAGCCCGAACTTACCATTGACTCTCATCTCCGTGAAAAATGTGGGTGCAGCGCTAGAGCAGCGAAGCGAAAGCCACAGAGGAACATCCGCGCATCCATAATAACGAGAGTCCTCCCCATCAGCTGGGTATGTATAGTTTCTGAACACGTGGGCCAGGACTGTCCGCTGGGGTGTGAGCACTGCACTCACGGCGAACACCTTGGGACCTTTCCCGTCCATAGTAGAATCCAGTAGTCTCAGGTCTCCACATTCACGCTGTAGAAGCTGCTCAAACACAGACGTGTCGTAGTACGCGCGCGTAAATAACATTTTTGACGAGTTCAGCTGTTCATAATGAGTAGAATCAGAGATTAAAATACCGCGCTAAGTGATTGCGCTTAGATCAAAGCTCCTCGTGGATGCGATCTACCCATCGATCATATCTGCTCACCGGATGCTTCGCAAAGATTTTTGTGATCAGTTCTCGATAGAGCGCCTCAACCTCCTCCACGGGCTTCTTCATAACGCCCAGCGCTCCTGCAATAATGGCCCCTGTACTAGTCCCACCAATGACGTCAAACCTTTGCAAACCACCAACAGGAAAAGGCAGGGAACGCGAAAACGAGTTAGCACAAACGGGTGTCCGGTGCGGCTCGCGTGCGTGTGTAGACCGCAAGTCAGTTCTCAGTATCTCACATTTCATGAATTTCACAGCCAGTTATCTTCTTTAAATGCTTCAGAGCCTCGAAAGTCATCAGGGCCCTCGTTCCACCTCCGTCAATGGATAACACTCGAAGGCCCTTCTGTCCAGGTACACGCGGGGTCCAACTGTTTACGCCTACGGCGGTGAGACAGGGACGAAGAAAGGAAAGACCGCCATGAACACGCCGGGAGTGTTAGAGGATATCGGCCACGCGATGGTAGCAACAAGCATTTTTTGCGCGGCGAAGTAATCTTGGTATTCAAGAGATAAGCGAGCGCTGAAGAGGTGCCTCTCAGACGTACCCAAAATCGCCAGTGTTCTTCTCGCAGATCTAGCGGTTCCTTCTGTTTCTCCATTCTTTACTCCACCCGATAGATGTTCTACACATTCAACGAGCCTTTTGTTCAACGCCAATTTCTTCCTTTCCTCCTTTCCAACATCGCCGGGTATCAAACCAAGGTAGCCGACGAGATCCACTGCGCTTATTCGAGCCTGGGTCATGTATCCGGTTTCAACGCTGCTGTTCCCAAAAAGGCGCTGCCACGGGCTTTTTGGAATATAGATGGCGTCCATGATCGTCCCAACGATCGACTCGCTATCCGCCTTGAGGATGTCCACCCGAGTCGAAGGCATATGCATAGCTATCACTGACAATGCACCTAAAGCACTCGCGTGCCGAGATCCTAAGCCGCGATGAAACACGCACATCGCACAGCCTTAAGGGAACAAGACCAAAAGATCTGCGATGTTTTGAACAAACGCGACGTACCTACAGATTGCCTTGCAGCAACTACCAACGATCGCACGCCAACAGTCTCGACGAATTCTCGTGCTGTTTCGACGCTATCGACTTTGCCAGCCTTTTGGATCACGGTCGGGATGTCAAAATTAGACTCTGCGGCAGGGCCTCGCTTTACGGCGTCCTCTGTGTCTACCCGAGTTCGGGCCTCATCCTCTGTACCGAGGGGAGCTTCTCCTTCATCTCGATCTGCGCACAAAGAAAAAGTAGCCAACGATCCGGCTTACGAAAGTTAGCAGGAGGCCGCCCAATCCACTTCCCAACAAAAATCACCAAACTGGCCTTCCCCCGCGCAAGTCCATGCACAGAGGAGCTTCTTCCTTTCCTACCCTTCTCGCTTTCTTTTGCCTCTTTCCTGAATGCGCCTGTAACAAGAGCCACCGGAGCCAAGAACCAGGGCTGAGAGTTTCTTTCGTTTTTCGCCTCGTCCTCTATTGTGCTCAAGCCGCTGCTCTGCTTTCTCCGCGATCCAGATTCTTGAGTAGCGCCTTTCACTTCGGTGGTCGCTTCCTCATCCACTGAGAGTGAGAATGTTTGGGCTCTAGTTTAAGCATGGATCATCGAGTGAGGATAAGCCGATCCCGGCCCGAGGCGAACCGGGGCGGTCCAGTGCACAGGTACAGTTCATACCTCCAACTTCTGCTAGCGGTTTTACATGCTCAACGCGGCCGAACTCCTCGAATAATTCTTTTTGTAGATCGTAAGGGACTACAGTCGCCAGCTCGAACGTCGAAAGCATACCCGTCTTGATCCTCCGCTCATGAGCCTCCGCCAATACCTGGAAAGAAACTCCAAACTGAATATCGCGCAAAAATATGACTTTGAAACGGCACGGGGTTCCTCGCGATCTCCAGGCCATTACCTCATGGACGTAGGACTCATACAGTCCTCCGTAGGACCTATGGTTGACGCTGTTCAAAGCCGAAGTTATGGTGCGATGGGTTACCGCTTTGGAGTCGCTATCTAACTGGGGAGCACCTCCTTCCTGCTCGTCTACTGGGGCTCCCAGATCTTCCCCGTCCACCTCGGACGACGTGTCCTCAGGATCCTCTGCTTCAGGATCCTCGTCACCCGGTGGATGTTCCTCTTCAGCATCACTGAGAATACCGTGACGAATGTCATCTTCCTCAGATCCTTTTTCATCTAAACAAAAGAGTTCGGTTCAGATAAGAGCTGCTACTCATTCTAGCCCCGCTTAAGGCCAAACGCATCTCGCGCTCACCCCTGCTCGCCGGTGTCATCTCTTCAGAACGAGCGGTCCGTCTGAAACGCAACACCGATAGGGCGTTCGAAAACCAATTGAGGATACCCCCGGACTGGTCTCGTTCCTACGGGAACACGAGTTTTAACTAGCTGGTGAGCGCTTACTCGCAGAAGCCCGTCAAACACGGCCGCTTGGGGCCAGGGTAATGCAGGTTGCACAAAAGGGCCCATGGCGCAGTCGATCCAAGGTATTCCAAGAGTTCAAACAACATACCTCCCTTACCGGACGTGATGCGGGGCTGGATTCACCCAAGAACATAATCACAAGGCAATCCTTTCCCATCTGCTCTATCCTGATTCTCCGCTTTCTTGATGGGGAGGCAGCTGTCGCCAAGGAGAGTGCGGGCTTCCCCACTGCTAGCGGAGGAACGAACCCAATCCGCAGCTCCCCCGAGTTGCACATGTTTGGCAACGGAGACCTCTTCGTCTACACACTCTCCGAACACGTGTCCCTAGTTTCCAATGGATTATCCGATCCTCTCAATGCGCCGTCCAATCCACTACATCCGGGGTCAGACAAAAAAAAGGCTGAATACAGGTTACGCGCTCCACTCCATACTCCCCTCTCACACTTTTTCCACCTCGCACCTCTTCGCCCCGCAACCGGAATGGAACAAACCTTTGTAGTATGGAGAACTGACCTCGCTTCCTTCCATTCCTACATCTAACCAAACCCCTCCCCACCGCCAAGAGGACCTAAGGCAGAGGAAGCAGCTTCCCGTCACCGCAAAACCCTCGAAACCAATTCTTCCACGCAAAAGAATAGAGTAAAACAAACTAAAGTATTTATTTCATAAATTAAGGATATCTTGATTTCGCATATAGCTGTTCGAATACTGACCTTATTGAGCCTCCTCCTATTGATGCCTATTGATGGCTATTGATGGCTGTCTCATTGCACGGGGCAGTGTGCAAGTCCAATTTCTAGGTTTTCTCACAACCACTAACTCCTCTTTCAAGAGCAAAGGAGATGTGAAGTATTGTGGAAGTTTTGCAACGACATGGACTATTTACAAGATTCCTTCGTACGCGGACATCAATTTTCGTTAAATTATGAGATTGTACCGGCATAGAATTAGAACTCTGCGTTTCTTGATTGCTTGGGTCGTGGAATCGGCACGTGCTACGAACGCATATGCTTAAATGGTATTCGTGTGACATTTGGAATCATCAGTATTTTGAAGCATGGCGTAGTTAGTGGCATAGCTGGAGTGTAGGACCATAGAACGAGATCCAGATAGATTTCCCGTCATTGGTTGTGCATTGAGTCTGAATGGAACAGAAAACTTCGGAGGGATCTCACCCAACAGTCAGGATTGAGTTACAGAAGGACCCGTCCTCAGCCAATCTTGTCATTCACTAGTATTAAGAAGCAAGAGAACACCTCACCAAAGAGTTACAGCGTTCAGATGACTTGGAGGGAAGCCCGGGCCCGAACGCAGACAGTTGGCTTTCAAAATCCCTGTTTGAGGGATGACCATCATCATCAGTTTATCAGAGCCTAACTACCCTGCGTGACCATCCTGTTCTTTTCGCGGGTTGAAACAGAGCACAACATACACGGCGGATTCATGCTCCCTTCGCACTCCGCGTTCAAAACTCATCCTGCTTCCACGGGCCACTGTGCAGTAAAGCTTGTCCGAAAAAAATACCGTCGGTCACTACGTAAGGAGTGTATTGCTAGATTTTCTAGCCTTGGTTGAGCTCTACTCGTCCCGGCTAGCGGAATCGTTCCAATCCCGATGTTACTTGACACTGCACTTTTATGAAGCATCCTGACTTCCTGCTGAAGCGGGTGCTGTGACACTTCATGCTAGGCAGGCTGGTGTTGGGTACCGAGGATTCTTCGAGGGGGCCATGGCTTCTGTGGCATCGCTGAAAAAGCGATTTGATAGTGCTATAGAGAGTTCTGATTTGTATACTGCAGAGCAGACGTGCAGGACAATTGCGCATCGGTTACGCACAACTCGAGACGGTGACGAATCCTTCCACCACGCACGAGCTCGAGAAGCACTGGAGAGCGGTGCCCTAGCGCTTTTGAAACTGAATGGTACACAATCAGGAACTTCTCTGGCATTGGACTACGTCAACGCCCTTAGGACGGATCATGTACCTTTCTCCGAGGGTAAGGCGAGTTTGCTAGAGATTGTCAAAGCGTACGGGGACACGGAGTTGTCCGATGAGGGGGAGGTCGAGAAGCTCCGATTTGTCAAATCCTGTATTGACTACTCCAAAACAGACCTTAACAATGCAGGATCTAAGGTCGAGGACAAGGAACTAAACGGGATTGCTGCTATGTGTGAGTCGATTTTCCGCGGAAAACCCCCGCCTAATGCTTGTTGGAAGGTGTCGTAGAATTGCCTGATCTTCGTACGGAGTAACTGACGGCGAACAGCCTCTGTCTTCCCGTATGAAAAACAACTGCAGCCTCATGGGCTAGACGAGACTTTGGAGCTGCACAAAAGTACTTCCTATTATCGGACCAACCCGAGAAGTTTGCAGAGATGCTTCTGGAGTGGAGCTCAACGTACGGTTTGAAATCCGAGGTTGATCTTTTCCTCACGAGAGCAGTTCTGGAATACGCGCTGCGTAATAATCTACAAGACGCTGCGGTTGTGCATAGCGCCTTCGTAGCACGATATGGCGATTTCTCACCGCTGGCAAACTTTTGCGAAATGCTCCTGAAAGTTCTCCCAAAGTAAGTAGAGGCAATCAGCGCAAGTGCGATGTGAAGACCGGCAGTTCTAGCTAAATCCGCGGGAATGGCAGTCCGTCGAATGGAAATCTGACACTGTTCAAATCTGCATGCTCGACGCGCACAATTCAGAAACGATGCATACAATCTGTTCAAATACCTTTGTGAGGCATATGATTCATCACTGAAGAGAGACGAATCTTTCCCGAAGACCCTCGGATCACTTGGAAAGCTGTACTATGGGGTCGAACCACCTCGACATCAAGGAAATGCTCTACAAGATATGATGTCCGGAGTAATGAAGAGTCTCATGGGCGGGGCCCCATCGAGAACCTGAGCATGTGCTTGCGGTTCTTCTGAATCCATCGCTGAAGTCAAAACGCGATGGCCATTTCGAACCCGCGTTTTCTCGACTTGTGGTATATGTGTCCAATACCAGTGCTGGTCAGCTTCCCCTGACGAAACTTGAGGTGACAGGGTAGACACTGTGAAAGCGCGTGCGAATCCAAAATTTCTGTACCAGCTCAAACCACCGCCTTGCATAAAAAGACTGTCACTCCTTACTGCTTTAGGATTCAAGGTGGAAATGCCATGTGTATAATATACAAAGTTGGAACGCACTTTCTTGGTTCTAATGTTGCAGAAAGCAAGCTAAGTTCCGTAGCTTTGGCCTTTAGCTCCAAACTCAAGCCATCTGTTACTGCTCGCTTGTAAGGAGGACGGCAAACAAACGAAGCAAAAACTCTGAGAAGCAGCCAGAACGCCGAGGTTCTAAGAGCTCCTCTAGTTGGGACTCAAGATAGGATGAGGAGCGGCATACGCAAGCCGGATAAACAATAATCACTGGCGTGGACAGGACCTTACAAGAAAAGCAGACTTCAAAAATTTCCCAGTCCTTCTGGACGATGAAGAGTTCCCCGTACTACGTCTGTGGAGGAACGCTGGAACCTAGTACGGAAGCTCAGGTTCGGACAAAGCTGTGCGCCCCAGCATTTCCAGGCCATCCCGACTGCTTCATAATGTTGCCGATATGGCTTGGACGCCTCGATCAATCGCAATATCCGATAGAGCTGGTCATATCGCAGCCCTAAATGCATCTTTAGGGAATAGCGAAGACGTAATCCCAGAAGCACTCTGTCCTCGCTTTCCTCCCCACGACAAAAATCGGCCAGGGCAGGTCCCAAGCTGCTTTCGGTTTTAGAATTCTGGCTCTGGCATTGAATAGTGATCGTTTCCGGGTGTGACAGACTGTCACTCTCGACTAAGTTGATGTGGTCGGCCGCTGCTGGAAGTTCCATCTTGAGCTTCTGGAACACCCCGTTTTTCAGTGGTGAGTAATACCTCTCCACTTTACCGATTGATTGAGGACTTTCTATGGGTGCCGGCTTAACGACCACTGCTTCACATCTACTCACGAAAGCGGTTGAAGCAAATTCAGAACCCCTACGGTGGTGTCGAAATCCGGATATCCGGTTTATGGTAATACCCAATAGAAATCGTGGTCGGAGTCCAGATCCCATTTCTTCCACGGAATCTTCGCGAGGTCGCGAAGAGCGTTTCCTCTTGAGGATTGTGGAGGATCATTCCGCTTGATTTCACATGGCATAGTTGTGTCCATGCCCAGTATAGTTTCCAACGCTTTTTTGGTGCGCCCGGGTTCGTGGATCAACCCATATCGTGGCGTACAAAATCCGGATATCCGGTATCCGGTAATACCCAAACTCGAAGGAAGCCCCACCACACGCTTTCAGCTGTCTCGGCGGCGAGCAATTCCGATGCCTGAAAACTCGTCCCCAGGCAGACGCCGTTCCTTCCAGATAAAGTAAGTAGGTCCATCTGCACGCCTCGGTTGAACTCTGCCTCTGCAGGTAGAGCTGCGGTTGGGTGCAGTTTCCGGATCCCCCAATCGTTGACACTGTTCGCAGTACTTCTGAATTTCTTCCAGTTGCTTACTGCTCTTCCGAATGATTCTTCTCAGGGTCTGCTCTTTCCATCTTCCGGATCCTTGGAGCCTTAAAAGTGAAATTCAGCATTCTGACTGATTCAATCTTTTTGGTAGGGATTACTGACATTCCGATTTTTTATTTTTTTGGCTATTTTTGGATCACCCGTTTTGTACTGGAATCTGTAAAAGGGTTTTGGATTTTAGAAGCTTCTAGAAGTACTCATGGGCAAGAAAAGAAACCCTGATTCCAATAATTTGATGAGATTTTCAATACTTTTACGAAAGCCGAAAATTTTGATGCAGAACTTACATCGTGTGAAGTGCGGAGTTTCTCGCTCAGGAAACAAGCCGCCCTGCCAATGGCAGGATAATATATATGAGGGTTGTCACTCCGTCCGATAAAAAACAGTCCTATTGCGTCCGATATTTATCGGACGGTCGGATAAACGTGTATCGGACCTGTATTTAGAAATAAGAGAGCATATTTCCAGTGGGCTGCGTTCTATATGAGTTTATCAGACCTGAATAGAAAATACAATTAATGGATTATTGGATAAATTGTCCGATAAATTGTCCGATAACGACCGATTGCGTCCGATATTTCTGAATGCTCTTTTCGGTGCACGGCTAGCTCTGCTACTCACTCGCACAAAGCAGCCGGCTATTGACCTGCTTAAGAATATATCTTGTGAAGTCCGAGTAGCCATCGCGTAAGGAATAGGACAAGGGGTAGAAAGAGGACAGAGGGCGGTGGCCAACTATCTTGTGAGGAGGGTGAGAAAGCATGAACTAATGCCAAGCAACTTCAACCGAGTGACCAAGTCCTGCGGATTACCCAAGGGTTTCAGTGCCTACCGACTCCGCCCGGGCTGATCGCCTCTTCTTTGCCCCCTCGTATGTTTAGGATATCGTTTTTGTTCCGGTCCCGTGCGGATGAAGGAAGTCTTCTTGTACCAGCGTAATGGCGACTGAGGCTGCCTGAGAAGCTCAGGTTTTGTTTTCTTGGGCTGCAGTGCTGCTCCTCTTTATGGAGACCCGCCCCTCCCGCCTACCTATGGGTCGGATCCTCTTGTTTCTCAGAGTTCGCTGTCTCGACTGAGGTTTAATTTTCATCAATGCGCGAGGAACGATTACCTTTCTCGGTGGGATCAGAAAGGTAGTTTTTTCTGGTTCGAGCACGGAGATGACAGCCTGTCGATTTCAGAAGTAATCATAATTCATTATTCGCCGAGAAGTAACCATGATTCATGATATGCGCGCGTGAGCTCGCATATACCAAGAAGTAATCATGATTCAATATCTGGACGGAAGATGATTGATGGCGAGACTAACGTTGGTTGAATATCGGACGATTTATTGGACCAGTTATTGGACCGGCAATGGGACCTGTTTTTTCGAAGAATTACAATCCGACACCGACTATTTTTATACTTTATTTCAATAGTCTATCCACGTGAAAAATTTATCGGACCGTCCGATAAACGTTTCTCGGACCGCACATAACAACACTCTACGCAGCAAACGTCACTAGATGTGTATGTACTTCAGTACATTGGTATCCACTCTCAAGTTCTGGAGGGTTCCTTTTGCTGAGTGGGGAGTGGGGAGTGGGGAGCGGTGAGCAGTGAACGGTAAGGGGCAGGACCTAGCCAAATTCCTCAACTGTGAGCCAATTTTGGGAGTAGGGCGAGGATGTAAGTGTATGTGCACATGTGCAGTATCCGTTTGGTGTTAGCTCCTTTTTTTGTCTTGGGCGTTGGGGGAGACTCATACATATTCGCTTCAGTGGGAACATGAGTGAGCATTTTTTTGGACTTTGTTGAGGCCGGCGTTGGCATGGAGTAGAGTAGAGTTTTCAAGTTCAGTAGTAGTAGAGTTTGCAGTGTGCGGAAGTCGACTCAGTTTGAATCGTTCTGGGAATGAGTTTATGGTGCGACAACTGAAGGCATGGGGAAATTTGGGAAGCGCTGCAGCCGGGAGCCAGGCATGGAGTGTGGTCTCTACGTCGAAGGCGGCGTAGCATCACTGGAGATGCAGATGGGAAAAAGCGAAAGTCTGGAGGTGTCCGGGGCTTCGGACGGTAGCGGCGGTATGAAAGTAAAGAGAAGGAGAAGACCAGACGCGAGCGCGTATGTGCTGAGGACGGTCGTGGTTCCCGGGGAATTGGAGGTTGAGCGAAGTCACGCAGTGTTCCAGAACGAGGTCTTGAATGTAACGGTTCCTCTGCATACATGTGATGGAAGTATGTCACAGAGCACTAGGCGAAGGACGTGCCAGCTCAATCGATTGCGCTTTGGATCTGGTAGCTAGGCACTTTCGCGTTACCAATCTATTCGAATGGTTTGACAAAAAGTCACCGTTGGATTCTTCAAGCATCGCTAGAAGACCTGAAATGACTGGAATGCGAACGTGCATTGTTTGGGGCGTGAACGTCTGGATGTTGGGGTGCACATAGGCGTGGCTTCTCAGTCGGTGGGACGCGGCAAGTGTGAAGAGGGTCTTCAACGAGTGCAATACTTATTTGCTGAATTTCCCCATGCTGGACGTGACAACAATGACAGAGTCCTCCTCTTGGTTGGGGCTTAAGACCGTGAGAAGGTGTCGCGGCAAACCCAATGCTGATGGTCGCTAAGCTCGCATGGGGTTGTAGAGCAAGAACAGTGTCCTCGCGCGGTGCCTTGTCCATGGAGTAGGTATGCAATAGGCCGTCCATTGTCGGGCTGGGCGCTTGAAGGACCTGGGCGCTCTCCTTCGTTGAGCTTATAGCGCCATCATGAAGTCTCGTTCTAGCTGATTTTTCATAGAATGGTGCGGGTGACACACAAGGATGAGGCGATGTGGAAAGTTGTTAGTAGTTTGTGGCAAGGTCTTATTTACACGTTGTGCGAGGGAGTTTGTCCACTTCCGTCTAGCCTGGATTAGATTATGATTATTTATTAGTTTTCATCGAACGCCAGGAACCTCTATACACACAAACGTAAAAGCGAGCATTGCTTCGATTCTCCGCTAGCTGCCAAAAACCCTTTGAAAGCCTGTCAGTATTGAGGTAGTTTTGCCCGACTCCCGGCGGACAGAAGCCCACGTCTAAGAATTCAATGCTGTACACTACCACTGCGAAGTCAATGCGCAGCTGGTGCAACCATGGATTCACAAATTCGCGCTTTTCTGTCTCATGTACCCCACGGGGAGCTCAGTCAACGTCAGTGGACTCCGCTGATGATAGACGCAGCGCCATTGCGTTACAGCCCAACCAGGGAAACGAAAGCCCTTAAAACATTTAACTAAATTGACCTGGTCCGCCCTGCTGTACGCAGCACAGTGCTTAGGTGTGCTTGATTCGTACGCAGAGGCCTCCTCCAAACGGCATCGTTTATAAATTCCGCACTTCACGAAACGAACACGTTTGGCTGAGGTTAAGTTTGCTGAGGACGAATTCTTCATAGCAGGAAAGGGTCTTCTCAGGACGCAACAGGCCGTGGCCATTCCAAGGAGACCCCTAAAGATCCCATCCACGCTGTCGAGGGGCTTATCACGCTAGGTGGAAAGGGCAACTGGGCAAAAGGTCGGAGCGTGCTATATCAGGGGAAGCCCTGGCCTTTCTCCCCTGACCTACCGGGAGAGTTGGGAGGGGGCAGCAATCACTGATCAGACGCCAAGATAGGTTAAGATCAGTCACTATGGGGAATCAATCATTAATAACTTTTTTATCAACGTGATACGTGCTCTTCCTAGAAGTCCGAATATATTTGGGAATAGAGGAAAATGATGAGGGTAGGATAGTTGGTTGTCCCATGAAAGCGGTCACGTTGGGTCACCCAAATAACCCCTGCTACTCAAGACGAGGGTGGTATTTTCCTCGCGTTAGAGTTGCGACCTACTTGGACATAATTTAGATGAGAAGCTACTCAACATGTACCCAGATGCACAGATACGAAAAGTACGCGTATATTATGTTGCGCTGGGCTGGTAGTCGTTTGCAGATGTGCAAATCGTTGCCTCAAAGTCCCGAAAGGGCCCCCTAAGATGGGAGAAGGCCTCTGCAAAAAAGGGATAAAGGAGTGTCACATTGTGGACTAGTCCCAAACTGAGATTGATGATGAATTTTTAACTCATATTTGTGTACTACCGAGGACGCTATTATCACAATGACTTGGAAATTCTAGCGAAAAAGGCTTTCAGGGTGGTGGTGTGCTGTAAGAAAATCGAGTGAGTTCGTACTTTGACGGCAGGCAAGCTCCAAGTGAAATATGTTTCGTTCTGTGATCAAGGCAGCTTCATGCTAAAGAATTTTGCTCAAACCCCCACCGACCGAGATATATGCGGAGTTCTTTTTTGCAAAAATTCACATCCTTCCAGTATTTTCAACATTCGATATTTTGGTAGCGGAAATTCTTGAAAGTCCATACGTATATTTACACATTCCAAAGAAAAAGTCAAAATTCGCTGTTTTTCAAAGGTTGAAAATCCTTTTGTCCTCGTTCGGATATATGGCTCTCCATCCGTCAAAAAATATAAAATCCGGTGGAACAATTTTTTTTGCGCGACCCCATTGGAGGAAGTCTCGTCGAGAAACACGAGATCTGTACGTAAGGCGCTGCTAAGCTATACTCATCAGTTCGGATCCTAAGAACGAGACCATTACATACTCAAAAAAATGAAAAATGAAAAATGAAAAATAGTGAACCCACTGCAGAAAAAAAATGGAGGAAAGTCAATTTCGCCGAACCACTTGAGATTTGTTTACAATTCGAAAATTCACACAATACGATATAGTACGTTGGTATACATTACTCATATGAAACGGATCTGGCTCTCCCGCCTATATGGAGTGAATTTTCTATAAAATAGTGGCTCCCAAATCGTGGGATGTCGATGTCCCCAAAAAAAGAAAAGCTATGCTTCTCAGGGGGTCCGGATATTTATTATTCAAGACAATTTCCGCTTCGCCCCAGGTAAGCACCAATATGTTTCCAACTCCTCATTGTATCCAAAACTATTATCCTGTTTGATTGATTTAGAAACGGGGAAATGAGAGCAAAGAAAAGAAACCCCCTGGGTCAATCCAAAGCTTCAATCAGGGAATATTGGAACCTTATCAATCTGCCTTTAGCGAACATTTTCGGGAGTTTCCTTGTTTCTCCCCGAAAGGCCCACCGGTCCCCTTCTGGATATAAGATATTTCGAGCGTTTGTAAACTGTTTTTCTTTGATGTAAGCTGAGTTGAGCTGAGAAAACGCTGTTTTTGAAAGGGGTTTTTAGGCTCACATTTACTTGATTGTCTTTTGAATACTTTTTCATTGTCTCTGGGGCTCGTCGCAACTTTTCTGTGGATCAACCAAGCGGTTGATTCGGGTGCTTGGGTGGTCAACTTTGGGCGTTATGCTCAAACGGAGTGCCCGAATATCATCTAGGTCTGCACCTCTGGCTGGTTTCTCTCTATACGCAAAAGCCTTTCAACTTCACTAGATCCAAGGCCACTTCGCTTCAAAAAGTGATGGCCATGGGCGAGAAGCATCTTTCTGAAACCGCGCCAGAGGTTAGCCTGGAAAATGCTCGTAGAGCCGCGTCCGGAACAAAAGGGATTGGGTATTAATCCGGAACAAAAGGGATTAATACCCAACGCGCGTACCAGTAGTTGAGAATTCCTCCCTTAGCGCAGCAATCTTGTATTAGACTTCACTCTACAAACCTCGAAAGCGTAAATGGAAGCCCAGACTGATAATTATCCTTCGGAATATGCGGCCAGCTAGTGTCAATTCACTCGCACTATAGTTTTCTTATTTTTTGATGAAAATATCCATGTATCGGGGGACGACCTTTCCACTTTCTGCGAGCTATCGCAGCTGACTGTCAACCCGGCGTCAACAGGCATGCCTTGTGGTGGACTCTTGATAACATAAGCGTTCAGAAACGTTTGGAATGAGTTGGAGGGTTCACTTCGTAGAAAGGAGTCAAACCTTGGGTCTTAGTATGTACAGTCGGGAGATCAAGAAGCATATCCGCTCTTGGTGGGTGAGGGCAGGCGCTAGCTACTATCGCAAGAAGGTAGCTCGCGGCCAATCTTTTCCGAAAAAATAGTCAACGTTTAATTAATGTGCATTATATCTAGTTAGCAACATTCTGATATCGGTTAGCAAATGATGTTATCTACGCATTGAGGATCGCATCCAAGCCGAGCCCAAGCCTAGGATACTCCTGATTTCTGTGGTATGCGTCCAAATGTCTTTGAAGTGAACCCTTCGTGGTGAAGTCTCTACTGCACTGAGAGCATCGCAAAGGCTTTCTCTTCTCATGTACCATCTTGACGTGCTTCTCAAAATTCTCCCGCAGCCCGAAAGCCTTACCACAGTACGTGCAGCTGTATGGTCTCAACTTTTCATGGACTGTAAGGATGTGGCGCTTCAAGTTCGGTTTGATCGAAAACCTCTTGCTGCACAGAGGGCACTCAAACGGCCGAATCTTCTCGTGCACACACTTGATGTGCTGCCGCAAATCGCGCTTCACTCTAAAAAGTCGGCTACATATACCGCATCCATAGTTCGTAATCTCACCGGTCCTGTACACAAAAATATTCGCGCTCTGCTCCTTCGAAGCATCTTCAATGTGTCCCTCCTCATGGTTGCTTGCACTAATACTGTCTCGTGCCGGGGACATTGCTGATGACGTGCCATTCTCCGCCTCCATACTGTCCTCACCCACGAGAAACGCGATAGAGCACTGCCTTGGAGTAGCTACGCTTCGATCTGTCTCTCCCTCACTCGGGATCTCTGAGATCTGAAACGGAGACTCAGAAATCTGCAAAGGGGAAAGCAATGCTCCCTTTGCCCTCCATGGGCTGATGTTCGCCAGAGCAGGCAACTGAACCTTAGTTACTGTATCCTCCATTCCTCAAAACCTTTCGAAACCAAACCTGCCAGTCCACACGTTGTCCGCTAAGGTCGCGTGGCCCAGCTATCCGCAGTGTAGAATTCTTCTCGAAGGCTCCTTATATATGCATTCTCTGCAAAGGAAAAAACGAAACAAAGGACAATACCGCGCAGGGCGATAAAACCAATTTCCAAATAGAATTCACCAGAATCTGAATAAAAGCTCAAACATTCCGCATTTGAGTAGTTTCTTATCATTCCAAAGCACACTTGATTTTTCTCTCGAATTTCTATTATTGCCGGGTTTCCACGGAAAAGTTCGGACCAACAGCGATAGAGGGCATCATCCGCCCCAGCGGTCCTGTTGAACTTGAGAGTCTGGGCAAAACATAAATTGTGTATATTTCCCAACATAAAAGTCCCTACACTTAGCCAAAATACTCAAGTTCCATAGCGAGAGCTTGGGCATTCCCTTTGCAAAAGAAAAACAAAAACAGAAGGGGGGCAAGTGTGCTTACCATGTTTTGAAGCTCCTGAAACGCACTTTCGCTGAATTTTGCTGAAAGGAAAATATGAAAATATGAAAATATGTAAATTTGTGCCGGTGTTGGGGTTTGGTCGCGGATGTGCACAAAAATCAATCCTGTAGCAGCAGGATATGACTTGGCATCTAGAACCCAGGGGCGGGGGTAGCTTGACCACATATGCACCTGGGTATTTCGAATGATAAGAAAAAAGACAAAGAAGCAGCCTATGTAGCCTTGTCTTTGAAATACTAAAAATTTACAAACAAATTGGTACGTCACATGTTCTAATATGATTAGCCAAAAAAAAGGTTTGTTTGGAGGGCGCGACGCCCGCATTTCCGTAAGGAGTTGAAAATCTTCTCGGTGTAAATTTCAACCTCCAGAGGCACACAATTTCTTATGAGAAAAAGAAGATATCCGGGAAATCAAGAAAAATAAAAAAACTTGAAGGATATTCAGTTTGATTCATACATTTTCAATCTTACACAAATACTCTATTCCCCACATTTTGACTGAGCCAGGCCCCAGTCCTGGTTCTCTTCTTCCAGGAAAATCCTTTTGGATAAAATTTGGCTGTTTCATGAAAGAAGCACATGGGCCATGCGTTCAGTACGTTCTGGGCCTGCAGGCCCAGAACGTACTGAACGCATGTCGTTGATCTAGATCATGGTGTGTGCGCGACCCAAAAAAAACTTTGAGAGAAGGGGCCCGGACTGGATATAGCCTCGGATAGGCGGGAGGTGAATCTTGAGCGCGCTTATGCAAAGGAGTCCATTGTCTTGTCGCAACTTTCGTTGAAAGACCTCTTGGTTTGGCGCCACGTCGGTCAACACCATCTTATGCTAAAGGCAATTCCCCAACAGTATGGTCCTGGCCCCTACATTTACCTATTATGGCGGCGCTGCTGCTGGCCTAGTCAGTCAGCAGCAGTGCTGAGGAACCGTTCCAACCAATCTATCGGTTGAATCAATATTCCTGTGTTGCCAAGACGAACTTGATCATCAGAGCTTCTCAACGTGAGTGTTTGCTTGCTTGTTTCCCAAAGCCCCGCCTCCTTCCCTCAGATGCCTCTGCTCAAGCGAACAATGAGCGCTCCAACTGTCATGAAAAACTTTCACTATGCGACCCAAACTGTCGCGTTTAAGCGTTCGGAAGCTCGAGGACCACACGGGCATCTTGCGCGGATTTGAACCAGGGGCGTTTCGTCTTGAAACAGGGTTGAGAATTGTTGCCAGTGTCGTGTCCGGCTTCACCGAAGCACCCTGCCCTGCTTCCACCAGTTGATTCACTTTCACACTGGGAAAACATCGGGGCTTGAATATCTTTGCTAAGAGCATCACACCGCGGCAGACCCACATACTTACAACGAGTGTTGCATGGCCCCACCCCAAGGGGGCTTTTCATCGTTGCAGGAACAAGAGCATTTGTGGCAGAGCTCATGGGCCCAATTGCAACACCCATATCAATATTTCATTAACACATCCTAGAACAACGCTAATTTCCCTAATCTATTGCTGAAACGAAAAACTAGGGTTTTTCTTGTGATCTTCTCCGCCTCTCTCTATGAAAAGAAGCGAAGAAACCAGCCCGTTAGAATCGGGATCGCCAACAAAAAAAAAGCCAAACACAACCGGATGCAACGTGAAAGCCTTCAAAGAAACTATTAAAAAATCCAATTACTTCGATGCCGCTCATGTGCGTCCCAGCACAAAGTACGTTCTTTTCGTTCATTGTCGCTCCAAGAGTGGCTCCGAGTACGTACCCATTCTTTAGAGCACTAGCGGAGGCTATTATCGCCCCCACATATAATGTATTAGAAAGAAATTTGGTGCTACTCCCATGAATATTTGAAAAACGGAAGTGGTATATTGTTCGGTTTAAGAAGATGGAAAAAAGGCGTTCAAGACAGACTCGGCAGAACGGAGATCGATCCCCTGATCACTTTAGATACGTATATTTTGAAAGAAAACTAATAGCCACCGAGAGTTTTTACCAGCACAACGTCAAAAAACAGAAATTGATTGAAAGAAGTTGTGTAAAGTAAAAATATTTTTTCCATCGTCTTCAAATATTTTGGAATTACAAACGAGGGTCATTTTTGCAACACTAAATGAAGCGAATCAATGTGTTAATTTGGAGAACGAACCGACGCTGACAACAAAAAGTGGAGGATCTAAATGTTAAAAATATGTAATTTTTCTGCTATATTGAGTCGTATGGTTGCATCGCTTGGGGAGCGGCTCTCCGCCTGGCTGTGAATTACGTAGGGAAGAGACCCTACTACTAGGCTCAGGATCATCCTTTTTGCTCGTCCTCGAAAAGCTCCCGCTGTCTGTGTTCGTATATAGCTGAAATTTCCGTAAACTCATTGAATGTGGTTCCCCAGAAATTCGCGGGCCCCCCCCCCCGAGTCTTCAATTTCTCTATGCCAAGTCATCCCCTGTGAAAATCATTCGGAAAGAGTACGTCGAGGTGTTCGACCTTCTACCGGCTCTCCTAGAGGGAACGTGTTTGCTGAGGCCATATGCTAGATACGTGGTGTGCGCCAATGTTTTTTGGACCTATGTAAGATCTCGACTGACTCCTAAAATCAATATTGCATCCGATGTCGTCCCTGGCGCGCACGAGTCCGTTTTCGGTTTGCGACAATGGAGGTTTTTGACTCAACCCACCGCAAGTGCAAACTCTTCCCAACCAATCACCGCGCTTCTTTTGCACGCCTCTTAACAAAGAGCTTCCATCTGAAATTGTCAGTTCTTGTTGACTGACCATCAACAACACTAGCAGCACCACCAACAGTTTACTCATCCTCATCATCGTTTAATCGGGAGTCAACTCACCAGGACCCCAAAAATTCGCAGCCGCTGTAGGCTCCTCCCGTTTCGATGCTAGCAGAATGTTGGCTACCATTACGCCCTCCAAAGTCGCTTCACATTTTGCTCTTCACCTTGGATGTAGTTTCCCTGTAAGTGCGTGGCACAGTCGCGTCGAAGGAGGCGTATGGGATCTCCTTAGCCTAGATTAGTGTGCTTCTCGTAGGAGTCCTAAAGCACTGCACACCGTAGTTTGCCATCAAGTGGAAAGTGGGAGACAGCTAAATGCTGCATATCCAGCACTTGACGAAAGCACTCACACAGTCGTTTGCCATCAAGTGGAAAGTGGGAGACAGTTAAGTGCTGCATATCCAGCACTTGACGAAAGCACTCACACCGTCGTTTGCCATCAAGTGGAAAGTGGGAGACAGTTAAGTGCTGCACATCCAGCTTGACGAAAGCACTGCACACCGTAGCTTGCCATCAAGTGGAAAGAGGAGACAGTTAAGTACTGCATATCCAGCCTACTATTCTAAGATACTACTCTAAGTTGGCGCAGATGAGGATTGTGGACGTTGCACCCCACTATGCTCTGTTTCAAAGTAAAGTCGGCCAGCGCCTTTATTTGGTGCTCGATAACAAACAAGTTCATATCAATTCAGACTCCACGCTCAGACCTTTTCGATCGTGTACGTTCCAGGTGGGATTCCCTGGAAAGTGCTCGCCAGGATGCTAACTATGGGGAGCCTCCTCCCAGGTGCCAGGGGCATGTCCTCGCTCATAAACGTTTCTCCAGCGTCCGTTCCGGCGTCCCAGGCGGATAAGTTGCCCGTCTTCATCTCGAAGTATTCTCCAGTCTCCACATCACACATGTTCGTTTTTTCGATACCTGTGAACCAGTCGGGACTGGGGAAGAACATGGAGATCGCAGAAATGTATGGGCGTGCGCCGTGCACATCAAGCGTGTAGGAGATTGTCGAGGTTCCCGATGCAGGACCATCAGCAACCACACGCTGGAAAACGTTGCGATAGTTCTCCGTCTTGAGCTCGTCGGTGATTGCCGACGTACCTCCGGTCTCCGCTACCATCTGAACACCAGGGCTAGAGTATCCAAGAGGGCTCCACATTGTGTAGTACTCTCCGTGGCTCGCAACCACAAGCGGCGAGAAAAGCCCTCCCTCCGGATACGACATGGGATGAGTCGCAGCGCTCCAGGAATACGCAATCGTTACTTTGTATGTAACCCTCCCCGAGCAGGGGAACATTGAGAAAACACCCTCTGCCGAGGCCAGATTCAAGAAGGCCAAGACCGTCGCCAAACATACTGCTGAAATTCTCATTTTTCACTGACTTTTTGATTACTTCCTCATACGATCCTTGGCAATACTTGTGAAGGTCCCGGCATACTTCTCACCCGATCATTAGCCTGTGCGGATGCATTTATACCTTTGGCAATTCGCGCAATTGTTCACACGCACGGTTTCAAATCCGTACGTATCTCTCTTTGCTAAGCATTTTTTGGACATCCGCTCTCCATGGAGAAACCGCGAGATAGATTATTGGTTTGGGTTTCTGAAACGGGTGTCGATAAGCTCTTTCACTGTAAAAAGGACCGTCTCCTGTTTTTATGAAATATGGAGAAACTCTATCGAAGATCAAACCAGCCTTTCAGAATTCCCCAAGGGTGACTACATCCACCCCTACTGAGACCTTCAACACTCAAACCAAAAAAAAAAAGGAGGAGAAATTAGAGCCTATTACCAGAAAAATTCTTAGAACAGCTTGGGAAGGCCCCAACCGTGGAAAGCTTGAAAAAGTATGCAAACGGAAACCATCGAAATTATTGCTCTTTTTTTTGAAAACTCTGTACTCAATTTTCCCCAGCCAGAACCAAACTCTCAGATGGAGCCCAGCGGCCCCCACTCGCTCCAGTTGTTCCCCTGCGTTTCTCTCCTTTTTTCCCCTCATTTCTCTATTACTTTGTCGAGTTCTTTTAGTGTTTTTCTTTTAGTTGTTCCATATACTTCCGCCCACATAGCGGTCAGCCCTTTCCCCTTCATTTCAATTAGGCACTTTGTCTACTGCTCTGAGCACTGGCCGCTAGATGCGTCGCCTGGTCTCTAGTTTCCGTCTATTTTTAGTCTTTTATTTCTCTACTTAAGATCGACTTGACCTTGGTTTTAGATCGGAGCCTAAAGTAAGGACAAACTGGGTTTCGAAGCTATCTCAATTTTGGTTTCATCGATCGGAACCGGGCCTAAAAAGTCTCACTTCACCTGGACGACCAACGCCATATCGGATCGAGAGCCCGAGCCGGGCGGCGATTCCTAGAACTTGGTTCCCCGGGGCTTCGTCCAGGACCCTGCTAACCCTACTAGCCGCCACCCAACGTGCAAGTCTCCCCTTCAAAGTAGGAAGGTATCGTAACGAAGCTGAAAATCAGGCGTCTCGATGGGAAAGAAAATTAAGAACGGGACGATCATCAGGCCCCGATACGGACATGATGGGTACGGTCCTCCGTTGTTTTGCAGTAAATCAGGACATCGCCCAAGTAGACTACCACCCATTCGCCGACGCAGTCCCTAAGCCTGTCCGTCATATGGCGTACGAACGTTCCTGTTCCTTGTTTTAGACATGGAGGGGTGAACGCCGTTGGGGCTTGAGAGTCTACGGCCGCGGGTAACTCCGTACCCAGTCCGTCGGTCCAGCTTTGAAAACAGGGTCGCCTCCCTGGCCGTTTGCATAAGGCCGCCGAGGCGCGGTGTGAGAATCGGCTCCCACGCCGTGACCGCGTTCAACCTCCAGTAGTCCGTGCACAACTTTTGCCCTCCGTCTTTCTTATCTACGAACAGCACCGAGGCCGCATGCGCACTGGAGCTGCTACCATGGGCCTCGTTGCAATTGGCTGTCCAACTCCTTTTCCATCAAGAGGTTGATTCTCAGCTTTGCTACCTTATCTACTTTGAAGGGGAGACTTAAGAAGATGAACGGTACGAGACCGCTGGTAATGTTCTGCAGGGTCCTGTGTCTCGACACCACCTTCGACATTACCGCAATTATCATAGGGCTATGATCAACTTTCGCGTTCTCCTTCTCCATGAGTTTGTGGCCTTGAACTCAGAGGGAGGCATGTTGGAACCTACCGTTCCAATGTCCCTTGCGTTTCTCTTCTTGTTTTTCCCGCCCAGAGCACCCTTTTTGACCTTACTTTCATTTAGGCACTTTCTCTATCTCTCTGCCCCACTCTCTGCTAGATGTGTCGCCTAGCCAATCTAGTCTACTGCTAGATTTAGTCTTTTGCATCTACTTTAAGATCGAATTTGACTTTCGTTTTAGATTTTAGCCAATGTAAAGACAAGCTAGCATTTTGAATCTTGCACCAATAACACGCGCAATCGAACAAAACATATCAGCAATTCTTATGCGCATTTTCGACGCGAAATGCGCGTAGTTGCAATGAACACCCTATTCATAAATCAAAAATTATCAAATATCAACAACGAGCTGTCGTGGAGAGTAACCAATCATTATCCAGCAAGATGGTTGAATGCGGCGATTATTGGTCCAACCAATGATTGTTTGTTTTGTTTTTTTCTTCATGTTTGTGAGCGGTTAGCAAATGAGTCGATCACGACTGTCAGCACACCCCGAGAATGGAGAAACTTGTTCGGCATGAATGATCCCCATTCATTAGCAGATAGCACGTTTCTCGGAAAGTAGATGCTCAATGGTTGAAGCCCGAATCTACTCGAGGTGACCCCGACAGGATAAAACGTGTACTAGTGTGTCTCAAAAATAAATAAAAACTCCTCAGAATTGAGGGTGAGGCCCATTCTCGTGTTTTTTTTGGTTGTGAGGACGTTTTCTTTTTTTGGCGATATATTGCCTTTTTGATTGAATCTCGTGGATATGAGTTTCTCCACATTTGGAAGGTGCTGTTTCCAACGGATCTGGAGCGGTGGCCCGAGAATCTTGCGGGCAGTCCTCTAGATTTCTTCACCCAAATGTCCGATGTCGTGTCTTTTCCTCCTCTCATCTGGAAGCGGTCACCGCGTAGACCCTTGGAACAATAGAGGATCGGGAAGTGCTTTTGCATTGAGGGTCACTAGAGGACTTTCCTTTCCGTCGCTTTTTAAAAAAAAATGTTGATGTTCTGGTCTGACGCCCTCGGGACCCAACTCCAGGCAGTCGACACGCGGCCATCAGGAAGCAGTCACCGCGGATAGCCTTGAACAATAAACAAAAACCGCTTTGGTATTGAGGATCATTAGAGGACTTTCCTTTCCACAATTGCTTTTTTTCAAAATAATGTTGACGTTCTGACGTCCCTCGGAACAAACCCCGGGCAGTCAAAACCCGTAACTCTCGGGAATCGTCGGTTGTTTCAACGGGTTTTAACTTGACAGAGCTAATCGCTCTCATGAATATAGGGCCTGACAGTTCTCTTCATACATTAGTCCTCGATGGGAGAAGAAACTCGGACTACTAGCTTTTCAATATTTTCCGATCCCCGAGCAGGTTTTCCTATCAGCGACAAGACCACAGGCACATGTTTGTCAACCATGACAAACTAGAGATGTGCTTACAATCTGGTGCGTATATAGGCCGAATGCATATTCATCATTCGGAAGCCTTTGTAACCTTAACTGCAAAACGTTTCTCGGTTCTTCTTCAAAGGAGGACCTTGCCCGCGAATTTGCTGTCCTTACCGTACAGACAGGATGAAAACTTTTAAGCTACAAAATCTTCATGAGACAGGCCTGAATTTTTGATGTCCACAGTCGCACGTAGTAGACCAGTCAATATCTCGTCGTAAAGCGAGAGATCGGGGCTGTAGCAGTGCATTTCTCCGTCATCCCCCCCAGGACAGATCCCAACATAGCAGATGTGCTGCCACTTCATGATCATCAATCCTCCTCCTATCTCCGAAGGAAATACTACCCTCTGAATTCGCTAGCCATTTCCGAGAATAGTCCAGAGTATTTCCGGTGCAATTGTTCTCTTTTTTGACTTGCCAGGTCGTAATCATCCGCAAGAGTACCTTGTAGAGAAGAACCGAAGGCGCCGAACGGTTTTTCTCTACTGAGGGGGTAGTGCAATGGCCCAGTTTTTCGTTTCCGATGCGGGAAACTCTCATCAACTCGGACTTCCCTTGACCCAGATCCTAGATAATACAGCGGCACAGCCATGACAACACGGAATCGAAAAAAAGTTCATCGACCACGTCCTTCGGGTCTGCGTTGTGGGTGCTTTCAAGAACCTTTGCTCCAGATAGATTGGAAATTTTTCAATTGAATGTTCTTGGCAAGCTTGGTCCTCATCACTGCAGTGCTTGCTCCTCTCCAAACAAACCTCCGCTTGCCCTACTGCAGTCTTCAGCAATTCTATAGACGTTGCTAATCTAGGGCTAGACAACCAAAAAGCCGATATGACGTATCTTCAAATATTCAAAAAACTTGTTCAGGGATATTTTTCTCAAATTATGTCTATCTCAATCTCAATTCATGCAAGTAGAATTTTCATGTAGCGATTTTCTTTCGCTTCAGAAAAGTCATTTCAGCTTTTGTGGCTTTCAACGCTTTGCTGAATGCTAAGCTCACGAGCTACGTGAAATAGGTTCTAGATAGGATTATGAGGATGCGGGCGGCGGGATGAGGACAAGGTCTAGCGTATTGTACAGAAGCTTAGGTACTTCTTCTCTACTTCGGCAAGATAGAGGTAAGAAACGAATTGCTTTTCAGATCGTATTTAGTAGAGAATGTGCAAGAATCTGATCCTTGAGGTTGTTGCGCTGTTGGCTCCGCATCCTCGGGATGGAGATAGAAGGGGCGATAAGGTTGCTGTATGATGGGAAATGTCCCCTGTGCTTGAAAGAAGTTGCTTTTCTCCAGAGGAAGGATAATGAGAGGTATATCCCGACAAATATGACGATTGCGCTTTCCCTATCTATCTACACGAGCGCCACGATCGGTTGCATTGTTTGATAAGTCAGTCATACTCGTTGGCCTATTCCAAGGTCTCTTGTACAGTTTGTGGATATAACATCACCTAAATATGACCCCAAAAAGCATGGTAACGTAAGTTTCAAGCAAGGAATGGCGCGTATCCATGCCGTCTTGCCGGATAACAAGCCAGTAGTTGGGGTGGAGGTGTGAAAAATGGAACAGATAATCAGAATTTCTACGATTTATGTGCTTGCTGACTGTTACTCACACAAGAGTATCCTTGCATTCATCGTCGAAAAGGCATTTCGCCTGGTCTACACAAGACTTGGTATGGGATGGCTATATTCTTTTACAAAAATTCCTGTCCTCAAGAGGGTTGCTGAAGGCATCTACAATTTCTGGGCCGACCGGCGAACGCAGGTGTGGCACGAACCCAATTTTCACATTCGACCGCGAAAGCACCAAAATCTGATTGGAAAATTTCATTATGTTTACATGCACTATTTACTTGTTTTCCCCGCCACGGCAATCGCTGTCGTAGCTCACGAAAGGAAAGACTCTTGAGCAGGCCATTGAGGAGCATGAAAAACTCCTGAAGGATATCGAAACATGCTCCATCCCAAGTTCCAAGAGCTCAGGGTCGGGGTGGCCTGCGGAATGACCCAATAGGAAACAGAGGCCATAGTCCCGCCAAGGTAGAACATCCTTATGATAACGCATATGCTATCTCGCGAGTGCAAAGACTTCGCTAGCATTTCGGTGTTCGGGACGTGCGAAAAGAAGCCAGTCATCGGCGGTTAAGTTGTCGGAACGGTGATGCTTGACTCGTCAGTTTTCGGAAAGAATACAAAACGCCAGGTTTCTCATTAACTTCAACCTCACTGTCGATAACAACTGCTCCTTAAGGTGTTTGGAAATTTTAGAGAACGGTAGTGCTAGAAGTTAGCTCCGAAATCAATGTCCACTAGTGCTCTTCGAGACTTGAGTGGGTTTTCGTTACCGGGTCTGCTGCACTGTTACGCTGCCTCAGCCCCTCCAGCAGAGAGTCTCTGTGCGCCCCAGTCGAGGCTGAAAGCGTCTCCAACGCTTTTAAGAGGCTGTAAGTTTCATCCTTGCCTATCCCAATAGGTTTGCCCTCTGCACGCGCGTCCGTCGATGGGAGAAGGATGGAAGCACAGTCGTAGACTACCACTCCTGTGATACAACATGAACGCAGCAAACTGATAAATCGAGTACTAGGGCAGCAGAGAATTTGTGAAATTTTGGAGGCGCGATTCGTACCCCAATGTGCCTCGGGTAGTCCACCATTCGCTCCGAGCAGGGCAGATGCAGAGGAGGCTGCATCCCTCGCCGCAGAGGATTCCTCATCCGCATTGATCAACGATGCTTGAAGCTCAGAGTACATACGCAGGTAGTCCAGCTTTTCCTGGATCAACGGGTTGTCGCAAACGCTGATTGCTTCGGCAGTTCTACAACAAGGACACGAGGTGATCAGAATAGATCCACTCCTCAGCACGGTATAGACTTGACCAGTCTCTCTTTTGCAAGTAATGAACTAATGCAGAGTCCATGCTCGACAAATCCGGGAGCAATGAAAATGTCGATGGAACGCTTTTCAGGTAACCCTCTACTCGGAAGCCTGGAACACCTGGGCACTTTTGACAAATTCCGAAACCCACCTGTCAAGAGCCTCGGCACCCGCTGAATGGCAACCACCTATCTCCGCGGATGTCAGAGAGGCCTCTGCCTGAGCTACTGCACGTTCAGCATCATTCGCACGCGTAAACCAATACGTTGCTCCAGCAGAATTGCCAATGACTGCACAATTCGAGGCCAGCCTAGTACATATCTTACGAACGACCATTTCCGAGCGCTTCGGAGATACTAGCCACGAAATAAGCATGAAGTCCAGTAAGGAAAGCAAACCGGAGCTTGCCATGTGCGAAGAATGTGGCTAACTGGAACACTTACATTTCTTGCTTAAAGCGAACACTTTCTCAACGGCAGGATCAGCAGCGCTCTGCGTTTCCATTCGACAAAGTATATCAGTCAGGATTTCCTCCCCGCGCCTGCCGCATGAAAGGAGGTAGTCCGCACTGAGCTGAACTGTGCCTCGAAGGGTTTCCAGACTCAACGCATACTCGCTAACAAAATAGTCGCGAAGACTCTTCTGATCGTTAGCCGGGACCATGTAGAGGTCCAACTGATGTTCCCGAAAATAAGTGAGTAGAAGATCTACAAAATCAGACCTCACGTGATTTGCGGAACTGAAAGTAGTGGAGGCCGTGCTGGCTCTGGCGGTTCACCTTTCCGGCTCTGCTGAACAGGTCAGCAAGATGTGCAGAGTAGAAATACTCCCCCGGCCGCGCCAGTACGACGATCGACTCGGGAGGGTTGGAATCCGCGAGGGCCAGGAGCGCCTTATGAGTTGCTTGAAAGGCGCTTGCGATCTCAACGGATCGCTTTCTCCTATCTGCTGGGTCACCACCCACTCTGGTGTACAAGTACCCTGCTACGAACAGCTCCTCCCAACTGCGACAGGACTTCTGCAGTGCGGAAGGTTGTCCGCCAAGTACGCCGAGCAGCAAACCAAGTTGACTGTACAGAACATAGTGGCACCACCCCGAGGTCAATGAAGCGAACAAAGGCTGACACAGACTCTGGACTGAGCCGACAACGACCGTGCGACTGTGCGACCGCGCGCCCAGTTCATCCAGCTGCAAATCTAATCGAAAGCTTGTAGACTTACTTGTCACCAGACTTAACGTCGAGCGCCTCCAAAGTAGCAATGCACTCCTCCTGCCAAACCCGAAACTGGCCATCCAGTCTGGCCTCAGCTGTGTCCGGGGGAGCATCCAACAGCGCAGCCTCTGCAACCTGCGAGAAACAAGGGTCTATTGAACTAAGACCATTACCCGCTGGACTCTTCTTCGAAAAACTTGACGTACATAAATAGGCTCGGAGGAACCTGCATCACCCAACGCAGCAGCCCCCATGGCTCTGCTATCAACATTCTGGATTCTAGTTTGAACGAGCTCAGTGGCATCCTCACGCCGACCTATAGCAGCAAGCCGAGAAACTACCTGCCAGAATTGTGTTTCTTCTCCACACGAAATGAGGTTGTACTGGTTCAGTCACTAGGAATGAGAGTAGGTCGTTCACGGCACAGGAGGTGTGCAACTAAGTAAGGCGGGGTCGACTAGGATTAGCATGCAGAGCGGAGTATATGCCAATATCTTAGGTGCCAGTTCGAATCTGGAGGTCATTCGACAAACGCAACAGTTCACTAGCTCACACAAATGTTGTCAAAGCAAGTGACCTACCATCTCCGCCGTCCAAGTATGACTGGACAGCCTCGTCGACACCGGCATCGTGTACCCTGAGCCAATCACGAAGGAGTGAGAGAGCAGAATCCTTGGACTCTGGTACGTATTAAAGCAGGCGAACGAGTTCCGGATCAGTTACTTGGGATTAAGAAGGGCGTCTGAAAACACTTGGCAACGTACCGTCAACGAAGTACAGGGCTTCACAAAACCAGAGGATCTTGTGACCTTCCGTGACGACGTCCAACAACTGCAGATTCTGGGCAGACGGGTTATGCTCCTTCGCCAGTGCTTCAATGCACTCTTGGATCACTGCGCGATAGCTTTTGCTCTTTTCCGCGACGCTCATGTCTGATGTGAAAATCAAATGTGCCTAGACATCATTCAACATGAATTCCAGAGAAGCGCTCCTCCGTCGTCAATAGGCAGCAAGTGCTACATCCTCTTAGATAGACAGTCAATCTGGGTTTGGAACAAAAACCAACCTGATACTTCATGGACAGGATCGCCGATACATTCTGAGCTCGTGGGTCTAATATCCGAAACGGAACACCGTCTTCCGTATTCGAAGCTCCCACCGAAGATACCGCAATACTGCCGCCGGGAGCCCATGATATTGATCGCTGCGCTCCCATTTTTTAATATTAATGACCATTTACTCTGCTCGGAATAACCAGTACAGAAGCTCAACCGGTTCCAAACTGCCCAATCCCGCCTGAACGCATACTCCAAACAACCTCGTCAAAACCGAATAGATCCTCACAGCCGAAAACCCATTAGTACACGAATATCTGGTACTATTCTTCACTCGCCCTTGAGCCAGTTCGCATTAGGGCTTCGGGTGCTCACAGGTGCTTGGGAGCGTTGCCGTGACCGCCCTGATGCTCTTTCTGGACTGCATGCTTCTTTGAGTCTGAATCTCTGGTGCTGTAGCGCTGCTTTAGCTCTGCAAGGCACGCTCTCTGCGCGCTTCCGAGCGTACCCCATTTGGGGACCTTAGCCTCCGACTAAAACGATCTGCATGAAGTTTCAAAGCCGGAGATGCGTTCAATTTGGGATTGGGTTCCCTCCAATGATAGGCTGTGGGGCAGCGTTCGACTTGCTATGCTGTTTTCGGTTGCCTTATTCTCCCTGACTGCTTGAGCATCTGCTAGTCATGGACATCGCTCGTTTTTGAGTCGTCGGTGAGGTTGGAAGTCGAGTCGCTGAGCACAATGAGAATCCGCACTCGAGACGCGACGGTGGATAATCGGAATGGTCAACTCTTGAAGACGGGCTCTGGCTGACTGAAAGTGGCATTTGGACGCTTGAGGAGAACATCGGCCAGGCTGAAGAAGGGGTGAGCATCATTTGCTAAAGAACTGTGTCGTATCTTTCCCTATCGTTTTTGCAAATCTGGCCGATTTCTCGGACAAGGAATACGGTGGTTCACGCAGGAATGAGCCTTCAAAATCTTGCTCCGCTCATAGTTGATGACGTTCGATTCTTTTTAAAACGGGAGCGCGCTCTGCTTTGCCCCCTCGATAAACAATAGTATCTGGTTAAGCGCAAAGTATGGTCTCGCGCCTTAGCTAGCCTCCACCACCTCATATGGTTCAATTGTCAGCTCCCCAGAATTGATCTGTCCAATAATATCCTGCGGGGCCATGCCGTTAACGGTGCATCCAACACTCCGGGCTGTTCCGAGCACTTCCTTCATTGTACCGGACATTTCCCTAGCCTGATCACCACAGAAAAATTCAAGAAAATGAATTGTGAGTTCCCAGGTTCCTTACTAAACGAAAACAAATGGGCAAAAGCCTACCCCCGATTTTGTTCGCAGCGCCTTCGCAATGTCAGTGATCTGATCCAAAGTGAGATTGCCATCATGTGCGATGTCCTTGACCTTCTTTCGATCTCTCTCCGGCTCCTTCAAGGCTTTAATGATCATAGATGCGGCAGAGGGCTCCACAGTCACCTATGACGACAAAAGTTCAACATGAGTTTCATGCTCTCACCGGTCTCCAGACGCTTTACGGAGAAAAACTTCATCGAAGTAAAACAATGTAGCAGGTGGCCTTACCGTAGCCACACGGTTCTGAATCGACAGCTTGCACATCACCCTCAGACCCTTCCAGTCCTTGGTGGCCTTTGACAGTTGGTCACCAATCTTCTTTGGGGACTAGGGAAGCAAAATCATAACCAGAGCATGCAAGCAAACCGGTTAGCCGTGCATATACTGGACAACGAGAAGCGCACTGCCTCGCCCCTTAGCTAACTACACAAGGGATTTCCTGCTCTGTTTTTTTTTTAAGCTTACCAAACCAAGCGGACCAATCTTCGGCGCAAGCGAGGAGACCGCTCCTACTTCGCCACCAACCGTTCGCACATACACAACGGTAACCGCTGTGGGATCAAACTTGGGACCCATACTTAACTCCCTAATTCAGTTCTTACAACCACCTTTCCTCTCCCTCCGTTCTTCCAACCGGGTTACAAATCCCAACACGACTCGCTTCCTCACACACACACATTAAGCCTCTGCCCTCCTCTCACACACACAGAAGAGCTTAGCAAAATCCGGCCAAAACAATCATGCAACGACCGTTTCCAAATTTTCATCTTTTTTCGGTCATTTTCACGTCGACGACGACGGCTTTCTTAACCAAGATGTTAACCCACTGACTTAGCTATTTTGTCCAATTGTACGATAGCATGATATGTATTAAGATAATACAATTTTTTAACATATTACAGTATAAATAAGCCAATTATTTCTGTCTAAAGATGTTACACAGAAGCTGCACGAATAGTTTTCTTTAGTGACCTTAATATTTCTAGATTTGCTTTACATTTTAACGTGGTTTTTCATTGTCTCCGGTCAACAGAGGTTGGACATGAGAACTGTTCTTAGCTCTTGAGAGCATGTACTGCGCTCGTGCATGTATGAGAGGAGATCCAGGTTTGAATGATGAACGCATCGCCCTGCAGTGGTGCTCGTCGAGTCCACAAGACCTTGACTCCTGGAAAACTGCCTCCGTTTGCTCAGAGCCCATCTTGTCGACACCGGAGAGACGTCAAAAAAAAACTAAAGCACTCGGAAGGTGTTCGATTCTGAAGCATCTGCGGACCAATTCCCATATGCTTCAAAACGATGAAAATTCAATATATCAATCAATATAGAATTTGCTCATAGCCCAATTGGAGTACGCCAAGAATTGACTGCATCGCGGTTTTTTTGAGAATACAATAAAACACATAGAGGACAGCTGTGCACTGGCGCCGTCGGCGAGAAAAATGGGACTGAAAACCGGGCAATCGAAATTTATCCACTTCTAAATCAACAAGTGTCAGTATAAACCAATTAAAAAGGATAAGACTTGGTCATTGCTAAGAAAATTTCAGTTTTCAAGATCAAAAAGAAATTTCTAGTTTAAATCTATATTCGAAAGATTTCTCCGTAAAGTCGGCTTTTTTCGGCGACGTCGACGTGCGGGAAAATACCGCAGGTAGAGGACGATGGAGATGGAGGAGAGCCGTGAGGGCTGGGAAGGATTGGTCAGCAGGTGAAGACTTTCGGATAGTGGAGAACGAGCGTTGTTGGCGATAGTTAAGACCAACATGGTGAGTAGAGAGCATGAATGAATACAGTTTTGTAATTTGTTTTTGGTTTTGTTGTCATGATCGTTGGCTCAGGTGCTCTCTGCAAGGGGAGGGGTTGCCTTTGTTGGGGGACGGGTTTGCTGAGTTGGTCCTTATTTCTCGTTTGGTTCGTATAGGCTGTTGGAAAGAATAAGAGGCTTTCTAAGAAGGGAAAGGGAGCGAAGAAGAGGATTACGGATCCTTTCTTGAGAAAGGATTGGTATGACGTGAAAGCACCTTCGAACTTTGTGAACCGCAATGTCGGCAAGACGCTTGTCTCGAAAACCCAGGGAACGAAGGTCGCTTCTGATGGTTTGAAGGGAAGAGTGTTCGAGTGTTCCCTAGCCGATCTTAACAAGGGTGAAGACTATGCATCTAGGAAGATCAAGTTGAAGTGCGAGGATATTCAGGGTACTTCGTGCCTGACAGTCTTCCACGGAATGGATTTCTCCCGCCATCGCCATTGTGCGCTGATCAGGAAGCGTCAGACTCTTATTGAGGCTCACGTGGATGTGAAGACGTCAGATGAGTAAGTGAATCTAAGAAACCACTGATGCGAGGGGTGAGAGCGCTACGACTTGACGGAAATTTGTTAACCCTGACCTTTACTTTGTTCTGTTCAGCTATGCTTTGAGAATTTTCGTGATGGCTTTCACGAAGAAAGAGAAGCCACAGAGGCAGGACAAGCCCATGGGAACTGCGTACGCAAAGTCGTCCCAGGTGCATCAAATTCGTAAGGAGATGGTGAACATTGTCAAGCAGGAGTCTACAGGCTGTGATATTAAGGAGCTCGTTAACAAGTTTATTCATCATGATTCGATCGCAAAGGAGATCGAGAAAACCTGTTCGAAGATCTATCGTCTGCATGAGGTTCACCTCCGCAAGGTAATGATCAACCCTGGAATCCTTCAAGGAGTTTTGTCTTGTTAAACCTATCCCTGAAAAATGCTTTTGACATGTTCTTGTTTCGTAGGTTAAGATTTTGAGGACACCGAAGATTGACATCACCAAGTTGATGGACTTGCATGGAGGACCGGAGGGGCCAGTGGAAGTTGCTCCAGCAGGTGGAGAATGGGAGGATGTCGGTGAGAGCGTAGAAAGACCTGCTCAAGTTATTCCCGGAATGGAGGAAGAGGCGCAGACTACTGCAGCTACAAATTAACTGTAGTTGCTTTGTTATCTTTGAACCCTAACATAAATGAACATGAGTTGATACACAATCGCCCGACTCAATATCTTTAGTTGCAGAGTATCCTACGAACTAGTTCCCAGGTGGAGCTTCTTCGGGTGGCAAATTGCTATAAACAAGAACATACATGAGCGTTGCCGAGCGAAGCTCCAAAATCGAGGATGTCAGACGACGAGAAAGGCGGTGGGGCACCTCAGTATCGTCCTGGCACAAGCTTGCGATCGAACAGAGAGTTGCCGGGGACAAAATTGAACTAAGTGGCCGCAGGTACTGGACAGATATTGCGACAGTATCCAGTTGCCCGATCTACTCGAGGTTTCGAACCAGAGTATCAACGTGGCTTTCGAATCGCCTCGATCGAACTGGTAACTCGAGGTCCAGGAAAGGATTCATCATGGCCTCCACCAACGAAGTCTGGATCCGGGACAAGACCTGTTCAATTTCATGAGCAACAGCGCACATCAATCAGGGGCAAAGCTTATGCGAGTGACGACTCCAGAGCAAAGCAGCTTACTAGCTTTACACGCGCGTATAATGCTCCGGTGGGCATCATCAAAACGACTTTCAGGTCAGTTCGAGAGACTGCAGCAAACATGTCGACCTCATCAGTTGAATAGAAACAGCCCAAATAACCGGAACCATCGTTCGTCACGTCACGGTGCTTATTCACAGAATCTGATCACCGCAAAAGAGCGAAAGGGTGGCCTACCATCAGCCAAATCAAGCCCCCAATGCATTGCCAAAAAAATGCAGCTTACTACTCACCCAACATATTCATGTAATCCAAAGAATCGAAGAGCAATCCCTCCACGTACTTCGAGAGGCCATCATCTTTACATCCGCTCAAGTACGCACTTGCGTTTTCTTCGTAAATCTTCATGTACTTTGGGACATTCTACAAAACGCAGAAACAAAACATTGTGCAGAGACAGAAGTCAGCGGTTGTCCGTAAGGCTCACAATTCAAAATGAGAATACTCATACTTGACGAGAAATCACACAGACGCTTATAACTTTATGACCCTTTCTAGTGGGTTCTTTCTGTTCTTCCATTTCTACTCTTACATCAGCAGGAGTCCCTCGGCATCCTCCTCATCAAGCACAATCGCCCCTCCAGCAGTGCCAAACAATCTTATGCAACCGCCTGCTTCAGCCAATGGATCAGTCCCTGGCCCGGGACGTTGGGAATGAAGTTAAAACTCTCAGGCTGACACTGCTAAGCATGCTTGCTAGAGATTCTTTTTGCCGTTTTCAGGTTGAATTCAAATTGCTGGATTCAACGGCCGGATTGCCATTTTCAGCATCCCCTCGCCGTAGCAGAAGTAGCTGAAAAAAGTGAGCCGCGATGGCTTCTCGCCTAAAGAGGACACAGAAAAACAGGGAACGAAGGGTGCTTCGAGATAGTTGGATTGCGTTCTCTTGTTTTCTGAGACCCCTGAAGGCTTCGTATGTACACAACGTAAGGTTTCGAGTCGCGACTTGAGCTCAAGGGGGATCCAAATAGCTTGGCAAGTTTTTGCCTTTCTGCCATTTCTTGCAACGCAGTCTCCACAACAAATCTGATTGAGATTACGAAACTCTGGAACTAGTAGTTCATGAACTTTCATGAGCAAGAGTCACGCTCATAGCCCCTGGATCTTCGTCATTCCCATCAGCTTCCCGGAAACAGACGCTTTGTAGATGCTTATGAATCGAACTTCGACAGATCGTGGACAGTTGCGGTGACAAAGAAAAGTTTCACAATATTTTTAAGTTCAAACGTCGCAAACCTTGCATGATACTGAGGACAATGAACTTGTCCTACAGATACGAACGAGTTTTCCACACCCACAATTCTTGGCATTTTAGTTCGCGCAAATCTGTGCTCAGTTTGAAGCCGACTGTACAAGCGCACCGCGTTGTCAACCTCGACAGAGCGTTTGCAGGAGTAGTAGTAAGTTCGTGGGAAAACGATGGCCACGGAAACTGGGGTACTCATATTCGAAGCTTGCTAAGCAAGCAAAGAACTTTGAAAGTAGATTCTGATGATCTTGAATTTCAACTCCAAACTTGAGATTGGGTTGTTGTTCGCGTGTTAGCGAGGACGATGGAGGATGATCCTCCAAGCTTGCTGATCCTTGTCGTTGATCTGGACCCACTGGCATGGGCTGTGGTTGATCACAGCCGGGTAATTTCTTTCCCAGGTCTCGTCTGCGGTGAAATGATGCCTCCCGGTGATTGTTCTGACTTTGCTTGTTTGCTGCATTTATCTTCAGGGAAAGCAATCTGGAGACTCTCTTACTACGTACTTGGAATCCGTTCTCATCTTCGTCGATTCGCATCTCCTTTTCAATGAAAGGAACCGGGTTGTGGTGTGTACTGCTGGCAAGGGCTCGATTTCCGGTTTTGTCTTACTATCCTCTCCGATTGGCTCACACTCTGGTTAAGTTGAACGGACCCGTTCTTGTTCCCTAATCGCTGTTGAACTAGGTTATCGCGAGAGGCGTTGACTCTTGTAAGGTCCTTTACCCTTCCGAGGACGCATCGGAGGAGTTTCTAGTAAACATCGATGACAAGCCAGCATCGAAACCGCACGCAGTTGGACAACTGTTCAGAGAGCATGTTGTTAAAGAAGCCAAGTACTTCTTTAAAGACAACGTCTCAAAGCTAATGGAGAAAGGTCAGTCCTCATTTTATAGGGCTTCCCTGTCGGACGTCAATCAATGTCTCTCAGTCTATCCAACCCACCGCCTTCCTTTTCCCCTTCTAGATCCCTTGGTAGGTCCTAGCAGTCTTGTGATCTCCTCTTGCATCAGCTTAGCTCTGTGCATCATCAACAGAATGCTGAAGAGATATTCTGAAACAGCAGCTGAAGGAGATGGTACAATGAGAAGCGGACCTTCGGTCGTACGTTGCTTAACTGTCCTCACGCAATTTTGTTTGCAGTAGCATGGAATCGATGTTTAAGCTATCTGATCCGATGAGACTAACATCATCCCAAGTGATAAATTTTTTTGGCGTTCGCTTCTGGAATTGCAGAGAGCTGGAGCACCTGAGACAAGAATCCTGTGTACTGTCGCTGCCAAGGACTCGCCTAGTGACTACGTGCAGGTCATGAACTGCGCTTTTTCTGCTCAACGACTAGGTGTCGTCATCGATGCTTTTATCTTTTCGGATATGGACTCTACCTTCCTTCAACAGGCTACCCATATTGCTGGAGGCCTCTACCTGAGGCCAGAGCTGTCGATCGTCGAGCAGCCTTCGGCGATGGTTAACTATCTTATCTATTCATTTCTTCCGGTGAGGAAAGCCTTTAAATAGCTTGGGAATCATTAGGGTACTTGTGCTATGCGCCACTTTCTGAATGAACTGCTTGTATAAAACCTTAGGCAAACTCAATGCGAGGTATTCTCCGTTTGCCGGCACGGCGGGAAGTTGACTTTCGGGCGTGTTGTTTCGCAACCAGAAAAGTTATCTCCCAGGGCTACACTTGCTCTGTTTGCCTCTCGACATTTAGTCATCCCCATAAAGTGTATGAACTCGAATATGCAAAAACTGGCAGAAAGAGAAACCGCAAACTTCTTTCCTTATGCCTCTTCAGTATCTGACATGTTGTGATTTGTGACACTACAGGTGCGATACTTGCGGTACTGAGTTCATATCTCCCACTGAGAGCCGCTCTCGTGAAGGTTCTACGAATGCCGGATCAGAGGACGACCAGAACTCGGGCAGCGGCCCTCAGCTCAACAACCCGCGAGCCAAGACACGACCTCCCGGAATGGCGAGGCCGCCGGGAATGGCGAGGCCGCCGGGATTGGCGAGGCCACCGGGATTGGCGAGGCCACCGGGATTGGCGAAGCCGCCCGGACTGGCACGACCACCTGGACTAGCGAAACCACCCGGACTAGCAAAACCACCGCAGGCCCAGCGACCCGGTGGGAGGAAACCGGACGGATCCGGTTCCTCGAAATAGCTCTGGGTATGCACGAAGAGCCTGCGCAGTTCTCTCCTGACTCCTTTGTCGCCCTGAACATGATCAGGTGCGGCTAGAAGTACGAAGCTTGAACCTGTTCACCGATCGACGCCTGAGCAGTTGATCTAGTCGCATTCTTCTCCTGGCGACTATGTAAATTACATGCTCTATGTTCATACTCTCTTACGTTGACTTATAAAACGTCCTCAACAAATCTGTCTCTAAGAGCTCGGAAGTTCCTCATTCAAGGTATTCAAGGTAGTAGGATTTCTAGTACAACCCATGGACCAAGCGAGAAGAATGTTGCTCGATCGTAACCAAAGCAGTTTTCTTGTGTCGTCCTCCAGGTTCACTCCAGCCCAAGGAGCCCAGTAGATTTGTTAGGATTTGAGAGGTATCTCTGACCTGGCCTCCGCTGGTACAGACCTCTGTCCGATGCCTCAGAATCGAAGCCGGGTCTAGGGCTTCAACGTACACTCCAAACATGAGAAAACCAAATCTCCACGAAATACAGTGTGGGCATATCCATTCAGGCAACGGATCACTCAGTCACGCTTCAAGTAACTCAGCGGCTCTGCACCATGCCAAAGTCCCGTCTCAGTAACCCGAGCTCGAATGCCGGGAAGTAGGGGTTTCAAAGATGTATACACTAATTTCATGCTGGAACTCATCTTTTCAACGTCCATTTGATGAGCTCTGAATTAGAACCATGCACTAATTCTAGAAATATTATTCTAATTTTAGTCCGATTTTGAGAAGATTTTTTTCACAAATGTAAATTTCAAAATTCGAATGTATAGCCTCGATATTTCTCAGCATTTCTTGATAGGGTATTTCTAGCCGTTAAAAAAAATGCTCAGCGTCCACTGTGACAAGCTTGGGGGTTAGTGAAAGAAGAGCTGTCCTCAAGGCAGTAAACCAGAGGAACGTGGGATGGGCGTGTGAGCATGAATGTCAAACTTTGAGAAGTGACAGACGCGTTGAGAGAGGAAACATACACGACTCGTAAAAGGGCTGGCATCGATCACGGGAAGATGGCTCAGGTTCTCAACCCGGTCTCACCGGGACGTGTAAGAATGAGCCTGGCAGGCAGAAGCGAGCGAAACTTGCCTCTAAACGATGACCATGCGGAGAGAGAAAAAAATCGTGAACGGAGAAGGTCATCGATACACGGGCGGGTATCTCTTGGACAGGGCAGACGGGACTTGAGTGGGCAGGAAAGTCAAAAGTTGAGGTATTAGCCAGTTTCCCCATGGGCGTTGTATAGCCAGCGCATATTATTTCTACAATCTGAAGCTGTGGTTATACCTTCTATCCTTGCAACAGCAACGAGTCACTTTCAGCTCTGTACTCTTCGACTGTCAAAATGCTTCAGGACAACAAAATCAACGCCAAGAATTCATGGACATTGAACCTGCTGGATCACATTGACGATATCGTCCAGATAAATGATGAAAAGATGAAAGCAAGCGGCATAAAGACGAACTTCCAAATGGCAGGGTGCACGCTTGATGCCGGCGCTCGAATCTACTCCCACCGCGTGGACTCTGTGCACAACAACGTCTTCAGAGTAAGAAACAATGTCTTCATTGCTGAACGTTACGCTTGAACTTCGTAAGCAACAGTTCACTCTTCTAATCTGCGTATTTTCTCCTCTTCGTCCCAGGTGCGAGGTGGACTGCTGCTCGGCAGGGATGACGATGAAGCTGAAAAACAGGCAGACGAGAGAAAGGATGGTGAAGGGAAGAAAACTACTAGAAGCGCTGTTGTGGGGTCAACCTTGGAGACTAACATTGCCAACATCACAACTACGAAGGTGGGTTCTCAGCATGGAAACTACTCTGTGTGATTTAACTTTCCTCGAGTGACCAAACATTTCTGTACGGCTCGACCGCAAACTTCCGCAGGTTGATATTGACTATGGTGTAGATCCACTTTTTCAAAAAATGTCTGCCGCTTTTGACGAAGGCGGAGCTCGAGGAATGCTTTTGAATACGTTGAGCATTGGCGCTGGGTGCGAAATCATCTTTGATTCCAATACGATCTACGACGACGTAAGTTTTCGGTGTTGTCAGTAACAGGAGGAACTGGACTGCTTCTCATGCAGACCATTTACAAGAGATTTGAAAACGTCTCTTTCTTTGGTTTACCAGGCCATGGCTGTTCGCTCAGACTCAATTGTGAACAGCGAGAAATTCTACGATTTAGGAGATGTCGCAGATATGCTTATCAAAGACCTTGAAGATGATCACAAGTTTGTTGAAGGGTTATGCCCCGTTTTCACGTCCTACCGTGAGTCGAGATTGAAGGGTATAGGTATGCAGTGCTTCTACAGTATTCGAAATTCTCCTTCTTAGCACCGGTCAAGAAGTTATTTATAACCCCATAACCTTCTCCGTGGACCATTTCAACAAGTAGCTCTGGATCCGGTAAACTACGAAGACTCAGTTGTCGATAACGTGGACCTCGGTTTCGAGTATGGAGAAGGAGAGTTTGATACCGCTATGGATGCTGAAATGGATCCTGAAGTATTGCTGAAGGAAAAGATGTTGATTGCCTCTCTTCGGGAAGATGCTGAGCTCAGCGGTGAGCTTGTTGCCCAGAAGGAAGATGGCGGTAAGACCGATTTGCATCAGTAGAACAGCCACAAATACGTGAAACGCCACTGCCCTTTACCATTACCTTGATCTGACAAAGTGTCCCGCCACGTATATCTACAATGTTTACCAATTCTGCAGAGCCAGAAATTGAAACAGCTCAAGTTGAGGAGTCTGCAGTTCCCGCCGATTCCCTTCTTTTCAGTATCGACAACTTCCGTGGATGGGCTGGACCTTCTCACTGGCGATTCCGTGGCGGTCTAGGTCCAGCCCCGGATGCGAAGTCGAAGCATGCTCAGAAGGAAAAAAGACCGAGGGTGAGCCCCGTATATTGCCTTCGCCTTGCTTCGAAAGCCCAGTCAATGGAGAACTCAACCGCGCTCTGCATACAACGTTTCAGGGAAAGACGGCTAAACTTCTAGATTTCGAATCTGAGGTTGTAGATGTCGACTTTGCCGCCGAATTCAAGCCCATGAAGAATGGAGGAGAACTATCCGAAGGCGTTCTCCAGAAAATGAAGGAGAAGAAGAACACTTTGCCCGATGATCTTCACTACACAACGCTCAACCTGACGAAGCTGTATACAAGACCAGAAATTTCAATCATTGCTCGGAAGAAGGATCGCCTCGCGGATACCAACGATGTTGACGTTGGTGGGTAGAGACGCATAGCGCTATCCAAACTGACCTGAGCTTTAAAAGCTCATGATCGACATTGTTCCTTTGGTTCCCTGTTGTTCCGCAGGCATCGATGGCGTCTATGACTACTACAACGACTGCGACAATGAAAACTTCTGTCCGGCGGTTAATGGTGTTGATGATGGGGATGCTCGTGAGGATAACCCTTACGGAGATACGCAGCTGAACCTTGTAGATGAACCAGAGATGGTTTCCAAAGTCGATATTAAGTACGCAACAGTTGCGAAGAAACTCGATGTCCGAATTCTCAAAAATTCGATCTGGGACGATCTGTGCGACAGCGAGGAAGTTACGGAGAAGAACGTACAGGAAGAAGGGGTTCAAAGATCGCTGCAAGAAGTCGTAAGTGAGAAACCGCCTTTGCCCTTGAATCGAACAGAGCATACTATACTCCTGGCCTAAAGTGTTTACTGTTCTTCGCACAGGTCCAAGACCTACCGAGGCATGTTCCCAAGACGGAAATGCCAGATGTATCTATTTCTTACGTCTTCATTTGCCTGCTGCATCTAGCGAATGAGAAAAATCTCAAGGTTACCGGATCTGAGGATCTATCAGATCTCACCATTGCTGCAGAATGATTGATTTTATCCGGTTGCTAGTGTAGCTAGTGGCTAGTTGTTTTCGTGAACTACTCTACTAATAAGCAGACATTTGGAACTCGAAAACTTGCCTCCATGCGAACCCGAGCTGAGGACCACGGAGTCAATGTACCGAATCTCAGTGCGGTCTCCGTACCAACCCATTCTATAATTAGTATGGGGTAACTTTAGTCCTAGGTTGCTGCCTAGTCAACCACTCTATGATTCGATCCTGGCAAAAAGTTTGCATGAACGTGTCCTGGTCCAGCCACAGACTGACGCTCATGCCTTTCAAAATTCAAGGATCATCCGCCATATGGGGACGAACCACAAACTGGGCTGCTCTGGAATATTTGGGCAACACGTGCTCGGGAGTACATGGACGATTTAGGAATGAAGGAGGGGGAGCCTAATGGACGAGGCTTGTCGCGGATTCTTTCCGAAGCTCTCGCCGTCATTAAGAGTCCCAGCAGTAATGAACAATGCGTTTCGGCCCGAATTTCTATTTCAGCTGCTCCTCAAGATACCAGTAGTCCAAACCCCGTCCTTTCTCGGTCCTCATCGCTGGATTTATGGAGCTCTGCGCTGCCAATGTGGAATCGATCTGGTTCTATAAGGTGCGTAAGGGTTCTATCCATAGGTGCATCAAGTCTCAGCACTAGTTGATACTTTTGGGGGACTGCTGTGGCCTATAGCGTTCCGGGTCCGCGGGAGGACTATACCCAACAGAGGATCCAATCCGTAGCCGTCCAAGTACTAAGGAGCATTCATGAATGACTTGAAGGACATGAATGATTTCATTGTCGTAATGAAGGATAACTGCACAAGGCCACACGATTGCATTGTAACGAGCAACGATTCTCAGAGGAACCGTTCGTAGTGTGGTGGGTCTCCGCAAGGCTTGTTTCCGCGACTTTAAAGAATTCAGGAGAGTTACTCTGCAGCTCCTCCCGCCTGATTTTCCATTGCTCGCTCATGCACGGAAAGCACAAAGCAGTTTCCTACATATTCGATTGAAATATTAGTTCCGTGGCAGATCCCCGATTTTCGTTTCAGAACCTCCTCCTGCTTAGCATACCCGACCGTAATAGCTCCAAACAGCAGGTGAGCGTAGTGCTTCTTCCCCACCTCGCCCTTCCAGCAGCATGGAGCTACATTGGCCCTATTACAAATCAGAGAAAAAATCAATGGCGTGCAACCTCGCACTTATACTTCCTGACTGCTGAACAAATTCTCGATAAACCATTGGTCCCGATTCAGGAATACAAGATCTCTATTGGCTTCTCCATGCCGACGACGACGAACATGAATTTCAGAACTAACTAGAATGCCCTAAACAGCAATGGCACAGCATTCCCAGATTCTGAATATTGAAATCTACCCGAAATCTTCATTGGCTCCACAAACCCCTGCGCTTACGCTTTGAACGGCAAAATGTGATCCCTTCAAAATATATTTTTGAAATTGATACTCTGTCATGAAGGAAAAAAAGCTGACATTACGCAAGATACACGGCCAACCCCTTATGCTTCCATGCACAGGCTCCGCCAATGGCCTGTCAAAGCTCACACATACATAAGAAACAAACCTCATTAGGGAAATGAAAATTTGGAAGGACAAGGAAAGGGGGCCCGACTGCGGATTAAGACTCGCTGGGTGCATTCCGAAACCGTATGAAATATATAAAGAAATAGAAAGGGCTGGCCAACAGTTTTGTTGATATTGTTAGGGGGTCTGTTTAAAGAGAAATCTCACTTCTGCTAAATTGTATGATAGATGATCATTGGCCAAAGGTGCAATTTTTTTCACCAATACAGTGCATTATTTGCTCTCGGCCGGCTGGAAACTACCAATCCCGATCGCGAGGTGCAATCCTGCATGATCTCGCTTCACCGGACTACGATAACTGAATGAAATTTTGGATTCAAAAATCAATTTCCTGGACATCCAGGAAGGAGATAATTGTCCCTAAAAATTGAAATTTTTGCAAGGATTGATTCGTCACGCCGTACGAATTCTTTTTTCCGTCATAATTCAAATCAAATCAAAATCGAAATATCTCTTTTTATTTCTAAAATTAGTTAGTATGCTTCCAATCAGAATATAAAACGTTCAAGGGACGACTTTTATAAGCATCGGCGCGGATTTGCAAGGGAAAAACCTATTTTGTAGATTGGCAAGCTGGGCTTTATACTGGAAGTACAGTTTCACTTAAGTTTTCTACGGTGTAATTGTGTCTCTCGTTCGTCATGCCTTGAAAACGCACCTCTTGCTCTGTGCAGAGCAGCGCCGCAAACCGAGATACCTACCGCATATATATATAAAGGCAACGCAGAGATAGGGTAATCCCATTTTTCCAAGGAGGAGGCCAAGGACCAAGTGTTTCTGGGTGTTCCCAGTTAGGAGAACGAGAGACAAGTTTTGTGTGTTTTGTTTTGTAGTATTGCTGAGTTGAGTAGAGAACCAGAGCAAAATGCGGATGTTCAGAATTTTTTGTGTTGTGAGTGTGATGACAGCTGTGCTCATGTCGCATCGAGTCATAGCACTGGAGAAGGGGTGTATGGGTAGCACACCGCAGGAGAAGAAACTGCTCTCAGGCGCGAGGAAGGTCCTGAACATGAACTGGATGTCTGAAATGAACTCCACCCTGCCGTCTGCCAACCTATACCCTCATCAGTGGTCGTGGGATTCGGCGTTCATCACCTTTGGATATGCCCACTATGACATTGTAAGGGCGAAGGAGGAGATGAGGTAAGCGCCCATTCGTAGTCTGTCGTGCCATGTCTCGAGTCGTGACTTGCCCTAACCTGCTACTTGATGTGTCGTGAATGTAGGTCTCTTTTCCGAGCGCAATGGAGGAACGGTCTCGTTCCGCACATAGTTTTCAACCCTCAAACTTCCGGATCCTACTTCCCTGGACCGAAGTACTGGAAGACCAACACTAGCCCGCACGCAGTCCACGACCCGGAGACTACCGGAATCGTACAGCCCGCTGTCCACGCAATTGCGGTTCTGAAGACATACGAAGCCAGCGGTGACATCGAATACTTGAAAGAAATGTTCCCTCTGCTGAAGAAATGGCACGACTACCTTTATCGGGAGCGCGATGTTCATGGAGAGCATCTAGTGTTTGTCAGACACCCCTGGGAGACGGGGATGGACAACGCACCTTCGTGGGATGATGCTTTCAACAGAATCGAACTGAAGGATGGAGACGTTCCACCGTACAAAAGAGCAGACAACAAGCACAGTGACGTCGACGCTTCGGATCGACCTACTGATTTCTACTACGATCGATACGTTTATCTGATGAAGATTTTCTACGACAATAACTATGATGAGGCTGAAATCGCTGCCAAGTGCCCGTACCTGATTCAGGATGTACTGTTCAACACAATCCTCAGCAAGGCCGAGGATACACTGGCGGATATTGCTGTCTTGGTCGGCAAGCCATCTAGGGAATTCAGAACCCGCGCAGGAAAAACTCGAGCAGCCATACTTAAGAAGATGTGGAATGCTGAGGACGCCGCTTTCTATGATTATGATCTGTATTCTAACGAAGTGGTAATTTTTTTCGGAAGCACTACGCATATGCCCTTAGTTGTCCTTAATGCACACCAGCTAATCCATTCTCATTTGCACTTCGTCAAACAGATTAAGAAGAGAATTGGCGGAGCGATGGCAGGAATCTACGGAGTCACTCTCCCGAGGAATGACATGAAAAATTTCTTGGCTGTGCTCGACAGCGAGGAGGCAATGGGGCGGCTAGGAAATCAGACCGGTTTCCCGCTGCCCACGATGCTAACCAACGAGGAGACATATATGCCTAACAATTACTGGCGAGGTAAGTTCGAGCGGCACCTAGTTAACGAAACCAGAGGAATCTGAAGGTTGAGGTTTGTCTGTGCAGGGCCAGTGTGGATAAATATTAACTACATGGTGATCGAAGGACTCTTGAGCTACGGCACGGAAGAGGCGCTGGAGACAGCACAATACCTTTTCAAGAAAACCCTAGACTTGGTACAAATTGGTGGCTTCTTTGAATATTTTTCGGCTTTGGATGCATCCCCACATGGGGGCGGGGACTTTTCTTGGACAGCGTCCCTGGTCGTTGATATGATCTGCGACCCCGACAAGCACGAAAGGTTGACGGCAGCTAATGCCGCCAGCAAGGGATCTGAAGTACTATACTTTTCCGGAATCACAATCTCAGTTTTGATCGGAGGTCTAACCGTAGCAGTCATTCGAAAGCGATCAAGAGGTGGACAAGTGAGCACATATGACCAAAAACAAGCTTAGTGGCTGAGGGTGCTCTGGACGGATCTTAGCCGGCTCTGAGCTAATTATTGGCGTCCACTCGTCTTTTAACTGGTCCTGTTAACCCAGAGAGTAGCCCCGTCAGACGCCGCTGAGAGCATGGACAGCATGCTGCAAAGTAGCGACTCTTAATAATGACGTGATCTGCGGAAAGAGGACCGCGACAAAGCTTCAGCTGTTAGTTGCGAAATCCAACTCTTCAAGTTGACAAACTATTTTGGTTCTTACTTCAAATGCGTTACATTCAAGAAACAATACAACAACTGTTCAAAGAACGTGATTTGATTTCTGCACTTACCTACATACACAGACGTCGTTGAACAGCACACAGCCTGAAGCTCGAGCAAATCTGGGTGGGATATCATTCGGGTCTCTGAAGCAGCCAGTCCCCTCGGGATAGGCACCACCAATTTTAGCAACTAGAACGCAAAATGTAACGAGCTGGCCTTTACAGCCACATTTCCGCCATTTCCGCCATCAAGGGAGGTTTCGTAACAGACTGGCTGTGCTGTCCAACGACAACGCGCTGAATGCCACCTCTGTCTACCCTGTCTCGAGTTTGTGTGTGTCAATGGCTGAAGGTTATCAAAGGAGTGAAGCCGAGGCGGATGCAAGGACTGAAACAGGGTGTTCAATAGCGGCACTGAGGCAGTCTGTTCACAGGAAACGCTTCATGTACATACTGCACGACGTGAATCCAAAACCCATGGTCCAAGCGAACGTAGACAGGCAGATAACGATTCACAGGAACACATCAGCTTCCTTTCGAAGGGCACAGTTGAGTTTCTCTTCGCTCCGAGTGGGGTTATCCGCTCTCATACACTGCTCAATAGGGCATTGGTGGTGGTGTCAACATCGGTGGGTAGATTCCAGTCTTGTTCTTTCTGTGGAAGTGCTACTCCCCTCGCACACGTCGATGACTGTCAAGCTTCAGATCAGAAATTCAAGCGGGTTCTGAGTTTGTGAAAGTTCGCGAATGAACGTTTTATTCTTGTACGATTGATCCGCGTCACAGAAAAAAAGTGGAGTGGGTAATCGTGTTCCGCGTACTACAGACTGTGTTCATCCATCCAGGGCAAATCGCGGCTTCCTGGAATCCGTTTCTCTCGCAATCTCGACGTTGGGACAAGCTTCATGAGGCAATCGCAAACCAAACCCTCACAAGCCATCTGGGGTCGATCTTCATTCGCACCCAAAACTTGAATTCCTTTTTTGTCTTTGGGCTGGTCATCCTACTCGGGATTGGGTTCATGGTTGGCGCTGGGTAAGATTCATCATCGACTACCATCGTGGACTTGCTTTACAAATCGGAGCTTTCGTTTTATTCGAGCAGGTCATGGGGATTTCGATCCGATGATTCTTGATCGTGTTGAAAGAAGTATTGCATTGGAGCTTGGCGCTTGAGGCGGGTTCTGTTGAAGATGTGTTTGAACTGGACGGGTTGAACCGGGGCCTTTGGACCTGAGAGTAATGGTTGGAGTGAATAGGTGATGACGAGCAGCTCACTGCCTGTCAGCAATGAGGAGTTTGGAAGGCTTGTTAGCCGGTGGAGTGGGTTGTTTCGTTCTGGAGGGAGGGTAGGTGGAACTTCAAGGGTGACAGTATGGGTGAACGGCTCGGCATCGTCGATTGCTCTTGCGGTTCTTGCTGCGAGGCACTTCAAGGAGCATGAGGAAGCGAAGGTGTCAGCAGTGATTACGCCGATCGCTGAGAAAGTCGATGAGCTCGATGCTCTTGCAGACGGCCTCCGGAAGCTTGGGGTTGACGCGTTTCTAGCCAGTTACAACTCGGAGAGCGCTGTTCATAAGCTCTCCAATTTTGGATCTCCTTCTCAGTTCTGCTTCTTCTTACGGGAGTCTGCGAGACTAAACGCTCACTCAGTGCTCACATGGCATTCCAGGGATCACCAAATGTACATCCATGCTCAGAATCTGAAGAAGGCGGCTCGTACCGTTAATTTTACCCTGCCTAAGGCCGTTTCAGAGGTCGATACCGCTCCTAGAGTCCACAAGGGTAAGGATATCTGGCACTGATCTCAGGTTTTGGGAATACCGACGACTCTAATGACCTGAATGCTTTGTTTCGTCGCGCAAATACCTACATGTAGGCGGCCGTTTGCAGAACGGCTCGTTCAATGTGCTTCGACCGTTTTTGTCGGTCTCTAGCAGCAGGCTAGAGGCAACCTGTAAAGAGCTTGGATTGAACCCAATCGCATCGGATCAGCAGCTGTGCTGGGAAGTTGCCAAAGGAATGGCGATCTGTGAGAGGTTAACGGAGGAAGAGAAAAGAGGTCTCGATATCTCTAGACGCACAGCCGATGAGCTTGAAAGGCGGAGCGAGGCTCTGTGCCAAGACTTTCTCCAGGATGTCATATTCGAGTGCGACGATCAAGGTATGATAGTCATACATCGGCAGAGAGTCAGAGATCATATTGCGCAGGCTCCGTCGATTATAAGAACCGCGAGGAACTCCTTGGTCAAAGCTATCACAGCTGCGTCCGGGAAGCAATTACAATCGCTGCGGCGATCCAAAGTAGATGCGCTATTCAAGTCGATCTTCCTGTCGAAGGTTCCCAAGGGGAAAACTTTAGGGAGGGTCCAAATCCAACCCCAGACGAAGTCTTGCAGGTATGTTCAGAGACATAACTCGGAACTGATCATCAACAGCCCAGGTCCGGCCTCTAACCGTGCGGGTCGACAAGAGTCCATGTTCGAGAGCGGAGACCTGGTTGCGATGTTCCGGGAGAGGGGATTTTTTCGGACGGCTGGACGGTTGCCAGGCTATGCCGTTCCTCTCGGGGACAACGAGATGAGAATATGGGACTGGCGATTTGTCGTGGGAGCATTCACCAAACCCCCAGCAAAGCTTATGTGGCCTTCCAGGGCGGACGGCGGAATGTATGCGAAGGAGCTCTACGACGATTCACAGGCCCGCCGTTTGGTGCCTCGGGATGTACTGATGACCCTACTCGACGAAATATGTGAGGATCGTAGTCTCTCTCCCGGTCCCGAGGGGAGAAAGCCTTTCATCGTACGCGCCGTCAACGAAAACGACATTGAGGACCTTCTACGCCGACACCCGCCGCTTCGCTATCAACTTGAGATATTTCCGCCCGAGCTCTTGAAAACCATACCCTGCGTTCAACGCCATGGCGAACTTCTTGCCATTCCTACTCTGGGAATAAACTATGAGCCACAAATGACGTTCGCAGCTCGACTGATCCATTATCCCAGTCAGCTGCCCGCGCGCATGCACCCTGCCTTCGATCTTGTACATTGGACATGAGAGCATCGAGTAAATGCATATCTTTGTACAGGGGCGTATGCCCAATTGACCAACATTAAAGATGAATCTACGCCATGCATTGCGTACCGGCGGCTGCACACGAACACCAGCAATTTTCAGGAGGCGGAGGTCCTTCTCCTGATGTGAAGCCTCGCCATCACTCCCAACAAAAATGATCACTCTTGCCGGGTGCATTCCTCAACTGACCGCGACTCACCCGTTCACAGCCGGCGGACCCATACGTGCCACAAGCCGCAGCAACGACTAGAATGCTGAACTCCAGAAGGACTGTCAACTTATGGAGGGACTAGTGCCACACATACGGGTTCCCTTACTAACCCCCCATGCTATGTCATTGCAATTGAAATCTTCTCGCGTAAGTCATAAGCCAGACTCTCCAATCACCAGGCGCCGCTTCCATTTTCCGTTATTTGCCACTTGACGCAGAAGAGCTTTGGTGCCCTCAATTCGATGCATTCCAACCATCAAAATTCCCCCCATTTTTTTTTTGAGCCTGACTCAAATCAATCAACATCGGAGAGAACTCCAATATTGATTGAGTTCAATCGGCTTCGCCAGATAATTAGATTGTAATTCTGTAATTCTTTGGAATCCACTTAGGCGGTGTCTCGGAAAAAATGATCCTCCGCAGAGGACTTATTGTTAGGGCTTCATAACAAATTATTCTTCCGGTGTACAAAGAGACACGTGGGGAGGGTTGATACGGTAGTTCGTCATTGTATTCAGGTAGTTATTGGCAGAAATCTGGAGTGCTTGATGTCCGCATGGAATAAGAAATTAGGGGGGGTACGGTTGAAGCGCAGAGATAAATTGTTTCAAATTTTCAGGAGCAAGGAAAGGAAGACAATCACTAGGGGGGTCACGAAGAACACACCTGTATTTCGGTACCGTGTTTTTTTTTTACCTCAACCGATCTCGGAGAGCATATTGCGTAAGTTCATTGGTTATGATTGAACAGCTTGAACGAATAGATAACCAGAAAGCATGGTTTGGTACTCAGGCATCAGAGAAATTTTGAAACGAGGTAATGTTTTCAAGCGGCTTATCCGGTGGTAGGATTTTGTCTTTTTGAGGTTTCAAGGGTTAAAATTCTCAGCTATTGAACGGGGGTTGTGGGGGGGGCGCCGGGGATTGAAACGGATAAAGAGGTATCCCAATCCGTTTTGCTTTTCTGTTTTTCTTCTGTTTTTCTGGAATTTTAATGTTGAATTGCTGAATATTGAGGCCAGCCGGTTCTCAGCTGTGGTCCTTTTAGATCAGCTCAAGCACCCCGGTAATGAAAACTCAGAATTTGCACGTTGGATCTAACTGGATCTCTTGTTAAGGGGTAGGCGAGAGTCTTACTGTGCTAAAAGAATCTGGTATACAGGAAAACTGATAAATTTGTTACGTGAAAGTGTTTTAGTGCCTGCATTAAGTTGATTGGTAGGTTGCAAGCTGGTGAACCCCTAAGGTCCCGACGCTAAGCAAAATCGGCCATGAGCGATAAGGGATACCCATTTCTTGTGGAAAATGCAAAGGCCCATAATTTGTTGGATGGCCTAGTGGTTCTCCTTGGGCCCGCTACAATTGAGGTGGGAAGAAATACTAGAACGACTTATAGGAAAAAAAAACAAAAAAACAGAGGGGAGCCGTTCTCGAGTGTGTATTGTATTGTACAGCCTCCGAGAGTCCCAGTGGAAACGGGTTAGGGGGTTGGTGGGCAGATCCCTTCTATCTTGTTTGGACCAAAACCGCTTCTTCTGAACTCAACAGTGGTTTTCAAAGGAGTGGGTTTACGGGGAGGGGTTAGAGAGGGGGGGGTTGGGGGTTATCGGATTCTAGATGCCCTTGTTGATGTGAATTAGTTTTGGTTCGGTTGACGTCTGGCGATCTGCAAGCTGGTTTTCAGTGTGCAAGGAGCGATTTGCTGAAAAATAAGCTGGTGTCCGGTGGTGAGAACGAAGTGAGGATTTGCAAGGTTCGACCCAATGTGCAGCTGGGGGCTGGGGAATCGATAAGGATTGGTGGGTCAGTTGCGGCGGAAAGGGCAAAGCTAAAGCTTTTTTTTTTTTCGTGTGGGGAGGTAGAAAAGTGAGACGGTTTCTCCCCTCTTAAGCATGGGTACAGACAACGCCGGTGGGGCAATGCAAAACTTCCAATCAGCAGTCGCTGATACTGCGGGAGCCTCTATGAACGCAGTCGGCGGGGCAATGCAGAACTTCGGATCCGCGGTCGCCGGCACTGCAGGGGCTGCCGGTGGGGCTGTGCAGAACTTCGGATCTGCGGTCGCTGGCACTACAGGGGCCGGCTTCAACAAAATCGGTGAGGCGGTTCAGGGCTTCCCATCCGCGGTCGCCGGCACTGCAGGGGCAGTCGGTGGTGCTGTGCAGAACTTCGGATCTGCTGTTTCCGGTGCGGCTGGATCGGTCGGGAACACACTTGGTGGGGCAATGCAGGGCATACAATCTGGTGGCACTAAAGCGCATACGGAAACAAAGAAAAAGGCCTTGGTACCAAAGAAGAAGCCTGCAGAAGCAAAGAAAAGGGGCGTGGAAGCCGAATCAGAGGCAGTTGGAGGGCCACTGCAGGGCTTGGGGTCTGCGCTTGCTGGTTCCGCAGGGGCCATAACAAACGCAGTTGGTGGAACAATTGTGGCCATACCGTCAGCGGTTGGTGGGACGATTGGGGCCATACCGTCAGCAGTTGGTGGGACGATTGGGGCCATACCGTCAGCAGTAGGTGGGGCGTTCGAGGCTCTTCCGCGTCTACCCGCAGTTTTTATCGGTGAGACGATTACTGGTATGCGGTCAGCAGTGGGTGGGTCTATCCAACACGTGCACACAGCAGCTTCTGATACTTTTGTGGCCGTGAAAGATGCCCGAAAGACCCTACTAGCTGGTGCAATAGCAGGAACGGTGTCTCTCGTTGTAGCCATACCTTTGGATGTTCGAAAGACCATTGTGCAGAACTCCTCAGCAACGAGCATCAAGGCGTTATCGCAAGTCGTGAATTCGCAAACGAACCCCTTCGCCGGACTGCAACCCTCATTTGTGGCGCAGATTCCTGCAGCTGTAGTTGCCTTTGCTGTTTATGAATTCACCCGCGGTATGATTAAGGGAGCGGAAGGAAACGAGGCTCTGCGCAAGGCGAAGCTGATTTTCGCTGCTTGTACCAGTGACGTCGTGGGAGCTCTGTGGGTCACCCCCTTTGAGCGGGCGAAACAGAGAGTAAGTCTCACTTGAAGGTCTTGAACTGTCTATCTTTTCTGTTGTTTAACACGGCGGCTCTTGTCCCCTTTGGTCTCGTTTCACCTGCAAAGATTCAAGCCCCGGCAGGCTCGAAGTATAGCTCTCCGGCGAAGACCACCAGCCTCAGTTTCCAACAGAGATACAAAGGGTTCTGGGGCCTGGCCATGCGTGATGTGGGTTATCGCTTTTTGTTCTTGATGGCACTCGATGAGGCGAGAAAGTTCGCGGAGAAGAAGCTCAAGCGCTCCCTGACTTCTGTCGAGAGCTACGGGGTTGGAACCTCAGTGGTAATGGCAATTCGCCAGCTCAGCTAACTCCCTTTCAGCTTTCGGCAATTGAGTCTCACATGCTAGATTATTGTTCCTACTTCCCACCCCTCGTGTAGGCCGTCGTCTCTGCTCTGCTGACTAATCCGCTGGACGTCGCCAAAACCCGAATTATGTGTGAGCGCGAAGGTATTGCAAGCACGTATTCCACGTTTGGTAGCGCGTTCTCTGGGACTCTTGAAAGAGAGGGGTTGAAGGGTCTTTTCCGGGGGGCGCTTCCCAGAGTAAGTGGTTTCCCTTCCTTTAAATTGCTTGGGGAATTTTGAATGAAAGCGAAACGCAAGTCGCTCAGCAAGAGCTTAGATCCTGAGTAAACCGTTCCTGTCTGTGATTTCGTTCCATGACTTAGGTTGGATATGTCGCGGTTACATCGGTTGTCTTCATGACTGTCTTCGACCAGGTCATGAAGAGGATGGACGCTCCCACAACCACTACGGCAGCTAGTTCAACGAAACCCTGGTCATCCAAAACGCCAGCCTACGTGAATTCCGCTACTATTTCGAGAAATCGAAGAACAACAAACTAATTTTATAAAAGTCATACTATTGGCTCCGGTAGAACCGCGAACAACTCAGCGGGGGCTCGACGGTGCGGCATAGGTCGATACACGATTTTCTGTGAAGGTCCCCAAGGCAGGCGCTTCCACCCTAGGTTGCGATGCCTGGTTCGATGTTATCGCTAGAAGGCCAAGCTAGAAGTGCCGGAGGATTCTTCCTGGGGATAAGAACGAAACCTCAACCTAAGCTCTAAAAAAAATATGAGCTTTATGTGCAAGACCCATCTGGGAAACATTCCCTTAGCTGGCTCCTTGTTTGACGGTTGCAGGCCACCGACTACAGCTGGGAGGGGCTACGTTGGTATATGAGCATTAAGGTAAAACTGGAGTTGGATATCTCATAACAAAGGACCTCACGCGCTGAGAATCGATTTCCTCGTCCAATGCGTAAAGGGCGCAGGTGAGATTATGTCTCGACGTCAAGAGCTCGTCACACTTGACCTTGAGCTTCTGCGCCGCGTCGAAGTCGTCGTACAGGTTTGTAGGCTGCATACCTAGTAATCTCGTCGCGTCTTCTCCGGCGAGAATAGCGGACAGGGCGAGAGACCTGTCGTCCATAACTCGTACTACCATGAAGAAATCGTACAGCATTTGGCGGGTCCCACATAATTGGCAGAAGAACTGCTCAACCGTCTGCGGGTCATCTTCCGGGTTCTCTTCGGGGGACATTTCCCTCCGAGAATAGTACACTACGCACTGAGGACATTTAGGCCTGCAGAACTCCATGACGCTGTATGGGTACACAAAGTCAACCAGTTCAACCTGGAGGTGGAAGAGAGAGGGGTAAATAATCTCAGTCCCTCGCGGCAAAATGATCACGTCCTAGTGCGAGGTCCTAAGTCTTCGCTGGCCATACCTGTACGCAAAAAGGTGCTCTCGTCTGCAGAGAATGAATTGGCTCACGTAGGGAGCGGCTTGGCTCTTGTCCAATTGTGTCCACGTCTGCACTTCTTATTGGCCTCGAGATATGTTCGCTTGCTTGATTTCCATGTGGAATGTGGACGGACTCGACAATCGGAAAGACCTCAGCTGAGGGCTCGAGCCCTGGCTTTAAGAAGCGTGCCTTGTGTTGCGCCCTCGTCGCTGCAACGTTGTTCAATGGGAAGAAGACGACAGTGGAAGTTAACCTTTCCTTCTTATCGGCGATGAAGCACGCCTCCGGCATGTTTGTGATGGTATTCCAGCCCTTGAAGAGAATATCCCGCAAAACCACAACGCATGGTGGATCTGGGCTCATCTCAAGAGATCGCATATGTTTCACAGTCTGACTATCGCCCACAATATCAAAAACTAGATCATTGTCCCATGTCTGGACTGTCATTGCGAACACGGAATCTTCCGAATTCATCAGAGCGCGCACCTTGATCAAGGTGCATGGAAAAGTCCGCAGTTCTCCAAAAGGTCGGGTAAGGGAAAACTCCCGAAAGTAATGCGGATGAAACCTAAATCAGCAAGCAAATTCCGCAATGCATGAGCAGTTGAGAAATTCGATATGACGTGTGAGAAGTCAGTCTTTCTAGCATTTGCGTACCGTCCAAGGTGGGTCTTGGACCATTCCCGTAGCAAACCTATCCGCGCCTGCTCGAAAGGTTCCAGGACAACTGGTTTCGGATTCCGAGTCGAAAGACTTGGTTCAAAGCTGTCAGTGTCGAACACGCGGAATAAGCATACCTCTGAACCCGGTGCAGAGCAAATCCCGCTTAATTTTCCCTTGTTCATGTTGACAGTCAAGTTCTTTATCCAGAGAATATCTCCGACACATCCCAATGGCAGGGCACGTTCTAAATCGTCAAAAAACTGGTTCACAATCAGATGCTTCTCCGACTCATGCGTTGGGACTGTGTGATCCGTGAGATTGATCTCGATTTTCATGTCCGCTCCTCTTGTCGCGTACGGGTTGCGGTATGACATAATCACACCAAGAAAACCACAGCGATGTCTGGCTTTCCCATGGGAGTCAACCGCTTCCCATATCGTGCTCAGAGTTAGGGCATTTTCCAATTCACCGCTCATGGCGTTCGTCCCGGGTAGCTATGCCTCGGCCCTTCCGCAGTGATAACTTTCCCAATTTGCTACTGGTCTCAGGTTTCAACAGTTTTCAAACCAGGATCGCCCGCCCTCCGATCCCACCCTCCGATGTGGACAAGATAGGTTCAAAGCTAACAAGAAGAATGTCCACATAGGCGCCAAGTTCGCTCTTCATACAGCTTCAGCAGACGAACTCATCTGGATTCTAGAGCTGAAGCAAGTAGACGAAGGAAGCACCGCGCTCTTCACGTATGTTAGGCCTTGTTGGACCCAGTAGTCGAGACTCCTGTAGATGATATGGTCATCGACGATCTCCTCTTCAAACTCTATTTGAACGTGGGGGTTTCCAAAAGATAGCGTTCAGCCGAGAGCTCTAGCCTGTTTTTGAAGCACACTGAAAGTATTGATTGGGCAACAAAGAGTTCCCCCTTTCTCTTACCGCTCACTGATACACATCAGCTCCTTCCGGACAAGCCTCGCTAAACAAATTCCCGTTTCCATTTAGTGCTTCAGGGTATGTTGGTCAATCAATACAGAAGGGTTTTTGTAAACATGGGCTCTGTCAAGAGGCCAGCACAGAACTCCATTCAATTCCAGGCCAAGCAAATGCCAAATGTTCCCTAACTGCACTTGATTGAGGCCATGCTTAGGTGAATGTTCCTCGCAACGGGCCATTTGGAGGCAATATTCCTTTTGGGAACAACAATATGGTGATAAATGGTTCTTTTCAAGGCCTTGAATATTGGATGAGGGTCTCCGAAGGGGGGGGGAGAAAACGTGAATTAGGTGAGGCGCGCGTACATGTGTACAACAGCTGTCTTTTTAACAGGATGGAAGATAGGATAAGTGTTAGCGAGTCAGTAGCCTTCCTAAGAAGTATAACTCTAGCAGTTTTTGGTGGAGCTCTGCACCTTTTCCAAGTGTTTCCTATTCCGGACTTTCACAGTTTTCCTTTCAGCGAGGTTGCCGATGTCGTCTGGTTGAGGGAGAACGGAGCAGCTCAGAGCTCGGCACTTCAGTGGTTTGAGCGGAGCGTCTTGGACGAGATTGTGTTCGGTAATTTGATCTCGCTAACGTTTAGCACTTGGAGTCCAATGGGATTCCAGTATACGGGAGAGAGAGGTTTCCAATTCGAAGAAGGGGATCGTATTGAACAGTTGCAGCTCCAAGTCCAAACTAAGCAAGAGCCATTGCAGTCACGACACTCGCTTATAGGCTGCACGGAAAACTTTCTTTTACATCTCTCAGAACTTGCGAGCAAATTTCGCACCCACCCAAGCGAGTACTTCATTCTAATTGACGCTGACCTCAAGGTAGAGTCGAACAACTCGCTGCTCCTGCTGTTTAAGGGCGTTGAAGGTGTTAACGGTATGCACTTGTGTTCATGCTTGTGGGGAGTGACATCCAATCGAGAAGAATCTGACAATGTTCGCACGGCCCGCCGCAGCCGAAAGTATCATCTCTCTGCCCCGCGATAAACTCATCGTGCAAGCATATAGCGCTCTAGAGATGTATACTGCTCAGGAAGCCACCATCGGGGCACTCACAGTACCGGAATTAGGAGATATTTTGATTTCTCACAAGTCACGCGAAAACTTCGTTCTTGAGGTGAGATTGACGACACTGTGACTAAGGCCCGATGCCAGTCACGCTTCTTAAACTCTCGTGCGGGGACAGATGTCAAGCGCCACTCAGACCGAACCGCGAAAACAGAGCGTCGGAACGCAGACACCAACTTTGAATGCTGAACTGTGGTGGGCTCCCAACAAACAAATCCCCGCCCTAAAGAAAGCACAAAGGGGAGGTTTGCCTAACCGGAAAAAAGTAGAAAACAAGCAACAGGCTTTAAAATCAGGCTCAGAGGTTCGGGCCGCAAACATGGATTGGCATGGCTAGACCTACAACTGCCTTGTGGGCTCTTAGTGAGCTCTGAGAACGCCCTATCTTAATTTTCCGAGTCTGGCACTTACAGGAAGCGCGTGAATCCCTACACTCTCCTCTTTCGCCCAAAAAGATTGTCAAGAGTGCATCAATCGGGGTCAGGACTTTCGATGTAGAGAAGCATGCGCCTGTGTCTCTGGAAGCATTAGCAGTTCTCAATAGTGCAATAACGCTCTGCGCAGGAAACTCGCAAGTCCGAAGAGCCGTCTCCTCAGCGAAAGACGAGGCACGTTGCCCGTTCGAAAAGAACGAGGCGCTCAGGAGAAGAAGTCCTCTACCTTGTGTAACGAGAACAGCTTAGCGATTTCAGAACCAAGAGAAAGGTACCGGCTATCCAAGCGCATGAAACAACCAGAAGAAGGTAACGATAGCATGAATGCAAGTCCCATCAAAGGCTCCGTGCGTACACAAAGGATTGAGCGAGATGAAGGGCTAGTGTCCAGACAGGGGTAGGGAACTAAACCGTTCCCCCGGACTACTCGCATCCGAAAATGCCAGCGAGTTCTTAGCAACTCCTTCGAAATGGAGCGTTTAAGGCAGCCCCCTCTTTTTTGCAAACGAGATCAATGCAGAAGTGATTGAATTCTGACCAAAACACAAGTATCTTCCTCACGACAAAGGTTGAGATGCCCATGACAGGAAAAACCCATACTTGAGGTCGCCTCTCGCGGCTCGTTGGGTTTTAACACCAACGTACCACGTAAGAGGTGAGTCTCGTACCCCTGTGTCCAGGCCCTGTCACCTTAGACAAGGATTTACTGGTGCATTCCAATATACGACGAAGTCCCACGATGACCTATGCAACCTGTCGGTGCGAGAATTCATGGAACAAAGCATTTGTCTCGATATCTCGTTCTAGACAATCTCCTTCATCAGCAAGTACAAACAGCTCATAAGCATCACTACCGTAGAGAGCGCCTTCGTAGCTGAGCTGGTGACTCTAGTGCGTAGTCATCTGGTTAAGTTCGAAAGACCTCAAAAAGTCGAGTCAAGACGTGATCCAAGATCCATCCCCTGTTCTACGGAGACCGCAGTCGAATCACATACGCAACTCCATCGAGCTTTGATTACATGAAAAATCGACCAACGTCGACAACAGTTGCAAAATAAGACTGAAACTGCTTAGCCCAAATACTCTATCACTACCCTGAACCCTTTCTTCGGCCAGTCCACAATTTTCTCAGAACATTTGAGGTTTCTTCCTTTCTTATGCAAAAAATCCTCTAAAAGCGCTCGTCGTTGATGTTCATCAATACGCCAACTAGACACATCACATTATATAGTAAAAACAAACTGATCCACTGATCAATCAATAAAACTGAAGGAAAGCAAAAACAAAAGCCTCCCTGACTTCTTCCACCCCTTTTCGCGGTACAGTGAAAACCACGTATATATACAAAAAAGCAGCTTGAACAAACCCAATCCAAGTCCTACATGGAAAAATGCAATATCACTCCCACCCCCTATTTTTCTAGAAATAAACTTGATGATATCTTAAAAATTCATTATAAAAAAGATAACTTAATTTGAAATACAAAGAATAATAATCGTATATCAAAATATATGAAAAATAGGCAAAGAATCTAACCACTGACGTTGAAGGAACTGTCTTGGCGTTGAACAAGTTTTTGAAATTAATATTTTTGGAACATTGGTCAACTGATTCATGGAGTGGCCTTGGTTTCGCATTACAATTTTCTCCGGCTGTGGAAGAGAAAGGGAAAATTACGCTTTTGCTAGACTTGGAGAGGGTTTTTGTGGTCTTGAATAGTTGCGGGGGAGGAGGGGGAACTGGGAGATTGGGGGGATTTTTGTTTGTTTTTGCAGGAGGAGACTGAGTGAAAATGTTGCGCATTGCTGCTTTAGCGAAAGGCAGGTGGTCATGGACCAACCACGTTTCGGTGAGTTGATAGTAGCAAGACATTAGATTTCTCTTTGCTGCTTGGCAGAGGAAGAACCTGGGATTGAGTCTGAAAATTTTTGTTGCCTAGACTTTTGGGAGCAGGTCCATGTCACAAACGTCGCCGGACGTGAGAGCTGGTTCCTCTATGCCTTTAGAATCTGCTGTGATCGGTGCGTCGAAAGCGCAGGAGGCGGAGGCTCTGCCTGCGAACGGAGAGCAAGTGGAGCTTCCAGAGCCTCCCTTGAGTGTTAGTCTAAGCGTACCTGGAGGTGAATGCAACCAATTTGAAGGGGAATTAAGGGATGCTACCCGATTTGCGTCTTTGCAGCTTATACAGACCTTGTATTTTTCGTTCCCATTAGGTAACCATGGACAACTCGAAAGGAATTCTCAAATGGAGCGAATACGGAGCACGATCAAACGACTACGACTGCCAGCTTATGCCAAGGTTCGTGCTATCGCAAGAGATCTCCGTGGTGGCGGGTGTCTGAAAAAGCTCTCTCTCTTTGATACGGATGTATAGTTAGATGCTGATGACGTAGTTTGGGTCAACCAGAGCCTGGCTCTGGTGGGAACCGGGACACGGTCGAATATAAATGGTGTGCGAGTAGCTCTTGAGCACGGAATCTTCCGGACAGAAAGGGTCGTTACAGTGAGGTGGGGGAAGATTCCTGTTTCGTCCTTTGTTCAGGCGCGCATTGGAAAAAGCTTTGCGTTTCCTGACTGCTTGCATTTGTCTCATTTCGATGAAAACTTCAGAGATGTTTTTGAAAGAAGTCCTGACCTTCCGACGCTGAATAAGTCTTTCAAGCTGCTCTCGGACGATGTGACATGTATTCTGTCCGGTATTCAGGTACGACACGCCCGGCGTTTGTGCTGATAAGAACATGCCGAATGCACTTAGTGGCAGAGCCGTTGACCATAGCAGTTTCACTTGAACACTTGCAGAAAGGATCAAGGAGACGGATTTGTAACGAGTACGCCATCGGCGGGGTCGGTGTGGTAGGAGGGGTGGGAGGTTCTAACTTCAAGCTAGTGCGCCATGACATGGACTTTCTGCAATTTCTTCATGAGGGTGGTTTCCGGATAGTACCAGTGGAATCAAAAGTGAGTGAAGCCTCAGGAGGGAATTCTCAAGGAAGATCAAGGCCCGTCAACTGCTAAGAGTATCCCATTCTCCGACACCGCAGGAGAAGCTACTAGCCACAGAGATCGATCAAATACCCCCGCAGCAAAGTACAAATCACGTTTTCATGGTGGCACCTACCGCCTTCCAATCCAACCCTGATGCTGCTGAGGACAATCACTTCATGTCCTCTGAAAGTATCAGGGATCCACATATCCTTCAACGAAAGGTTTGCTAAGGCACTCTTTGTTGTGTTTGGATCGTGTAGCTTTATCTCACCAGGTGTGCTCTACCGCAGGTTGTGGCGGAGTTTGAAGCCTTACACTCAAAGCTGACGGACATGGTCAATGGGGCAGGACTGTCTGTCCATTTGTTCACTCATGAAGAACACCATGATACTCCGGATGCCGTCTTTCCGAACAACTGGTTCTCTACCCACACGGATCTTGAGGTCGGAGAATGCACCTTGTGTTTGTATCCGATGAAGGCACCAAACAGGCGAAAGGAGAGACGTCCAGATTTCATTGACCGTCTGCATAGTTTCAGCAGGTACCGAACCTGCAAGAGCAGAATCAATGATGGAGTATATACAGGCTCGCATACTAAGCTTTGCTCCGCTCTGGACAGGTACACAAACGTCTACGACATGACGAGACAGGAGAACGCAGCGCGGCCTAAGTTCTTGGAGGGTACGGGTAGTCTCGTCCTGGATCGAGTGAACAGGTACCACGAATTGAAGACAGTCATCGTGGTTTCACCACACTCCTGTTCTTATCTAACACTTTTGCTTCACTTACTTGACTCTGCCTTGGCAAGGGTTGCTTACGCCTCGATCTCCGAGCGCACTGACCTGAGCCTCACCAACGTCTGGGGTAGAGTCATGAACTACGAGGTTGTTCCATTCATATCTGTCGATGGAGCGAGAAGGTACGACGCGCAAAGAGACCCCGTGGCCATATCATGAAGCGTTCTAACTCCTTTATTTGGCTCCTCAGGCCTATCTATCACACAAATGTGATGATGTCCGTCGGCACATCGGTGGCAGTAGTGTGCGCAGAATCCATACCGGACGCGCGAGAGAGGGCCACTGTGCTGGATACCCTGAGAAACACCGGCCATGAGGTAGTCGAGATCTCTATGGACCAGGTCGACAGATTTTGTGGAAACATACTTGAGGTTGAGAACTACTATGGCAAGCCCGTACTCGCGATGAGTACCAGTGCAGTAAGTTTCGGTTCTCATCAAAGAGCGTGCGCATCCTCCAGCTGAGCTCGGGGAATCTCATTATCCACTTCAAATCCCTCTCATCGCTTATGAATAGTACAAAGCATTTACACCAGATCAACGTGCAGCTCTTCGAGAACATGAAGAGGTAATTATGGACCTTGCCGCGTAAATATTCTTGATCCAGCATTCGAGGATGATGCGAAATGACTCTGAAAAACGATTGTGCATTCCTTCCCGGCTTTGAAAGGATCTTGTTCACGCCGACATTTCCACGCTTGAGAACATCGGGGGAGGAGGAGTACGATGTTCCATTGGAGAACTTTTCTAACGCAACGAAAGCTACTCGCTTCCTCATTCTCAGTCGTGTATATAGCTTAAGCCACCAATGACCCTCTCCTCGTGCGAAACGTCCGAACGCTTGCTTCTGCACAGAAAATGGCGAGCAATAAAAATTCGTACCTCCATATCTTCCGATGAGGGAATCCAATCTAAAATCCCTACTCAATCGCTACTACTTCGTACTGCTAGCATTGTCATCCAAAGTTTCTCCACTCACCGCCTCAGTCACACTCACCATCCCATACGCGCCTCCCCAAACCCAAAAGCATTTACAAAACTAAGCCAACGGCCAAACCCAGGGCAGTCAATATCCATCAAAATGATTGTAGAACTGATTGATAGAGCTCCTTCAATCTCACGGTCGGCGGAAACCTTAGACCCAGACATGTGACACTTAAATTGATTTATTTGGACGGTATATTCATATTTTTGAAATAAAATAAGTTTGAAAAGGTGCGGGCGCAATACTTTTGTTGTTAAGTGTCATCTTTTGTGAAAATAGCCGGCTCTTTTTTGGATCGATTGGGTTGCGGGAGAGCTGGGGATGGTGGTGGAGGATGGTTGCATGCATGGAGATGTGGTTATGGTTTTAGTGAGGACTAGCTGTTGAAGGAGAGGATCACTTTTTAGAATTTGTTTGTAAGATATCTCTGAGGGAAATATGGAGGCTTTTGTGGCAGGTGTTGCTGGTCGTCAGGGTTGTCGACGGGGTGGGTTGATGAGAAACTTCTTTCGACAGACCGATTGATGGCTTTTTAGAGTGCTTTTTTTTTTTGTTTGCGTTTGGGAGGCTCACGCTATGATTTGTTTGGTTTTGTTTTGTTTTGAGCAGGTTCCCGTCAGGTATCCTTGCGAGTTGGGATGGTGAGCACGAATGGAGAGTCTGTTTCAATCGCTTAGCGCCGGTGCACATTGCCAACAAGTGTTTTCTATTGTTTCTGTGATCTGCTTTCTAGGTTGAAGCTGAGAGACATTTTATAGATGAAGTAGAAGTATTCGGAATGCCAAAGGCGGTAAGAAACAACGTTCTTGTTGAATGCGCGGAAGCGGAAGAAGTCACCAGCGGTGGTCTCATTCTCGCGACGACAACGGTTGAAAAGCCCAACTACGGAGTAGTAAAGAGTGTGGGAACGGGATATCGATACCCGACGACGGGTGTTCAAGTGCCCATGGTAATCAAGCCTGGAGACTGCGTAATTTATGGAAGTTATGGCGTGGATGAAGTATTAATCGACGACGAAGACCACGTATTCGTTTCCCAAGACGCTGTACTGGCCAAGGTCAGCGGAGACTACAAAGCTGCAAATGTTGAACCTATTTACGACACAATGCTCGTAAGGCGTGACTCATCTGCTGAGGAGCTTGGGTCTGGCCTCATGCTTTCCGCAAAGGCGCAGTCCAAACCGAACACTGGAACCGTAAGTTTAGCACAGAAGAAGGCTAACAAATCATCTCGAAGCCAGGGGATTGCTTTCGTTGCCCGTATCAGTTTTCTGATTCCACATACCTTGGCACCTTTAGATTCTTTCCGTGGGGAACGGCAGACTCATGGAAGGCGGAGAGTTTGAGCCAATACCTTATGCTGTTGGCGATCGTGTGATCTTCGCATCTACGGCGGGAACACCCGTTAAGTTCGAGGGAGCTGAGCATGTCTTGGTGCGAGTTGTAGAGGTGCTTGCCAAGGTTGAGTAGCGAATGTCCATGAGGCTCTTTATTTTTTGGGGCCATCAACGTTATGGTCGTTATGAACAGGAAGGTCTTTTCCACGCAAACATGAATAAAAACAATGTGATGGATGCTACGGCGGCTATGCCAGTTCGGTTCGAGCCGGCGCGTGGTAGCGGCTGGCCGTGCAGTACGTTGGAAGATTGATCTCCTGTCCAAGTGCACGAGCACCTTTTATACACAGCACTCACGATCTGCTACGAGGAACTCTAGCGAACTTCAGGCCTCAGAGCGGAATCGCTTCCCCGCGCAAATGGGGTCGATCTTACGTAAGGCTTTCTTCCTACTCCGGAGGCTCTGCCTCTTCTTCATCGGGCATCGCGGCAAGGTCCTTTAGATTGAAACGCGAATACGTTCTGGGTACGTGCAAGTTCACCATTGATGGACTCTCCTTGATGGGGTCTAGCTTCTGGAACGTTTGTGCCCGTTTAAGGATTCCAAGGCCAGTGCCAAATGCCCCAGAAGAACTCGCCGTTGCAGCAGAGGGCATGAAGGTATTCCTGAACGACTTGACTCTCTTGAGACTGTCCGCCTCCATGGAAGGAAGAGCTTTCATCACCAAGCACGAGTACGGAGCCATTTGATAGTTCCCAGAAATCTGATAATTGCCATCCCCCTGTAAAATAACGGTGGTCACAAAAGACCAAAAACCTATGAGAGCGTGAAGCATTTTGCGGTGGATGGAAACCCTCCGCACTAGCGCCGTGGCCACCTACCGTCGCGAAGTCTTTGGGGCTGGCCAAATTTGTGTCTATTATCCTGTACCAGGAGCGTCCGTCCTGCCGATTGGGAAGCGTAAGCCCGTAGTGGTGATGGCCAGCGTTGAAAGCTACGTACAGATCGTCAGATTTTTGATGATCTACGAACGTAAAGGCCAAAAAGTTGTAACCCGAATCCCACTCTGGTTCGAAAGGCTTGGAACCATGCCATCGGATGTCCTTCGAATTTAGAAACTTGTCCCTGCAGAGGATTTTGTGGCGCTTTCTGAAATCGATGAGCTTTTCCATGAAACGCCGCATTTCGTGGCCAGCTTTTGAGGTGTTCCAGTGGAAATAGTTTTTCTGCTGATCCTGACACCAGGCGTTGTTGTTTCCGCCCTTAGAATGGCAGTACTCATCTCCCATAAGTATCATAGGAGTGCCAGCTGACAACATTAACGCCACCTAAGAAATACGAAAATACAAATTTCAACCATCGGCGAGGTGGGCGAATACTACTGGAGGGAAGGTCTACGAACGGGGAGTAGAAGACATGCCGGACACATGTGAAGTGCTTACCATGAAATTTTTACACTGCCGATGACGAAGGGTGTTGATTTCGTTCTGACCAGTTTCTCCTTCCAAGCCGCAGTTCCACGAGTCGTTGTGCTTTTCGCCGTCGTTATTGTTCTCCCCGTTTTCCTGGTTGTGCTTCTCATTGTAGCTCACCAAGTCGAACAGAGAGAATCCGTCGTGAGCAACGATAAAGTTTATCGAATGAAACGGCTGTCTCCCATTTTGATAGAGGTCTGCAGAGCCACATATCCTCGTCGCAAATTCCTAGTTTTCAATGAGCACGCAAAAATATGTGTTAAACAAGGACACCATACCGGATACTTCTAGACGCCGTGCCAACATACTCCGATCGTCCCTTGGTCCCCTTTGATAAACTTGCGGACGCAGTCTCTATACTTTCCATTCCATTCTCCCCAGTGTCCAAAATGAGGAAACTTTCCAACCTGAGTTCCGACATCAAGCATGGAAGTGAGGATCCTGGGGTTCTTCTAGCTTGAATACACCGGTGCTGTTCCGCATACCTGGTAGAGACCAACTGCATCCCAAGGCTCCGCAATGAACTTAATATCCCGAAGAGTTGGATCTTTCGTGATTCTCTCGATCGCTGGAGGCGAGTCTAAAGGCGTACCATCCTGGCTGCGCGTCATCTCCGACGCGAGGTCAAACCGAAACCCATCAATTCCCATCTCATGAACCCAGTACCGTATGCAGATATGGAACCACTCCGCCACGATGGGGTTGTTCAAGCTGACAGAATTGCCACATCCAGTATAGTCGTGGAACTTGCCCCGCTTGGTGATGTAGTATGTCTCGGTGGCAAGCCCTTTGAAAGAAAAGAATCCAGGTCCAAGAAAGGATTCGCCGAATTCCGCTGTGTGGTTGAAGACAACGTCTAAAAAGACCTCTATCCCTGCACGGTGCAGCTCCCTGACCATGGTCTTGAACTCATCCAGTGCAGACCACGGATCGGAACCCACCGCATAGCGGTTCATGGGAGAGAAGAAATTTACCGTGCTGTATCCCCAGTACTGACATAGGGGTTTGCCTGCAGGCGAAAGCAAGTCACTGTCGGGCTTAGCGCGAAACACGCGATATCATCGACGAGCATTTTGAGATTGCCTACCTGTAAAAGGATTCTTTTTATCCCATTCGGTCTCATTGAACTCCATAACCGGCAGCAGCTCCACACAGTTCACTCCCAGTGACTTCAGGTACGGAATCTTTTCCACAACACCGCAATAACTCCCGGGGTTACTGCACCCAGAGTCTGCGCTCATGGTGAATCCTCGAACATGCATCTCGTAAATAACGAGGTCCTAGAGGTACCAAAGAGGGCCCCATGTGAAACGCGTGAGTCATTGGGAACATTCTCGCCGAATACAGAGACATCGCTGACGAACCTTCATTGGGATACGGGGAGGAAGGACTCCTTTCCAGTCGAAGTCGAATACTTTCTTTGGTAATATTACGCTGCGCGGACTGTAGCCTCCGGCAATGTTGTTGAAATGCTGCGGACCACGTGGGGAGTCCAAGCAATAAGATATGGGATCCATCACGAGATCTTTTTTCCAGCGACTCTTCTCAGCTATTCCAACCCTAAACATGTAGGAGTACCCCTCGCAGTACGGAGAAACCATAACTGAACGTAATGGTCGATGTAAGCGGATAGTCAATACCACCAATTGCTTCGCTGATATACATACCATGCCAAACCTGGCCAGTCCTGTTCAATTTCTTGCTCAGCTTGATCTCTATTCGCTTCGAGTCCTTTGCGGTCTCTGGCGGATAAAGCACAAGGGAGAAATCTTCGCTCTCCCTTGCGTAAACAGCGAAGTTTGCACTTTCTCCTCTTGGCGAGAGCCCTAACGGTAGAGGATATCCTCTCGCTACAAGCAAATGACTGTTCAAGTCCCCACCCCCAATCTCAGTAACGCTTGGGTTTCCAGCAATCGGCTGCGGAGGCCCAAACGAAACCCTCGCCATTCTGTCCCACCCAAACTTCTCAACAGACCTCTTCTCTTAAACTACATATATGTGTCTAGAGACCAAGTAAACAAAAACACAACTCCAGATCTAGGTACAAATGAAACCTTCCCTAGTCAAAGATCTGTCCATCGCAAACGTCCCCAACCCCTTCCCCTCTACCACATCCCACCCCCCGCCTCCAACCCCCATTCAATACCGTTCCCCCTCATAAATAGATCCTCTTCTAAAACTAAAAATTTGGACTTCCAATGATTCAATACGCTCATGTTTTCTCTATCTTTTTACCCGGCCAATCTATGATCCAGATTCCCAAACAGAAAAACCAGTCTCTGCCTGTGCCATTGTCATCAATCTGACAGGAAACAACAAAATGACCCCCCCCCCAAAACAACCCTATTCAATTATCAGATTCTTAATGAAAAAAAACACACCAAAAACATTTCGTATTTATATCCATTCGCATAACCCCCTTCTATGTATATATCCAATAACCGATTTTATTCTTTTTTAATTTATATAGATCACATTCTAGTTTTCTACATGGAAACTCTTTACCCCCTTTTGAATCCGTACACTCTGTACGGGCAACCCCCCCAAGGCAGTTGGAAAATCCATAATCGCAAAGCTGTGCGTGCGCACCAGATGTTCTTCTTCATTCTTGAGCAAATCAATATATATATTAAGAGGAGAACCTTCATAATTGGTATTCTTTTTTCCGTTAAATTTATGCACTGGATATTTAAACTGTTTTTTGTTGTCGTTTTCTGATTTTTCTGCATTAATATTTTTTGACAATACACTTTAATTGCTGGCTGTCTGTTTTGTCTAAAATAGTTGCCATCGACGGATTGCAGTGGAGATTGTAAGAGGATTCTGAGTCCCACGTGCGGCTGGTTGGAGGGACCCCATTTCTTCTTTGGACTGGTGTTAGAGGTATTATCTACTGATCGTCGTCCTCTGGGCACCAGTGCCCTATGGTTAAGGCTAGTTACACCTTGCGCAGCTAGGCGGTTGGTTTCGCAACTGAGCAAGGCCTCGGGGGTACAGGCGCTTTAGCTGTCGCTTTTTTCTCATATTAATCGTATGCTACAAGATTTTTTAATATTTATTACGTCAAGGCAGACCTCAGCAGGCAAGTTTGGACCTCTCACAAGGAGCGCAGGGCTGCTCTTACCGAACCCTTCTCAGTGAGAACATTTACATCGTCACCTTTGATTTCCAGCACCTCAGGCTTCCCGCTATAAGAAAAAGACATTCCTGTGTCGATTCTCCATATCTGGTTTCCGCAAGCACAGTTTGCTCCGAATTCGTGCGGCGTATGGCTACGTAGAAGATTGCAGAGAAAAATGGCAGAACACAATTTAGCGAAGAATAACACAGTTGGTCTCTGCACGGATTGTTGAAGCCTTACCCGACCACCATTCTGTCAGCTTCCATCATGTTCAACGTTTTCTCCAGTTCCTTGCATGTGTTGGACGCCGAGAAGAGCCGCTGGTACGTAGAGTAGTCTCTCATCCAGACAGGAGACTCACTCGCTCTCAAGATCCATCTTGGCTCGGGCATCTTACCAAGCAACCACCCGCGAACCCTTTCGTTAATGGCTTCAATTGAGCCGAATGCGCGGACATGTTTAGTCGTCAGGCCGCCGTGAACAAATACATTCCGGCCAATCTGAAGGCATGTCCCCAGTCAACGTGTGAAGTATGTCACAATGAGCCTCTACGAATTCAATCCCTAAGCACGCTTATTGGCCAAAAAGCCTTGGTGATCCTACCTGAAGGACTAGGTTGCAGTCTGCCAACCTTACAGCAATATCTCCTCCTGGCCTTAACGCTACCGCCCGCTGCTTTGCATTTTCGGGAAGACTCTCAAACTTACTCCTTACTTCATCTGACATGGGCGTGGAATCGTCAAACACGGCGTCTTGAAAATCGCTGAACCCTCCCTCGCTGACGAACTTGAAGTCCAAAGCAACATTCAACAGTTCGTGATTGCCAAGCGTCATGTGTACATCTCCACCCTGCGCTTGCGCCTCTTCCTTCAAGGACCACAAAAGCTCGAGAATCGCAATCTCCTGATTGCCCCTGTCCAGAACGTCTCCAACCTGAACCAAGTTCGTGTTCCCTCCAATCCAGTTACCATCAGGCGTGATCAAGTTAGCCGCTCGGAGAGCCCTCATGGTAGCATACAAATCACCATGCAGATCACCAATTGCCACAATCCTTTCCACTTCCGGAAACCTGCATTGGATCTTCCCCTCAACAGTGCTTCCTTCAGCCTTGCACCAAACAGCCCCTCGTCTCCTTCCCTCTACCCTACGCAAATCTCTCCCAGAAGTGCTCAGTGGAACACTTGAAACAAAACTTGTTCCCATCATCGTTAGCCCTATTTTCAGTTAGAAAAGGATTCTGAAGTGTTTTGAAGAGCCCCTCTCATCCAAAAACAAGCTCAGCTTAACCATCAATTCAAAGCTGACCAGACACCTACTCCTCCATTCCCAGTTTTCAACCTGCTCCTCTAAAACGACTTGCAGCTACCAACGACCTGCTTACCAACGACTTCCAACCAATCGGCCATTTCACGAAAGCCACAGAAGCCAAATAGCCAATGATAATCTGTAATTAATCTATTCTATCCAATGGAGTGAGAAGAAACAGTTCCGTTGGAGAATATTTGATTCCTGGTTAAATATTCTCGATTTCTCCTCTTCCTAATTTGTGCGTTGCTTGTGTGCAATAAGCACAAATTGCTGCGAAAATTGCGTCCAAAAGGTATGATGGCAGGAACTAAGCCGGGGAGGGAAAGCTGTTCGTTTCTGGAAGAAGTTACACGATGATATTGACTATCGTTTGCTATTTTGGACTCGATCACGCGATAAATGATGCTTAGGGAATTACGCTCTTCATATTATGTTGATTTTCCGTATGTATGTCTGTATAGAATGAAGACCAAGCGCTTCATATCAAGGAACTTCGGCACCCTTGTACATGCTTCGCACTGGCAGGGTCTTATAGCGGAGCTGGGCGGCCCCGTAATGGAGCATTGGCGACGCCGTGCTAATAGTCGGTCCCGAGAACCCCTACACTCGCCCTTGGTCAGTGGGCACTGCTTCTATGTTCAGAACGGCGCGTCCCTCAAAGCCAAACAACTCCTCGATCTCAGGGACAATGGGAAACTAGTCCCTCGAGATGCAAGAGTGAAACACCCTGGTACCTTTGCTATAAGATGTTCGAGAGGCGGTACGTACTCGAGGCACTGAGATCAACGTTTGTGGCATAGGAGGGGCTATGAGGAGGTCGTTCCCCCAAGTTATACACTTCTCATATGCTTTAGGCATCATCTATTGCATCGTTGTCGAGTATGAATCGCATCGCAATGAAAACCCTTCTAATTCTCAACAGCGATCCTGCGTTGCCTTCTGACGACAAAATTATCAAAAATCAATGGAAAAGGAAGTACCATAACCAGTCCAGAAAGCCGGAGGCACATCTGGTCACTATACAGAGCCATACTCTTCACGGAGGATAAACAGGAGTGCGCAGATTGTACTGAGCTAGAAGTAGCAACTACAGTTGCAACACGGATACTTGCGAAGCTGGGGCTCGAATGAAATCTCGCCCGCCCCTCGTATATCCAAGCTTATCGTAGTCTGCTGTGTACAGTGATGCCAAAATATCTATCGCCTCCTGATTAATTTTGTCTCCGATGCCGTTTGTTTCCGTCTTGAATTCCGTAATGTCAAACACCGCTTGTGGAATCCTGGACATCCCTAGCCCGTTCAGAAGCTTTGTCGTGTCGGCCACATAAGATTCTGAGTGCAGGATGAAGTCGTACTGAACCTTGTCCATCCCGCAGATGACGTTGATCGAATCCCAGACCTCATCACCATCGAACCCGTTCTCCTGTACCTGCTTCAGAAATTCCACGAATGTCAATCTCGGGAGTTTCGATACGTCGTTGTTCCGGACGAAATCAACCCCCTTCAGGTGTTGCATGAACTGTTTGTATCCTTCCGAACCCGCGTCTTTCTTCACGAACTTGTCAACATACACAGCATGAAGCCTTGTTGAAGGATTTCTCACAAAGGCAATTCGCTTGTATCCGCTGGCAGTGAAAACGCTGTCCTTCTCCTGGGGGCTCAGATCCGTGAACCGCTTCAGCTTCGCAATCTTCGTCAGGGCGCTCTGCAAGGGGAATAAAGTAGCCCGCGGGGCTAGGCAGACCAAAACCTTTTTGCTGGGATCGGCATATACTGTGTATAGAACCTGCTCTCTCTTCTGGGGATCCGGAATAGTACCAGCAGGATTCCCTGCGGCGGCCGCTGGTTTTGGCGGCAGTGGCTTCGCGATTTGTGGCTTAGCACCGGCACCTGCCGCTATTCCAGTGCTCGGATTGGATCCAGGCACGGAACCCACCCCAGACGCTCCAGAAGGATTACTGCCCGTTGGAGCTTGAGGCTGGGGCGGTGGTGCAAAACCAGCGTCTCCCTGAACGGTTGCACTCTTTTGTGCCGGAAAGAGATCATCTGGAGAGATAATTACAAACACGGACGAGCTACTTCAGAACCAGATCTAAATTTCAGCCCCTTCATCAAACCCCCAAAAACAAGAAGCAAAGTCTGCTGAATGACCAATTTTACCAGATTGCAGAGGTGCGGTATTCAAAAGAATCGCCGGAACCACAAACCAGATGAAGATGAACACAGTTTGTAACTTTCCTGCCTTCCCGGCAAAGGTTGATGTCAACGAAAACAACCCAGTGTCCTGTCGCTTCTTGTAAGGGAGTTTTCTCCCCAAATCCATATTTGCAACAACGCACCGAGCTGCAAAAAAAACACACACACACACAAAAAAAGCCTCTTCAAATCTTCCACGCACTTTCCCTTGCAAAGCACTATTCAAACTATAAGATCAGAAAGTGCTCATTCATCTCATGCTCATCATCATCCACCCGCCCTGTCCCCTCCCTTCCCTCAATCCCTTCCCCCGCCAGAAGAGCTTTCACCCATCGCATTCTGACCCATGACAATCAGTACCTTCAAACGTCTTGACGTGTTACGACACATCCAACCCAATCAACAAACACTCCTATTTTTCAAGGGGCTCCTTAAATAATACAAAAATAAATAACAAATTCACATTTATAGAAAGATTTACCAAAGCTTTATTCATAATTATTGGAAACTTTATTCAATAATCACCAATCAAAAGTAAATAAAACCGGAGCGTACGCAGCGAACAGCCACGTGTCTCAATCTCATGGTTTATTATTCTTCACAAAACAATTTTATTGATTGATGTTCTCTTTTTTAAGAAATATGATTAGTTAATATTTTCGTTGTAGATTGATGCTTAACCCTTGCGATGATATTGTTGGCTATAATTTTAGGTATAAAGTTTTATATTTTGCCTAATTCAATCATTTCGAGAGTGACTGACCTCGGATGAGATCGGGGCTTAGGCAAGCACTTGGGCTGGTGCACCGTTGAATGCGGTGGGTGGACGGCTGCTTTCCTAACTAAGATTCTGAAACATGGACAATACAGAGGCCTTCGCTTGCTTTGTACCATCTGCAAGATGGGGCCGCAGCGGAATCGTCCGGAGCAGGACGTGTGTGGTGAGGTGTTCTGGAGATTTGATTCCGCAGTCGCACGCGGAGGTTCTCTCCGGGATTGAGAAGAGTATCAAGGTCGCTATGAGCGACGGAATGAAATTGTTAGAGGTTCAATTTCCGCCAACAGCCACAGCTGCGGCTTCCGCTGCACTGAACGAAACCATGGATGCAAATCGTCGTCATACTCGAGAGCTCATCAGAGGCTTTACGATGGAGTATTCTGGGCGTCTTTCGGTGGCTTTTCCAGATAAAGGGGAAGCTGTTCTCGCACAGAGATCCTGGAGAGTTGATGAGGGAGAAGACAGGTTTTATATCTCGACTATTGAGGCTGCTCCGCGAGATCCAAATGCTGAACTTTTCTTCGTTCTCAACCCTGGATTCAACGTCGATGAGTACATCAACCTAGAGAACTTTGACGACGAGAAAAGAACCGTTGTCGTGATCAACGGCGAACTGGATCGCATCAGAGGAGGGTATTATCCTCGAATATTCTATCCGAAACTGCACAAAGTAGCAGAGCGGTCTCTGAGAAAGTTTGTGCCCATATACTTCTTCAAATCCTATCCCAACCGTGGCACGCTGCTGCGTTCCTATCCGGGCCCCTGGAGATTGTTTTATACCAGCGGGCAGGGAGAAATAACGTGCCTGATAGAGTCCGAAGAACGGCCATCTTATCAAGAGATGGAAAGGATTCTTCGGAAAGCTGCGGATGACGAAAGGCTTAGCTCTTACGACGACGAAATGTGAAAAGGACTGCAGGACGTCCTTGGGAAGTTCTTGTGCGTTTGCTGACGTGCTCTGCTTCCTTCAATTTCAAGGTCTTCAACGCCGCTATGGGAAGACAGCATGCATCTCATCCTGTCTCGACTATTGCAAAGGATCGGGCAGGAACTCCGAAGTTGCCCACGGAATGGGTTGTGGGGAGCTAATTACATTGAATAACTAAAATTTTGTTTATGCGATACTCTATATATATGTCGTTCACGAAAACGAAAAACCAAAGTTCCTCGAGAGCTACTCCTGGTCGAGCAACGACCCGACGACTTCCTCGAATTTGTTCATCGCCATTGTTACTTCCTCTTCGCTGACGATCAACGGCGGGAGAAATCTGACTACCGAGGGCCCAGCGGGTACCAGAAGCAGTCCATTTGCAGTGCTTTCCTTGATTACATCAACAGACGTGAAACCAGAGTCTGGCTTAAACTCGACTCCTGATATCAGACCCCATCCTCTGATGTCAGCAACAAGCTCGGGGTGTTGTTCCTTCAGCTTCTCAAGTCGATCCCTAATCTGATCGCCTCTCTCTTGAACGTTCTGAAGAAAGTCAGGATCAGTCACAGTTTGCATAACAGCTATCCCAGCTGCGCAGCTAAGGGCGTTCCCACCGAACGTAGACGCGTGTTCACCAGGTCCGAAAACATTTGCCTTCTCTGTGCAGAGTAAGGCCCCGATGGGTACTCCACCACCGAGGCCCTTAGCAAGCGTGAACGCGTCAGGGACAACGCCCAGGTTTTCGAAGCCCCAAAGCTTGCCGGTTCTCCCCACGCCAACTTGTACTTCATCCATTACGAGGAGCGCGTCAATACTATCACAGAACTCCCGTACAGCCATGAAGAACTCTTTCTCGCCAGGGACCACTCCCCCTTCCCCTTGACAAGCTTCTAGAATAATGCCAATGATCTTGTTGCCGTACTTCTCAAAGGCAGCTTGAAGGGAGTCGATGTTGTTGTACTCCACGTAGTCGAAGCCGGGCACCATCGGAGAGAAGTGCTTTTGATATTTGGTTTGTCCAGTGGCCGTGACTGTGGCCAATGTCCGACCGTGGAAACTTTGTTTTGCAGTGAGGATTACACCGTTTTCATTCCCGTGCTTTTCGCTTGCGTACTTCCTGAGAAGCTTGATGGCTGCCTCGTTTGCTTCGGCACCAGAGTTGCAGAAGAATACTTTATCGGCGACTGAATTTTCCACCAAAATCTTCGCCAGCTCCCCTTGCTGCGGAATATAAAAGAGATTTGAAACGTGATGAAGTTTGCTCATCTGCTCCACGACAGCGTTGTTCAGAATCGGACTTGCGTGACCCAAGGCACAAGTCGCGATTCCCGACACAAAGTCGAGGTACTCCTTGCCAGTGTCATCATACAACAAACAACCTTTGCCCTCAGCGATGGTGATGTCATACCTCCCATAAGTATTCATCACATACTGCTGCGTATCAGCCTTTCCCTGCGAAACAGAAGCCACCGCTAGGGAATCAACAGACGCGACCATTCTAACTGAAGAACATTTCTTCACCTCACGCCTACCCCTCCTCAGTTCAATTCTACCCGCACCAGCAACAAACCCCAGTCCCTCCATCCTCGCCAAACAAAATCACCCCCACCTTCCCCACCAACCAACCAAACAACAGACCCTCCCCAACGCCCTTTCCCACAGCTCCAAAATCACCTCAATCCTAAAGGATCTCTACCAGAATGTCCACCCACCCCAACCCCTCCCAATCATCCCTTCCCCTTAACCCCCCCCCCTCCATCCCAGATCTCTCTACCAAACAAAGATCCCCTTAATATAGTATTAAGATAGGCTCCTAGGCACCAGGATACCCCCTCTCCCCTCCTATCATCCAAATCCCATTCCCCCCATTTTTCCGTATTTTTCCCTTTTCCCCAGTTTCCAACATTTTCCCAATTTTCCCCGTTTTCCCCATTTTCCCCATTTTCCCCGTTTTCACCATTTTTCGCCGTTTCTCCGTCCCATTATCCAACACGGAGTCTTCCGTCAATAGGTTGGTTCAGATTACGCGTCTCAAAATTAGATTGGTGTTCATAAGAAAAGAAAATTAATTTTTCAATATTTGTTTTCTGAATCTAATTATATTAATAATAAAAATCCGCCGACATATCCATTTGTTTTACAAAATAAACCGATTCTTAAGTACAAGTTATAGTATTTCAAAAACAATTCTTTTAACCAATAGACGTGCTGATCTTTTCGTCGATTATCCAATTATTAATTCATACTAACAGTTTAGTTGATGTTAATTGGACTATTATGGTGTGGGAGACGAAAAAACTTCCACAAGATCTAATATTTTTTTAGCGAATAATAGCGCGTGAAGGAGGCTTTGTTCTTTCTCGAGTTGTTATTTTTAGTATGTTTTGGTTGATATTTTTTTGGATTTATTGGAGCAGGATGGATTTAGAGCTCCAAATAGTGGAATCTGGTATTGTACTGTAAGGAATACGATATTGGCGATAGTCGATGCTCGACAGAACCTGTTGTGACCGCTTCCATCGTCTGAGCTGACCAAGGCAGACGACTGGAAGGACGGGAGTAGTACCCATCTTAATCAGGCCCACTCTTACCTTTTTTTTAAACAAAAAAATCGCGGCCTGCTTTTCACAGGCTCTTGGAGTTTTTGCAGATATCTCCATTCCATTGCTTGTGCGTTGGGGCAATAGCTCTTGTATCCAACCTTTAACACGGAGTTTATGTCAGCAGGACTCTGCCTGCACGCAACAGGCGAAGGGTGTTCCTCCCTACTATCGGCGGTTCTCAATCTAGATTTTGAGGTTGTCAGTGCTCGTTGGTGAGGCTCCATGTGGAGATTTAGTTCAAAGTACAATGTTAGGTCTAGGCTTTCGCTGTTGCCGTGATGCAACAACCATATGGAGTTAAATAAACGCGCTCATTTCTTCTAGCGTGCTTGAAACGAGCAACTGATGAAGAGACCTGCTACTTGGGTCGTGCTCCGCGCTCGATATTGAGCTTCGCGACATAATCGAGGAGCTCTTCCTTCTCGGTTTCTTCTCTGGCAAGTTCTTCTTCGTCTTGATCCTCTTCGTCCTCTGTGAATCACAATAATGAAACAATCAGAAGATGTCGGAGCTCAAATCCAATCCTATCCAGCAAGAGGTTCAACACTATTCCATAACTTTGGGGTGAGAACTTTAGCAGGTGTGGTCGATTCTTACCCCGTTCTCTTTCGTCCTCTTCAGGGGCCCACATTGTGTTTCTTGCAGATGAGCGATTCTCGTTCTTATCTCGATCCTGTTGAAACGCTTCGTATGCTTCTTCTGCATGTCGCTGCTCTTCCTCCGCTCTTTTTCTTGTTCGAGCTTCCAGATCGGGCCGATAGCTTTCATCGTACTCTTTCGCCGCAGTCTGGATCACGGCGAACAGGTCGTCCATACCCTCTCCGGTAATGGCTGACACCCCTACTGAGTGAATATTCTTATAGAATTCTTCTAACGCTATCGCCATCGACCTAGCGAGGGAATCTGCAAAAGTAGATTCTTCTCGAAGAACCTCATCAAAGACCGCGTAATCTTCCATCCATGAAACTGCAAAGTCGTGCTTCTCAGCGTCGATCTTGTTAAACACGACGACCAGGGGCAGTCTCGTCTTGTACAAGATACTGCACGCATACCTGAACATTGAAAGAAAGTTAGTCGAAATCATTAGCTACAGCGTGGGCACTTCCTACTGGGGTTACTACTGGGATCTGCTGATCTTACATCATGTTGCTAACAAAGGTCATCGGGCTCTTACAACGGACTGTGTCAACGACGAATAGGACACACGTTGGGAAGGTAGTTGCCAGGGATTCCGTAATAATCGACCCAGAAGCTGACCACGTGAACACTTCGATTTGACCTGGAGTATCAACGAACATGTACTTGAACTGGTTTCTTCTCTTCTCCGCAAGTTCCAAGACAGTCTGAAACTGCGCCGCAAACAGGTTCAAACACGTAAGTATTCCTCCGTTCGGTCCTAATCTGTACTGTTCCATCACGTTCTTATACTTGATCGAGTCACGAATATCGATGTTCGCCCTGTACGGTACATTCAACACCGCAGGATCCAAGTTCAAAAGATACGCAGGCGTTCTCGACGAACTCAAATTCGCAGCAATCTGCTGCATGAGCGTCGTCTTTCCAGACCCGGCCATCCCGATAATAATACATGCCGGAGGACCGGGGCTTCTCCCAGGTCCAGATCCCTCATCTCCACTCCTCGCTCCTACCGTCTCACTCATTCTACTCCCTCATCCAAAGCATCATCCTCCTACCGTAGCCTACTTTTCAAAGGCACACAGTAACGAGTTCCTATGCCACCGTCACTCGCACTGCTCGCCTCTCACTAACAATCGCCGTCACGTCCGCTACGCAAACAAAGCAGGCCTGTTTTTTTTTGCTTGCTTCCAATCGTGTTTTAAATGTTCAGTAGAACTTGGAACACACAGGGATTTGAAAGCCTCTATAAGATGGAGTTCAGCTTTCCTCAATCATCCATGGAAACCAAGCAGGCAGAAAAAGCAGAAGGTCTGTCCACTAGGTTAATCTAGCCCCTTCGATCTGAGAGTCTGTAAGTGACTTAAGTAATGAAATAGTCGGTTGCCAGAGAGAACCCTGGAACTCCTCTCGCTGGTGGGCTCTTTGTACTCCGACAATCGTGAATAATAATGTAGATCCTTCTATTGAAGTTCTCAATGAAGAAACCTTCTAGATCAGCTTGACGACTGCCCCGCCCGGTTCCCTACGCCCCGCGCGGATCGGAGGATTTTCTGTGACCGTGACTCATTGTGGATAGAACCGTGCCTGAGACAGGAGGCTCGGGTATTGTAAAAGAGCTCGGTCCACCTCGATGAACCCATGGTGCTCTACATTGCTTCCAAGGCCATGAAAGTAAAGTTTGGCAACGCGTGCTCGGACACGGTTGACTTAGACAGTCCTAGAACCTCGAAGCCAACACGGTTGTTGGTTCCTTCCTGCCCTTCGGGGAAACTACATCAGTACAGAGATCAACTCATGTTTTTGTGAAGTAGTAGAGCAGCAGGAACAAGCAATCTAGCAACTAGCGTAGCGAGCTCAGACTTGTCGCTGATACAGGAAGTTTCAGACTTGACGGCGCTGATACAGGAAATACACCGGTTCCTGGAGGGCTATGATCCAACTGAACCACTGCAAGTCCTTCATTGTAATGTGAATCTACAAAACTTTCTGCAAAACAAAAGGTTTGCCACTGGGAGAAAGGTTTCCACTAGTGCCGTCTACAATCCAAGGACCGAGAGTTATACGCAGCGGCGTATCCTTCAGAGTCATCACAGCCAGGACTAGTGAGTTCTCAGCGTCACTCTTGACAACGCCTTCCATAACATAGAAATCATTCTGCGGTCCAAAGTCGTACAAATATCTGCCAATGAAAAGATCGTTCACCCAAGCACATACAACGACGCTGTCCCTCGCCTCAAACTTGAGGCATAGTGGAAAGCGGTAAGACTGTTCAGGTCCTTGGAAACTGGTCCGGAGCCACTGGATTCCATCTTCAGTCTTGAGGTCCAACCCCATGGGTGATTCTCCGGGAATTGAATCCCAGCTTGGGTTGTCCGAATCGAAACTTTCCGCGACAGCTTCGTCTTCCAGAGGAAGCCCGGTTGTGTTGAATGGGTCGTTCAGCGAGGAGACCGGCACTCCGTAGACGTCCCACCGTTGGTTCCGAGCGGGGCCAGACAACGATGCAGAGATCAATCCACGACGGTTGCGAGCGTCATTGAGAAGGAACGGTTGCCTGCTTTGTCCCAGACTCATAACTGCGATAACAACTTGGTGCGATGCTTTTGCGGGGTCCAGGTATTTCGTCAAGTTGACCCTGCAAGGAGCAACCCAAACAAGAACATAAAATTCAGGGCAGGCTCATTAGTGCGCCACGCGATGGGCAGGCAGGAAATCCGATGCACTCTGACAGTGTAGTGCTTGTGCACGTACCTCTTCTTCCCCGCCCAGGTCAAATCTACTGCGTGCATTGCTCCAGCAGAGATTCCGTTGTGGCTGTAACAAAACTGGCCTTCAACAGCATGGCCGTCGCAATACACCATAGCAATGTGCCTTATGTTCAGCTTGAGTGACACCTAGACAACGTTGGGTAGCGATAATCGAACCAAAATCAGGTGACTTTTCCAGCCGGAAGTGTGTGTTTCCGGGTCGGACTTGAGAACCACATGGAGCGATGTGGGCGTACCTTTGCACCTCCAGAAGCTTCGAAAGTGCAGCGATATGTTGTGTAGCCAGAAGTAAAGTGGTGATCAAGAGGATCCCTTTCGGTAGCATAGTCAATCTTCTTCCATTCGACATCCGTAGACCAGTTAATCCTCCGTCGTTTCCAGCTTTTCAGAGGGAGGTAATGTCCGTCGGCCGCAGGAAGAACTGAATCAATACTCGGCGAAAGTGAGAGTTTGAAGGCACCAGGTAGGACGTCCTGAACGACAGACGCAACAGGAATGAAAGAAGGGTCCGGAGGGCTGGTACTGCTTCCGACATAGTAAACTGTCCTATCATCCCGGCCGGCTTCGATGGAGACCTCGCCGCTTGGTAAAATGCAGATCTCCTCTGCACCCCACGCGCAGGCAAATTCCGCTTTCGCCGAGGGTGCGTACGAATCGCTGGAGGAATCCAGAAGGGCAGTGAAAGTTTTCGAATCCTGTTCACTGATAGCCAGCATTCTCATCAAAACAGCTCCGTTCTGATCGAGCAGAGTAGTGGCACAGGGACCATGGAAAGCCAGTGAAACGCATTTCCCAATGTTTGCTTCCGTGGACGCCGACACGTCGACTGGTAACGACCCGTTCTCACCACCTTCGAGATCAGCTTGCGAGAGCTCCTCTAGGGGTGCCTTCCATTGAGATTCGCCCGCGGTTTTATCCGAGGAGGACACCTTCGATGACCCTGTTATGGTACCATCAATGGTGGTCCACTGCACTTGAACAGACGTCAAATCCCCTCTCACCCTAAACAATACCCTACCGAAAGGATGGTCGGAGAGGCTGAGAACCCACAGTTCCGCTCCGGCGACCACGCCTCGCGTAACGACGGGTATTGTACTCAAGTGCATGGTGATTCCATCAGTAAGCTGAACATTTGCGGGCAGAATCAGCGAGTCTTTGAACGCCAACTCGCAGGGGAAAGCGACATCATTGTACGCAAGGGTAAATCGAGATCTTTCTAGTTTTCCAGTGCTTGAGAAGTTGCGGAGAAAAAGGAAACGCGACTTCGTCGAGTCTCCACCATCGCCTCTCGCTGCACGACGAACTTTCACAAGCAGATTGGGCAAGCTGCAGGAAATCAAGCTCGAGTCCGCAACCGATTCCGCGATGCCATATTTAGCGAACGATCTATGAAAAAGTGCCTTCAACCGCAACCGCCTCCCTCGCTCTGAGACCTTCCCAAACTCCCGAATGTAGGCTGAATAGTCATAAGATGTATACACTTCAGAGTCTCCAGAGGCGCCGTAGTTGGTGCCGCCATACGCAGTGTAATAGTTTATAACCGTGAGTCCCTGCGCCGCTAGGGAGCTGTGCAAAGTCGCTGAAAATGAATCGCCAAAATAATTGTACAAATCGTCGTAGTCTCGTTTCCTCGCCCACTGGTTGATCCACCCTACTTGCGTCTCTGCACACACCACGGGAGCTCCTTCCGCAGCTCCTCCTATGGCGTCAAACCTTTTCTCCAGAGTGTCAATGTACCCAGCTAGACTCTTCGTGTTCCAGCCATTAGGTGGCGGAGTTGTTCTGCGCAGAAATCGAATCCGAAAAAAACCAGAAAGGAAATTCAGAGAACGCCTGACAAAATTGGAAAGCAGGACAACGTCCCAGGACTTGATTCTACTCTGGTTGGATCCCTTATGCGGGTGCTCACCTCTCACCAACAGCTGAGGTACTCTTGTAAAGACAATGAATACAACCGAGATCGTCTCCACCAATACCCAAGCCGCCAATGCAGAAGAATTCCAGAAACGCTGCACACCCCGCGATCTGAAAAGGCCCAACCGCGAGTGAGGATCGATCGGCACGATCATCACGAGGTGCGAAAACGAAGTAAAGGTCGACACCGTAAATGTCCGTCCTGTACTGCGGGGTAGATGGAAGCCAGCAATTTTTGAGATAGTGGTTTTTCTTTCCCGTTGCCCAAGATCCATGGGGCATGTCGTCGTTGTGAAAGAAGGGAACCGTAGATCCGCTTTCTCTTGCACACGAAGCGAGGGATCTCATCTCTTCGTCATCAGCGAAAGTAATTCCGGGCACCTTATGGAGCAGTTCATTTTCGATCTGCAACAAAATCACACAGCCCGTCGGGTTGGTCGTCCTTTCGTGGTTTTTGATAATGGCAAGAATGTTCCGGTAATAGATGTTCTGGTATTCTGCTAACTTGGCATCAAACTTTTTCATGAAGTGTCTCTTCAGATGGCGGATGCGTACATTCCGCTTCGCAAGGAGCCAGGTTGGGAATCCTCCGCCCTGGGTCTCAGCGCATATGTAAGGTCCAGGCGCTGCAATTACGAAGAGTTGCAATTCTTCGCAAAGATTGAACAGTTCCTCGATATCTCTAGAGCCATCACTGATGAAAGCATCCTCAGACGGGCTGTGGTAACCCCAGTGGAAGTAAAACCGGACCGTATTGAGACCCAGAGACTTCATCTGCAACAAGATTCGCTTCCATCTGGATCTATCAGGAATTCTCCAATACTGAAACTCCCCAGATACAATGACAGTCGGCTTTCCGTCGATGAACATACATTGACGAGACCAATTCACCCTCGATCCATATTTCTCAGCATTGTACTTCGTTGGTTCAGCGCTGGGATTAGCAGCGACGAGCACATCCTTCATGGCTTCCTTCCTGAAAAACAGGAAATAGGTACTCTATTCTTCCCACGAAAAGGGACAGAACTTCAATCAGTCCAGTCACACGCTTCCGCTTCAAAACAGTATGGGTAAAGAAGGTCTCGTGATCACCTTCCCCGACCAAGGCCTTGCTCTCCCTCAAAAGTTTTTGTGACCAACAGCGGACAGTTTCCCAGCATATGAACCCCGTTCGGGTGCTCAGCGCCCAGCCTCACAAGTTGAAAGCGGCTTGGGAACCATTTTGCACGGGAAATTTGATGTTAGCTTGTTGCCGTGCAACACTTTCTTCCGGGATGTTCGATCTCGTTCTCCCAGGTGCTGGAATGACATAGTTTTGGGCTATCATGCGCGCAGACTTTGTTATGTGTCATTGATGCAGGAGCGATGTTTGGTATTGACTTCAGGGCATGTTGACCTGTTGAGTGTGCTCCTCAAGGATAAAGCTTGCACCTGACTTCGGTTGGATTTAGCAAGTTCTGTCGACGTCAGCTAAAGATTTGCCGTGAAAATCGACAACGGGTTTTCTTCTAGCCCTAGGTTCAGCAGTATCCCAGGTAACGGAGAGAGACAGGAGCTTATCAGACGGAGTCTTGAAGATAGTACCCGCGATCCGTCATGGGACATTGCTAGGGACAACAAAAGTTGATACGGGGCAGTGAAACGATCTGTTCTTTTCGGAAGGGACGATCGCGAGAACAATAATTTCATTGTCAACCGACAGAATGTCGCAAAATTTCTCCTCTCATAAAGCTGAGTCCATCGTCATTGAGACTGCAACCCCGTTCAGTGAAAGCCTCAAATTGAATAAGCCCTCCGTCATAGTTGTGTGATCTAACATTATCCATATTTTTGTTGAAGCCATCAAGACAAGAATTTGAAGCTCTGTCATGCGCACAAATGAACTGCAGGCCGCGGATTTGGTCGTAGATCGGAGTGCTAGTGAGTTGGATCCTAACGAAACCAACTCGTGATTCACACGTTTCACAACTCTCTGAAAAAAAAAAAATAGGCCAGAGCTTGAGACTTGCCCTCTCTTATGCGTACAAGAGTGTTTTTCATCAGGGGACCACACTGTATGCACGATTGTATGAGCACGTACATGCCAACGTCGTGCCCCACAGGGTCGCGTACAATCGCATACTAATAATCTCCCATCGACAATCAATAACGCTTTCCCATCGATATTGTCATCCTCCAAATACAACCAGTTTCAGTAATCCAATCAAAACAAGTGGAAAATATTAAATATTATTGGCATCATGTCATGGAAACGACTGAAATTCTTATGACACTTAGACTCTCATTGGAGTACCGGGAGTTCAAATTTATTTCATTTTTTCAAAAAGCAATACCTTCAAAGACCCAACCCATGTATTTCTACTAATATTCAACCCCGGATGGATGGCCACAAGTCGATGTGAACTTCTTTTTTGAGGTTTTCTTTTTTACCTTGTAGCAGTATTTTCGAAATAAGTTTACTCATTATTGAGGTTCGTAGAGTCAAGGAAGCAATTCCCTCCATAAGACCTGGGACCAAGATGGATCATAATAGGTTTTAAACCTATTAATATCTTACTATCCTTAAAAGAAATCCTCTAAAATAACAATTTAAGAACACAATTGTGTTGATCAGAGACCAGGCGCTCCAAATTTGAGCGAACTACTACCATATAGTTCTAAATATTATATAAAAAAGCACGAATCATAATCTGAGATTTTAGATGGAATAAATATTTTAAAGTAAGTACATATTGTATATGAATTCCTGGACTTCATAAACTCACTCGGCTCAATTGATTGTCCAATCAGTTCACCGCTGATTTCTAGCCAAGGCTTCCCAGCCAATAATCATGCAGACTCTATATCCCAACCCCACCCCACCTTTTTCCTTGTTTCTTCAAAGCTACACAGATTTTTCCTTAATAGTTGAAGAAAAATCGAACAAGTCGTTTTTAGAATTTCGATGGTTCCGGACCGGTGCGATCCGGTGCGATCTACTTTTTCACCCGTCCTGAGGAATTGTTGATATTTGTTCAGCGACAAAATGGTAAGGGATAGGTATAAATACTGTTTCAGTTGATCGTATTGAGTTTTACTTGATTTAGTTCAGTATTTAATATTCTCATGACATTTTGTAGGGGGTTGGGTTGTGTACAAGTACAGGATTTGATCTCGATCACTGGTGGGGGCTGGGCAGATGCACGGTGTGTGAGTTTGGGAGTATGGAGGTTTTGTGGGGTATATATGGAAAGGGTGCAACCAAGTTGATGAACGCTTTGCTGGGATGAGATCGGAGGCGATGGCCGACTGGGGTAGAAGATTATTGAAGAGAATATTTGCTGAAGTTTCAAGTGGAGGTGGATTGCGCAGATCAAATTCTGAAGGGTTGAAGGTGCGTGGTTTTGCTGAAACTGCGAACATGGCAAAGGCACCAACAGTTAAGCTGGCCAATGGGGCGGAGATGCCGGTGATCGGTCTTGGGACGTGGAAATCTCCTCGTGGCAAGACCGGGGACGCGGTTCGAGCTGCAATTAAGGCAGGATATCGGATGATTGACACCGCGAACGATTACGGAAATGAGGACGAGGTCGGAGATGCCATTAAGGATATGATCGACGAGGGGGTTGTCAAAAGAGAGGAGCTGTTTATCCAGTGCAAACTGTGGAACACCAACCATCGCAAGGATCACGTGAAACCAGACCTCATGGCGACACTGAAGGATCTGAAGCTCGACTACGTGGATTCCTTCGCTGTCCATTGGCCGCAGGCATGCCCGGCGACTGGGGAGGCGCCAGCTCTTGGAGCGGACGGAATCGACCCAAAGCCCAGGGACCAGCCCACGATGTTCCCGCTTGAGGCTGATGGCATGTACGCATGTGATTATGACTGTCACTTCATGGAAGCATACCACGCCATTGAGGATCTGGTTGACGAAGGCCTGGTCCGTGGAGCTGCAATCTCCAACTTCAACGCCAGGCAGGTGCACGAGGTCCTGGAGAACTTCAAGAAGCATCCCCCAGTCGTCCTCCAGAACGAGTGCCACCCTTACTTTCAGCAAAAGGACATCGTTGATGTGTGCAATAACAACGGAATTGTGTTCCAAAGCTACTCTCCCCTTGGATCGGGAGATAGGCCGTGGGCCAGGAAGCCTGGAGAAGTCGAGCTCCTGGACGATCCACGACTGCAGGAAATCGCGACCGCCAAAGGCAAGTCAGTCGCCCAGGTGGTGCTACGGTGGCACATGGACCGGGGAATTACCGCGGTGCCGAAGAGCATTACCCCATCTCGAATTGCCACGAATATAGACGTTTTTGACTTCACCTTGAGCCTTGAGGAGATGAAGTTGTTTGACAAGCTCAACCAGGCAAGGAGGTTCCTGATGTGGGATCCGACCTCGCTGCATCCGGATTACCCCTTCAGGGACGACCTTCCGTTCGGATACAAGACCGCACAACCACTCAAGGTTGCTGCTCGCGCATCGAAGTAACCAGAGGAGTATCGCCCGTGTGCGCCATCGCCCAAGCCGTGGATGATCAACACATTTAGAGCTAATCGTCCGCGCTAGGACGAGACCTTGAAATAAAAGATAACTCTTTTTTTTAACGAACCCAACTTTCCTCCAGACTATTTCGACAATGACGCCCACATAGACCTTTGGCATGCCCTTCGAAAAGCGAAGACTTTCCAAATCTACTCTACCCTTCAAGTTCATGTTCCTTTCACAGTGACCTTCATTTCAGGGACAGACCACTACGGGCGCAATACAACGACAACCTCGGAGAGAAGCTCGACCGGAAAGCAAACTCATCCCACCGCGCTCCCTTCCCCGCCTCTCGCCGGTAGGACGAGAGATGAAAAGGGCGTGAACTGTCACCTAACCGTCCGAACTAATACTGAACGAGTTTCTCCGTAAACTGAAAATAGTCAATCATGCCGTCCCGATCGACGTTAGCTTCCTTAATCATTTCATCAGCCTGCAGGAGGGGTATTCAGTGGGTGAGGAGGCGTGCAAAAATCGATTCAATGTTTCAAGCACGAGCGTTCCATACCTCTGCATTTGTCAGTTTCTCAACTCCTCCTATCGTGGTCATAACGTGACGCAGTTCCGTTGCAGCGATTTTTCCCACACCCTCCTAATTAAAACAAGTATGCGCAATAGCCAGAGTCAACGATCTGGAACAGCACTCCATAAAACCATCCAAAGACCGAATTCGGAGCATCGCAGCAGACCTTATCAAATACTCTGAAAGCTTCACAAACTTCTTCTGCAGTGAGTCCAGTTCCTTTGTTCTTTTTCATTACCGACTCAAAAACTGCCAAAAGAAAGATCATCAAAAATATCAGCTTTCCAGCATCAAGCAAACAACGACGGTAATGAGCGGGTGTTTCATTCATACCCGAATAATCAACAAGCCCAGTGCTTTGAGGATCAATCTCAGTAATGATCTGCTTCACCTGAGCCTGAGTAGGGCAAGCTCCGAGAGACCTCATCACAGTACCAAGCTCATCCGTTGTAATCTTACCTAAACCACACAAACATCACCAGGGAAGGCAAAAAGAACTCCTTTCAAAACGCTAGAACAAACAACTGCTAAATCAAGCTCCACAGCTGCCACTCCAAATCAAACTTACCGTCCCCATCGCGATCAAACAAGTTAAACGCTTCCTTGATCTCTTCCTCCTCCTCCTTACTCAGCTCACCCGCCATCTCTACACACACCACTCAAAATCTGCGAACTTGACGAACTCTAAACTCTGCAACAGATCCAAACAATAAATCAATGCCTTCACAACCTCACATTTCCCACCTGCAACCGACCCCAATCCTCATCCCCCGCCTCTCCCGTCCCACCACATCACCATCCTTAATATCCTCCCCCGCTCAAAACCCAAAACCCTCTCTGAAATCCCACAAGAAAATATATTTCCGAACAAACAAAAGCAGTCCCCCTCTGAAAAACTTGCCTACAAAATCTGGAACACAATATATCTATACAAATCATCACCATATTTCTCCCAATATCTCCAAGTCACCTCCCCCACTTTTGCAGAATTAACTCCCAATATTTACGGTCGATATTTAAATTATTCTCATTTTGAAATGCGCTTTTCTCCTTGAGCTGCGCAGGGGATAAGGAAAAAATCCATAATGATAATAAAAAAGCGGGAAATTCACGGTTTGGAGAATTATTGCTCTTTAAAAAGGTATATACCTTTTATTTAGAATTTATCGTCGAAATAGATCAGAAATGCACATAACTCTAGAACCCATGGAGTTTAGATTTGTTCCCAAAATCAAGCATATTTTAAAATGGTGGATCTTTTTATTTGTTCTTCGATAGGCTAATAATCTTTTATTTGGGATGGAACTTCGTTCTGGATCATTTTCGAAGGTATTTTAATGCCCAATCTGGTTTGCGTTGTTTGAAGTTGTCCTATTTACTCCATTTTCAACAAAAATAGTTGTGCGAGTAGGATTAGAGGCATTGTTCAGGGTTGGTTTGAGGAGTAGGAGAGAAGAATGAGGTGTGAAGCCATCTTCATCGCAAATGTCCCTACTCCTAGACGTGGGGCTTCAACATCAAGAGTTTCTCAAAGCTGTTTACTGTTTACCACCTTGTACTTGTACGGTGACTGATTTGTCGAAAGCCTGGAGAGCATTGGATTGCTGTTGCTAGGCTTCAACGCCTAGCAACAGCGCCACGATACCACTTGTTCAGCGTCTGTGCTGGAACTCCCAAGTAGAAGCCGGCGACAATGATCTGATTCAAAACTGTGGTTCGGAAGACCCCAAACTCTTCCCACCTCCGTCCACTAGTGACCTGTTGAAATATAGATACGTCAGTCTGGGTCAATCTTCCCTTCTCTCTGCGTTGCATAGACAGCAATTGTCTGGAGTTGAGGGACTCACTGCACTTTCGTTCGCAGTGATCACTCGGCCAAGCCGTTTTGCATTCCTGGCCATTTGAAAATCTTCCATGAGTGGTATGTCGGGAAAACCACCCAGTTGGTTGAAAGTCGTTCGTCGCATGAAGAAGCCCTGGTCACCGTACGGCATGCCGAAGAACCGACTTCTCAGGTTTGCTACGGCTTCGATGAGCCTAATCCCCCGAACATTGGAATCGATCTTAAGACGGAAAGCGCCTAGGCTAACGGTTTCATCTTGCAGGGTTGACCTTGAATATAAACCAACCCGATCTGTTAGCGCTCTAGAGGAGAACGTAAGTATTGAAGGTTGATGTATGGAACAATTAATCTGCACCCATACCGAACAACTTTGTCGAATCCAAAGGGCAATCTGGTGTCGGCGTGCAAGAAAATCAAAAAGCTTCCCTCCGCGCTTGGCACTGCGTTGTTCAGCTGAGTTCCTCTACCTCTTCCTGCTTGTATCAACCTGTGAAGAGGTGTAACCGTTTGCGGCGTCTAGTAAGAGGCTTCAACAGAAAACGTCCGGACGAGAGGACCATGCATACCTCGCTTTTGCTGTTTTCACCAACCGCTTCGTGCCGTCTACAGAGCCGCCGTCAGCAACGACGATATCCAGACGAGTGTCCTTTTCCACAACACCCTCACGCAGTGCCCTGATCGTCGACGCTATCGATCCCTCTTCATTCAATGTTGGGATAATGACCGAAACTACTTCATCTCTCATTAGTAGACGAACAGATCCTCAAGCACGGAAGACCTCGAGTCAAAGATCAACCGCCCAACTCCACTATTTCCTCAGGTGAAAGACTCCAATCGAGTTCGGTTGACACGGAACTCACTTGCAAGCTCATGTCATGGTAGAACACAGGATGATCCGCACATGCAGCAACCAACGAGAAAGTGCTTGTGGACGTGCAGATCTCTTACCAGCCCTCTTGGGGTTGGATTAGTCTGCGGTTACGCTCTCGCGGCATGGCACGTCCCAACGGGTGGGGGTGGGGGAGACCCGCGAGGCAGAGCGGGACGAATCCTTTTTCTTTGCTATTTGCCACAGCAAGCAACAGTTTCCCGAGCTTCCCGGGTGCCCTCCGTGATCCGTGCTCTCTCGGGTACGGCTGCTCTCTCGGGCATCCGTGCTCTCCCGAGGCCATAAGATCGGAGACGCATCTCAGTTGGGCGGGAAGGGAGCTGAGTGGAATTAGGTATTTGTGAAGCTTGCTCGGCAGATCACGACGGAAGCTAAAACACTGGTTTCTCGTCATTTTACGATTAGCGGAAGCTGTAGAACAGAATTCTTGACCACATTTTAGAAACGAACCCTAGCAAACGGCAGAATGAATACCATTCGTCGTCACGAAGCTTCGGCTTTTTAACCCTCACAAGACAAAAAACTAAGGGATGCGATCTAAAAGGTCTGCTTTCGGGCATTGAGAATGCTCGATAGACTCCTCGCTTCGAACGCAAGTTTGAATGCGAATCGATCAACTTGTCCCTCGGAGTGCATACGGAATTCAGAGGAAGTACGGAAAAATTGTAGACTTTGGGGCGGCTTTGAAAATGAAACTTTACCCCACTGCCGCGCAGCTCAAGGCTAAGCAGTAAATAGCCGGAGCCCTGCAGCGTTGTGTTCTATCGAACCACGTAAATAACTTCGACATTACCCTGTTTGTTCAACTCTTGCAAAGTTCGTTTTAAGCCCATTTTATACTATTTGGAACCGCCCAACGAAACGGGTTCTGCAGTGTTTGGGCTCGTTGAAAGGAAGTTCGCCCGCCTATGCAAGGGCGACCACTCCCTTGGTGGACTCGTGATACTGCAAATCGGATGCCAGAGTTGCGCATGGTGAGACGAGTGAAACTAGATTGCTCTTTTCGCTTTCCGTTGCTTCCCACAAGCATCTGACCCAATCAACTTCTCGCTATTCGAGTACTTTGCAGCCACAATGTAGAGACTCCAGCACACGTGGAGATAGCTCAAGCAGCAAAGGAAATCAAGCACTTTCAAGGCGCGTAGCTCCGCATCAGAACGCAGCAAGATCGATCTCAGCTTCCCCTACTCAAAATGACGTACGTGAAGGAAGTGCCCAAACCTCGATATGACCGTCGCGATAAAGCCCGCGAATTCACCGCAGGAGAGCTCGGACCTTTAATCGACTGCAATCCAAAAAACCCCGCAGCAATATAAGAGAGTCCAGACTCTTCATCTAACCTATTCTACAATCCTTCACAAGTGTTCTGGCACGTAGCTTCCAGACACATTTCCGCAGACGAAACAACGCTGGCAACTTCGCAATAAGCGGAGAACCTTTAAGAAGGTCCTCCGAGCATGGCACAGGTCAGTAAGCGTTGTACCAAGCAAGCTCATCGACCGCCGCCATGGCGTATTCTCGCGTCTGCCACCCATGCGCTGTCTAGTTCCTTCGGGCATCCTCCATTCCAGGCCCCACCAACACCCGCTAGCCAAAATACTAAACCCGCACTATCAATCCATTGAAGTACTAATATTTACAATAAACAAGGACAAAAAGAAACGATAGTACAATAAGATTCTCATACACTAATTTATTGAGAAATTCATTTCATCCAACGCGCTGGAACGCGCGGACGTCGACGAAAAAGTATCTGCAAAACAGTAGGGGACCGAAACTGTCTAATTATTCAACAGAAAATCTTTACAAAAATTAATACTTCACTTTCATTGGATAATTTATCCGGAAGTAACCAATGAACAGTCAGAAGAATCTCATACGAACATGGATCGGGATGGGCAATCTTAATTTTTTTTCAATGAAACTAAGTCTTAGGCAATAGTGCCTCATGCTGAAGAAAAATTCAAGGTATCAGTTCAAACCCATTGGAAGACAAAAAAAACGAAAAAAAAGGAATACCCCTGGAAGATTCAGTCGCACCTTACATTCAGATTCGAACCAATCATTCGATTCAGAGTCACCAAGGGATGGCCGTACAAAGACACGATTGGTCCTATTCTTCCAACACCCGATAATATCTACTAAAAACAATAAAATATAAATCCCCAAAGAATGAATTTAGATACTATATGACAATATTCACAAACCCGTTGGACCGAAAATTAATTATTGATTGACTAATATATGAATTCATAATATTTAACCATTATTCAGTCAATATTCGCCCATCCGGTGTATAAAAATAATTAAAAACGAATTGCGGTACATTAAAACTAAACGGTCTTGTATTATATGTGGAAAATTCGATATCAATAAGAACAAAACAAAAGGAGCCGCCTGGGGGGGAGGAAGAGGAGGCAGGAGGAAGCTACTATTCCCTTATTTTTGTATCAAGTTTCTTTTTTCGTTTACCCTTTTCAAGAGTTGGGACAGGAGCCTTGTGTTTTTAGACATTTTGAGAGGTTTATGGGAGTGAAGGGGAAGGGGGGTTCGGGGGAGCATTTCGCAAAGGAAGTTTGGAGGATGTTAAAAGGGAGTAAAAAAATTGATCATCTTAAAGGAAGTTTTGGGGTTGAATGGGAGGCAAGTTGAGATTCGGATAGGAGGATGGGGTGGCGGTGGTCGCTGTGTGTGGATGGGTGATTAATAGGATGGGTTATAAAGAGGGGAGGATGTCAGTGGAGTGTTTGAGTGACGACGGATGTATAGTTTGAAAGGATGGAGAGGAATAGAGCCTGGCTTTGGTGTTTGGGTCAGGTCTGGAGTTGACGGGAGCGGTGTGAGAGGAAGAAGAGCGGTTTGCGAGATGGGGATGATGAAGGAGTCTTCTCTGCCTGGGCACGCGTGGCCATTGAGGCCCAGGACTGAGGTGAAGTATCCATTACAAAAGAGCATCGTTCGGTTTGTCATGGGACACCCTCGGAAGAATGTGCCCTGCGTGCAGCTGAGAGATTCAGATGAGTCGGAGTTTGCAATCGTAGTCGAGGCCGGTGCGATGCGCGAATGCCTAACTATCAGGAACGGCTTTTGTGAGGAGTGGATTGACGTGGAGTATGAGGATATTGAGCAATTGGAGATCATGTTCAGAGTTCAGAAAGGTGGTGTCGAGATTGGCAGACTGGCGATTCTGGGTACAGATTTGCGGGAACGACAAGGGTCTCTTCGAAAGCCGCTCATGGAGAACAGCGTTATTGGATACTTGACGATTGACTATCTCGTAGTTACCAACTTGCCAGCAGCTGAAATGGCCACCGTAGAGGATGGCATCAGCAACGTTCGGGCTCCAAGATTTGTAGGTCACCGGGGCTCTGGTGCGAAAGGTACCTCTCCATATATGGAGAACACTGTGCTAAGTTTCGTAAACGCCACGAGGACATCTGATGTGACACATGTGGAGCTGGACGTGCAGCTAACAAGGGATGGTGTACCAGTCATCTTTCACGATTTTCACGTTCCATTGAAGACGAACGACGAGAAAGCTTCATGCATGGTTCCTATTTGCTCCATGACAAGCCAACAGTTTGTCGATTTGGATCCAGCGGTCTTGTGCGACGACGACACTCACCTGTCCGACGATGATTCTACGTTGAGGTCCCGAACTAGCGTTAGGGCGCCGTTCAAAAAGCCAAGGGCGCGAGTCGAGCTGGGAGGGCCGGTGAAGGATTTAATGCCGAAGCTTGCAGATATTTGCAATGAGGTAAGTGCATTGACTTTTTGTGCTCGAATAAGCCACTTTGGAAACGGACACTCAATAGCCTGTTCGCACCTTCCTACCATGTTTGTGTACATAGTGCCCCGTTGAAATCGGACTAATGATCGAGCTCAAGTACCCGACGCTAGAGTACCTCGAGGAGTACAAGATTCATTTTCCAAGCCGAAACCTCTTCGCCGACAGAGTCTTGGAGACAGTCCTGGAGACGGAGGGAAACTCAAGGAGGTCGATTATTTTCCTCACTTTCGATGCCGACTTGGCCATGATTTTCAGGGCGAAGCAGTCTCGGTATCCCGTCTACTTCCTATCCGAGGAGTACGGTGACGATTCTGGAGGCGCGACGACTGAGTACTACGACTGGAGGTGCATAAGAGGAGAGAATGCTGTGGATTTTGCAAAGGCCGTTTCTTTGCAAGGCAACGTGTTTTTCGTGGATGTTGCTCTGCAGAAACCGTACTTGGTGGAGCGTGCGCATCAGAAGGGACTGGTTTTGATGACCTACGGCAAGGCCAATTCTAATAGCGCCATTGTCGAGAAGCAGCTTCAGCTGAAAGTTGACGGTGTCATCGCGGATAACGTGAACCTGCTGACCACCGAGCTACTTGGTACCGAGGCCAATGAATCCGAGGAAGAAAAGACTGCAAAGATAAGCAGGGACACACCAACTTCTGATATTTTCACCAAGCGGTCTACCTCGAAGGCTTCGTCGGTGACAGCTGCAAACGAATCGGAGAACGCATCGGGCCCTCCTCAGGCACCAGGAGAGTCGATGACAGTGTAAACTCGCAAACCAGCAGTCCGCAGGATCAACTGCGTTTTTGACCACATTCGTGGTAGGGATGCTGAGAAAGATCAACAAGCGCAGTACCCTCACCAATCGGTGAAGATGTAATGTAGCATAATTTATCGTCCCACGCGAAGGAGTACCAGCCGATTACAATGCCATTTGTACTCTGGAGCGCTTAAGTTTATTAACGACTTATTATCAAGCGAAAAGTTTCTTGAAATTGGTTGCTACTGAAGAAGAACACATAGTCCACCTGCAGAGTTTTCGTCATTACGTTTTTGGCCAGAGGGAGACACTGATCTCCACTCACCACCCTCCTGGTCAACACCCTACCCACATTTTAAACGGTAGCTAGGCTTCCTTCTCGTCCATAGTTCCTCTCAAGTCCAATTGCAGGATTTCATACAACGGAACAGAAAAGCCTCCTCCGTGACTTGGCTGTCGAAGGTCTGGAAGACATTAAGTTCCAGGAGGAAGAAGATGTCATCATCGTCTGTTCGACCATTGTCGCGATCTCATCAATCGATTTCGTCAACAGCTGTCAACCACAAAAAACTACTCAAATTGGAGTATTACTAAAACTACTCAAATACTAGAATCGTTGTCCAGCTGTTCTGGCTTCCAACATCTGAGAACCTCTCCCCTGACAGCCATGTAATCCGTCTATGTTTTAGTGTAGGGCACCTACTTTTAGTGCAAGACGTCAATGTTTTAGTATCCACTAGTTTCTACTTTACTGCCATGTATTTTTTAGTTTACAGTAACCAAGACTATATAAGGCCTAGCTTTGCTAGACCTTGAGACCTAGAATTGAGCAAAAGACAAGTTGGTTCGAAGAGTTCTAACAAAGCGGTCTCATCCGCCGGAAGAAAGGAAAGGCTGATTTACGAAGAGAGAGAGAGAAACCAACTTCAACAACAAAAAAAAAAAGGCCGGGAACATGGCAACTTTCTCGATTCCCCAAGCGGACGAATACGACGGCCGGCGCGACTACGTCAGGATCGAGACGTTTCTGGCGTCATTGCGCGGCTATCTCGGGTTCCGCGCAATCGCCAATGCCGACCGGCAGTCGGTCCGGTACGCGGGCCTCTTTCCTTAAGGGCCAGGCTCAAACCTGGTACCAGGGTCTAGTCCGAGGACCGGACGGCATATCGGAGACCCTCGAATCTCTGGACGCATTCGAGGCAGCTAACAGCAACCACAACCGGTTTCCTTTTCTAGTCGATGTAGACCCTGGCTGATATCTTCGCGCTTGATTAAGTATTCTGGTTCCGTGCCACATTCTAACGCCAACCGATGGTGCCTTAAGAAGTCAACGCCAATGTACACAGTTGACGACACAACCGTCACAAGCCCGAGCTCGACGACAACGACGCTCACTCTAAACGGCACAACGTTTGAAACCACGCTACGAGTTTCAAGAATCTAAGCCACGATGTGTACATTGGCGTTGACTTCTAAAGGCACCATCGGTTGGCGTTAGAATGTGGCACGGAACCAGAATACTTAATCAAGCGCGAAGATATCAGCCAGGGTCTACATCGACTAGAAAAGGAAATCGAAATGAAGCCACAAGATCCAGGCTTACAGGGGATCACAATCATGGAAGCTGAGGAAGAAGTAGGGGAGAAGCACACCGACGAAGGGAATACGGGGTGCGATGATGCCCTCAGAAAGGAGTTCCCGGATGTGTTCAAGGAGAAGTTGCCGGTGTCGCCGAAGGAACGGGAGAAATACGCGCTCCACATCACCTTAGAAGCCGGGGCACGAGCTCCAGCACAAAGAGCATACCCGATGTCCTTAGTCGATCGTGAACAGCTACAGAAGGAGTTAAAGGATCTGGAACAGCAGGGCGCCGCGCCTGCGCTGTACGTCGAAAAGAAAGACGGAGGGGCGACGCCTGTGCGTAGACTACCGCCCGCTGAACAACATCACAGTCAGGGAAAGGACGACTCCGCCAAGAGTCGAGGAGCTCATAGACACGTTGAGTAACGCTCGGGTGTTCACAACGTTAGATCTCCGGTCCGGCTACTGGCAACTTCCTATTGAGCCAACATCACGGGAAAAGACTGCGTTCACGACGTGCTTTGGACAGTACCAGTTTCCACTCATGACATTCCTGTCATGCCGTTTGGGTTGAAGAATGCGCCCTCGGTGTTAATTCGCTACCTGACGGATGTGTTGTATGACCTTATCAACGAATGCCCGGTGTTGTACGTCGACGATATCCTGATTTACTCGGCGACTCAGGAGGACCACGAGAAGGATGTCCAACGGGTACTACGACGACTAAAGCAACATCAACTACTCGTCCAAAATTCGAAGTGCCAGTTGGGAGCACGTCAAGTGTGCTACGTAGGTCAAATCTTGGCGGGAGGCACTCGTCGTCCCGACCCAAAGAAGGTGGAGGCCATTCAGGGTTGAAAGGCCCCAACCACTGTCAAGGAAGTACGGGCGTTCATGGGCTTCGCAAATTTTCTACGGCCGTTTGTTCCTCGCTTTGCGCAAGTAGCTGCACCACTTCACGCACTAAGGAAGAAGGATCAGCAGTGGAACATGGCAACAGGAGGAGCAGCACGCCTTCGACGACCTCAAACGGTCCATATCGACCACCACCACTCTGCACGTGGTCGACCCGACGCTCCCTTTCATTGTTCAAGTGGATGCAAGTGACGCGGGTGTCGGTCTGTTCTCCTTCAAACGCGGCAAGACCAGGAGGTGCCAGCGGCGTTTATGTCGCGAGCATTCAACACAACGGAAAAGCGATACAGCACCTACGAGAAAGAATTGTGTGCCATCGTACTGGCAGTACGACAATGGTCAATATACCTCGATGGGCAACATTTTATCGTGCGTACGGACCATATCCCGGTGCGTTTCCTCCAAACGCAAACGACTTTGACTCGACGGCAAGCAAGATATGTTAACTTGCTATTGCCGTATTCCTTCGAGATTGAATACATAGGAGGGAAAATCAACGTAGCGGGCGCACGGAGCCGGGCGCCTTACGAGCCATACGCGTTACCCCGAGTACGGATTGGAATGTGGATTACCTGGCCGACCCTGAGTTCAGTACGCAATTCCAGAGGCCTGGCCAGCTTGAAGGTTTTCAACGAAAAAAAGTGCCTACTCTTCCTACATGCGAGGCTCTGTGTACCCGACAACCGCGTCAACGAAGTCATCGATACGCACCATACATCAGTAACAGCAGGACATTTTGGGGCACAAGCAACGTATCGCCTGATACGCCAACGTTACTACTGGCCGAACATGCGGAAGGACGTACTAAAACGCGTACAACAATGCGAGGTATGCGCACGTGAACAACCACTGCGACGAAACCAGAGCGAGCTGCAACCCTGCCCATACCGGAAAAACCGCGCGGTCGCTTGGGCATGGATTTTGAGACCGGATTTCCGAATGTCGCGGGACATGATACGATTCTGGTTGTGGTGGACCGACTCACGAAGTTCGCCGTATTCGTTCCAACGACGAAGACAGTGACCGCAGAAGAGGTGGCAACGCTTATTGCGAAGTATATTGTAGCGTTGTTCGGACTACCCCGGAGCTTCGTAGCAGATCGTGATAAGGTCTTCACAGCGACCTTTGGGCGACACCTTCTGCGATTGAAGGGGGTTCAACAGCTGCTCTCTACCGCGTACCACCCCGAAACGGATGGACAGACGGAACGGGTGAATCAGACCCCACAAATTATGCCGAGATGCTGTTGTACCAGTCAAACATGGATGCAGTGTCTACCCCTACTTCAGCTGGCCTACAACAACCGTACTTCGGCCAGTACGGGATATTCACCGTAATTTCTGTTAACCGGAGGGCATCCGCGTTTGAACTTGGGCGTCTCAACCCCAACCCCGGCGACTACTAATCTTGCCGTCGCGGCGACTGCTTTCGTGAAACGACAACAACAAATTCTTGCAGACGCACGCAAGTCCATAGCCCTGGCGCAGGAGTTATATACTGACCACGCGAATTCACGGCGTCACACGAAGGTGTTCAACATTGGTGACAAGGTCTATTTGTCCAAGCGCAACCTCGCTTTGGAAGGCCCGATGCGGTTTCGACCTCTCTGGTTAGGCCCCTTTCCAATCATCGAAAAACATTCGGACGTCGCGTACACGCTACAGGTACCTGATGAAATGCGGGTACATTTCATGTTTCCTTACTGAAGAGCGCACCGCCTGGGACAACTGAAACCCAACATATTCCTGTCCGAACCAATCTACGCCTAACGCAACCTGTGCTATCGGTATTGAGCGTGCGTACTGACGATGAAGCACCCGCCAGTTTCTATGCTACCGCGAAAATGGATCGTGGACGGATGCTATTTGGCTCCCTGAATATGACTATCCTACGGATACGCTGTCTCGAGAACGCATCCGTCTACCTCAACTACCGAAAAATGCTCGATGCTTTTCAACTTCTTGAGTTTGTGCCCAAACTCTGCGCGAGGAATGTGAGAACCTCCCCTGACAGCCATGTAATCCGTCTATGTTTTAGTGTCAGGCACCTACTTTTAGTGCAAGACGTCAATGTTTTAGTATCCAGTTGTTTCTACTTTACTGCCAGGTATGTTTTAGTTTACAGTAACCAAGACTATATAAGGCCTAGCTTTGCTAGATCTTGAGACCTAGAATTGAGTAAAAGACAAGTTGATCCGAAGAGTTACTAGCATCCATTTGTCCGGGCAATGGATAGGATGGCCCTGGTGACCCAGAGTTGTTCAATATCGAATCCTAGCATGCCAGCGTAGAGAAATGTGAAAATTTTCCGAGATAGGGCAGCTTTGTTGGTTAAGTCTGGACTAACTTGAGAACCCCTTAACGCCCTTCGGCTAAATCTTGGCGTGTATGGATGGCACCCACGCGTGAAATTCCGCATCTAGCAGTATCGATTCTCGGGGTTGCTGGATTGCAGGTCTTCTTGTTTAATTTCGGTGCTTTCCATGAGGCGATTGCCAAAACAGTTGGTCAAGGCATGAGAAACCCTAGCGGGAGAAAAAAAAACGTGTGAAGACAACGGTTGTGGAGACGATGAATGGGTTTGCACGGGGTCGGCGCTTCACTCCGACGGGTCGAAAAGCTGCTCTCAGATATAACAACAACAAGCATCCGCTTTCTGTTCTTTTATCCTTCGCAAGAAAATCCTATTACATATAATTATTACGCCTTAAATATATCTATTTTTCGTTAATACTTAATCTTTTGACTGGACAACTTCAGCTCCTCCTCGCACACGAGCTCGAGCGAGAGAGACGACAAAGCATCAAATCCCGGACTGGAGCCTCGGGAGAGGCTTATCGGAGAAACGTCCCGACAGACTCCTCTAACTGGGGTTGTGATCTCGGCTACTTCAATAACTGATGTATTCCTATATCGGAGCTCAATCTCTCCGAGGCAGTTATCTCCATCTGCAACAGAGCTCCTTAGACAACCTCTGGAAGTTCTGTTGGAAACCTCGGGGAAGTTAGCTATACCAGCGGTCTTACCCTTTCCGGTTCCAATCCTGACCGAAAACGGGACCACAGGTAACTCCACTTCGACACTCTTTCCTTTTCTTACGTGCACCCAAACTTCTCCATTAGCCCAAAAGAACTGAAGAAACGCAACGAAGGAAGGAAGACAAGGTCAGATATCACTACAGAACACCACGACGCACTGACCGGCACAAAGCGAAACTGGCTACTTACTTTCAAGAATTTGACGGATTCGTTCCCATCCAACCGGATACTGGCGACTTCAACCTTCAAGCTCCTCATCGATCCTTACCAACAGGAACCCCTTAACAGAAAAACTTCCTCCCAAACACGAGCAGGCAAAAAAAACAACAACAGTTCAGCCCTTAGAAAGCCCTCAATTAATCTAGTACCTTCATACCCACCAACCTCCCATGCATAACTCCCACCGTTCTCCCCCACTTCTCATCTGCACTACCACGAACTCCTTATATACATCCCATTCCGCACAAAAACAGAACAAATACTCTCCCTGTCCAAAACCCGTAACATCCTTTTCGATCCATAACCTCCTAAAAAAACACTAAAAACAAAATACACAAAATCCAATCCTCGAAAATCCTATACATCAAACAAAGCCCCTTCCTCATCAATAATATAATATATTTTCCGCACTAATATATTTTAACCCTCCGCCTATACCCCCCCGTCCTTTTCCCTCCCAACAGCACAAATCTCTGCAACTCAACTCAAACATCATCATCTGACATTAGAAACACAGGGAAGACGTAAGACACACACACACGCACAACACCACGAAAGTGAATACGTGCATTTCTACAGTTCAATAGATGATTATACCCCTCTTATAGTATATTTATAAAATATATGCTAGAGGCCCTATTATTTTATAAATTCAATATATGTATATGGAATACAACCCTCGGCTCCCCCCCCCCCTTGGTTTTGCTATATTTGTGAAGTCATAATTTGATGTCCTATATTTCCTTGAAGAAAATTGTGTCGATGGTGAATGCTGCTCTCCAATAAAACATAGTCAAGGGAAAGCTGAATTGTTCTTGTTTTATTAGAGGATGAGATTTCTTACATTTCCAATATATGGCAAGCCGCGCATATTTATATATATTTTTTTGTGGCTCGTGTTGTCTAGCCAAGATATTGAATGGGAAGAAATATAAGGGGGGTAGGCGGACGTGGGAGAATAGCGGTGGACCAGATTTTATAGTTTTGAAGAGAATCTATATGAGGTTGGAGTGTAGACTGTAGATGAGATCGTAGGGGTTTTGGTTCATGACCAGCGATGAAATTCTGCTGGATGTGAAAAAAGGGATGGTTGGAACGTACTAAATTTTAAGTTCTTTCATGGTCAGGTACAAGTGGCCACCAAACTCTGAACTGCGCCTTTTATATGGGGAAAACCGTTTTTTTTTGTTAGGGACAGAGGTTAAAGGTATGAAAAAGATACTCATTTTAAAATATCTCGGCCTTGATCAGTAATATTGCTTTAATGTAGAGCTGCTTTTTATGGAGGCTTCCTAAGATACTCAAAAAGAGATAAACTTTAGGATTCTACACATCAAGATTTTGTTACTACGTGCATGTATTTCCAATTATGTTCTTTTTAAGTGGGTAAATTAACGAATACATACAGAAGAGTGAAGGAACGCGTATCGCTAGCGTTCTCGTTCCTATCCTTGTTCGAGATGCGTTGGAAGCTCTTTCCCAATGCCGTAAACCATGGTTTTGATTATGAGAATACGTCAAAATATAGATCAAAACGCCCAACTTTCTTTTCAAAACAGCCCTGCCGCCCTTGCTCTTTGGGAGATCGTATCCAGGGACGATCCACGACAAATTTGTATTTCGCTGAAAATTTGTCGAGTGTGACGCGGATCCTTGGTATTCAACGTATCAAGGAATTGTTTTTTTCGGAATTGATAAACAAATCATTTACGATCGAGCGGATCCAATTTTACGGTTCATATATATGAATCTGTAAAGTTCTTAACGTTTTTGCACTGAAAACAATTGTACACTCGATATCTCTTGCTACTAGTGTGGCTTGACCTCGACTATCCATTGGCTGGAAAGATGTGTTGTCCTATACGTAAGAAAATTCTTCATTTTCAGATATCTTGGGCGAAATACCCGGTGGACATAGGGGGGTGGATGGCGGACAGGACAAAACGAGTCGGTTTCAAATTTTCTTGAATAAAGTTAAATTATGGTTGTATTGAACAACTCCTTCGGTTCATAACATCCTTATTCTACACTCCCTTTTCCAGTTCATGTCTGGAACGAGTGTCCAGGGATTCAGATCGTGAATAAGAAGCATTTCTATGAGGGTTTTAGCTAAATTCGTTCTGTTTTTAATATAGAAGCAAATATCTCGTGTGGTAGACAGACGGACACTTTCAGTTTTTGTTTTTTTTGTATTGTGTCTTACTGAGTAGCAAATTTAGATTCCCTAATTTAGATTCCGTGCAGAAGTGATATTGCCAAACGGTCAGGGATAGTTTGTCTGGCGTCTGTGGATGGAAGGCCTAACCAGATCTAAACTCCAGGGACGAGCAAATCGATTGATTGCTTCTAGATTGCTTCTAGGGCTGGAGGCATAACGGGCCTGGTCAGCCCCTCGCCGACCGGGACGCTCTGATACACAAGGGGGAATATGCCTGAAACCAGGACATTAGTTCGATATCTCTCTCTAGGAGAACTTCAAACTCCCAGGCATTTCGCTCTACTAAACGAAGGGAGGGGGCAACGAACTACCTGTGGAAGTTGAGCTAGCTCATGAACGGGGTCGTTCGCTCCCTTTTGCTTCAGACAGGTACCTGACAACTGGCTGAACATCGAAGCTCAGGTGAATTCATATCCTGAAGCGAGTACTTGGAGTGTTCCAAAAGCACGCTCGTCCCTCCCCTCCCCCTCCTCCCTCAGCTGCGTACCCTCAACCGCCTCTTGCCAAGCTCTCCTAACAACGTGCCCAAAACTCAAAAACTAAACACTTCAAAACAGCATAATAGAGGAGAAACATCGCTTCCAAGTGCGATGACATCCAATTAAAAATAGACAAGCGAAATCATCTCCAAAAACAATTACTATTCATGGATCCAAGTCCGCCGTCGGTGCATTCCTATTCGGAACAAATTAGCACGTTTCGAAGGGCTCTGAACAGCTTTTTGTTCTGCAGTAATAAATTTACTATGAGCAACCAACCAATGAGGAGGGAGAAAAAGTTAGCCGCTTTTGAGTGCCAGACTGGATCGTTTGATTTTGGTCGCGTTGTCAACGGCGGATGCTGGTTTTGAACAAGTTCTTGATTCGATGAGCGAAAGCTACGCAATGTGTTGTGTTCCAATGTATTTATGAATTAGGTGATGTGGTGTGCAGGAGGCTCGTTCAGAAAACAGGCTAGGTGTTTTCAGTTCAACTGGAACGGCAGCTTCCAAAATGGTGGTTTGGAACACTTGATGTCAAGCGTGCGAAAGGGGCGCGGATGCAGCGGTTGCTTCACCCGCACCCAATTTGGGCTTTTTTTGGAGTTTCGATGTGCAGATGAGTGAGTTGATTTTGGCGAACTGTTCTGGTTCGCAGACGTGCGTTGGGTTCAGTGGATTCTTAAACGGTACAAGCGCCCGCGGGCGAACCGGATGAAACGAGGTCGCCGGGTCTTGACAAGAGTGAGCGGATGCCATGAGCACTTTCCAGCAACCAAAACAAAATCCAATTTAAGCCTTTACATCGCCCGCGAGCGAACCGGATGAAACGAGGTCACTGGGTCTCGACAAGAGTGAGTGGATGCCATGAGCACTTTCCAACAACCAAAACAAATTTCAATTTAACGCTTTACATAGCTAGAATGAATAATTATTTCACTATACAAACACACTCATGAATTCAGTAAGCATCGTCCAAGTTGACAGGGCTCCAAAACACGCATAGTAGACCATAACACCGAAGCGCCAGCGCTTGTCCACGATAATCGGGATTCATCCTCCGGGCAAGGCTATAAGTTGAAGGCCGACTTAAGAGGAATCAACTCCCGTTAACAAATGCCAGCCGATACTCATCATTACTTTAAGGCATTGCCGGCCCCAATGCTTCGATTCGGGATTGGAACCCGCGAAACGATTTGAAGGTCCACCTACGGCCGGTAACCAGAATTCATTATCGCAATGTTCGTGTTCGCCTTCAGCTTTCCAATGTAGTACTGTCGTTTGGAGACATGATTGTCCAGTCTTCTCTTCGATTCCAGTTGCTTCCTGCTGGGGAGGGCAGCTTGCTTGTTGCTGACCGATCCCTGACCTATCATCCGGTACTCTCCCATGATTCTCGTGAGCTGAACGCTGTCCCTCGTCTCGTCCGGGCGGGGTGCCTGCTTGTAATATCGCAGCATTGATCGATGTCCTACCCTCGCGCCTGTGTGCAAGTTCGTACGGCGGTCAGTTGCGTTTGGTTCCATGTGTTGCGAACTCCCCAAGGCAACCAAGAGGAGCCAAAGCGTACCTGAATTCAACACCAGCTCAACGGCTGTATCATCTTCAGTTGCAGTGTCTTGGGGGCCACTTGTGCCAATCGCTTCTCCATCTGCCCCTGCTTCGTGTTTGGATAAAATCATCTCGCGCTCCTCCCCAACGACTTCCTCCCACTCTTCGCCGTCATCCAAGGCATCCTCGTCCTCCCAGGCATAGAACTCCCCATACTCGTCGTACCAATCCTGCTCGGAATCAATCATTCGTGAATGGTTCTTGTCGATCATATGCTTCTGAGCGGAGAATACGGCGGAAAAGCTTCGCGAGCAGAAAACACAGGCATACCCAACTCCAACCTGAGGTGGAAACCGGAAGGAAGTGAAACGGAGCTGAGGACGTGAACGGGTCGCTAGAAGTAACTCGTACCGCTTTCCTCGCTACTGCTGAAAGCTCGCAAGCTCAAGGCTTTTTGCATACCTTTTCGCCCAAGTAGGTCAACAAACTTTCAACGCTCAGAAGGCTCTCGACGTAGGGAATAAAACACCCATGTAACTTTGCCATGTGCTTTGTGTTTGCCTCCACATCGTCGGAACTATGGTTACAGAAGAGGCAGTTCGTCAAGGGAATCATTTCGGCCTGTTCGAGTCTCTCTTCAACAACGTCGTGAGTCTCTTCACCTTCCATTTCCCCGTCTATGCAAATTGGAAACGAGTACATGTGAGAAAATCTTCTTTGAAGACGTCTCTCTCGGTTTCACAAGATCCCCCGAACCATGGGAGAAGCCTGGACTTTTTCCGCTGAACTTACCTTCGCCCTCGACCCCGTTCGCCGCTCTAACGTGATCGATATGTCTCTTTGAACGTTCATGCTGTTCCAAGGCTTTTTCGCTTGAGAAACGTTTTGAACAATACTCACAAAGATAACCCTTTCTATCCCGTTTTTCCTTCTTGTTCGCTTCTTGCTTCGACTTCTCCTCAAGCTCCTTCACGCGAACCTCAAACTCACCCGAAGAGATCGGTCCCAAACCAGCCACCCTCCTCTTCAAGTTAACCCGATGCCAATCCGACTGATAATGCTCACGTTGATTCTCCGCAGCAACTACAACACGACATCCCATACAAGTTATCGACTCCCCTTTCCTCCCAGGAGCAACTCCTTGTCCAGGAACATGTTCCGACATTCTCAAAACAAAAAAATTCCCCCTCTCCAGACTCTCCACAAACTAAACTCGAGAAAAACAACACGTCAGCTCTTATCTTCCTCCTTCCTACGCCTAGCTCGTCTCTCACCCCCCCACACACACACACACGTACACAAACACAAAAAGTTTTGTCATCTTCTCGCCCGCGTCCGCCCTCCTCCGAGGCTAAGCGCTTCGAAGAAGCTTCGAAGCTCCTGAAATCCCGGTCGATCATTATTTCCAAGATGGAGCTACTGTCCCAAAAACTCTGTCCAGAACTGTCCCAAGTGGTTTTATTGTTGTCTGGTGAGGTGGTAGTAGCGGGATTGATGAGTTTCAGTACGGGGGTAATTGTCCGGGAAGTTTTGGGGCCAAGCATATCAAGTTTGAAGATTTCGGCGAGAAGCTTCCCTTCTTAGACCTGTTTGGCTGGATCAAATAGTTTGCCTGTGTCGCTTTGTTTGTTTTCTGGATGGCGGGTGACTTTGGGTTCAAAACGAGATTGGCCGGTGTAGTTGGGTTCCGGGCTGGTGGGACCGAAGCTTGGCAAAGCGACAGGTCCAAAGCAGTTGTATGAAGAGCCAGTTCCACTACAGTGAGCATGGGCTACCGATAACTCAAAGCTTCAGAGCATATTCCCTAGTAGTTCCTTAATTGGGGCGCAGGCGGAGGCGTTCAAGATGGCTTGCGCTCGAGAGGGTGCACTGGGCTTTTGATAGAGTTACATTTAGTATTTCTTTGGAAGCAACTGAACAAAAAAAAGGGCTTGACAGCAAAAAGCGAGCAGGTTTCCTTCGCTCTGCTTTCTCCATTTCACGTGATAACATGGTAGAGGGAACTCTTGCATTCCTCTCCCCTGATTTTCTCAAATGCGAGGCTGGGGAGTTTTTCATCCCTCATCAACTCGCAGCTTCCTTCCAGATTTCACCAATTTACAATCGCAGCCATCAATTCGCTGCCCTCTGCTTGCCAGTAATGTTTCGCAGAAAGTTGCCGAATCGCTTGAGCAGAGTAGGGCATACAGGAGCGACCTTAACCTTCTCCACTTCTGCCAACTTTCTCACTAGTTCAAGCTCTTCTTTGCTCGCTCGGGTCGGGATTACAATTTTGAAGTGAACCACCTGGTTCCCTTTACCCCTGGGACCTCTTGCCCCTACTCCGGGTACCCCGTACCCGTTCAAGACAGTCTGGTCATCCTGTTGTGTTCCTGAGGGGACTTTCACCGGTGTCGTTCCATCGATGGTCCTCACGTCAACAGATCCACCTAGTACAGCCTATCGCCAATGTCAGCATCCACCCAAAACAAGAAAGTCTTCTGAATGAGGAAGCTAGTTCATCGGGAGGGGTCTTCACCGTTCCAAAGTCTTAGCATCTTACCTGAGAAAATGTGATCGGGGCCACAACGTGCAGGTCAAGTCCATCCCTGTGGAAGAAAGAGTCCTCTTCAACTCTGATCTTCACGTACAGACTCCCAGCAGATCCTCCTCGAACACCCGCGTTGCCTTTCGCCGGAACGCGCAGGGAGTCCCCAGAGTCAACGCCAGGAGGAACTACAACGGTGACGGATCTCTTCCCTCTGACTTGGCCGTTTCCGTCACAAGTCCCACACGGGTTCTTCACGATTCGCCCAGATCCACCGCACCGAGAACAGGTCGATTGCTGAATGAAAAATCCTCTTGCCATGGTCTCCATTCCGGTTCCCCGGCAGTTTCTGCAGTTGGTTATAGACGTGTCACCTGTTTTCCCGGTTCCGTCACATCTATTACATTCCACGAGAGCGGGAACTGTAATGGTTCGCTCCATACCCTTGATTGACTCCAGAAACTGTAAGGTAACAGTAGTCTGCAAGTCTTCACCGCGAATCTGGTGACGAAAACGAAGAAACCTACTTCAGAACTCTGCTTTGTGCGGTGCCTCGCGCGTACAGCAAAGAGCAACAACCCCATCCCTCCCCACACACCCCCCCAAAAAGCCTTCATTCTGCAGAACAAATTGCTTACCTTCGACTCCGGGCTTGGGGCTCGGTGGGCATTGCCCCCGCCGAAGAAGTCGCTCACGTCCCGTAGAAACTCTTCAGCCGTGGTTGTGTTAAAACCGCCACCAGCACCTGCACCTGCGTTTCCAAACCCACCAAATCCACCCCCTCCAGAGAAAGGATTCTGCGTCGGATCTGCTCCCATATCGGCAGCCTGTACACCCTCCTGTCCGAATTGATCGTAAATCCTTCTCTTTTTTTCATCGCCGAGAGTCTGGTATGCCGTGTTGACCTCAGCAAACTTCTCCTTATCTCCTCCGGAATCCGGATGCAGCTCCTTCGCCAGCCTGTAGAACGCCCTCTTTATGTCAGAATGCCCAGCATTCTTCCCAACCCCAAGGATTTCATAGTAATCCTTCTTCCGCTGAGCCTGATTCGCCAAAGACCTCGTCGGTCCGTACCCAGGCAACGACCAAAACAGCCGACCTCTCAATCTCGTCAAACCCCACCCACTGCCCAGATTCATCCCTGGAGATCTCAGTCAAACCCTCATTCCGCAACCCACAAAACCTGCCCAAACTTAAAAAAACTCAATCACAAACCCACATAAAGGATCCCATTCAACATCACAACCATTCAACAAAATCCAGCCAAATAATACAAAACAAAAAACCGCTATGCCTCCTCATCATCGCCACCTAACCTTTCCCCCTTTCCCCCCCCTTTTCCCCCCTTTCCCCCACCCCCCAACCCCCCTTCCTCCAACCCCAAACCCACCCTGTCCCACCCAGAACGTCAAACCCTTCCTCACCAGCATACGTTACTACAATGTCCCTCTCACTCACTCACACTCACAAATACCGTGGGATACCCCATTGCCTTCCTTCCTCCCCCTACTCAGTTTTTTTATTTCCTTGTTGTTTTTCAGAGCTTTACGCACGTCCTACGGTCATGAATCTTAAAAAAAACAAAATAAAAAATGCTATTCTAGCCTTCGGGCCATCGACCATCACCAATATTACCACCCCCCCCCCCTCTCCTCTCTCTCCTCGTTTTATATAAAAAAAACCCGAACGGGTTTTTCTGAAAACATGGACGCCGTAGGTTTACCGTCCAAAAAAAATTGCAGGTTTGACAAAGTATCCTTTTTTTGTGTAGTTTTATGGACGATAGCAAATAACCTTTCAGCTAATGAGTGAAGATGTTAGGGGGGGGGGAGGGGGTTGCCGGATTGTTGAAAATATTTTCTGCTAGATGGAAAACTATGTTCATTTTTATTCGTACAAAATTATCAAGTCAGTCAAGAAGAGTAGTTTTTTTTTTCCCCTCCTAGCGAACGCATTTCTTTGAAAGGGGGTAACTAGTCCAAGGATATCTATTAAACAAAATAAAATACTCATTTTCGTGCTTTCCATACCCCCCATTCCCCAACTTTAATTTAAACATGTCAGGAAGACTTTGAGGGGGGTAAATCGCGGTGGCACTCAGAACTCATTCGACTTCGTTTCAAAGCTGGAATGCAATATTGCGGAAAGCCTTCTCAATCATTCACCCGGGGGATAACTTTTCCAATCAATAAACTTAAAATGCATTATATTATGTCAATGTTTTCACAGAAACTTCGATTATGGTTGGAAAATGTATTAGAATTCAAGCCAAGCGGCTTCCACGGGAGTCCGTTCGTAAGCAAAAAAGTTGACTGAAGCTGTTGAATGTTGATTGTATGAAGGCCACAGCTGTGGGACATTGATCGGCTGAAGGAGTTGTCCATAGCGGATGGTCGTTGGAGGTTGGTGAGGGTTTAGGGAAAGCTTGAGCCTTCAGAATGAGAATCAGAATGCTGCTTTCAGAAGGAACCATTCTGAAAGTGAGAGGGGGACCCGGTAACCTCATTTGCGAAGGCGTTTTAGAATAAAGTGAGAAGAAAGGAAGACTGTGACTGTATTGAAATTATTTTGATTTCGATTTGCAGGGTCTCATGGAGTGGTGTTGTAACGGGGGTTGCCTATGGTTACTCCTGCAGCAGAACGAATGGTAATACACCTCTCCGTCGTTCGCAGTCGCGGAATCGGGAGCCCCAGCAGTCTGATATTGAGGTGCATCCTGCAATCGCTGTGATAGCCACGTACAAGAATTCCATCATTGTCAGACCTCGACGGGTTTGTGGCAACGCAGACATGACGAGATCTGTACCGAGCTAGCGAGATGGCTTAACAGATGGCAGTTCAGGGATTTTGAGCAAGAAACTTCAGACTACTGCACGAACTCGAATCCGACCTGATCTGGTGGCTAACCACGCAAGAACATGGCAAAGATTTGCGATCGATGTGACGGTGGTCTCGATACTACAAGCCAGACACATTCCCAACAGCAGGGAACCAACAGCTACGCAGCGAAGCACGCGGAGCGCTGGAAACTCGCTCACTATAAGGAGGCATGGCGACAAAACACCCATACGATAATCGAAACATTCGGCAGAACTGGCCAGATAACACAGGATTTTCTGAGGTCTCGAGCTGAGCAACGTGAGGGCTCAAATCAACAGAAAACTTTGGGCGGGGAACGCTGAGCTCGCACTAGCAGCTCTGCGTCTGAATCAGTCGGACCTGCCGTTGATTCCTGTGTTTTTCTTTTTATCGTGAGCTGGAGACCCCGGGGTGCGGGGTTAGGCTGGCCTTTTCCCTAGAAAGTGCTCGAGTTAGCAACAACAACAACAATCAGAGCCTATCTACTCGAATTGGTGTTGCGCTTGAGCATTAGGCAGCTGCCCAGTAAAGGTTACAGTTACACAAACCAGTGGCCGTGAGCCCGCAACCGATAAAGTGATGGCGGGGGCTGGTGTGTGTTAACGGATAAGGCCTACACAGTTTCAGATCCTTGGACCTGGGTGGATGAGGACGATTCAGCTCGCCAACTGCACGGATTCGTATCTGTCCGAATTCTCAGTGGGGTACACCTCCTCTGCAAGGTCGAGTCTGGATCCTTCGCACAGAACGCTTTTCTTACTGCTTGAGCTTATCATCTGCTCCTAACCGACGGTGGATCAATCCTCAGGGGGGTTTTCAATATTGCTCTATGCGCTCCGATAAGCCTGATTAGAGCTCATTGTCGGCAGCGCAAGAACAGTAAGCAGTATCACTACTTGAAGATTGACGATTCCGGGCCAAATTGGTTTTAGCACATTGTACATACAGGTATCCTTTTATCGGGGACGGAATGGCAACTCTTCTCGTCTGTGCACAGGACGCCACGCAAAAGAGGACCAGGCCAATTTCGCATGATCTACCCACCATTTAAAATTACAAAAATGTGGCCCCCATCACAACATGTCCACCTCACTGTACGAGCTCGCCATGTACAACGAACACGGGGTGATGTTGTCGATATTAGTATTCTACACGCACTACGAGTCCGAAACCACTGATTCTCCGCTAGAACTGAGCTCGTCTGTCTCTGCGCGAGTCAGCAAACGCGATTCCTCTGTTACAAACGTTCCTTTGGATATCGCAACCAAATGGGATTGCTTTTCGTGCTCCAATCGCAACAGAAGCAAACTCGCGGGCAGGCATAGACCCATCATGACTATTGCGACCAGAAATGACGGCGAATAAGAAGAAAATCGTGTCACACTGATCCCTGCCGCGGTGGATCCAGCGGCAGAGCCGAAGTGGTAAAATGACAGCATCATTGATTGAATAAAGACGGTATCGCCGATGCCGAATATGCCCGGGATAATCGTACACATGGATGCAAGCACACAGGCATATCCGCAGCCAAACATGAGCGCAAATGCGATGAAAAACGCCACCTCCGTGGTCTGTGCCATAGAGAAGTCAAATCACGACGCCACTGGGTTAGGACCGTTCTTTACGGTCGTCCTTGTAAGCACCTGGCGATTGAATAAGTGAGTCTCACCTGTCTAAGCATGCAGGATATTGCACAAAGTGCCATGACACATCCCGTGCAGAGAACCTTCGAAGCGCCGAATCTGTCCCCAGCGTACCCCGCAATGAGCTTCGTAAACAACGCCGATGAGTTGAGCACGGACATAATCAACGCACTACGCGTGAGGCTCATTCCACGCTCCGCGGTGAGGAAAACAGACAAGTGGTCAAAGAACGTTCCAATGACCCAGGACATAGATACATAAACTACCGCCAGAGCCCAGAATTGCCTCATTCTGAAGTAAATCCACTTGACTCCATGCTTGGTGTCCGTTTCACGCGCCATGTCCGGTGGAGGCTGCAGAATGAACAACGTGGTGGGAATAGCTGAAGCAGCAAAGATGACGGCAAGAGAAAACATTGCCGCCCTCCATCCCCCGGATTGCTCGAATATTGCAACAAAGGGCGGAACCACAATACCAGAGATAGACCACCCCACAATGACAAGTGCACCTGCTAGCCCGATTCCATGCTTAGACCATAAGGCTACGATGCTGAAGAGCGTGGGCAGCCCGAAGAATGTTGTACATAGAGCCCATATCGCGTTGATAGCGATCAGCTCGTTCACGGTCTGTGCCAGAGGGTACAGAAAGCCGCAAACGGACGCAACCACAACCGAGACGATCATGCACGGTCGAATTGGGAGACAAGCCAGAATAGGACCAACGACAGGCAGCAGGCACATCAAACATATCTTGTACAAATTCGAAGGCAGAGCAGCCATCTCCACAGTCACGCCCAAGTCGACGTGAATTTTCCCCAGCAAAGTCATCGGCGCAAAATACGTCAGCCCGGTGAACAAACCCCAATACAAGGACGCCCCAAAAGCCACCACCCACGGCTGAACATCCGCCGCAAAAAGACCAACCAACCCCATTCCACAACTACCAAACTTCCCACCCTCGTGCAAACAAAACCAAAAAAATCAGCAATCACACCCCTCAATCCCTCCCACCACTCCACCACCGTATCCTTCCAAATCCTCCTCAACCAAAACAAAATCCGAATCTCAACTCTTCCCTCAGTCACCCTTAATACCCGCAAACCATTCTCACCAAAATCCCTCTAATCCATCCAAATCCAAAAGAATCAACAGTCAGCCTTCCCTCGTTAACATCCCCTCCTTTCCCCATTTCCCCCCTCCTCTCCCATTCCTCCCCGCTCCTAATCCCCGCCTTCCCATCCCTCCCGTACCTATACCGCCTTTCTCATCGCTTCTGTTCCCATTCCATTCCGCCTTCATCACAAGATGCAAATCCTGATCTCCTCTTCCAAATAAAAAAGTAAAAGAGAAACCCCACTCTCCAAAAAAAAAATCAAGCCCCCTAGAGGCGGGTCAATTTAACTATCCAGCCACTCCAAAAACAAACGCAAAACAATTTTTTGCTTAAAACCATAGTTTAATTCCAAGGCGTTGGAGGCGACTCACATATTTTTTGGATGCTGGTTTTCTCCCCTTTTTTTTCTCTTTTTCTCACCTAGGAAAACTTATGAAATATACAGAAAAATTTTAACCATCTTCATCGAGTCGAGATTTCCCGTAAAAGACGGATGCTGGATCTTTATTGGTGAAATTCGAGACTCAATAAAAAGTACGCCAATGATATTTGATATTGGATGGATATATTTGTTTTATTGGATAGCTCGAAACGGATATTGTGTATTATCCAATGGTTTGCTGGTTTTGGTGCATGGGTAGGGATATCTTGAGTTTGAAGGAACGTGATTGGAAGTCACCTGGCAATGGTTGTTTTTTGAAAATGTTTTGAAGGTCGTTCGGGTGCGGCGACTGTTTAATACTCAATTTGTGAGTCAGGCACAGTTTGATAGTGAAGACTTGTCGGGGTGCTGATCGGGTTGAGTTGAAGTTTATTGCACAACTGTGAAAACGCCTATAAGAGGTAGATCAAACGCTTCTAAAGCAGCGGGTTCATCAAGCTTATGTACAGCTATAAAGCGAAAGTATCAAAGCCGTCCCGGTGGGGCCTGACAGTTGGGTCTCGTACTAAGGCCTTCACTCGGCGCGGAGGTAGTCCGGATTTGTGTAGTCTTGATAGTAACGAAGCTCAACTGAGTTTTGCTCTGGATCTTTATAGTACAGACCCGTTCCGGTGCCCCTGGCTCCAGACATCTGTCCCTCGCCCCTGGTGGGGTTGATTCCGTTGGCGGCCATCACGTTCTTGATGTTTTCGTAGTCCTCGTGGTTGAGCCGGACGCAAAAGTGACTCACTTGCTGGAAACTCGCGTTTGCATCCTCCAGGGGGAAGAAATCAAGAATTGTCCCTTGATTGATCCTCACGGATGGAAATGATGCCTGGCCCTGCCTGAATTTGTCAACGTTCATCGCCGGGAATCCGAGCAGTCCATTGTAGAATTTCAGCATTGAATCGACGTCCTTACAAGCTATCGCAATGTGATCAAGTTCCCCGACTGTTGCTCTCGTACTCGCGCTCCTCGCTGCCATTCTGCCCCTAGCCATCGACCTCCCAACAGTGCCTACGAATGCCATTCTTTCTTCTGCAAAATCTTCTTGTGTTTCTCCGAGTCCTTTCGAAATACTATCTTCTGGTTCTTGTCTTCTCATTGTTCACTGATGCGTTCCTGATTCTGTCCAACTTCCGAACACGTCAAGCTTTCTAATTTATACCCTGTCGTCGGCCTCAGCGAGGTTCGAATCCGCTTGATACCAGCCTCATAGATCCCGTAGCTCGCTGGACGACCGCAATCGGTCTCGCTCAGAAACCTAGGCTCGAGAAGAACGTGGACAGTTCCATCTGCGCACGGCTGCTCAGCTGAACTTATCAGGAGCATACTCTGGAGCCCAGATTCGCTTCGGTCAGTTGCAATCCAGGCCATACGCGAAACTACCAGCCTGTAGCAATTTGCACCTCCCTCATCACTGCTCACTGTAAACGCAACCCCAACCATTCCATGCACGTGAACCTTCCAGAGGCCAGATACCTCTCAACACGGATAGAACACAAGATATCCAAAACCCACGCCCGTACAAAGATCATCGTATGGCCACTACACTCCCCTTCCCCCCCCCCCCAAAAACCATGAAACCAAGGTGCAACACACAGCAGCAGAAAAAAAACAAAAAAACGTTCGCGGAATTACGTTTTTTTTTCTACCCTGCTGCACAAAAACCTTAAACCTTCTACCAGGGATACCATACCCAGCCACAAAAAATCAAATTCACACGCAATAACAGCCTCCTCACTCGTAAGGGATACAATCGTTAACATCTGCTACACGACTCATCCTCCGCAATCCCTCGCCAAGCTAATCCGCCCAACTGAAACCATCTCAGAATCACCCATCCAAAAACATTCATAAAAAAGGAACAACATCGAAATCGCCAAAAAAAAACATAATAAGCATTGCATATTAAGCACGTCATTTTTACACCCCCCTATTAAAAATAGAGCTTCTTAAATATTAAAAAATATAAAATTATACATATAAAATATAGTATGAAAATATTAGTGTGTTCTTATTTATTTTATTATTCCATATATTGTAGAAGTAAATATGAAATGTTTAGTTATACCATGTCTTTGTTTGTTTTTATCATATTTTAAAGTTGTTGAGATAGAGGGGGGTGGGTAGTGGAAGGGATTGTCAATGTAAGTGATGAGTCACTGACGAGTAAATGTTAGTGCTGGATGTGAACGGTTCAGAGTTCAGCTACTGGAAGGAGGTTATCGATTGCTTGGTAGACATTTTTTCTCTTTGGTTTTCGTTTGATAAGGTTTGCAGGTCTGAAGGGCTGGGTGAATGCCGAGGCTTTCTAGGCGCTATGAGTTTGTGGAGGGTTCGCCCGTTGAAGGTTGGCGATATTCGGATTAAGTTGCCGGGGGCATTCGCTCATGAAGGGATTGGGAAGGTTCCTTTCTGGTCCACGTTTTGTTGACAATCTCGTTCATTGAAGAGCTGAACTCACGGGATTTTGAAGAAATAGATCATCAGCCACTAGCGAAAGCTGGACGTGTTGGAACGCTTAGTTGATGCAGAGTTTTGATATCGAAGGGTTTTGTTGCTTGCTAGCGTTGCGGCATGAGGGGTTGCGTATGAAGCTAACATTTCGTCTGGCTGGATGACCATGATGCACATCCTTTGGCTGGTGCACAACCTGGAGGAGAAAGCACTATTGATGCGGGAAGGGATGCTCCGTGTAACCTCCAGACGTTTGTTCCTTTTGGTTCACTGACTGCGTAAGCTAGCGTGTCTTTCGTCTGTTTTGGGATGGGTTTGTCTACTAAGGTCCTTCCTGAGTCATGTACAGCGCTCTGTCAATGTTTCCACTTTCCAAGAGCGCAACAGGACGAACCAGAACTTAAGGGCTGCTAAGCCACGAAAGAAGCAATGTCCGAGTCTAGAGAAAATCAAAACATGGAAATAACCTCCGTGGTTCTCAATTTCTGTTTATCTGGTCCAAGACATAGACCAACGAACGTAATCGCAGGCACAGCGCGTTCTTCCCTTCGACAGGAGGTCTCACCCCCTTCCCCTGTCGAAGAGAATAATACTCTTCAAAACAGAATGCCCCCCCCATTAGAAACCCGAGCACTTCTCACTTGAGAGCAAGCCCAAAGACTTTGAGACTTGAAACGAACTTTTCCTCTGTTTGAGCACTATCCGCAGATGCTCTTCCAACCGCTAACGGAGGGGAGCTGGTTCTACGCCGTCGAGGAAGACGCAGACTCATAGAATCGAAGTTCAACTGTGTTGTCTTCTGGATCCTTATAGTATTGAGCGATTCCAGTTCCCCTCGCGCCAGATAGTCTGCTCTCTTTCCTCGTGGGTTCGTACCCGTTTTCGCTCAGCACTTCCTTGACGCTCACATAATCCTCTTCCTCCAACCTAATGCAGAAATGGCTGACCTGCTGGAAACTCGCGCTGGCGTCCTTAAGAGGAAAAAAGTCAATAATGGAACCTTGATTAATCCTCACCGAGGGAAACGGAACAGAACCTTCCTTGAACTTTTCCAGATTCACCGTAGGAAATCCCAACAATCCAGAGTAAAACTTCACCATTCCATCAACGTCCTTACAAGCCAACGCAATATGATCCAGTTCTCCAACTATCTCCTTCCTCTGCGAGACTCTGACTGCCACCTTACCTCGTACTCGAGGTGCAAAGCCCGTCGTAAACGCCATTGTCTTCTCTTGCCAAACAAACAACCGCTTACAAAACAAATTGCTCTCACCAACGCCTCCTAATCACTCTCAATCATAGCATGATTCACCCCAAGATAAGCTTTCGATATCTTGTCGACTTTAGTGAGTTCGGCAAAGCATATCCTTTCGACTCCAGAGCCTTACTCCTCACCGACGAAAACTAAAAACTAGCACAGTCTCAAGCTCCTTTCAAGAATCAGCTAGGATACGAGGAGCTGAACTATCTCCAGAGAACAGCAGAATTGGTATGCGCAAGGCTCCGATATTGGAGAGACTTTCCAGACAGCTGAGGATGCTGAATGCTCTGCACTTCTCTCAAGTTTGCAGTTCGACGAGATGCATGATCTCCAAAAGTATCAGAACTGAAGCATTGAGCAACAAGCGGCTCAGATACGAGAGACACCATCTGAGGGTTAGAACCTCTAGGAGTTGAAGGTGAACGCTCTGTCCGCACATGTCGAGTACAAAGCAGCAGAAAGATACTCAAAAGCATCAGAAAGCAGATCTCTTTAAGCGTAGGGCACAGATACCTGGGAGACGGCCTGGATGGTTGGATAATCTGAAACCAGAAGTTCACTATGGAGCCAAGGGCGCGGATACGGCGGTGCTTGTCAGAGGTCTAACAGAACTTCCGAATAGCCAGCTGTGCAGAGCGCCTGTAGTGTCTTCAGTTTTATGTATCTGCGGGTCAGGATATGCTGCTAGCAGGAGCAAGCTCGAGCAACCTTACAAACGTTGTGGACTCTGACGCAGATTCGACGGAACAACCCCGGCTGTGGAATTGCTAGTGCGAAGAGCTCCGTTTCGTCGACGAAAGCGTTCTAAGATTTGCGTTTTTGTTCTGTGACTGCAACCTACGCGGCGTAATTATCAATCCTTGACTTTCTTTAGTACAAGCTGTAAGTTTTATAGATTACGTCTTCACGAATCGTTTCGAAGTATAAAAATTGGGCAATCCGAGGTCGCCAACGGGTTCAGATCACTTCTCGCTGATATCCGCGGTGAGCTACCGCTGAACTCTCACGGGGAATTGAATTGAATGGGCTCGCTTCACTCATCACCTTCTCCTTCTTCCTCCTCCTTTTGCCTCTGACTTAGAGGACCAGTATCGCGAGCTCCGTAGTCGTTGTAAATGTCAGGAAGCCTACCATTGTCTTCGAACAAATCCGCATACATCTGAGGAGTGAGAGGAGGTGGCCTTTTGTCTCTGCACTGAGGATTCATAATTATCTGAACAAAGTCTCTGTGGAGACGATCACAACGCCGCTGGCGAGCATTTCCGTACTTCAAATGGCATTCCTAAATTTTTCGAAAGCGTCGAGGAGTTCAGATATCAAGCCGGTGCTATTTGCAAAGACACATGAGCAATTAAGTCCCCATTGGAAGCGCTACTTACTACTATCCTCTTCTCCATAATCGCCATACGTCCCATTCTCATATACTTACCACGGAGTGCAATCTCTTTCTGGTTGTGGACAAAAAGAGTAGAAAAAAAAGACATCCTTTCCCGTGAGAAAAGCTCTAGCGGACGGCATCCAACAGAAACAAACCCAATTCCAGATACAACGTTCAAACGGCTCAATACAACGATCCAACACACAACAATCCCACGAATCCAATAAACCAAATACAATAGCAAAGCAAGAAACTTACACCTTCCCAATAGTCTCTGATAGGTCCCTCTCCCTTTCTCATCAGCTTGGTACCCTCAGAAAGCTCCGGCATACGAACCGTCCTCTTCGGTAACTCCGGTTCCCTCTCCCATGGATCAGGTTCCTCACTCAAAACTCTGACCATGTTCAAACAAAAAAACGCCTTAAACCGAAAACTAAGATTCCAAAAAACAAAAATTGGTACTAAAAGAAACCCCACGAGCAAACCGAAAGAAATCTCAAAACCAACCACCCTTCTCCCTCTCCTCATCTTCACACCCTAGACGACTCCTCTGCTCCTCAAACTCCCAATATTGATCCCCATCAACTCTTCCCCGAAAACCAATAAACACCTCTAAAACAAATCCACATTGATCAACTGTCCTAATCATAAGGTAAATCCAACCCCTGATACGCAAGTAAACAGGACATATATTATTGAACAACATGACATATAATAAATTATACAAATAATAAAAAATTACTTCTAAACTATTAATTGAATTTTATGTCATGTTAATAATTTATTAATATGATCAAATTTTGTGGGTGCTGTAAAGGGGGTATGATTTGTTACCGTGATATCAGTCGTGCATTATTTAGTTCTCTGAGAACGTTATTTTGGCATTATATGGAATTAGAACGTTTGAGGATGAGATTTATGACATATATGACGAGATTTTGAAAACGAAATAGTCTTGAAGGCGACATAAGTTATTTGTTGAGATTATATACAAATTTGATTCGAGACCCCTTCCTTTGTTTTAAAATAAGAAGTATTTTGTGATGGTGTACTAATTTAGATATATTTGAATTATGTTCAATTAGAGATAATGTCGTCCTAAAATATGGGATTTTATACAACATTACGAAAATTTATTTTTTTTAGATTTTAGAAGTTGCTTAGGGTTTTGGGATGGAATTCGATGCGCGGAGGTGTTGAGGGAGTAGGGCGGCGTAGAGGGTTGAGCTTATTGGGGTAGGGACGTTGTGAAGTTTTCCTAAGTGAACTATTCGTCCACTGAGATACTCAACTTCAGTTGGACGTCCGTCCATAACGTCGCGTAGAGTGGAGACTGTTGCATCGTCGTGGCGGGCCCCGGATCTGTGGCATTGGCAGTTCGGATACGTGTGAGGAACGTAGGTTAGTCTATAGCAAGGGGATGTTGGGATCTGCACGGAGCGTTGATGTTCTGCTTACATATCAAGGCGTTTAAATATAGATTCTATTGGGTTCCCCAATTCAACACCGATAGCCTTCGCCACGCTTTTGATCTCTTGCATCGTTTCCCGAAGAAGCTCACGGGTCTCAGGAATTGCTAAAATTTCATTCACTGATGCGCGCGTGATTGCAGAAATTGGTCCAAGAGCTCCCATGGTCAACATCTTCGCCCATAGAGCCTGCCTCGCATCCTGCATGACTTCGTTCTCGACCTCGCCCTTCGTAAACAGGGAACAAATCTCTCTCACCCTCGCGCTATCCGAAGGACCTTCCCATTCTCCAAGCAGGACAGTGTATCTCGTGTCTTGAACAACGATCGTGCCAGGCTCAACCACGTACGCAATGATCACACAAGCACCCGCGATGACCCTCGGGCCGCCGAGGGCTGCCGCAAGAATTTCCACCGCATCAACTCCGTTCAAAAGAGGCACGAAACAGACGCTATCCGGTAGGCTTCTGCACGCCTCCACAACATCCTCCAGATCGCGATACTTGACACAAACGAACACGTAGTCGGGTACAAACCCATCCAACTGATTCAAGTCACCAACAGCTTCAACCGAGAACACTTCGTCATTATCTGGCTCCCAGGACCTCTTAATTCGAAGCCCACGTTCCTGGATCGCCTCTAGATGCTTCCCACGAGCTATAAACCTTACATCACAACCTCCTTTTAGCAAAGCCGAACCATAAAAGGCACCCACACCCCCAGCCCCGTAGACAACAACTTTCATTGCCCTGAAGCTCCTCCCCTTGCAAATGAGTTTCCTTCAGAGATCTAAAGAGCCAGTCCCACCAAACTCTTAGTCCTCAAAGGGCAACGATCAATAACCAAGATCCGCACATATGAGATTGATAACTAAAGGTATCATTCCATTGCCAATAACTCCCTCTGATTAGGATATCACGAAGATACTTAAGACAACCGCCTGGTATGATTGCTCACTTGGAATTCCTATGAGCCGCCTTGCAAGACTGCTCACTTGGAATTATAGAACGATGAACACCTTGCGTTGAGGCGGCTGAGAGAACTTGTCTAGACATTATTTATTGAAACAGATGGCACAAAAAAAAATTGGATGCGTCAGGTTGACTCACGTTCTTCCCACCAGCCAGCCCGACGATGCTTTGTTACATAGATTTAGGCGGACCGGGTTCACAACTCCTCGGTGCAAACAGATGAGTGTGACCTTGAATAGTCAGGTCTTCAAAGAGGAATCGAAACAAAGGACTGAGAAAGCAAAGGACCTGTGCATCTCCGACAGGTCACTTAGAAACGCCAACGGACAGTGTGGACGTAGAAAAGGCTGGCTCGTAATCTGCGAGACGCTTTCGCAAGTCGAAACCTGCGGACCGTGGTGACAACGATTCGTTCGGGCAAAGAATAAGTAGAGGCAAGATGAACTTTGCTCATCCAAGTGCCATTGTCCACAAAACGGCGAAGATTGGGTGAGTTGACAGATGTTTTTCGTTGACTGGTTTTCCGGCAATAGCTAAGCGATCAGCAGTTCAAATCTTGTCCATCTCACGCAGGCCGCTCGTTGCGATATTGGAGAAGGCTCGCATCCGTGCGAATGTGGTAACGCCCATCATCAATCACTAAGAATTTGCGAGATAGTCCATTTTCACTGAGTTGAGAGAAAAAACAAAAACCAAACAGGTCATTGGGGCTGGAACAGTAATCGGGGAGAACGTTGAGGTTGGAGAAGGCACAGTCCTCGGTGAGACGAAATTCCGTCCACTGTATCCACAACAGAGCTACGATGACTCACTCTTGACGGTCATGTGAGAAAACAGGCAGTGGCGTCCATCTCTCCAATTGTAGAATAGGAAAAGAGTGTATTATTCATCAAGGAGTCTGTATCGGTCAAGACGGGTTTGGTTTCCACTTGGATACTGTCGGAGGGAACCACCAGAAAAAGCCTCAGACGAGATCCGTACTCATCGGATCAAATGTAGAGATAGGTATTGATCACCTTCTACGCTTAGATTGGAATCCAACTCTTCACGATCCTGAACAAACCTTCCCGATCCGCTTCCCGACTCGAATGCGCTTGGACAAGAAAGGTGCGAATACAACAGTTGACAGAGGAAGTTGGCGGAATACCGTGATCGAGTCTGGCTGCAAGCTCGACAACCTTGTGAGTAGCAATCTTTACTGAGTTATCCCTTAGCTCAGCGAACTCATAAGTTGTTCCATGCACGATTTGTGTGGTGAAATTCTTTTGCTGGGTGGTAGGTCCAGATCGGTCACAATGTAAGGCTCCGCAAGGGTAAGCACCAACATTCAATGCCTCTTCAGCACGACTGCTGTCGGAAACTGACCATGCAATCGACAGGATGCGTCATAGCTGCTCAGTCGGGTGTTGCAGGCAGTACAACACTAGGTCAGAGGGTGCTCATCGGAGGCCAAAGTGGAATCGGTCAGCACATAACACTTGGCGATGACGTACAAGTTCTAGCGAAAAGCGCAGTCTTGCGTTCAGTTGCTAGCGGTGGCGTCGGTAAGTGAGGAATTTGATCTTTCAGCCCCCGAAATCGTGTCATTTGCTCTTGCTCTTTTAAAATATACATATTCACAACCTTTTTTCCCCCCTCATCTCCATGCCTTCTTTGGATCAAGGAGGGAGGCCGGCCCTACCAGTCCGAGACTACCACAAGACAAAGGCGCTAATCAAAAAGATGCTAACTTCTCGGACGGATCCGAGACCCGAAAGTGAGTCAGTTTTGTAAAATCAAAAACTTAAAAAGAAACACAGAAATACCTATACATCGCTGCAACAACTCATGTGAGCGCCTGCAGCCATCTACCCACTGGATTCTAGTGCCGAACTTGGTTTAATAGGGAGCGAGCTGTCCCTCATTCCTCCTCTAGACTCCCGCACAACTTCGTTGTCCGGTACCATCTCAACGCTGTCGTCATCTGTCAATACAACAACATCATGCTCTGGAACGGGCTTAACATCCGTCTCTATTGAAGGCGAGTCTTCAGCGACTCCTTTGCCATTCTCAGCAGCGTTTCCGGATTCTCCCTTAGCCAATTCATCAGTGGGCACCACGTTCGGGTCATCTGGAGCTTTTGCCGCTTTTTCTTCCTGGTTTGTCGTAACTTCAACCATGTTTTCCACGGCAGCTCCCGCAAGCGCGGCTTTGCAAGTCTCTCCAGTCTGGTTCCGGTCCGCTGGATCGCTTCGATTCTTGCTGGGCGAATTTCCAGTGGCCTCTTGGTCGTATTCTGCCCACACTGCGAGAGCGCGCTTGGCGATCCTCTGGTCAGTATTCCATTTCTTGGCACAGAAGCGAACCGCCGCTTTGAACACTGAAGGAGCGGGCTTCGAACCCTCTTGTTGATCATCTTCGGCGACGTCTAGCTGTGGGTAGACGAGCTCCATCATCTTCTTAACGGCGAGGAAAGGTTCCCGGTACACGCTGCTGGATTGCTGGTGTTCGTGCAAAAGGCGAGTCGTCTCATCCATCGCATCCCACGCCCTTTTCATCGCCGCCGGCGCACCATTCGAAATGCTCTTCTCTGGTTCGGCCACCGCAGAATTTGCGTATGCAGCTATGACAGAAAACATGACCTCATGTTCAAAAGCATCGTCCTTGGAGCGTTTTCTCCCCCGCAAGAATACGTTCCATAGACGACCGTGGTCATTGGACTGAGAGAGCAGGTCAATGTACAGTTTGAGGCACTTCGAACGCCACCTTCGATACTTCCTTTCAGTCTCCAGGAAGGTAGCTCGTCTCATATCCGTGAAGCGATAATTCCACATCAAGTAGAAATACCCACGTTCCCCGACGTCGGGACGGAACAGCGTGGATAGCTTCTCCAACGCCAGCGGCAAATCCCCAAGAAGTTTAAGACTGCCCAGAGCAACATAGTACACGCTCTTGAAAAAATATTCCCCATGATCTTGAGCCTCTTTGGACCGACATCGTTCTAGCCGCGAAATGAGCACAGTGGCAATTTCTTTGATCCGACTCTCTTCGTCTTCTTCAACAGAAACGCCCTTCCGTACCTCGAGATTCCTCTCCATGAACTCCAGCAGGTCGGGGTTGCTCAAGTAGCTCTGGTTCAATAAGGCCTTCATTTCTGATCCGAGCAGCCTATATGTAGCCTCCACTTCTGGAGCGACCGAAACCCCTTTCCTTCTCTCTCGCAACGGTTCCGCTTCCTTTTGCAGCTTGGCAGCTTCAGCAAACTCCTCGAGCGCCTTAGGCAAGCTCGTCCGGTCTAGCTTGAGCAAAAGCTTGCCTTTCAAAAACTTGTAAAACCATTTCAAGTGCTGCAAAACGCTGAAGTCCTCAAAGTCGGCGTTGTCGAGCGCGTCCAAGTTCTCTAGATTCGAGTAGACATGGCTGAGTGGCTCCGCCTCCTCGATGCACGCGAGAGCCTCTACAAGGAGCTGTCGTTGGTCCGCCTGGTTTTTAGCTCGCCTTTCGGCAGCAATAAGATATAAAGATAAGGCGCGCTCATAGTTGGCGCTCGCCAGGAACATGGACAGTCCTATGCTCCGGCTGGGCGTAACCCTTTTGCCGGGCTCCGAAGGATCGTGCTCGTAAGATCCTAACATCGCCTCCAGTCGGCTGCGGATGAAGACAAGCGACCCCTCGTCCTCGGTATCCAACTTAGACGAGCCATGTCCGTCGTGTTCCTTACTTTCCGCCTCATGGCCCTCCGTTGTCTCCTTCTGTGCTAAGATCAATCGTGCCAGCTTCGCAACGATGTCAAAACAGTTCGCAGACTGTTCCAACACAGTCAGTGGGTCAACGACAGAGTACCTTCCCTTTCCGAGCATGGAGGTCAGGTCGAGACCGACGTTTCCGGCATCTTGGTTGACATAGCCAAACCGTCGCCAAGCTGTTACACTCCATGGGCGAACCCGTACTGCATCCTTCAGCTCACGGGCACCCTCTAAAAGGTTCTCCAACACCTCCTCCAAATCAGAACGGCGTTCCGGCTCTTTTCTCCTCTTGAACTCGCTTTCAGTTATCCGCATTATTGCCGCCGCCCTGAGCATCTTAACTTCGTACACCGTGGACCTATGAGCCCGGATCTCATCGATCTCCTCATCAGACTTGCCATCTTTCGAGGTGCTTTCGACGCCCTTTCCGAGGTACTGTGCAAGTGTCTGCAACGTGGCTCCGTCATCGCTTCGGCTGCATCCAGTTAGCTTCTCGATTTCTTCCGCACGCAGCAGTGCGATACCATCGATAAAACTCTCCGAAGACAAGGCCTCGGACAAAACTGCTAGTAAATCCTTTACCTTTTTGATGTTTTTGTCCCGGTTGACACGCCCGGCCTGCACCAAATTGGGCCTGTAGAAATTCAAGATATGGCCGCACGTTGTAGGGTCCAAATAATTCGCCGCTGATCCCCCGTAGTCGCCATGCCCGTCTTTTCCCGTGCCCCCCTTCGATTTGGTTGTCGCACCGTCAGTAGCATTCTTTGATGAACTGTTAGGCTTGTCCAGCCCAAGCTCCGCGACATGGTCGCAGGAGTCCGTCAGCCAGTTCGACCCTTGGCCGTTCATATTAGGAATGTCAAAAAGCGCATGATAGCAACACGCGAGTTCCTCCTGACAGAGTTCCACCTTGTTCCAGATTGCCGCATCTTCCCGGTCGCTTTCATCTTCGACAGGACTCTCGCTTTCCGAGCCCGACTGTGACCTATCTCGATCCTCCCCTTCTTTATCTAGTTCCCTGAGCCGATCTCGTATGAGCGACGTATAGAATTTGATGACTGCGCCGCTGACACCGTCGGCTCTCAGCGCACTGCAAGACGCCAGCTGCTTCAGAGAAAAGCGAACTGCTCGAAACAGTCGCAGGGATAGTTCCTCCTTCTCCCCAGCTTCAGCTGCGGTCTTTGATGTTGTTTCAGGGTTCCAGCGGAACACAAACCAGAGAGACCTGCAGAAAGATAGCAAGCACCTCGAGAGAGAGAGCTTTTTCTGGCGGTGCGAGGTCGGATTGTTTACCAGTTTGCCAGAGGCTCGTTTAGTGCGCAAGTCTTCCACTAAAATGGCAGCAACGGACGGCACCACTTCAACCGACAACATCGCGGCTTCTAGGAAGCTTCTTCCGCTTGGTCCAGGCGTAGTGACCGATTCCGTCACGGCGTCGGCTGTTGTCAAGTCCTTCACTTTTGCACTGAATTTCTTTACCGGCACCATCAGTGATGTGGAGTCCTGCGCAGCCTTATCCTCCCCCTTTCCGATGGCTATTAAGTCCGTTGCCGCAAGCTTCAGCTCCATCGCCCGACAGAACAAAGCCCCCGCATTGTCTCCGAGGTTCTCGCTTGCAACTCGAAGCATTTGGACCTCTGTTAGAAACTGGGGGTCTTTTTCCTGATGATTTTCTACACTCTGTTTTACTCTCGGACCCAGAAATTTCAACATCTGCTCGTCCTGTCCATTTTCGAGCATCAATCTTGCCTCCTCGAGAGACGACGCGCTTTCCATGGTCCTGAGCCTAAAGCAACAAGCAGAGGAATCCTTACGCCTTCAGTGGACTTGCTGAAGGAAAACTAAAGCACCTTCCTCGAACGTGAAATCCACCCAACCTTACCTCTGCGCGACGAGTTCACGTCGATCACCATAACTCATGGTTGACTTTATTCCCCCAAGGAAAGCTAGGTGAGCGTTCTCTTCTCCCAAATTCAATAGCAGGTCATCGCATTGCTGATACCAATTTGACGCTTCTTTGATTCGTCCGCGAAAGTGTGACGTCTCTGCCTTGACCCACGCTTTTCTGGCTTCTGTGGCGATCACCTGTGGGCTGTGCTTGCCATCTAGAATGTAGACTGGTTGCATGGACATGGAGTTCAGGAGGGCCTCAGTATCGTAGAGGCGCTTGAGATTTTCCGAGTCTCCAGAATCCATTGAATGTAGTATCCCATCCTCGTCGTGTCGATTGGAAGGCAGGAGGGCCTCCGCGACGACAAGTGCTTGTGCTGGGGGAAGGATCGAACGGTGATAATGAGGCTTCAACGATTTCCAAACTCGCCGAACTGCTTCTTGCTGGTCACCGTTACGAGGTGCGGACATTGCTTTCAGCATACGCCAAAGGATGTCAACTATACCCGCTCCGCCATCCTTTTGGAGAATTTGGACAAACGTGCAAACTTCGTCGACCTCCGCAGATCTGATCATTGAGCACGTCGTATCATCCCGGGACTCAGTCTCTCTTCCTGCGGATGTAAGCGCGAGAGATCTGCTCGAACTCTGCAGTTGATCAGGGACAAGTTCCAACAGGTACCGCTTCACATCAATGTTTTTGTCCTCCCGTTTCTGCTCAAGTTCACGGCGATTCTCTTCCCTCTGTCTTTCAAGATCCTTTTGCCGCTGTGAGACTCTTGCTCTACGTCCCTCAATGTCATTACTTGCTGTTTTCTTCCCCAAAAAGCGGTCAGCCGCTCCTGCATTCCATGCAAAGTTGCTCTGAGTATTGTCCAATATTTCCGCATCGTTCTTACTGTCTTCAGATCGTTCCGCAGCGCCCTTCTTCAACACCAATCTAGCAGAAACCGAGACTGCCTTATGCTGCTTGAGTCGAATTCGTAAAGCGCGCGAAAGTGCCCCAGCCAGAGACGCCCAAGTTGGCTCGTCCACGAGGACCTTCACGGCCTCTGGGTTCGCTTTCTCGTCTACCGCAGTCCCCTCAAGCTCGGCTCGACTACGCTTTCCTAACAGCGTAGAACCGCTTGGATCGTCTTGGACCTCGCCAAGCGCGACGAGCACCTTTCTGAGCTCTCTGGAACACAGAATGTGGTTCGGTTGAGCTATTAGCCCTCCTTCAAAAGCTCGTCTAGCCACATTCAGCTTCCCTAGCTTTGCAGCACATCTGCCCGTCCTCAGCCAGACGACCACGTCAGAATCATCCTCGTTTAGAGCAGCTCGATAGTCTTTGGAGCACATGCAAAGAAGTGAGAACGCTACAAGTTAGAGGACTGGCAAAGGCGCTATGAACTCACAAAGCTTTGACAGGGAACGTTGAGGTTTTTCCAGATACGTACGAGCGAGCGCCTCTTCTAGGTTTGACCTGATTTCTTCGATCTCTGCGAGGTTCCTTCTTGCTAAATACGTTAACTGGCTTTCCCATTCCTTTTTGCTCTTCTTCTTCGCCTCGAGCTCGTCAAGCACCGACGTCAATCCTTTAAGAGCACCTACAAGATCTTCCGCCGCGAACAAACCCAGGGCCTCCACATACTTCTCCTTCACACGAGCCTCTCTCGCTTCCCCGCTCTCCTCGCGTGCATTCCCCTGCGACAGCAGGAGCATCTGCTGACCGTCATCCTCTATAGCAACAAACCTCTGCATCCTGACCACTCTCCTCAGCCCACCAAGTCATTGCCATGCTGTCACATCCATCCCGATATCCAGGCTTCGTAACTACAACCTCACCTAATCCAAACGGAACCAGAAATCTCACCTGGTCCTACATGTACAAAAGTCGGCCTTTTAAATTCTCATAAGGCCAACGCCGACCAACTTGACTCCAAATGAGATGAACTCATGCACACCCAACGTCATTAGAGACCCAACAACCGCGCTGATCCGCCGGCAATCTAACTCTATCAAGACCCACGTCTCTCTACAAACGCATAAACTTCAAAGGATCCATTCTACCTCTTCAATTCTGGCAAAACCTGTTTCTCATGGACTGGTACTTAAAAGACCCCGCAAGCACTGTCAACTGGATGAAAATCCTTTCGGGCTACTTTAGCTGGATGTCTTCCACTCCTACGAGTCTGGCGTCCTTCTGCCAACCCCATAGATTCTGTAAATTTTGTTTTCTGATGACCGCATGCTTGTATGCTGTACAGTACACCCCCTCAAACTCGACGAGTCTCCTGATGACCTGTGTGTGCCTAAGTCTCTCCGGCCTATGAAAATTCGAAGGATTTGGATGAGCAAAGTTCGACTTCGTTTTGCAGCAGGTATTGCTCATACTGTTTCAGCCTTAGGCCCTACTGGCGCAGAGCACAGGTTTCGTTGCAAAACTAGACTTATAATCTTGAAACGCAAGAGGCACTTGCCTCAGGTGCAAACTACCGATTGCGAGGAACCCGTTTCGTAGGGTACTCTGTGATCTGCAATCTTCGCCAAACCGGTCGGAGTGGTGTTCTTTGATCCATACGAGCTTGACGCGGGGGAGAAGTGGGCTGGATTCATTCCAAACTTTGCAGATTTTAGCAACATGTGCTTGTTTGTTTCATGTCTCCTAGCCTCTTGAGTACGCGGCGCTCGGAGCGGCGAGTGAGCTGGCTCGGGCGTGAAAGAGCTACTCGGTTTCTCTGGCAATTTGCAATTCGAAAGGCTCATGAATTTTTCTTGTGGCCTTGTGGCATCTGACTAATAGTGGCGGGCTTCGGTATTGAGTCTGATATAGTGAGCACGAGCTTGGTTCTCACAGGCGAATCTTTGAGGATAAGCTGTTCTGAGCTTCTTGTAGCCGGTCCAGTGCCTTGATCTTGTATTGAAGGCCTCGCAGCCCATCTGTGAATGTTGCGTACAGCATTTGCTGCAAATGGTCGTTTGCCCTCTGGATATCTTCCCCAAAACCTTTCGAGGCGTGCTCTGGTCAGGAATACAAGGCAGAAAGACAATGCAAACGGCCACTCAGAAGCGAAGTGAGTTTCGTAGTACCTTCCAAGATCCCTTGAAGCTTGTGGGACAGCTTGTCAAGCGTATCTTTTCTACTTTCGATACCCGCCAAGCCATGCTGAGCTTCGGCTGATGCTTTTTCGCGAATATCGTCATCGTTTGGCTGAAGCGACTCTAGGGACAAATTGCGGCCCTCAGCGTAATCCGCCGCGCTTTCCCCATGTTCTAAGGGGAGCATCTGCTTGTTCAGAACATTTCCAACTTCCTAGAACGAGCCAAGCTCTCCGTCGTCATAAAGGGCGAACTAGATCGGACAGCATGGAAAGCAGACTCTCCATTTCTTGCGACAGAAAGGACTGATTTCCCTTGGTGGGCTGTTCATGACTCACAGTACTAATATGTCCTCTCCTTGGTTCCTCGTTGTCTGCGATTGAGTCCGGTCCGGAGGGCATGATGGCCGTGTGCAAAAGAAACAAACAACAAACAAAGTCCTTTAACAGAATCTCGGACACCGTCTTCTCTAAGGGGAACAGCAACCTCGTCTCCTCGTAAAACCCAAGATTCTTCTTTCCTTGGAACCACGTACCCATGCCAGCGATCTTTACCCAGACTCGGCTGCCCCTTGCCTTTCCGAAGTCGCCCACTCTGAGGGCAACCCCTGGCCGCAGAAAACAAGCACAGCAACAACTTTGATCCGTTCGAGGACATGGCCGATAGTTGCAATCAGGGCTTGGCAAAAATAAGTAAACTTCTAGAACCGCGCTTAATCCGCAGAACATCATAATTTTGGTTCTGAAAAGCAGGAAAATAAGCCCACCAAACAAAATTAAGCTTTTTCTAAAACTTTTAGTCAGATAACATATTGAGACTAGCAATTCTTTTTTAGTGAGTTTGGCGACCCCCTCTGATGCTGATGTTGGTAGGTTCAAAAAAAGAATTCATTTGAATTTAAGACAATTTATTAAAGCACTGGGTCATTAGGCAGGGGGTGAGGGGTGACAAATTGGTGGGTGTTGATGGTGGTGTCCGGGGTGAGGTGAGCTAGGTGGCGTTTTGAGCATTTGCGGAGGATGTTTTGCGCGGACTGAGCGATCAGCTAAGAAGGTAGTTCTGGTCAGCTAGAACGAGTTCGACTTATACAACTTACCTGACCGAATTTCGTCATTGCATGCGTAAGTTGACTATGGCCAAGGACGCTTCGAAAGAGGCGATCAGTCTGGCGGCTACAATTCTTGCAGAGACAATATTGTCCGTGCGGCTCGATAGTTCGCCTCAAAACAAGCCAAGTAGGATCGAAGGATTGTATTCCTCATCGACCACTCCTGTCCTCCACAGATAACCCTTTCCAATACGACACGAGGAGTCAAGCGCTTAGAAACAAGTGCGAAAACGAAGGGCCACGGGGTCACAACAAGTGCAACGCTTCTTCACACGCAAACACCTCCATAGAGCTTTCATATTTGCAAAAGGGGGATTTGAGCAGGATTGGATAAGCGCTCCGGCACCCTCCACTAACACAGAATCAGCGCTCTTTGTATCGTGTGTGTCCCCAGATACCGTTCACATTCACCATCGGTAGCAAAACGATTTTGGAAAAATTGCTAACAATATCAGCAATTGGTACTTGGATATCGCATTAAACAATGAACGCGAACGAATCTTTTTTCAAGAATTTGCCAATATAGGCAGTACTGCAGACAGAGGGAGGACTCTTGCCGGGCTATCTGTCTGCTAGCTAGGGTTCTTCGCTATATTGTTTTTGAAATAAAATTCACAGGAATCAATAGAGATGTGTCGGTTAGGATATTTTCGTCTGTTCAATTTTGTTCCATTCGTGGAGGAGATTTGTTGGAGAAAATTATGGTTACTGGTTCTCAATTGGATATTAATATATATCCTCTAGATAAATAAATATCAATATTGTGCTTATCGCCTCTCCTGAATGTTTTGGTTCAGAAATTTTTTTGCGGTCTGGGGCGTAGCATTGGAAAAGGTGCGGGGTAGGAACAGAGGGTATCTTCCTGTAATCATTTTTTGAAGTAGAAAATACTATGGGGGGTTTGTAGTGAGGATAAGAAAGACATGAACTGGTTAAGAGAATCCAGGAAAGGGACGGAATACTTCCCTTGCATTAGTGGCGAATGGGCTGTGCAGCTGACTGATCTGATCTTAACATAGGAAACGGGTTTTTTATATTTTAGTAACTATTATCACTTCCCATTTTTCGTATAGTACAAAAACATATCAATGCCAAAAACTTGGAATGGAGAACAAGCAACGTCTTGTCATATTCCGGATCAACCACTATTCTTACACGGCTGTGAGCTGTACCGTATCGTTCTTCTGGGATGGAACGATTTGCGCTTGCTCAACCCTATTATACAAGCTGGATGACAATCCGTTCAGAGAGTTGTTCCTCAGCACGTAGCGATTCAACGCATGAGCTACACCAGCCTCGTCGTTCGTTTTCGTTACGTCCTTGGCAACGTTCTTCAAGCATGGCATAGCATTCCCCATCGCTACTCCGTACTTTGCCATTTCCATCATCTCCAGGTCGTTTTCAGCGTCTCCAAGAGCTAGGAGGTTGTCAAATTTCCCTCCAAAGCTGTCCAGGAACATTTCCACCCCAGCACCCTTTGACCCCTGTCCGGGCAAGATTTCGATCATGTCGGGAATCGCCTGGGTCACCTTCGCTTCACCCTCCATCAATATGTCGATCTCTCCACGGTACTTCTTGCACTCTTCCACTGGTGCAAGGAACATGAACTTGTGCAGTGGAACCTTTCCGATCACGTTCTCCCATTTTCCGATAGGTTCCGGGTGTGGTTCCTTGTAAGGGCGAAGTTTCTCCGTCTCTGCGTCAAACTTCTCGCACAGGATTCGGTCCTCGTTGTACGCAACAAGCGTCATCCCAAGCTCGCGCGCCTTGTTCACAATCTTCCAGCTCGTGCTCTCCGGCACCGTCTTCTCGTATACAATCTCTCCCTTCAGCCCATACACAATCAGGCCGTTAAGGAATACTCCGGGCACCTGGCCACCGTAGGCCTTGCGCAGGTGCTCCTCAATCGTAGGGCCTACACTGTTCAGCACGCCCTGTCGGGACTTGCCACTAGCACAGACAAACTTGACACCACCCGCAAGCGTATCGATGATCGCCTCCTCCACTCTCGGGTCAACGCTGTGCTTGCTATTCAGCAGCGTCCCATCAACATCACATGTGACGTACTTCACATTGGGTCTTTGTTGCGGTACGCTCCTGACTTTCTTCACGATCACTCTCGAGTCGATTGTTGTCCTCCTCACCTTCACAGCCATTTCGAATTTGTAATTGTATTTTTAGAAGCAATCGTGCGTCCTTATAAGTTTATAACAAGATCAAGTATCTCTTCACAGGTTCGTGTCCTTCTGGTTGTTCACCTTCCTCGCCTGCCGCTTACTTGCCCTTCCAAGATTGCGTCTCCGCGGCATTTCACCCCCCACTTACGTATTTATACCCTTGCGAAGTGATCTGTGTATCTGTTCAGCTCGCCCCCTATCCCCCCCCTCAAAATGTGATTCTGCAGAAAGCACCAAATGGATTCATAATAAAAATTTTCAATTTTTTCCCTCCCATTTATTGATTTGAACTAATTTCAGAGAGGACTGCAGACCACATCATTTATTCAAAAATATATGAAAATTAACGAGTTCCAGGACTAGCGTTGGATATGATAGCATGAATTTCAAGAGATTTGTTCTGGCCACATGGTGTTTCTTGGCCAAGCAATTACTTTCAAACTACGGTACTACGAAAACTCTATATTTTAATGACTTGTTCTGGCCATACATGGCCGGACTCCTTTTTTCGTTTTTCGTGCTCAGAGGAATATGAAAAGAAAAGCATTTCAGGCCATTACATAGAAACCATTGGCAAAATTTCCATCTTTGTGCAAGTCCACCTATAGAAATATGCATTATTTTATACGGCCAGAGCTGGACAGTAAATAAATACTTTATTTTAAATATATATTTCAATATATATTTAAAAATATTATATTATAGAAATAATATCTTGGCCATATCTGGCCACTATAAATCTATTACAATATTCGTCCAAATACACAATATAATAGAAAAATAATCGACTCCTTTGCACTTTGCTGATCAGTCCAGGAACTTTCGAATGCGAGGCGGATGAAACTTATGTTGATAAAGAGAAGAAATTACCTGGCCAATGCTGGCCGCAGAATATTATCGCCAGTTAATTCGATCGTATATTTAATAGTAGAACTTTTCCGTTGGGCACTTTTGGCCAAAAAAATTCAAATGGTTTTCTAGACGAAATGATAGTCTACGTTTGAAATATCTAGTCATTCTGATCTAGCCTCTTAAATATTCTTTGAAATATGTCCTGAACTCTCGGGCAACAAGGTAATACATATATATTTAGCCACTATCGACTTCAGTTTTACGACACGTGAGTATTCTGGACTTGATGTTGGTCCTTATTGACGGAAAGAGATACAAAGAAACGGTTAACGTCTTCCCTGATATAGAAGAAAAATGTCAGGGGGTGAAACGCATGGCTATTGCATCTGAAAAATTTCTGCGACTGGCAAACTATCCTGGGGGTGTTTACTTGAATATTCTAGAGCCTTTTCTTACGAAGAACAATATTCCGATTTCGGCGCGCGATTCTCTGTGGGGCCAGGCTGAAAGTTCTGCGTTTTGAAAAGTTCTAAGCCGTTAGGAGGGGTTCAGCAACGGTCTAAACTGATTTCGGAGACATAGCAAATAGTAAGGAACTGCTTGGTCTATACCCCCCCAATTTTGACTGAGGGAAACTGATGAGAATTTAAATAGATGTTTTTGCGTTATTTATTTCATAGGTTGTTAGATTTTGAGCGGGAAACTCTGGAGGGGTGGGATAATTATGGTACTGACGCAAGGATTGTCCCGCTGGGAAGGGTGGTTGCTGGGGGTTTCGTCCACAATAAATTTCTCTCCGATATTTGTAGAAGGCTTCTGTACGGACAGCGATTGTTCGTGCTTTGTTGATATGAGAGAAGAGCGTTTTCCCGCTGCAGGGTCACACCACAAAAAAAATAGCTGGACAGATATTTCGTCAACAGATTTGCTTTTAAAGAAAAAACTGCACCGGAATTACATCAGTGCTTTCTATGGGTGGCGGTGGTTGCAACATATGGATTGGAAAATCAAAATCCACGTCTTCGGGAAGGCCCGCCCGAATTTCTTTGGAGCCGGTCCCCCCCAGACTCGCCATGACATTTTGATCAGCCGCTTTTTCGTTCCCTCCAAAGTTTCGGATTGCGCTCTGTTCGAGAGGCAGCTTTCAATTTTGATTGGGACAATCTTTTTTCCGAAATTTTCTGAGGCAGGGAAGCTTCGATTTGGATATTCTATTGACCATTCTCGAAAATGCTCAGCTCCGCTGAGCGAATTTAAATATGTATATTACCTCTTTATTTTACTTTTATTCCAGATCAGCAGAAGCACATACGTGGGGTATGACATCGAAAACAATTATTCCAACAAGACACCATCTCCCAACTCCTTGATAGGTCGGATTGCTAAGCGAAAGTACCTCATATATTTGGAAAAAGAAGTTAATTGGTGCTATTCTTTGCAAGAAGGCTAGGGGTAGAAGAAACAAAAACAATTACTAAATTGCAATAAAAATGAATTCATGTGTTGTTAAATAATTCTACTCCTGCCTTTCGCTAAAAATCTACAATCGTTTTCCCAGAACTTTAAAACAAAAGATGGCGGGGGCAAGTGCTATCGGGACTAAAGTGCGCGGTTACCATGCCAGGATCTTTTTTTAGTCAACTGTTACTTGGATGGGTAGGTCATTAGGAGATGAGATACTTTGATGCCTAGATTGGCAACGTGAAACTCCGATTCAAATATTGTGGAATAAAAAACTGCATCGGTTAGTTTGAGAAGATCTTCGCTCTCAGGAGAGGGAGTCCTTGAAGAGGCTCCTAAGGGTTATTTGAGCGTATGGGCGATGCCCATTTTCATGGGGGGGTGATGGAGTGTGGGAATATCTGGTCGAAGGTAGTTTTTGATCGAGTAAGTGGTAATTCAGAATGTCCTGAAATTTGGGGCGCGTCCCACAGAGCTCTTTCCTAAAAGGGTTATACAGAATTCTCGCTCACAATGTTGGGAAGAACGCCCTAGTTCCGTCTGGCGCTACCCTTTCCTCGCTTACAGGGGTTCCGTAACCCCATCCGATTTGATATCTGAAGAAGATCTAGAATCTCGGCTTGTCAGACGGGCAGGGAAGATGGCGGCAAAGCAGAGTTGGAAGGCATGGTACACCTCCGCCTGCTTCAGAGCTAGGAGATCCGAAGCTCGTTGACTAGCTTGAGCGGTACCGCCTCCCTCGAGCGGATTCGTGCTGACCCCGAACGGTTTCCCGCTGCATTTGAGAACACAGGGATTGACGAGGAACACCAAGCTACACTACCCAAGTTCGCTAGATCAGAAGCTCTTGATGTGCTCTACAGGGAATCTCAGCACGGGCCTTCTGCTCAAAGTGCACAAGGCGTCCTTGTAGTTCGGAGGAGTCATGGTAAAGAGCTCTTGCAGATGTGACAGACCCAGACTCTGGCCTCCGAGAAAATCAGGATTCTCCGTAGCCTAGCGCATAGTTAAGAGACCTCTGTAACTGTCTGCAAGAGCAACAGTTTAGATATTCCAATCAGATCAGATTCCACGAAAGTACAGCCGTCACGAGCCTGACATGAGCTGTGAGAGCTCAGCATCAACACCATTCTGCCAGCAGCTCATCTTCTATTGAGAGGCAACAGCTCTACCCAGCGTTGAATAGAGTGCTCCTTTTTTTTCAAGGGGTAGTTCAAAAAAAGATGTCCTCATGGGGTGGCTACGAAAGCGCCTTTCAGGAAAAGATCGTTCAGAAAACGATGGAGGAAAAGCACTCCTACATATTTTGTCGGGAACATGTTTCCCCCCGGGGCACGAGTATCATCGTAATCAGAATCGTTTTGGTTCCCAACGGGCTTCGGCTTGCACGGCTGTTCCGAGTGGTTTTGATTGGGATAAATTTTTTTCCTAAACTTCTGAGGCCGGGATGGGCTACATGGGATATTATATTCGTTTCTCTTGAAATCGTGCCGCAGTCAAGTGCTCTTTCAAACGGTTTATTTACCCCTTTATTTTTCCACTATTCAGTACTCAACCGCTCATTCCCTGGGGTATGTGTCTCCTCCACAATTGAGTTCGAAAAGGAAACGAAGTCAAAGGCTCTCTGTCCCCAGCAGTTTCCATACATTCCTTTCTAAATATTTCGTGAAACGAATAAACCAGAATGGATCGATCACAGATATCCAGGGGTTAAAGGATATTGATTATACTCTGTTTGAGTAAAACAAATTTGGACCATCCACAAGTTAGTTTTCCTAAATAATCTCAAGCTCTATATTCTTGATGTCACATAGTTAGTAAAAAGCTTCAAAAAATTGCCTCCCATTTATCTTAAAAAACAAAACAATTATTGGGGCCAGCTTTGGCCTCAAAAACAAAACTTTCGAAAAACAAAAAGGTTTTTTCTTGAAGAAATTTCTGGGCCAAAAAAGAAGCAGCCCATGCGCCTCTAATTTTTTTTTGAAAACGGTTCATCGCCTGTGATTTTGTGCACCCCTCATAAAATTACTCACAATCAAATAATTGAACCATGAAGATTGGAAAATATTATTCCGAATCCATTTGTGCTTCCTTTTTGGTGCAGGTCACATTGGGAGATGGATAGATATCACGTCTAGAAGGGTATAAATAGGTAGGGTTTGCTGGGATCCCCCTGTGGGTTAGCGGATTGTGCAGAGAAAGGGTAGAGGACTCATAGCCCCAAGACCTAGACTGTTAGCAGTGACTTGATCTTCTCGGATACAATCAAATACATCGAAATGGCGGTCAAGGTGAAGAGGACAACAATCGACTCGAGACTGATCGTGAAGAAAGTCAGGAGCGTACCGCAACAAAGACCCAATGTGAAGTACGTCACATGTGATGTTGATGGGACGCTGCTGAATAGCAAGCACAGCGTTGACCCGAGAGTGGAGGAGGCGATCATCGATACCCTGGCATGTGGTGTCAAGTTTGTCTGTGCTAGTGGCAAGTCCCGACAGGGCGTGCTGAACAGTGTAGGCCCTACGATTGAGGAGCACCTGCGCAAGGCCTACGGTGGCCAGGTGCCCGGAGTATTCCTTAACGGCCTGATTGTGTATGGGCTGAAGGGAGAGATTGTATACGAGAAGACGGTGCCGGAGAGCACGAGCTGGAAGATTGTGAACAAGGCGCGCGAGCTTGGGATGACGCTTGTTGCGTACAACGAGGACCGAATCCTGTGCGAGAAGTTTGACGCAGAGACGGAGAAACTTCGCCCGTACAAGGAACCACACCCGGAACCTATCGGAAAATGGGAGAACGTGATCGGAAAGGTTCCACTGCACAAGTTCATGTTCCTTGCACCAGTGGAAGAGTGCAAGAAGTACCGTGGAGAGATCGACATATTGATGGAGGGTGAAGCGAAGGTGACCCAGGCGATTCCCGACATGATCGAAATCTTGCCCGGACAGGGGTCAAAGGGTGCTGGGGTGGAAATGTTCCTGGACAGCTTTGGAGGGAAATTTGACAACCTCCTAGCTCTTGGAGACGCTGAAAACGACCTGGAGATGATGGAAATGGCAAAGTACGGTGTAGCTATGGGGAATGCTATGCCATGCTTGAAGAACGTTGCCAAGGACGTAACGAAAACGAACGACGAGGCTGGTGTAGCTCATGCGTTGAACCGCTACGTGCTGAGGAACAACTCTCTGAACGGATTGTCATCCAGCTTGTACAATAGGGTTGAGCAAGCGCAAATCGTTCCATCCCAGAAGAACGATAAGGTGCAGCTTGCAACCGTGTAAGAATACTATTGATGATAAGGGGCTCCGAAGGAGCCGGATTAGTACCATACTTTGTACAATACTATCGAAGGAATATTATAATAAAAGAACGTTCAAACAAAAACCGATCACCTCTCTACACGGTCAAAAACCACAAACCAACCGCAACCCGAATATCCCGAAACCGACAACTCACACGTTGCGCAAAGTATGTCGCTCCCCACCTTCCTCCAACAACTTGCTTCCCCGCATCCACCACCACTGTTTCTACGAATTGATTGAGGACATGCCCACGACCAACAGCACCTCACCCCCCCTCCTTCCCCCGCCACGCGAGCCTACTTCAACCCCTCTAGGGAACTAACTCTTTCAGCAATCAGAACCCTACACGAGCATTGGTCCTAAAACAAAACAAAGGAATCCAAAATAGCATTCAAATTATAATCACGTCAATATATGTTTATCCAAACTATTTTTCCATAGAAGGCATTATCCAATGAATTCTAGCCACGAGCAAAAGTATCTGAAAATATCCTAACGGACTCATCTAATTCCATTCCCGTTAATTTCTTCATAAATACAAAACTCTTCGGGAAACCCAAGAGGTCTTTTTTTCAAGTCGGATCCGCTGCCAGGGAGAATCTCGAAGTCGCGGAAGCGGGCAAGTGGAAAAGACAAAGAAGGGCCAGTTAGAGTTGAGGACCAAGCTGAAGCTTCGCTAAATGGTGTGGAAGGCCATGCACGCGGAGAAGTGAGAGAGAGGCGGAGGTGGACACGGATGATGGCGCCAGGTCTTTGGCGGTTTTTGTTGGGTGTCCCTACTGGAGCAGACGGACTATGCCGGAAGCGGGAGGACCTGCCGAAATTGGGATACCAGCAACCGGCTGAAAGCAAGTGGAGAGCTTCAGTCCTATCTGTCAACAAGAAACGCCAGAGGTGGATGTAGTCGTAACCTCTACTAAGCAGCTGCCCCAGTTTCAGCACCTTCAGTATTCTGTCCACCTCCTTCCTCACCAGCGGCAACGAGCTTGGTTGAGAAAGGCATCTAGAATCGGAGCAACAGGGCACGGACGCGGCCTTAACCATCTGGTAGAGTCGGCGGTGCCTGTCCAGCCACTGTTGATGAGACCTGTCGCGAGATGGGCAGGGTAGGAAAATTGCGGCAGTGGTAGGTGCTGGGTAGTTGCTGACCGACTTCCGGAGTAGCTAAGAAAACTGGTTCCGAGCTCACGTGAGAACGGAGACTCTGGGTTCCGAGTTTGGGCCCTGCTGAGCTCAGCTGACCCCGGGTCCAACGCCGAGCCCAAATTCAGATAGTCTCCACCTGCTGATCTGCTGCGTATCACCCCGATTTATTAGCTGGCGGCGGCGGGGGGACTTCTCCGTTCAGAAGAATTGTGCCCATCCTCCGACAAAACTCATTTAGTACCATCGTTCGGAAATCCCCTTAGGTTATTTTTTTATGTGGTGCTAACCACTGTGTTGGTAGCTAGATAGAGGGACGACTCAGTTATGGCAGTGTTGGTTTCATGCCCTGAAGAGCAAGGACAAAGTTTAATCTATGAGCGAGGCTACTCAGGCCGATAAGGAAGCTAAGATAGTGACTCCCCCTAATAGGTAATTCAAAGCCTGGAGCTGGTCTGTGCACCGTTTTCTCCTATTCAGCGCTACAAGCTTTTCTCAATGTCAAAAATTCCAACCGCAGGAAGCATCAACTCTTGCTTTGAAACTCGCTCAATCGTGTTTCAGACCAAAACAGTCCGCGCTTGTGAGTTCCGGATCAGACTCTACACACTCCTTGGTGCGCTCCTTTCCCATCATCTCGGAGCGCTTGAAAAATAGCCTCTACCCTACTACACAGCAAGCAAGGAGGTTTTGCTCTCTTTCACAATCCTGGCCCTCATCAGTAGCCGCGGTCCCAGCTATTTGCGCAGCATACTGCCCTTTACTATGATGAACCCGCCGCTTTTGGGCGGTGGCCATCGGTATACGGTCAGTTTTCCCGAAAGGCTTACTGCACGAAGGAAGCCGACCACAACAACTCTCCACCAGTACTGGATACTCAATTCCTGTTCCGAACCAGGGAAAAATAGAATTGTTTGTGCAAGGCAAACTGGAGTCGTAGCTGGCAGGTCGCGATCGGGCGAGGATGCTAGCTACGTAGACTAAAGACGAACAGGAAAGGCGGTTGAACGCTTGAACGAGCACATTGCATTTCTCTGCCAGAGTGTCACGATCGCCATCCAACGAAGCAAACCAGTGTAACGCCGTAACGCCAACCAGCTGTCCCCACTTTTTTACTTTCCGTTTGTTACAGTCCTAAGCCCATCTTAATTTTCTCCTAGAAATTTAGACGAAGCAGCAAAATCTATTAATTCTTAACCGTTGGATCAATATTTATAAAACCAAACACAATGCAATTTAAAGCAAGGTAGATATTTTTGAATGGTTTCAAAAATTCAACATACAAATCATGAAAAAAATCCAGTTTTCGCGGCCTCACAGCGCCACTCAAAATCGAGTAAATCCAAAGAAAATTATCATATTACTCGATCCGCCTTTCTTGAGCCACCCGCGAAAATGATTTGCCTCGATGCTGAATTTCTCTTTAAATATTTTCACGAGTTTTCTAGAAGATTATTATGGGCCATGTCTGGCCAACAAACTATTTCATAAAATCACATAGCGAAGCGACGTATGAAAAATATTTCAATATGAAAAATATTTTGTGGCCAGGTTTGAACCCGTGAAATTTTGCAGTTTACAATGTTTTAAATATTCCCATTTTCTTCAGACAGTTTTTGATGTCCCGGAGCCGCCTCCCTGGCAGGGGAAGGCTTCCCTGAGCGCTGAATTTTCCCTAATTCTTAAGTTGATTATGTTTCTGGCCGTTGGGCAACTATAGAATAATGAAAATAAATATATGGCCAATATTGGCCAGCGGGAAAGCCTCTAGAGGACAGCATATTTGGATATTGTAATATGAAACAAATTATACGGCCATAGATCGGTTGAACTTGGCCCGGTAAATAATTTTAAAATTCATGGGCTATCCTTGATTGCAGTCATGTTTTAAATCAATCCTATTCAACAAATGTTGGAGAAAAAAAGAGAAATTTTATGGTAGAGTCCATTTTGAGAGCGTTTGAGGCAAGGTAGAGGTGACGATAGACAAGATTCTCTGACTTGGGTATCGCGGAGAAGAGCATCCGCGGACCTCCGCAAGAGTATAAATAGGTCAGTTTCGACATGCTGAAGCCATCGCTGGCAAGTCTCCAGAGTAAGAGCATCGGAGGAGAGGAGAGATTGTCCGTGGCTAATAGTTGATTGAGACAAGTATCAGGATGGCTTTCTACGTGAAGAGGAATACTACGATCGAATCCATTGCGGTTCACTCGAAGAAGGTTAGGAGTATACCAAGTCATAGACCGCATGTGCAGTACGTCACATGCGATGTTGATGGGACGCTGCTGAATAGCAAGCATAACGTTGACCCAAGAGTCGAGGAGGCGATTATCGAGACGCTGGCATGTGGTGTCAAGTTTGTCTGTGCTAGTGGCAAGTCCCGACAGGGCGTGCTGAACAGTGTAGGCCCTACGATTGAGGAGCACCTGCGCAAGGCCTACGGTGGCCAGGTGCCCGGAGTATTCCTGAACGGCCTGATTGTGTATGGGCTGAAGGGAGAGATTGTATACGAGAAGACGGTGCCGGAGAGCACGAGCTGGAAGATTGTGAACAAGGCGCGCGAGCTTGGGATGACGCTTGTTGCGTACAACGAGGACCGAATCCTGTGCGAGAAGTTTGACGCAGAGACGGAGAAACTTCGCCCGTACAAGGAACCACACCCGGAACCTATCGGAAAATGGGAGAACGTGATCGGAAAGGTTCCACTGCACAAGTTCATGTTCCTTGCACCAGTGGAAGAGTGCAAGAAGTACCGTGGAGAGATCGACATATTGATGGAGGGTGAAGCGAAGGTGACCCAGGCGATTCCCGACATGATCGAAATCTTGCCCGGACAGGGGTCAAAGGGTGCTGGGGTGGAAATGTTCCTGGACAGCTTTGGAGGGAAATTTGACAACCTCCTAGCTCTTGGAGACGCTGAAAACGACCTGGAGATGATGGAAATGGCAAAGTACGGAGTAGCGATGGGGAATGCTATGCCATGCTTGAAGAACGTTGCCAAGGACGTAACGAAAACGAACGACGAGGCTGGTGTAGCTCATGCGTTGAACCGCTACGTGCTGAGGAACAACTCTCTGAACGGATTGTCATCCAGCTTGTATAACAGAGTAGAGCTGCCACAAATGGTTCCCTCCAAGAAGAACGAGACGATACAACTCAAAATCATGTAACAACACTAATTATTTTGCTCGTTAAGAGGACTTCTCCTCTCACACCAGGACAAGAACGTGTGCGTATTTCCGCGGCGAAGCAAACCATGTTTTGTACAAAATAATTGATCTGGACATTTTATTCCCAACCTATTCTCCCTTCAACGGAGAGAATAATAATATTAAAACGAAACACTACTTTTCCACATCAGCAACAAGTACCTGTTCTTCAAACTATCTACAACTGCCTGACGGCAGTTCATGTTAAGAGCGGATTGCATGATATGGTTTGCTACTAGTTGACTTGGTCGAATAGTCTCTTCCTTACCCAACATAACGCGCACCAGGGAAATGCCAAATTCCCCGAACTCCCGACATTCAGACATCAATTTCCAATACCCTCAAAAGCTACCTTAAAACTTGATAAGCACCATATTGACTTTTATGCGAAATTCATCGTTCAATTGATAATCAGCAATATGCGAAACAGCCAATGAATAACTTCCACGAGAAAAATATCTAAAACTATCTTAGCAATCAATATCGACACATTGCTTCCGCTCAAATCACTTTTCCCTCATGGACATGCGAAGAGCCCTCATGGACATGCGAAAAGCCCTAGCTATGGGCATCGATCCTCCTATCGACTTGTGTATGAATGAGCTGAACCTTCGAATTGGTTTTAAGGATTCCTATGTACGAAGAGGCCCCGTTTGATAGCCAGATATCGCATAGACCGCGACTTTGCTGCTGTGTGTAGTCTAGCATCGTGAACACTACATCGGCGTTTGCGGCGCCCTCGGAAACCCACAATGAACCACCCTCCTCCCGATGGGCCAATGCCAACCCTGCCGGTTAGGATCCACTCTCTGTCTAGAACGTTGTTTAATGCCGTGGAGGCTTAAGCATGAGTCCGCTTTTTCAGTCTGCAAACGAACGTGTTGAACATTCTTCACGTACGTGCCCCCGCCCAAGTCGTTATCTCGGCCTCTACTGCGGTTTCGAGGACGCAAGCTGGCGCTCTCTGGATGGAGAATATGTTCACGGCTGTACAGCTCCTGGGCTGGCTAGAAAATTTGATTTGCTCTGTCAAGAATTTACTGGATCGGTGGGAAGTTGCACTAGACTTGGACGATATATTTCAAGCGGAGCGTTTCAAGTTTCTAGACCTGTTTGGATCTCTTGACCAGCGAAAGACTCATGATTCACAGACACATGGATGCCGTTGAATACAAATTCATAGAAAAAAGTGCTAAACGAGCAACAGGGTTTTGATTCCTCCAATGAAGAGCGAATCTGGTGGAGCATGGAAACCTAAGCTGCATACGTCTGAAGCTCAAGTTCGATGTGAATCGCCTCTGGTACTTTAGCGACTCCACAGATCATCTGGCATTGCACTCTACTGCCTGTCACTGGGGATACGCCTTCAGTAGTTTGCTTACCGCACGCTCTGCGCTTTTAGAGTGAAGGACGAGTCTTGAATAGAAAGCTGAAACCCACTCACAAACCCCGGGACTTGAAAATGTGCTTACGACAATAAACATCAAGATTCGTGGGGCTCGAAGTTTTAAGGCTGGAGGATTGGAAGTTGTTAGAAATCAGAGCATCACGCCAACAACATTGGCCTTTGGGAGATTCGGTTCTTCAACACCTGCTGAGGGATTTCGCAACCAACCCGATAAACTAACTCATCTGGATCGATTCAAAATGTTCCACTAACTAGATACATTTGTTCGCGCCATCTTGTACGACACCATAGCAGCTGGGATCAGTTTTTCTCCTTCCGGGAACTGAATCCTGTCACGAACAAAGTAAACAATAGTCCTTCAGAACAACGCAGTTCATAACGACTCGAGGGGTACGCTCACGGCGTGCAACGTAGCGATCGCCTATACTACAACCAAACAAGCACGATCAGTAACTATTAATCCACATACCAAGCCACTTAGCGACGCAGGAGATCAAAGCTAACTGCCTCCAGTCTCCCCCACTCTTGTTGCTTGATCAGCTACTTAGTAAAAACCTACCTAGTTTTCCAATATTTAGTCCATTCACCACCTATTAATCAGCTTTTATGTATTTTACGCAATAAATACGTCCTATTTTGGAATAATTAGAACAATATATCTATACTTTAGAATGTTTAATTGCCTAAATGCTTTTATCGGGAAGAGGATGCTGCGAATGTGGATAATGAATGAGTCATGTGGCCGACGCTGAATGTTCGGGTAGGAAGAGGATTTGAAGGAAACGGATGAAGAGTTTAGGAGGTTTTGAGAGGGAGTTTAGGGATAGGAAGGAGGAATTTGACTTGAAATTTTTAGAAGAAGGGCTTGGATTTAGGGAGTGTGGCTTACGGAGGGATGTCGACGGTGGTTGAATGGATAGTTTGGCTGTTTGAGATCGATTCGGATCGGATTTGGCATGTTGAAGCAGTTCGATTTTCGGTTTGGTTGTTTATTTGGAGTATAATCTCAATCATTTGTGACTGTGCGGTAGCTCGGTGGTCTGACTCGAAGCGATGTTTCCTGAATCCGAGTGTGAAGGAAGGGTTCCGCGCTACGGCTGGATCGTATATCACGTCGCTCGTACATTCACTCCTTGTATCTTTCCGGGGCATAGATCATATTAGGAGAACACTTCCCCTTCCTATGGACGTTCGGATACAACCACCGCTCAATGTAGATAGCTTTGACAGCGAGGCATGGCTTGGGCCGCTGAAGACCAATCGAATATTTATGGCCTATCTCCTTATCGACATGGTGAGAGTGATCATCGCATGGCCAAAGCTCGGACAGTACGATTTTATTTTTCACCATCTAGGATTCATGAGCGTAAGAAAGACGAAACGAACAACAACAACGTCAACAAGCTTTTCCTAAATACTGAAGAAAACCAACGTCTTCTCCAACTACAACAACCAGGTTTCCATAGTAGGCGCAACAACGATCTCAGCACCCTTTCAATTCGGCTGGCTGATTGTTGGAGAAGTATCCACCATCTTCCTCAACAGCCGATGGTTTCTCATCAAGCTCGGATATGGGGCAACTCCGGTAACCATCACACCCAACCCCAACCAATGCTCTGCTTTTTCTTTTTCTTTTTCTTCTCAAATTTAGACTCTAACTCCGTACACAGATCATGACTGCAGCCAACATCCTCTTCGCACTCAGCTTCTTTATCTTCAGAATTGTCATCTACACCTTCGGGGTCTATGAACTGTACTATTCCTCTCAATACTTGACCAGACCAAACTTGGTCGGTAGATGTATGCTCATCGGAGGTATCCTCATTGGATATGTACTTAACATCTTCTGGTTTAAGAAGATTGCTCTGCTTGGCTTCTCCAAGAACCAGAAGGAGAAGGGTAAGACGACCTAGAACAAGTATTCCACAAAAACGTCTTGTGAGAAATTTCTGGAGCAGGAGGGCGAGAGAGCGAGAGAGAGAGAGAGAGAGAGAGAGAGAGAAAAGGGAGGGGAGTGGATTGATTAAGCACCAGCGAGGTTTGTTGATCTTTTTCTTAAGAGAGATCACTGTACGTAGCTTGAGTGAGAGTCTCAAGCTCTTCCCATAGTTTTCGACGCACTTGTTCGTCATAGGTACTAAGCGCTGCTTTGGTTTCGCGTCTTGAGACGAAGTATTTTCCACTGACGCCTTGGAGACTTGGGTCAGTCGCTAGAAATGTCTCGTTGTTGGCACTGGAAACGTCTATCCCGACCCTACCCCAGCCCGCCAGGAGCATCTTCGTATTGACTGTTCCTGGATCACATGCATTAACTGTAACTGTGCTGCCTCGAAGACGATCTGCGAGCTCATTCCTGTGAGTGATTAGGGAGGCGAAGAATAAAATAGTCAGGATTAACAAAAACGATCGAAATCCACGTTCTTCCGGAATGGACCTTGGGTAATGGACTCAAGCCATCATCCTTACGTAAATGCAATCAAACTGAGCTTCGATAACCCGTACGCTCCATAGACGTCATATCCAGATTCATGTTGGAGGTTATCAAAGTCAATCTCGCCGCCTCTCCTTCCCGCTCCCCCTTGCATATGGGAGATCGATGCAACGTTGACAACCCTGGCTGCAGGGGCGGCCTTTAGTGGCTTCATCAGCAATGACGTCAACAAGAACGGAGCCAAGACGTTCACTGTTAAACAGCCGATGCCCATTGGTCAGTAACACGAGATCATCCACTGAAAACCATCTTTCGGCGCATACATACCAGCAAATGTCATCTCATAGCCATCGGCGGAGGTCCTTCTCTCCATCTCAAATACTCCGGCGTTGTTGATAAGCACATCTATCTTGCTGTTCCTTTCCGATACCTCCTCGGCCAACCTCCTCACCTGAGCCAGCTCAGCGAAATCAGCTATATACTCCTGAACAGCCCCGCCCTCGCTCTTAATCATCTCAGAAGCAGCCTTCACTTTCTCCGGATTCCTTCCATGTAGCAACGTTACATAACCCATCCTCGCCAGATTCCTCAACGTATGAAGTCCAATCCCATCAGTTGAACCAGTAACCAACGCAACCTTCTCACTCATTCTTGATAGCACTCGTACTTGTCTAAACCGAACCCTTGATCCTTGAATTCCTAAACCTGAGAAACATAAGTCCATCTCTTACTATAGAAAGCCCTCAAGTTCAATCCAACATCAACTCGATCTCTGCGGCCCGACTGATTCTATATCTCCACATCCCCTCCGCTTGTATGCTCCTCCTTTCAGCTCCCCTTAACTTTGCTCTCGAGAAGAAGACGGTGAGTGACAATGAACAAAGACTTCTTCCAGAAACTATAAATTTTTTTTGTTTACGACGACGTCGTCTATACCCGATGACTTTCTTTCGGATCGTGAACAGGACCATTGAAGTGATTCGGTGTCTTTGTTTTGGAGGAATTCGATGAACAGAAACTCCCTTTCACGTAGGTTATAAATGTTCCAAATCGAACGGTCGTAACCACAGCTCTGTGTGTTCCCCATGGAGATCCAGATCATCGCTTCTCGATGATTAAGGGTCGATAATAAATCTCCGCTGAGATTTGAACTGTTCCCAAACAACTTTGCTCGTGAAGAAGACGATGACTAAGAAGCTACTATGGTCTTCATGAGAACTCCCGTTCTCGTAGGTCGTCATCAACGCAACTTACTAATTTTCCGGTGATGAAGAGGACCATGCAAATGATTCGGTATCAGTTTGGAGAAACCTCGTGAATAGAAGCTTCTTTCTTCCCAACTGAACGTAAACGTCGATGGTACCCACAGCTCGGCGGGGAGAACCAGACCATCGCTTCTGGATGAAGCCGGAAACTATTAAATACCTGCGGAGGTTTGAACAGTTCCCAAGTGACCTTGCTCGTGAAGAAGGCTATCCAAAATTGGTCGCCTGGACATTAAACACTCAGTAGGAGCGCAAATTCTCGAGGAAAGGATTCTGAAAGGTATGTGAACTTATAATTCGGGAGCACAGGGGCCTGAGAATCCTGGCAAGGACCTTTATTCGAAGAACTCAAGTTGCCGCACTCTTTGTGCTTCCACGTAAAGGATAGATTGAGCATTGATCTCGAGTTCAAGCGCGTTTACCTTCGACCTGAGGATGACAAGCAATTCAACTCCGACGAATCCTCCAAATATGTGGAGGTCAGCCTCCCTGCATCGGAGCTACACATCTGACAACGGTCTCTTATTGTAGTATTCTAGACCTTAGGCATCTTCCCACCAGACAGAGTTACAAGCATCCCGAAAGCTGTGAGCACAGTCATCGGTAGTAAAAGCACTACAACCTAATTGACTAGGTCGCAGCTGTGTACCCAAGCAAGGCGACCCAACGTCTGAGTACGAACGTATTTGCGGGCAACGAACGACAGCTCAAGATAAGTCCTTTCCATTGCGATCCACAGTAGATATGAGGGGTAGATCATCTAAAACTGTTCATCACAAGTTGACAGTGTAGATCATGCATCAGCCACATAGTTCCGTCTTCGAAGAGAACAAAGCCATGCTGTCACCTTCACCTCGAAAACGCTCACCTATATCAATCTCATCATCCGCAACGTCTGGGAGTAGTTTCCTCTCTTCTGTTGAGCTGTAAGGCGACTTTGCAACGGTCGAGACCATGTGCGTTAAATTTCCAGCCTCTTCATAATCCTGTCCGTCATAGACCTTCGCGTGGCGTGTTCTTAGGGATGCTGACGCAGCTTCTGCAAGAGTTTTATCCCCTCCAGTATTGACCCTCGCCATCCTATTGAGGAAATATAACCGGAAAGAACCCATACAATACATTACGTTTTCGACGAGTGACGAAGCGCACCAAACCAAGTAGAGTGGGTTGGCAAGTCCGGTCTCACCTGAAGACACGGTCTTCGGAGTGTTCCAGGTCGACGGGCATTAAGTATGAACATGACAGCTTGTTAAGTTTTTCCACCATTCCACGAAGCTGCGACTTCCACTCCTCCTTGCCCGTCTTTGACTTATTAAGTTCCTCGATCCAATCCACAGACTCGTTGTTCACTATAGCATTTCGCATATCAACATACGCGCGACGCACTACTTCCTTTCGCGACATTTCATCGCTCGAGGCTCGCTGCTGTAGTTCTTTCTGAATGGTAGCTACTGCACAGACCTGCGTCAGATCCGCTTGGCTTCCACGAGCCATGCTTCGCATCTTCCCCGCCATGGTGGGTCCGAGTTCATCAATGAGGCTGGAGAATATTGAATTGGGGTCGCTCAAGAGAGCGATCGGTGTGTCAAACTCCCGAACACGCCCGGCGTCCAGGACGAGGATCTTGTCGTAGGTTATGATGGTGTTGATCCGATGCGCGATTGTCAACGTGGTCACATCCTTGAACTCCTTAGCCAGTGTTTCCTGTACCCGTTGGTCCGTTTCAATATCAACACCGGACGTTGCTTCGTCCAGAACCAGTATAGACGTATCACGTAGCAGTGAGCGACCGAGGCAAAGCAGTTGCCGTTGCCCAACTGACAAGTTCGATCCACCTTCAGAAACCTGAGCATCCAGTCCACTACCAGCTGCTGCAACAAGCTCGTCAAGTCCTACTGTCCGTAATGCTCGCCAGAGCTCCTCGTCTCCTCGCTCCTCGAAGGGGTCCAGATTATTCCGGAATGTTCCCGAAAAGATTAATGGTTCCTGAGGCAAAATGTTGAGCGAACCTCTGACGTCGCGGAGAGCCACGTGGTTGGTATCGACGTCATCAATTACTACCGAGCCCTGATCCAAAGGAGTCAGCCTGAAAAGTACGTTGACCAGGGACGATTTACCGGCCCCGGTCCTGCCACAGATGCCGATCTTTTCCCCTTTCTGAACCGTGAAATTTATGCCGGAGAGCACGGGCGGCAGATCAGCACGATAACGCATGGTTATGTTGCTAAAAACGATCTGCCCTTGACGCGGCCACGACTTTTTGACGGATTGCAGACGCCTCTTGGTCTCAGGAGGTTCTTCTTGAGGGACACCAGTCGAAGAAGAGTACTCGCCAATTCTCTCGACTGCACTCATCTGACTCTCCATATCTGTGAACGTTCTAATAACCCAGGTCAAGCTCGTCGTAAGTTGCAACGCGTACGACAGCATGAGACCTGCCATACAACAAAAGAAAGAGCACAACACGAACAGGAAGAACAAAAAAAAAAAAATCATCAGCATCTCGGGGACAATGCTAGGTCATCCCATTCTCTTAATTCGTCCTCGAACACGGCAATCGCACCAGCAAAAGCAGGATCAAGCCGCTTCCCTCCCACTACGGCCAGAAGCGTCACACAGAAGACAAGCCCGATGGACATAAGCTCCAACCGCGTTGACAGCCATCGATTCGCACACAAATTCGCAAAGCTAACGAGCGCGTTGAGGTCCACCATCTCCTGGTTCAACTTCTGAGCCCTCCATATCCGACCGTACGCCCTAAGCGTCACCAAGCCATCCAAAGTCTCTGTGAAGTGATTGTAGAGCGGTGACCGTACAATCGCCTCTAGACGCCTCAGGTCCACGCTACTCTTGCGGTAGAAATCCTGTGCTATGTAGTAAAAGTATCCGGAGGCCTTTCCACAACAAGAAAGAACATAAACGAAGAAGCGCTCCAGAACTTAGTGATCTTGCATCCGCGTCAAGAAAACGGTCAGGACGGGAGAGACTCGCAGCTTACGAGCATTGGCAAGACGAATAGTGGGACTCCAGTAACGATGAGGATGAGAATTCCCGCAAGATTGAGGAACTGCCGAAGGAGCCCTTGGATAGACTGCATGAGAGTGGAATCTATTTTGTCGATATCTGCATTGAATCGATTGATTAGACGTCCAGTGGGAGTTGCGTCAAACCAAGCCATTGGAGCGCCAAGCACGTGGAGAAGCATCTTGTAATGCATCGTTCGGGAAGCAGTGATCCCAGCGAACGCCAAGGAGATGGACGCTCTACGTAGGGCGGAAAATTCAGAAGAGTTAGTAATTCTACCACGGCTTAAGTGTTCCATTCGCATGTGAACCGGACTTACAGGCCCGCGGCAACTACCGAGAACGCTCCCAAGAGCGCGTATCCAGATAGGTAGAAACCCGAGCCCGGGTCAGGTTGAATAACTTGGCTTGACCAAATACTGAGCCAGTATGTTGATCCTATGTTGAAAGCCTGCGACAATGCCATGAGGGAAACCAAGAGGAAACCCACGAGCGGACCACCGAACGCACTTACGTACAGCCCGTAGTCCCTCAATCGTACCCGTCCTGCGGAACACCAGAAACAATACCCTGGTAAGCAGCTTGGTAAACTCAGAGATCATACCCCATCTACGCCCTACCCGTTTCCCGCTTCTCAACACCAGTAAGATGTCCATCTCCCGATTGGGTCGCCGCACTCTCGGTCTCGTCTGGCTTCGTCTCGTCTTTGGCGTCCGTTTCAATTGGCGGAGTCGCAGCTGTCTCCTCGCGTGCATCTGAGGCGACATGAGAGCGAATAAGGGACGCAACCGTTGTGTCCTTCGCCATGAGCTCATCGTACGTGCCACGCTCAGCTACTTCCCCATTCTTCAGGAAACAGATTTGGTTCACATGGGGAGAGTTAAGGTAATGCAGTTGGTTCGTGACAAACACTCTCGTCTTGTCCCTAAGGTCGCCAGCAATGCATTCCTTGAATATATGAGCCCCAACCGAGGCGTCAACGGCAGACAACGGATCGTCAAGAAGGTATACATCCGCATCTGAATAAACAGCCCTTGCCAATGACACTCGCTGCCTCTGCCCACCGCTGAGATTCACCCCACGGCTTCCAATCTCCGTCTCGTCCCCTGCCGTAAGCAAAGCGAGATCCTTTTCTAGTGCGGTCACATGAAGAGCTCGCTTATACCTTTCGTCGTCGTACTCTTCACCGAACAGGATGTTATCCTTCAGAGACGCGTTAAATATGAAAGCAGTTTGATCCACAAACGCAACCTTGGCTCCGGGTCTGATGGCACAGTAGCCGCTCATTAGAAAAGCTTCATGCAAAAGACCGCACAACAGGGTCGATTTCCCACTACCAGTCTGACCGACAACCACGCAGAGATCACCTGTGGGAATCTAGGAAGAACACAAAACAAACAGGCCATTCAGTCTCCCAGTCGGGGCTTTGAAGTCAGCGACGGTCAAAGTTCCCAGAATCGAGCTCCAAGGCCGCAAGAATCCAGCGCTGCTGCGTAGCTTGCTTTGTGCGAGCTTTCTTACTGTCAGGGATACCCCGGAGAGAATTGGACCAACCGTTTGGTGGCTACTGAGCGATCGATCCCAGGAAAAGGTGGCCCCGCATGCGTAAATGTCGGCCCCTTCATCGAAGTATTTTTGGTGCTTTAAGGTCTTCTTCCTGGGCGGCGGGGAGACCTCGTCAGCGCCCAAGAAGTCTTCGAGACGGTTGATGGAAGCCTTTGCTTGTGCGAGTGAGACGAGGACGTTGGGCAGAAACAGCAGAGGCGCCCTCAGAACGTTCAGAAGTGCGATTGCTGGGAAAACAACAGCGGGGTCCAGTGGATTACCCATGAGCGCATAAGTTCCGATCGACACCGTAGAAAGGATGACAGGGAGCGTGGATACTACTGTAGAAGCTCCCGCAGAGTAGAAAAGCGCCTTTCTTATCCAATCAAGTTCGATATTCCGAAGCTTTAACACCCGCGCAACAAAGGAATCTTCCCACGCGTAGAACTTGATCACCTTGATCCCTTGAAAGATCTCGGAAAGGGTTTTCACCCTCTCGTCCGTACTGCTCAGAGCCATCTCCCTCGCGTGTCGAATCCTTGACATTAGCTGTCCCTGTAGTGGGGAGTTGATAAGGCAAATGACAATTCCGGCGATCGTAGGTACCACCCCAAGCAGTTGTACCAGAAGGATGAATGCAATACAGATCTGGAAAACCCCCGACCAGAGGTAGTTCAAGAACATCACGAGATCTGATAATCTGCGAGCATCGTTTGCCATAAGGTTCTGAACTGCGCCAGAGGAAAAATGTCCTCGTCCTTCCGCAGATAATCTGCAGCTCTTGTCAAAGACGGTCCACATCAGCGCACTTCTAGTTCTAGTGGATACAATGTTCACCGCGTGAAAGTATTGGTTGAATGAACCGGACTGAACAAAGTAGCTCAAAATGAGCCCAATGGACAACCAGATGCCCTCCCAGACTTCAACAGAGTCATCCCTGTATTCTTGAAGGAACAGGATGATACTCTGCAGAATCAAAGGCTGGGCAAAGTTGCACAAGTCGTTTGCAATCTTGATCGTGCCTGCGAGAAGCAGCTCGCGACCAAAAACCTTCACAAGCACCGCTGAAAGGGACGGCTTCGGCTTCGTCGCTTCCGCCTTCCAAGCGGATCCAAATGTCTGAACGTGAAACACAGAGCTTGCTTAGCAAAAATTAACGGCTTAGGGGCGCTGCTCAACCTGTAGAAGGATCGCTTTGCGTGGGGGAAGGAAGAGGGGCGGCTATGTCCGTTCAATACTTACGCGTCTTCCGACATCGTCGGCGGCCATGTGAGGTGCAAGATCTGGGAGGTCTTCGCGATTGATTTGTCTCTCTGAGCCAATCCGGATAAGTTTGTTCATGTACGAAAACATCAGGAGATATATTGCTGGCGCTTTCCTGCCAGAAGGAGGGAGTACGCTGTCCCTCCCGGACCGATCATCGAACTCGTCAACGGAGCCGCTGAGAAGAAGCTCGTCCTCGCCATTATCTTCCGAGATCTCGTGACTGGCATCACCCCTCCGTTTTCTTTCCCTTGCGACTTGGACGCCTTGAGAAGCAAAATTAACAACAGCAATAGACGCAGGAACAGCAGATGCTCCAGATGCAAGCACCAGCCAGGTTTCATCAGTTAAAATGTAAAGAACAGCGGTAACTGCGAAGTAAGAAATGCTGAATCCATGAAGTAGGTACGGAATCTCAAAGTTTCGAGTAGCGACCCTCAGCACAAGAACAAACCATGCAGCAGACGAGCTCTGCCAGCTGATATCCGTAAACGTCCTTGGTAACAAGAACGGTGAAATCAATATCAACAACCCCGGAATCAAGCAGCCGATCCCTCTTCCAAAATGTACAAGCCCCTTCTTCGACTTCAGCTTAAATTTCAGCTTCTGCGGAGTGTAAGGATCGGCTACAAGAATCTGATATATGCACACAATAAAGAACACGTCACATAAAACAGCCAGAACAGCCTCTAGCACATTCATTTTGTCTCAAGTCCAGCGCCTCTCAAGACGTCCACACTCCTTCGTCCCTCCACAGCCAAACAATTTCACATTCACATCAAAAACCTCGACAGGCACTGCAAGCATCGTCTGGAAACGAAACCCTCCCCTTTTACAATCCACATCTTCGTGTCTCCGAAACAAAGTCTCACAGATAAAACAGATCCTCAACAGTTTGGAACTGATCCACTCCCCAACCAACCCCCCCTACCAGCCGAAATCTCCTGAGGTTGCCGGCTGATCTTCTCAACGCCAAACATGGGCTACATGACAGCCGGAGAAAGACAAGCAAGCTTCGGTCGTGTTCGGATTATTGAGGGAGCTGCCTTTCCCCAACCAAAGTAGCTCTCCTAATTCAATCGCCAACTCCTTGCGCTCGAGTTAGGGCAGCCGGGAGGACATAGTGTACCCCGTGTCGATCTCAGGATGTTTCTTTATCGAGTTATAAAGATTGGTCACCCTATCCTGACGTTGTTGAGGGCTGCCATTCTTGCCAACTAGATCAAAACTGAATCTACTTTTGAAACGGACGTACAAAAACAACACAGACGTTCACTCTCACGAGATCATCAGAACGGAGAAAACGTCTCGTAAGCTCCTCAAGCTCGTGAGCTAGGCTACCTTTCTGGTCAAAACAACCTAACCAGACGGTAAGTTCTTGTTGGACAGCAAGATCCTGTTCATCTTCCACATGGTTCTTCTACAAAGTCTGTGAGTCTTCCGAATAGATTCTTGGTCTTGTGTACATATCTTGACATGAATTGGACCTCCGCAGAAGAGACACCTTATTACAAACAAGACTAGCGACTTCAATGTCCGCTAACAAACTGATTGCAGAGTGAGCTCGGACTTTCTAAGACCCCTGAAGCACTCTGAAAGAGGACAGCAAAGCCTAAGTCGTTAGGATTGACAGTCAAGTTGGAACAATCTATTCCATTCTTCGACGCTGGTTGACGCGCAAATGTCGAGCAGATTGACGTCTAGTTTGCATTGCTGTCGACCAAGGTTGCCGTGAAAGTCTTCTTTTTCTCGTTTGCGATGAGAGTAATCAGAGCGAGCAGGTCCTTCAAATGCTTCAAAGACATGAGCTCAGTAATCAATGCAGCAAAAAGGGCACTGACTGGCGGTTAGTAAGAGATCGGCTCGAGGGTGTGAGGTCATTTAGTATTTGGCAGTAGGTTTTGGTTTTCAACTCGCTGCTGCTGCTTGCAAAATAAATTAGTTGGACAGTTGGTGAGCCTTCATAGAGTACGCTGACGGAAAGAGATATCTTCGAGGAAACTATTCGAGGAAACTATTCGCAAGCTTCTCCCCCGGAAGCGATTGTATCATTAATATACAGAACAATAATCACACTTTTGTCCTTTTTGCCTTCCAAGAGGAGGATTTCTTCTTTTCAATCGTCTTGACGGACTTTGTCTTGGACTTCGACTTTGTAGTACGAGAACTCTTCTTGAGCTTCGCCTTCTCCATCGTCTCATCGTTTCCATTGACCTGTGCAACACTGCTAGAAGAAGTCTGTAGCGGACGGGAATTGGTTGCTCAGTTTCAGCCAGCAGCACATAATGCGCGGCTATGGCAGCTCGAGCAAAAATCTTACCGCAAGGGAGTCAAACACGCTCTCCTTACTTCCAAAGATCTCACTCAGTTCTTTTCGACTGTAAAGCTTCACGTTCTTTCCAGATTTTCGCCTCTCAAGGAATGACGCACTTTTACTCTTCTGAGACCCTTTTTGTCTCTCCCGTTTAGTACTCTTCGGCTCTGACCCAACCGAGCCAAGGTTGGAGAGCAGGTCGCTGAACGAGCTGGACATTTCACCTCCGTTCTTCCAGACATCGCTCGGCTTTTTTTCAGACCCAATCCCTGATGCACACAAAGGCCAAATCCCACGTAGTTCAGTACTTAATTTCCTGCGTATGCACACCTTGAGCCAGCACCAAGCCAGTAAAAGGCCTACCGGAAGAATCCAGCTTTCTCCTGAATACAATAGGCTTCACAGAACCATCCTCGTTCTTGCCAAGGCCTTTCCCTTCGCTCCAGCCCATCTTCTGCAACATTTGGAAGCCAAAACGAGATTCGTTCTGACTCCATTCTTGATTCTGAGTCTCTAGAATTCCAGCCATCTCCCCTCTAATCTCTTTCCCAAGCACTCTTTGCTGTCTAGAAATGCCTATCCTCCCACGAAGCTCACCTCTGCACCTCTTCAGTGCATACTCTAAGGACAATCGCACAATCCTCGCCTTCCTCCAAACCCATCCGACGGTGAATACTAAGTAAGGCCGAAACCATCCAAGTCAACCCCTTTCTCACCAAACTAATTCGACATTCATATCAATTAAATTTCCATAAAAAGTACTTTATTGAAAATGACAATAACGACGAAAAGGGGGTACAAGTTTAGGAATAAATGGAAGACTCATTTCCCGGTCGGCCTCGTCGAATACTAAGAATTCGAATAGGTGAAAAAACTTGATCAGAAGAGTCGTTTAGCGAATCACTGCGCTCAAAGGTTTGCATGAGGCCAATAGAAGCATTTCAACAGGGTTTTTAGAATATTTGATTGTCTTGGAGGACAGACTGTCAGAATGAGAATCCCGTTTCGATGGTTGTTTTAGTTGGCGGATTGGTGTCAGTAATTGCTTCTGGACATTGCTTCTGGACGGAGATTTTGGAGATAGCCACCCGAGGACTGAACAAAACACCGAGAATGGCCCTCGGAAGCATAATCACTCACGAGTACGCCCTTTGAAGGAAAGCCGAAACTACACAACTTGCACGTATTCGGGGCAGAGATCGCCTCCAAGAAAGAGGGAAAGGGAAAGCTGCCGAAACTCGGACCTAGCGCAATCCAGGAGCCCTGATGCCCGTAAGCGATCCCCGCGTGGCGTGTGTAGAAACTTGTTGAGAAGTTAAAAAGCTGGAGAGATCGAGAATCAAGAATCCATCATAGCAGCAATTAGGCAGGACTGAGGAGAAGGTGGTCTATGAGGCTGGGTGGAGCGCTTCTGGTGACTTGGAGCTGTGCAGAAGTGTACTTTGCCCTTGGAGCTGGAGGAGTCATCAAAACTCGGTTGTGCAAGTTGTCCATAATTCAGTTGTTTCACCTCGAAATATTTGAAAGCGATGCGGAAGCGCTATTGTTGGAGTCAGTATTCTACGTTCCTTGATCATGGGGATTATTTGACGTACACGAATCGTCCCTCTGCGACTCTGCAATGGCCAGACTTTGACATTGGACGAGCGCATGCGGACCGTGCAACAATCGAGGCTGCCTTGCTGTCGTTCCCTTAACGCCACTCCAGCATCGTGCTCAACCAGAAAATATCCCCGCCCCTACCTCTATCGATCATGCACACCCGGACGCGGTGAAGACAGTGCAAGAAGCAGTGCTCCTGCCTTCACGAACTCTCGCCCTTCTACCTTGCCCACCCAGAAAAGTCACATTCCACTCAAAAACTATCTAAAATTAACCCAAAAACAAGAAACTCCCAGATCTAAGAACAGTCAAAATTTCAACCCGAATGGAATTTATTCAATAAAATAATGCAATGGAATTTTCCAGAGTTTTCGCCCAAAAATCGCTCTCCTATTGGGAAGATGAAAATAATAATTAAAAATATGATCACCACCCACTTCATCCAAAATTGTACACAATCTGCAGCTTTCCACATACTGTCAGACTACCTTAATCCATGGGGGCAGACCTACCCCCTCCCCCCAATATCGCTCGACTATAACTTGCACTGTCAAAAGTGAAATCTTTTAATTTAGGACGGAAACGTGATCCTCACAGAAATCAGTGCGCAATACATTAGGGGGGGTTATCTTTCCTCCAAAAATATTATGATTTTAATATAAAAATATTTTATGAAAATATCCCCCCCTATTCTGTTGCGTACAATGTTTGACTCTTTTTTATGCGTCATATATGATTTCAATCTATTTATATGGTTATGGTGAATATTATTACTTCAATCAAGTTTATCTAGAATTTGTAGATTGAATTAGGGTGACATATTTAGGGGGCATGGGATTTTTTTCTTGGCCTGTGGAGAAATTCGTTGAACCAGCAGAAGTGGGTCGTCTGAGGGGTAAGCAGCAACATCGCTTACCTCAGCGGTATTCTTTTATTGCAGAAGAAATATCAATGCGTGCTGTCGTGTATCTACTGCACCGTTTTTTACCTTGGAAGAATAGAGTATAATCAATCACCATACTTAATTTACATAAATATTATATAATAAAAACACTATACCACTGTAAAATTGCCTTCCGTGTTCGCTTACAGAATATTTATATAGTATATTTGATCAAATTCAGAAATTAATTTTAAATATTCATCAACAAGACCGATTTATGATATATTTATATTGAGTTTATGAATAAACGAGTGGCGTTTCACCATAGCGAGTCGCGTTTCGCGGGGTGACGGAAAGATTCAGCAAAACTGGGTTCAAATAGCTGGACAAGGTGAGGGAGAGTGAAGACATTTCTCTCGGGGCTTGACTGTTGATGGGGTGAGGAAAGGTTGTGCGAAGGCCCAAGTTCTGTGGTTTGCTGTCTTTGGAATCAGTAGAGGGTTCGGCGGACTCTTTGGGTTACATATATATATATATATATGTATATATTGATGTATATGTCTATGTGAAGAGAGCGGTTTCGAGGATGGGCAATTGAATTGGGTGTGGTTGGGAAGATGAATGTAGCTATGTATTAAGCATGTGGACGGGGTACCCGAGAAGGCGAAGATGTGGACTCCAAGCTTTTTGATTTTGACCTGTGGGGATGTATGCACAGTAGTCATGGCGCTATTCTTGATGGCGGCGTTGTCTAGAATACCGGGTTCGTGTAAGGGGGAGGGAACCCACCGAATGTTGAAGTACTTCTGCGTAACTGGGGCAGAAACAGATGAGAAGGCGGAGGAGTACCTGGATATGGAGGAAGATGTAGGGTCTATCCGGAGAACATGTTGTCCCCCCCGAAGACGATTGAAGTAGGGCAGCAGGGAGCGTTCCTTTGGGACCGCGTCGATTTCAGAAATGGACACGGATTATTTCTTCCGAGAGTTTTAACTGGCTACCTTCGGGAGTTTGAATGGAGAAAACCGCGCGTACTCCTTGTATATGGGAGGGAGCCGTCTGCTAAGGAAACAATAAGCTGGGACACTGGGGAGATATCACCCTTTCCAAAGCGTGTCACCAAGCGAGACCTGAAACCCAACTGCCGAGTCAGGCAACTGTATTTACAATGAAAAGCAGCTGAGCTCCCCCTGAAGAGATATAAGTAATAACTACGCTAACATCAGTAAAAGCCGATCTAACATGTACCAAAAAAGGAATTCCCGCAAAACTTCGGACTGAGGTCTTCCGTACGACAGAAGATACCTTTCCAACTTGTCTACTCCACTTCGGGCAAGCCATATCAGGCAAAAAGACTCTAGCTCCATACCATTCGTCGGCTACCAACTCCCCGCGCACTCCTGTAGAACATGCTCAAATCTCCGCCAGCCTTTCCCAGCACAGTTTTAGATCGAAATATTCAAACATGAAGTCCTAAAGAACCATTCAAATTTACAATTTCAATAATTTCGTGAAGAAATGTTCTAGATTTGAGAAATCAGTGACATAATGATAGTTTTTCACCTTATTTTCCTAAATGGGTGTATGGTCGACGTCCGCTTCACGCAAAAAATTGACTTCCTGAAGAGTGGTGCACTATTGGTTGGAGTGTTTGGGCAGTTGGTGATGTGTGAGTGGCAGAGGGGACTAGCAAGAGATGCGTGAAGTGAGAGAAGGTAGCTAGGTGAATCCTTTAGAGAATAAGGAATTCCGTGAAGATGGCGAAAGGTTTGAGGAGCAAGGTGAAGCGTGCCTATAGGGCGTTGAAGAGGGATAAGATGGAAGGGGTGTACAAGAAGAAGTTGGATGACAGGGTGTCGTCTCTCCATAAAAAGGCTGGTTTTGAGCAAGCGGCAGTGATGGAGGAGGATAGACCTGTACGTAGTGTGCACGTTCTACTTGGGAAGTAGTGCCCCTTTTTTCTATGTTTCCGATCGTCTGATTTTGTTAGTTGCTTGGTAATTTGTCTGGGTCTGTTTCTGGCCGCTAGGAGAGAATTGTCAGGCACGGAGGTGTACAGCTTGGTACTACGTTCGTTCCGGACCATGAAAGGCCTAAACTCAACGTGGTTCATGGACCGCTAGCTGAAACGGCTGAGAATTCCGACGCGAAAGTATCGTTTGAGCCTACTGAGCATGTTCCGCAGTATACTGAACGCGCTCTCGAGGATGCTAAAGGCGGTTCAGGAGGAAGAGACAAGGATGTTGATATGTCCGCGGGAGATTCGAAGAAGAAAACTGCTATCCGCAGGAGAAAAAATTCCGTCCGAGCGAGAACGCGAAAATCTTCCAGGCACCCGCAAAACAAAACTCGCAGGAGCGCACTGTAATATTGCTAAATTAAGAAGTCACCAGATTTCAAGAAGCTGCCCAAAGGCGTTGGAGATACTGACGACCGTTCCAAACATCGGCATGATGTTTGGAACGGTCGTGCTGAGTACTTCCCAGGTCGACTTACGCCCGGGAACCGCGTCCTAGGTTTAGGCTCTGGCACGCGCTGAATCTGAAAATCAGCAAAGCTGTCTGGAGGTACCCCTCGGGGAGGCCGTACAGCTCATTCAGCAGCTCATTATGGCGACTCAGGAGCGCGCGAAGGGTGCGCTCCACAAAATTCGCAATGCCCACAGGGACACCAAATAGAATGAAACCCTCGGGACGCCAAATGTTAGTTGATAGATACTGTAGGTTCTCGTTTGCTTCGTGGGCTCTTTCAGAACAACCTAGGGCGTCTTGTTCTAGCCTCCTCACGGAGCTGCCTTTGACCCTGAGGCATTCCAACGCTGCTTTGTTGTTGGACGCGCGTCACCAGCGTCTTGTTTCTCGCTTCTCAGGGAATTTAGGCTCTCAATAAACGGATGACGATGGTAAAGGCGTTGAATCCTGAGAGTCATTTGGTTGTGAACGTATAGTACTTGTACTAAGTGCTCGTACACCCGCCGGCCCAAACCGATCAGCTGTCTCAGGCTTAGTTTCACTCCGTCAGTGCTCAGACCGCGCGGGTGTCTCGAGGAGAATTGTCGCAGCCAGGTTCCGCCTCCAGATCCGCTGCGGGAGTGGAGACGCGCACACAGCGTCTCACTAATACCCGGGTTCTCCACCAATTCCTCAAGCCCCCAGACTAACGTAACCTCCTATACTCACTCTCCCGGCAGATGCTGTTACTTGAGGAGCAATAAGCCCGGTCAACGAGGTACTACGAGAAAAGTGCAGTGAAGCGACACCGTTGCCGATCGTGAGAACTTTAGTCGGATCGCGATCAAGCCTATGGTCGAGTGAGCGAGCACACGATGAAGTGCTCTCGGTTTCTGACTCTTCTGACTCGGTCCATCGAACGAGAAAACTTCCGATCCCCCACGCGCTTGTAGTTCTTGCTCACAGCCATTGAGAAGTACCTCCTGTCTTACTGGAGAACAAACAACCCCGGGTGGGTGTGGAAGTCAGGTCGCGCGAACGCGAATCTCCGGATCATCATCAATCTCCGCATGGTCAGAAATTAAGCCGTGGACATGCACATAGAGGTACTTGGTAGGAATCAAGTAGGACTGCCACAATTCATTCATAGTCCAAAAAAAAAGAAAAAAAGCCATGTGTAACCTCACTCTCATCCGCAATGCCCAAGTCGATCTTTCCCTTCGCTTCGATCGTTGCACTCAGCCGATAAGAGCTCGACGAGTCATACGTTCGAACGTAAGTGTCGAGCTTGTTGAGGTCCACATGGTTCAAACGCTCCAGTCCTGAGCGCTCGAAGGCCTGCATCTTGGAGACCGCCAAATCGGGACTGCTTACCGATGCGAATAGCCCGTCCCCGAGCCATCCATTGTATAACTCAATTGACGTCGTCATTCCTACCAAGCTCTCAAAGTCGGTCACGGAATCCAACTCTAGCCGCTCCCTCTCGCACCAAGCACAAAGTTCGCCTTCCTTGTAGTCTTGGTGAGCTGAAAAGTCGCCGTTGTCAACAATCGCACCCAACCGCTACCCAGGTGACGGGTTGCTGACGGCGGTCAACGATCTAGGGCAGGACGAATAACTACGGTGCCTCAAACTTCAGCCTACGCCGAGTAACATCACGGAGGTGCTGCTGGTCGGACGAAAGGAAGTAGAAGTCGGCGGTGACGAGAACATCGGTGTTCTCCAAATCCGCGCAATGGAAAATCCGGGAACGACGAAGGAAGTGAGCGCAGCCGAGAAGGAGCTACGGAGAGAGTTCGATGAGCTCTTCGTCGATACCTTGGCGAAACTACCGCCACATCGGGAGCAGGACGCAGCAATTGAAACGGGCGGCGCGAAGCCGGTGTTCAAGTGCCCGTACCGACTATCGCCATTGGAGCGGCGAGAGTTGAAGACTCAGCTGGAGGACCTCATCGAGAAAGGCTTCATAACCCCTTCTCGGCTGCGCTCACTTCCTTCGTCGTTCCCGGATTTTCCATTGCGCGGATTTGGAGAACACCGATGTTCTCGTCACCGCCAACTGCTACTTCCGCTCTTGTGTGGGCAGAGCTACCCCTTTCTTTGCTCTACACCTATCCAACTACCATGGTAACCCTAATTATACCGTTCTTCGACCCGGCCTGGTACGCCGGCTTCGCTCTGCCTTTCCTTTTCGTCTATCCCTAAAGCAGAATGTAATTACTCTGCCTACCACGCTGAATAGAGAAAGGGGGTTGATCCCGCAAAACAACCAAACAGTCAACACTGCCCGTCGGGAGCTACCCCCACACTATCTATTGCTCACTAAGCCCCAGTTGTACACGCAATTCTTGAAGGTTCATTACCCATGGGCTTTGTAAAAATATCCGCTAGCATTTCTCCAGTCGATATGTATCGCAAGTCCACGCCCGGCGTTATACACCGATCCCTCACGTAGTGATAGTTCACTCTAATATGCGGAGACTTTTTCTTGTCATCTCCTTTTGCCCATCTAACGCAGGAGCTGTTGTCGGCCCATATGCTTGTACGGGTTTCCTCACCGTGCATCCTAGTTCTTCCATGAACTCTTCCAACCAACGTTGAAGCACCATCATGTCTCCATGAGCCTGGTACTCTGCATCGGTGGTTGATTGAGCGACCGAACGCCGCTTCTTCAACCTCGCGACAATCGGGGCGTCGTTCGGTTTTATCACAATACCTGTCGTACTCTTCCTGTCCGTGTCCGCGATAGCGGCTCCTATCGCCAGACTGCTTAAGAAGGAAGTACCTTTCCAGATTACGGAGGAGATCTTGCAGAGCTTTGAGCAACTGAAGTCTGCCGTGACCTCGGAACCGGTCCTCACCTTACCTCGGTTAAATCGTGGCGGGTTTGAGGTCACAACCGATGCCTCTGGGGAAGGGATCGGAGGGGTTTTGATCCGGGGAGGACGTCCGGTGGCTTTCACATCGCGTAAATTGCAAGGTGCAGAGCTTACGCACCCCACGCATGAGAAGAGATGCTAGCAGTAGTAGACTGCTTCAAGATATGGGGCCATCAATCCCCCCATTACCTGGAGGGATTGAAGACGGTGGTCTGCACCGATAGTACCGCTGTAACATACTTCAACGAAGTGGCTCAGCCATCGCGAAGGGTGACGCGGTTCCTCGCGAAACTCGACTCGGCGTTCGTCGAGTATGAGGTACGACACATTCCAGGTAAGACGAATCTGGTCGCAGACGCATTGTCGCGGGCGGAGCGGGAGACTGCCGTAGTTCAGTTGGTGTCGATCGACCAACTGGAGGGGTATATCCGGACAAGACGAATACCTGCAGGCGTCGAAAAGTCAGAAGAGGCCCTACTACGAACGGAGGTGGGGAACCTAAGGAAGACGAGGCAACAGCCGGCTAATTAAGGACATGGATGGGCGACTCGTGACCTGGGTGAAGGACTGTTGGATGTGATTAATAACGTCCATACTACCCTCTGGCACGTAGCGGCGAAACCGCTATACGGTAGTTGCGGCAGCGGTTTTGGTGGCATACTGTGCGCCGAGATGTCTTCAACGCGGCGAGGCGCTGTAAACGTTGCCCGGTGAACCAACCTTGGGACCTCATGGGTCCCAAGGTTGGTATGAGGGGGAAAAAAAAAAAGTAAGCGCCGCGAAGGTCGCGCACCTCCGATAGCAAGACCGGCAGCGGGAGAGCGCCGTGGATTCGCCGCGGCTAGTATGCGCAGACAAAAAGAACTGAAATATGCGCGGGCTGTGACTACACCAAGGGGTTCGTGCTTCGGCTCTCGCGCACCGCCTAGTGCCTTCAATCAACGAATCTTTGGTGTTATGGACTCCATAGGATCTCGGTGGCTTCGGGAGATATTCCGTGAACGCCCGGACTGTCTACAATCTTTGTATACCCGATTGAGTTTCTTGTTGTGGCGCATGAACGCTGCGTTGCTATTGGAGGCGCGCGACCTTCGCGGCACGTAGTCTTTCTTTTCCCCTCGGGGTTTTTCTTTCAGTCTCCGATTAAACAATTCATACGGCCTGCGGTCTGGAAAACCCCCGAATTTTCCCCCAAGGATATTTTGGGGGAAATTCGTAGGTTTTCCACTACGTGGTTGAAAGCAGCGATGTTGCGGCAGCGATGTCAAACCCTACTTTTCGCGATGCGGCGGTGACATGTCGGTTTGTCCCCTCATTATTGAATGGTTTGGCTTGATAAATCTATCACGATAGTGTAGGTTCTCGCTGGCTGCGAGGTGTCTTTCGCAACGACCCAGGGCGTCTAGATAGCTTTCTTTGACCCAGCGGCGATCAAATGCTGCTTTGTTTGTAGACGCGCGTCATCAGCGTCTTGTCTCTCGCTTCTCAGGGTAGTTAGGCTCTGAAGAAACCTGAAGAAGGAGGAGTTGAGAGCGTGATGGCGGGCCCCTCGTGAGAGGGTTTGTTGAATCGAACCGGGCTTCCAAGGTGGAGAGTCGATTGGGGAGTTCGTAGCTGGGTCAGGGGCCAGGTCGCGGAGCTTGGTGAGTCTCTCAAGGCGCACCGGGGCGTCAGGTCGAAGGCGTCGGAGTGGTGCTGCTGCGACGGCGATGATTTGTCCCGCTAGTGCTTCGGTAGAGGAACTAAGTTTGTGGAGGGCTCAAGTGTCGAGTGTATCTCCGAGGTGACATTTCCTGGACAAAGCGGTTAGGTTGCTCATCCTGTAAGGGGTCGGATGGGCCATATTATGGTACACCACCAGTGCGTAGACTCCGAACCTTTTTGACCCATGATTTCCGTGTCCTAAAACATCCAACAGGCATCATCAGGTTTCCAGTAAACCATGCTAACCAGATAGGACCACGGCAGCGCTCCCAACCGCTTGGGGGCAGAAAAACAGGGCTGTCACGTTCCTTTCAGAAAAAGGACTTGCACTGAGATTCAGTAGAAAACGCGATAATTACGAACGGGGAATGGGAGGGTTACCCCACCTACCATGGAGATACACCCACAGAAGCGAAGGCTAGAATCCCACCTCACCTCTCGTGTCCTAAGTTACCGCAACCTCCCCCTACCGGCAGACAAGAGTTAGGCGAGCCGATGGGGACACTCACTTACGCTAGGTACAGCCACTAAATTCGGGAAAGAACTGCCTAGACAGAAGTTGAGCACCTGCTTCAACTCTTATAGCTTCTGCACCCCATCTTTGGCGCCGGCTTGGGGGCTACAAACGATTTCGCCCACGAAATTCAATCAATTTAATCAGGGCTTGATTGAATCGTTTCATAAATCAAAAAAATCTGCTTTGGTATAAGCATACCTGATTGGTTCGTTTTTTACCGGAAAATCCGGTTGGATCATGTGTCCCTGTCCAGCCTTAGCCGCAAGAGGCCATTCGTTTGAGTTCAGCAGGGAGGACCAACTGCCAGGATACACGAGCTGAAGGTCGTCAAGTATGAGATGATGGACATTATAACGATTTTATTAGTTTGTTAGATTACGGTTCCAGAAGGGGATTCCGCAATAGTCTGGCTCAAGGGTTGGGGAAGAACAGCTAGGACGGGGGGTAGCAAAGGTTACGAAATTCTGGTTGCGATGGTCAATCCGTCGCGAATAGGGAGCATCAGCTGCTCTGTGCGCGGATCGTTCCGAACATGCACGTTGAACTCGTGCATTTTCCTCGCCAACCGACCTGCCTCGTGAATTGAGTTTGTCCTCCTCCTCCTTAACTGCTGGGACAATGTTGAATCGTCGCTGTCCTCGTCATGAAGGTATGGTACCCCTCCCTGTCATGTGAGGATAATCAGACCTCTCCGATCAGTTTTTGATGTGATCGGTAGCATTCTCGGTGGCGTGTGTGCAAACCTTGAAAAGAACGTTGTCAATGATCATAACCCCGCCGATCCGCAAGATATTTGATTCCAAAATCTTGTCATAGTACGACTTATATTTTGCCTTGTTCGCGTCCAAAAAAACAACATCAAAGGGTTCCGCCTTCGACTCCACGAGCTCCTCCAGAACGTCATCCGCAGCTGTCAGTCTAACGCTGATCTTATTCGAAATCGTGCTTCTGTCGTAGAAGGCCTGTGCGATCTGTTGGAACAGGATAATAGGGTTGGCAAGCACTTTCGTAAGCAGCAATGCTTCGGTGACGTGATGGGACCCATGTGAGAAGTTCGCTACCTCTATCGCTTTGGGATCAATGTCACAAGTAAGCAGTTCTCCATGGTCGGAAAGTCCAGAAGCCATCCACAGGGACGAATAGCCAGTAAAAGTCCCAAGCTCCAGCACCCGCGAGCTCTGCGTCATGCTTATAATGTTTTTCAAAAGCCGTCCGACGACTGGACCACACACCTGAAGTCATGTCAGAAGCCTGTTCAGAGACATTCAGGAGCTAACATGTTTCATCCTTGTCCAATAGACCTACCATGTGCGCTCGAGAAGGGAAGGCTTCCTGCGTAGCCTCTTGCAAGTCTCTCATCAGCAATGGTTCAGACGTGCTGTACTCTCGTGAGTACTCGTCGAGGAGGTCAGAGTGTTCATCGCGGTCAGCGCGATTGGAGGAGACTGAGTGTGTCTCGGATTGAGAGCTGTCTGCAGTGAGACACTGTAGACAATCTTCTGAGCAGCAGCCTTTCAGTTGAGCCGCGCACTCCGGGCATTGAACGAAGTGCCGATCGGCAAATGGTCTTCCACATCTGCGGGACAAGAAAACCTGTGTGTTAATACATGAAGCCACCATAAACAGAGGTCGTATTCCACGGTGATCAAAGTACCTTTCATTAGCGCAGTCGGTCTGCGTGTCGCATTTTGCTCCGCAATTCAAACACTGCGTAAGGACATCGCCAGTAACTCTCTCTCCCAGCCGTAGATCAAAAACATAATTTACGCCCCTAAATTGTGACTCGAGACCTTCCTCTCGGACGAACTTTGAATAAGCTACAATCCCGCCCTCCAACCGATCCTGTTTGAGGAAACGCCACCACTGAAAATTAGCGCTCCTTCTTCCCGCAAAAAGAAACTGTTTTCAGCGAGTCAAAAATGCAGCAGCGTCTTCGACGGTAAACTTACCACGTTCTTGAATCCCATCTCTTGCTCGAGGAAAGCCCCGACTTTGACGCAACGAATCCCACCAGTGCAATACGTCATGATCCTTTTATCCTTGCTCGTTCCTTCGAGCTCTTTTCGAAGCCAATCCCAGGACTCTCTGAACGTGGAAGTATCCAGAGCTCTTGCGCTTTCAAACTTCCCGACCTATATCACCAGAGAACGGATAGAGCGTTTTGTCCGTTCTCAGCTGTGAGCAGAAGCAACTTCTCCAGTGGCTACTGAGTGCCTACCTGACTCTCGTACTTGTTTCTGCAGTCCAACAAAATCACGTCATCATTGGACTCTAGCTTTTGGTGCCACTCTTCCGGTGATACGGCAGTTCCATTGTTGCTCCTACGATTCCAGTCGGCAAGCAGAAAGCGCAAAATCATGGAATTAGTTCGCTGCTCTTGTGAGCTGTATATGTCTAATGAATCCCTCTCTCAAACAAGTACCAATCCAAAGGCTTTTCTAGACCATCTGAAAGGACTTGAGGACGAACTTTGATCCTCAAGTCAACGAACGGTGTGTCGCTGAGAGCGACCTTGCGGTCGACGTTCAGAAAAGCCCCACGAATCTGGCGGCCGCCGCAGCAAGGAAACATCGCTCTTGTCAGGACGGTGAATAGAGGCGATTAACCCTTCACATATGCTCACCTCTCTGGGAACCCAGCGATTCGCCCACTCCGCTATCTCAGCGAGCTCGTCTCCTCTTGCAGAAGGATCGTCCGCCAGCGATAGCTCAAGGCAACTGAGGAGGTTGCTTGGCACACAAAGCTGAGCATTTATCCCTTCTTTAGCGATGTAAACTCTGCCCTTCACCCCCAGAGCAGACAGTACTCTTCTCGACCTGTTCATAACAAACTCGGGCTGTTCTATGTCCACAAACCTGTAGAAAGAGAGGGCCTGCTGACCATAAACGATCAAAATTCTAAGTAGGCTGGCCAGGAAAATTGAGCTAAGGGTTTAGAGGACGAAACTACCGTAACGTGCTCATCCACCTGCTCCTTCAAGGATTTCAGAAGATCTGGCTCCGGAACGTGATCAGCCTCAGGTAGGATCGGCATTTTCAGAGGCTCTAGAGCTAGCATGAGCTGATCACCAGCTTCTTCTGCTGCGTCTCGAGCTCTCATGAGGTCCGTATCCGTCTCCAATACGTGCTTGGTATGCAACAGCTGGAACGACTCCTCGTCTGGCAACAGTATAAATTTCGGGTGGAACGACAGAACGGGGAACAGGCGGATCATCTGCTGCAGAACCTGTACATAGGTCATCCAGGAATACCAATTTGTCCCATAAATTTTTGTGATGATTAACGTCAACACGTTGCGTGCCGTTGCGCATAGCACGAGCAGTTACCTGACGCTTGAACTCCCGCAGCGAGTGAGAACATTCCTTGTCGATGAAAACCCGAACTAATTTCAGCTTCGGCGACAGTCCCAGAGGTTTCCATACTTCATAAGCCACTGAAATCTTCACTGGAATTTTCCTGTTCAAAGAAGAGAAAAGGAATCAGCAAGCAGACCCGTCAAGGAGTCATGATCACGCGCATCCCAGCCAACTCTTTGTGCTCACTCAGTATGTTTCAATTCATCCCTAATCTGCTCGGAGACCTCTCTAAAGCGTTTCGCTGTCGATTTTCTCCTTGACCTAGCATTGTCTCTGGATCCCTCAGCCAGGGACCCTTTCACAACCAACCTCCGACTGCACACATGACTTTTCCATTTGTGACAAACAATCCCATTCCCAAACACGAAACCTTCCATATCGCCTACTCTCAATGTAAATAAAAAAAAATTGACTTCCAAGTGAGTCCAATCGCTCTCCGAGCACATACACATCCCCTCCCTCATCCCAATTCCCCCTCACCAAGCGTCCGCATCACTTTAATGAAAAACCCCTGTCATCGCCTTTGCAAATTTTGACGAAACTCGTTGACGACCGGTCGCCCCCTTTTTCCATTAATTTTCAAAGGCCAAAAATCTCTCTAAATCACCGCCAAATGTTCGAATGTTATCTCCTGCATCGAGTTTCCCGTCGAATGGAAACTTAAAATATGGAAGCTTTTATGAACCTTTGCGCTTTTTTAGGAGAATATCTGGTTGGACCTAAATGATTGAACGTAGTCATTATCATGGCGGTGGGTTGGAGATGACCGTGAGTGAAGAATGTTGTGCGAATGGGGAAGATTCGTTCAAGTCCAACGCGAGCTCTTCCAATTGTGCAATACAAACTCTCACTCACACTCACTAGATAGTAAAAACCCGCTCGGAAGTATCCAGCGTCCGGCCTCCGCCTCTCGGGGTTTCAGAGAAAGCCCTCCTGTCGACCTATATCGCAGGAGGAGAGTTCTAAAAGGGCTTCGTGGATGACAAGATGTTTATCAACCAGCTCGCAGGAGGGCCAAACTTACTACCCTAGAAGGTTGCAAGGAACGAAGGCCAAGTCCTAGTCCTCTGTCCGGATCGACAACAGTGCGCGCCGGCGAGCCGGGCACGCATGCGTCTGTTTGCTGCGCATGCTTACGATGCTCGGCCTCTCGTTCTGGCCAGCAAAACACAACGCTTGGCATCATAGCTTGAACTTTCTGCCCATAGAGATGTGTTCCAGCTGCGAGATCGTCCAGTAACAGCCTGTACAACCTCTGGGAGGCACTATGTCCATAACCTTCCCGAAAGGCTCGGGCAGACAGAAAACACCCTATGGGGAAAATGGCTCTACTCAGGAGATATTTTTAATTAAATTTAATAATTATAGGGTTTATACCGAGTGTTTGATAAATACCATCTAGAATTTTAAAAGTTTGCAAGTGTGTCAGTCGGAAAGGAAATATGGCGGGACTGGTTGTCGTCTATTGTCTAAGGTTACCCAGTGGCCCTTGGATGGTTTGCTTCTTAGACAAGGGTGCCGTAGAAGAAGAGCGTTTAACTTGCATAGACCCCATGAGCTCGATGGTCAGTTAGGCGTAGCCCCTGCAAGCAGTTGGAGCCCGCATCGGAGCACGAGTTCTTGATTGTGTGGAGCGTCCCGGAGTCGTGGGCGGCTGCGTCGTTTCGTGGGTTGCTGGCAGAAGAGGACACCGTCGTAGCCGAGTGCTCTATCTAACAGACTGTTAATGTCAGTGCGAGCTGCTGCCCCTCATCGAGGGAGCGAGTTCCGAATTTCTCTTTTCCAGACCGCTGCAGGCGTGAAGTTTCTGGAGGAGTTGCGGGGTTTTTCGAGCCATGCAGCTGAAATACAAGCAAAACAGTTCACTTGGCCTCGTGTCCGGTCTGTGCTGCAGCGGTCGGCCATTTGCAGCGCTGCTTCAGGTGCCACCTTCTATGCATCCGCGACCGCGATGCAAGGCCTCTTTGGTGGCCTGTTCCGAGTTTCAGCTTCAACCCCGGTGCTTGCTCCAGTATGTGGAGGAGTCGCTTTCATAATATCGGCGCTCAGCGCTGATCTCGCCGCGAGGACCTGCATCAAGATCTTCTTCACACATGCGAAACCTCAGCCCGAGCGTAGAAAGCGGAAGGTAGACCCCTCCCGAGACCATGCACTTTTTTTCACGAAGCTTGGACCCAATTGTTCCTTTGACAGATAAGTTGACCATCATAGCACTCTTCCAACTTTAAACAGAGGCGAAAGCAACCTGAGACCACTTCTCAGCAGCCAGTGAAAGTCAATCCAATTGTGCCAGTGGCAGTATCTTTTGGGATGTTTTTGCTTCTTGGTAAGGATGCAGTACTGCAGACAAGGCAAGCACAACACTTGTATTCACGGTAATGGAGTCGTACATGCGTACATGTTGCAGGGGGAAGGTTGAGATCATTCCTTCCGAGTAATGTCCTCAAGCCAGGCGCTTTCCATCGGCGCCTTGGTTCGATTTCGGGCAGCTCTCAGTACGCCTCGAAAGCGGGGAAGGAACTGACTCAGGAGCATGGCGCCGCCTTCGGGTGCCACACATGCGGTAAGATGTACTGCCAATTTGCACTGCAGATTTGACAGAGGGTGGACCCAGCTGAAAAGCCTGCTGATTGTCCGTGGGGTGCATTCACAATGGAAGGTATCGTTCGCAGCCAGTTCTGGGCAGACCATATGCCACCGAAGGCCGTCGTCGCCGCTAGAGCCAAGGGCTGGGCTAGGAAGTTTTTCGAGTCCCGTCGTGTCAATTATCGGATGTATCCTCAATGCCGACCATGCTCAAGCATCCAATCTGCTACAATACTACGCAAGTCCAGGAAGCTCATCTACCACTACAACGTGCTACGACGGTATCACCTAACCGGGCTGAGCGTTGGCCTCATGCAATCGCTATTCCCCCAATAACAATTGGAAAGAAGCTCAACATAACCACTGACAGCTAGCAGGGGCAACACGATCATTCAAGCGTAATTTTTCAGTTGCACTTTACACACGGTTTTCTCAAGCTCAAATATACAAGTCTTCAAGATATAAACCTATTTCCACTACAAAAAAAAAAAAGGCACATGCGAAAGCTTCCGACTCTAAGAAGCGGCGGTGCCGAAAGCTGCGTCGACATACAGCACGAAACACCTCACTGGGCAAATAAGCTCCGCTGGCTTGTCTTCGCGATGCTGCTGTGCTGGGGAATGATTGGATACGGAGAGCTCTTCCACATATCAATTTCCTCGAAAAGCAGCTTCATCTCGATCTTGCCCACGCTCTGCATGTCCGCATCCCGTAGAGTATGTAGGCCCTTTATCTTCTTTTTTGTCCGCAATTGACTCATATTCACACAAATAATCCCAAGGAAAATATCGCGCCCGAAGGCTACCTTCTCCCACAAGGCCAGGCTAATCTTGTCCACTTCTCCACACATCATATAGTCCATCTTCCTCTCGTACACTGGGTCCTCACCCTTCTTGGCTTTGGTGGATCCAATAGACTGTCCGTCAACCTTGACCTCAATATAAGTGCTTCCACGTGTTGTGGTCGGTAGGAGACCTTTCCCCCGCACAATCCGCACATGCAGATGCCCGCTAACACCCACCATCCCTGGTCTCCCCGCTTGACAACTAACCATCTCACCCGCCTGCCCTCGCCACTTGCTCATCGCCCTCTCCGCTTCATGCTCATGTACTTCTGTTCTCCCAGCGGCCGTCGACTTTATAAAAACAACTATCGGCAGAGTCCTCCAAGCAAAATCTGGCACGGGAAACTCGAAACCCTCCACCTCCCAAGGTGCAAATCCAGTCCTCGCAACATTGAAAAAAGTACAATTTCGCAAAAGATTTTTTCTTCAAAAGTAAGATAGCACTGAACAGCGCAGACTCCGTCAAAATCCCAAAAATGCATGTGTACCAATCTACCAGTTGACCTCTCTCAGCACCACTCCAAACGATCATTCCGTGACTACCCCTCGAACCTCATCTACTCGAAACCAACCCACCCCCCCCCCTTTTGTGTCTGAACATTTTCGCTTCAATTTATCCCGGAAAATGCCCCCGTGTAAGCAATTGAAGACGAAACAAAACTCCTCACGATATTATCCACTTTTCAGTTTATTTCGCTGGAGACAAAATTTGGCCAATTTTCCCCCCCCCCATATTCCGGAGCTCATTTCAAAAGGAAACCAAAAAAAGCAAGACACAATCTCTTTCTCCAGCCCATCGACCCTCATTGAATAAGAAATTAACAGCTTTCCAGATTCTATCCCCCCCTAAAACCCCTCCCCCCCCCACCCCGCTATGAAATCTGTTCCGTTTTCCTCTCATTCTTCACAACTCGCTAAGCAAGGGGCACCATTCTGCATATTCATGTGCTACGAAAATTCCCCCTGATCAATTTTTTTTTCGTCCAAAGAATTTCGCCTGATCCTGAGGAGGGGGGTGGTGGGGGAATTACACTGAAAATGTCCAGAAATATATAAGAATTAAGATTTTTCCGTACTTACAAATAATTTATGCAGCATGGGCTCTCTTCGATGAAGGAAGCCCATGCTTCTAACATCCCCCGCCCACACCCCTCCCTCGGAAAACAATTCTCTTTTAAGAAAACGCAAAAAAGAAAATCATATTCTATCGAGAAAAACTTTGAAGGAGAATATAGTAATAAACAAGAAGAGCGTTTCGGAGAAGATACGTCAGTATTTCTATTCATATTTACTTTTTTATCTGATAATGGGCTGGTGCGATTCTGCCAAAACGTGTCCAAGGGGTTATCCACAAATTGGGACGTACTAAAGACTAAAACTTCCAAAGTTTTTGCAAGGGTTGCACTGTCCCTAAACGGATTTTTGCACGCTTTGGTGACGGGGCCCAGTTTGGATTTGTGATATCACCCGCTTACTTATAGGCTCATTTTTTTTAGTGTTTTCCAACTGTTTTTTCCTGACAATAATCCGAACGAGCGCGTGAAAAAGCGAGGACATGCGAAGAGTAATCGTATTTGCGGGATGATAAATATCAGAAATCGTTGATTTTTCTTGATGCGCGATCTAGACTCTGGCCAGCTCTATTTCAAGGGCGCCTAATCCTCCAGAAGCAGCGTTCCAAGTCTGAGACATATCGCCGGATGTATATACGGTATCATACGCTTAATACCGTCCCACGGCGCAATAAAACAAATATTTTATGCTCAAAAACTTCTAGTGCTTCTCAACTACGACGTATTCACTTCCAAGCGGATATTTTGTTGCCCAATTTTAGTGCCGATCTCGTAATTTAAGAGCGTTGATATATTCCGAGATCGTCCACCAAAATTAGCATATTGGTAAATCGAGGCGTCCCGCATTCCCATCGAGTATTTTTCGAGGATTCACTTCATCTGTTAGTTGAGCAAGCCATATACTCGTAGTATTAAAAGTAGAAGAAAAAAACTCCCCTCCGCACCGTTCATTGGACAATAGCTGCAGACAAAAACTTAATTGCACACTATTTCCATGGATCTTTGGGAAAAGTCCAAAATCAAACCATTTTGCTCCAATAATCACGCTGTACTCCGGGGAAAGAGGCTCACGAGTCTAGCTCACTAAATATCTACAGCCAATCATCTACCGGGCAACCGGCATTGAATTCTTTTTTTTCCTATTTTTAATTTCCGGCGCGCCTAGCTCAAGGATGTGAGATCTGACGTAATCCAGGCAGGACAAACTTCACGAATATATTTCGATTTAATCTGTTGCGGCTATTACACGAAGTCCATCGTAGGGGTGAGCAAATTTCATCAAATCGTGACGAACGGGCTTATGCTCCTCGGCGGAATCAATTTTCCGGGTTGTCCAGGCGCGGACAACGCTGACTTCACCGGTTTCCCCCCCAGGTATGCTTGACGGTGAATGCATGGATATCCAAGGCCCTTTGCTTTTGCTTACCAGTGACGAGAATTTTGTAGTATTTAGCATGGCTGCCAAATAGAGAAACAAACTCGGATGGCATTTTCGGCCAAGAGAACGGTTCTTGCTGGCCGGCCCTGATGCATCCCTCGAGCTAACAGAGTCGTAGTGACGATATTTACTGAACCAGACAATCAGTATGCCGGGAAATTCTACTCACTTTCAATGTTTCCAAGGTTTCTGGATTACATCTCTGCGCTGTAATCGTCTCCCCTCCCAATGCTATCGTAGAGGTCCTGAACGAAAAACATAGTTGCACCGCCCTCAACAAAAATGCGCAATTAGCACTGCCCAACAACAGCTCCCTACCCCCCACCCCCCTGGGCCCCTCCACTTCCACCTCCACCCCCATTTCTGTTCGCGTGGGAAGGCGCAAAATATGAGTTCGACCAGCGATTGTCAGCAAGACACGCAAGAAGGGCGATTGTGGTTTGGATTCGGGGGGTGATTCCGGCGGCTGGTGAAAGGTGGTTGCTTCAGGATCGTGACTGCAACGCCTTGCATGGGACATCTACTATGCAATCAAATTTGTTCCACCCGATTCGATACAACGCAGGTTGGATTTTGACTGCGAGGTGGCTGGAGCGAGAAACGCTCAATTTCGTGCTTGACGGGTGGGTTGGAGGAGCGGGGGCAACCGTGAACAGTGAATCACCCTCGCCTATATTCAGAACGGCCAGCTCAATGAAAAAGAGGTTCTGAGCGTGGTGCGGACGGGGATCTGGGCTTCCGGCTTGGTGAAGTGAGCGATGTGTGTACAAACCATCAGCGGGGAGCTGCAAAAGAGACACGGCTATGACAAGAGTGCAAAAAAAAGAAGCTATTGCAAAACGACCTTGAGCTCTGCACGAGGATGGACTGTGTTTGTTGGTTAGGCATAGAAATCGACGATAAAGCCAGCTGCTCTAAGACGTAATCACTAGCTACGACGGAAGCTGTGCTCTTTTGCTCGTAGAGTCAAGTCGTCTGTTCAGAGACTACAACCCTATAGAGTTGTGTGTAGCCTATTTGAACGATCCGGTTCCGGTCATTCGCGAAGTAGCAAGTACCGAAGCTTCGTAACTTTGCCCCATCTTGGATGGACGAAGCTTGCTTCCAAGTTTTCGAACATAGCGCTTCCGTGTAACTAGAGCAGTTCGTTAAGCAACTCCAGGAGGGGAGGATGGATGAATCCAGACCAGATCCCCGCGACCATTCTGTCGATTCCAATGAAAAATTCGGCCATATCCCAGACAGCGCCAGATTCAGACAACGAAAAATGGGCAAACAAATACAATTTTGCAAAAAGATTGTCACTCAAAACTTACAAAATCATTAAAAATTGTAGAGCATACATCGAAAAGGCGTTCGAGTTTTTCTCCAACAGACATTTTGGTTTAATTTTTCCAAAATATGAAAATACACACTTCGGCTCTTCACGAAACATCTCCCCCCAGTGCGAACCAAAAGTACAGCTTTCTTGATCAACCTGAGAACATTCGATTTCAGTTGAATCATGAAAGGATACATCAAAATCTAACGAAGACAAATCTCAAATGGCCAAAACAAATACAACGGTTTGACCAGATTCATCTCCTCCCTCCACTGTATGCTTCAGCCCCAAGTTTTAGGATAAAAACAAAATTTCACATCTTGCAATCACTTAGTACACACAATAATCTGTATTCTTGGGAGGGTCCCTGGCAAGCCGCCCCATTGCCCCACCAAAAGAATGAAGCATATTTCAACGGTTTTGACCCCGCTGCCCCGATATAAGTACAACCGACTCGCAACCGATTTTTGTGCCCCCTAGCTTGCCCCTTCCCCAATCGTGCCAAATTCGTGCTGCTGACTCACAACCTCACTAGAGGTGCAGGCTTTTTCAATGTGTTTCAATGTGGTAGCTCTTGAGGGGGTTACGTTGACAAACAGATGCGATGGAGCTGAGCGCGGTTGGCAGCTTCTTGCAGCATTTTTATAATGAATTTCAGCTGAATATAACTCAATCTCAAATGGGGGATTTCAAGTTTTTCTGCATACGAGTAAGCTCTTATGTCTTTGTATTCTAGTTGCACAAAATCACAGGACTTAGGGGCATCCGTTTCATGAATATACAAACTAAATTTACTCGACGGGCATGCCCCAATGCCCGATACCTGCCCCGAAATTATCGCAGACCCCATAGGAGTTTCAATGGTATCACAGAGATAGCGTATTCAACGTGGGCAAAGTCCCGCTCCACCCCTCCCCCCTCCCCCCCTACCACCTCATACGTTCTCCTCAATCTGCGGTACAAAACACGTTTCATGGAGTGTACAAGAATACAGCTATCCTCCACCTCTTTACAATTCCAAGTGGTGGAAAACATTTCTACTCAAGGGCCAATGAACTCACGAAAAGTAGAGAAAATGCTTGTATCCTCAGGTTGTATCCTCCATGCCCCTTCCAATTCCAAACGGTGAACGCTCCTCTACTAAAAAGAAAAGAAGAGAAAACAATCATCTTTCAAAATCAAGTATTTCTTAAATATATTGTTTCATTTTCACACGGAGATACTGGAAATCTTATAGTAATAATTATTATTCATATATAGTTATATTTTGGATGAATATTTGAGAAAATGATGGCTGCAATGCCATAAGCCATCGTCGATCTGGATTCTCTACTTTTCTTTTTCTTTTTTTCAATCGTATCAAAGAGCGCTCAACGCCCACCCCCCTCCACCCCTGGGGTGGTACCTTTGTTCCTGGGGGCAGTGGAGAGTGGGCAGTGGAGATTGGGCAGGGTGGATCAAAAACAGCTTAGGAACATTTGAAAAAAAGGAAACCTATGTATCTCTCCGCTTGGCATGTGTCGCGAAAGTTCAGGTGGAGTAAGATTTCATATAAATTTTGAGTTGAGTTGAATCGAAATAGTTTTTTGATGGAGGAGTTTTCCAGCCCTTTGATATCACCTTGAAATCGACCTGGACGCAAACTTGTTTTGATGCAGAATCTCGATAGTCGCTGGCGGCGAGAGTAACTGCATCTGCATCTCGAATGGTCTGTTGTAAGTATCTTTTAGTTCTGACTTGACAGAGCAAGAGCCAGTCACGGTTCGGTGTGATTGTGCTCTGAAACTGCCATAGCCTCTTATATCAGGAATTCAAATCTCAGCGCTGGTGAGGTTCTCCGCCCTAAGCGTTCTACTCTCTGTGGACGTCTCGGCCATCGACATTTGATAATTTTCACCAAAAATTTCCTATTTGCTCGAGATTGTCACACGATGACATCTATGGGCAATAAAAGCCCGTAGCCCTGTCCAGATCAGCGCTAGTGATCAGAGCACAGACGCGCTCAGCCCTCAAAACAAAATGTACTAGAGCAAGCAAAGCGCAACGAGCATAGACCTTTTTTTTGTCTGGGGTTCGGAGTTAATGCCCGTCTTCAAGCTAGTCGTGGAGTAATGTGGGCATGACCCCCAAAACAGCAAATCTGCTTTGAGAGTTTTGGGCTGGGAATCCGTTTCAGATTCGTAAGATGCCAAACACAAGCCCATCGGTGCAAAAGTAAGTAGAGATCCGCAACTAATGCGTCAAGGAACTTGTTGTACGCCTACTTTTTGCCACTCGGAAATTCGGTCCATCTCTACCTCAAACTACCCCAAACGGGTTTACAGCTGTTTCGTACTGCTTTTGGAAAACACATTCAAGAGGAATAGTGCGGAAAATGCGTTTAGTTACTACTGTTTTGGAGCCTTCTCGACCTGTCCAGCCGCTCTCGGCTCGTTTCTCAACTTGGTCGACCGTTCACAACTTTTTTTAGTCACGCCAAGGGCCGTGTGCAACGTTTCTGACCAAGGGAGCCCTCCTGAGCGTTCTTCCCTTGTCCCATCCCGGGGGGAAGGCCGCTTCCCACTTTGTGGGCTCGCAACAAGCTGATCGATTCTCGGGAGAGGATACTTCAGACATGTGGGGAATTAGTTTAACAGCCTCCTAAGTATCCTGTGCCTCACGAATCGATCAGCTAGTTGATTCATTAGCGATCCGCGCTGAATGAGGGGCAGAGATTGTCAAGGAAGAGCCCCTCCCAGTGGCTCAACACACACACGCCCAAACTGATGACTCTTGAAGTCCCTGTTGGTCCCCCAAACGAGTTGCAGATATTGTCGTGCACGACGCGGACGGTCTTTGCAACGCGTATGTAGACCTGACTCTTCCATGTCCTCTTGTCCCCTCCCTATTTGTCCTCTTCGACTCGAGAGCGAGGTGCGGTTGCTCGCATCATGCGCCAGGAGGAGGTAGCGTACCAGGAAGCCCTTACGAACGTAACCGCCTGCCAAAAAAAATCGTCTGCGTCACCACAGTTTTTCTCAGCTTGTCATCGATGTCTTTGGATTCATCGAGAGTTCAGGGGTCGCCTAGCTTCGAGACTGTTTCCGGGATCACGATGAGACTCACTCGCTTTTCTTCTCTTCGTCGAGCTGTATGCTGTGCCGTTCGGATGCGTCATTAGTCTTAGCTGCCCGTTCTCTCGGTTTGGCCTAGCCTTCTCCCTCTCAGGGTTGTTGTCTCGGAATAAACGATGAACAATTTGCTACGCGGCCGATCGTTACGATAAGCTCGACAGATGGGAGCGGCAGAAGCTAATACTCCCAAGACGGCCTTTGTCTCCGAGTTGAGTCACTTCGAATGGAGAGCAGCACCGTTCGCGCAGACATCGTTGCCGTCCTACTTTTCGAAAACGATGACAGAAGTACTGCGCGCATTCCCGTGACGGAGCGTCGTAGGGTACTTGGATGACATCCTGAGCTCAGCGAAGATGAGGTGCAACACTGCCAGGAAGTGAGGGAGATATTTCGACGTCTTCTCGGGAAGAAGCTGTTTTTACTGTGGAAAAAGCCGCATATTAAGAGTAGAGAGGTGGATTATTTTGGGGTTCATCGTCGGAGGAGATGATTTGAAAATTGATGCTGGAAAGGTAGCAGCCGCGGCAGAGCTACGGTTTCCGAAGAACCTGGCGGGGTTGCGATGTTTTCCAAGGTCCCCTGGCCTTTGGTTCATCGCCTTTGTGATGATGATGAGAAAGGATGGAGCAATAGTGCACATATCCAAATCCTTGCTCTCCGAGCGGGTAAGACCCTATGCGCAGATCGCACAGAGTCGATTCGACTCAACCTACACTAATATATCGCATCTAACCGCTGTACGGAGAGACTGTATTTATCAGCGGGAACCCTGAGTACGTGAGCAATACTGCATAATCATAATCACGTCGTTCCTCTTCCTCTAAATCACGGAACAAAGCCCAAAAGCATTTTTTTGAGCCAGCTTGTCATAAGTTCTTAGACGGTCGCCCGCTATCCTCCCTGTCGAACCGTCGTCCAAAGACTCGGACGGTTCATGCGTCTCAGGCTAGATACGGTTGTTGCAGGTCGTCCTCCCAAAGGGTATCTCTGCAACCACCTACCGATTTCTGATTGCAGGATTAACAAAGGTGCACCGCGACAGCGAGTTCCATTTTGGACATGAATAGGAAGAGAGGACTCTAGCAACTCGAGCAGCATGATTGTGGAAGGAAAAAGCCTCATCGTAGAACGCGTCTTGCTTCTTGGCATCATCAACACCTCAAAATGAAAAGATGAGCCCTCCAGGCTGCTGACCCACGCAAGCTCACGGACGCTCGTTCTTTGTTTTGGCTGAATCCTTGAGTCCCCCCGGAGGAAACTCTCTTTTTCTCAAAAAACAATATTTTTCCTCCTCATTCGACCCCGGCCCTTTTTCTTCGCCAAAAGTCATTAGGGGAATGCCTGTTGGAGCAGCTCATCATATGGTAAAGTCTCATAGTTTCCATGCAAACCAGTACCATCTGATTACCTACACAAAACAGAAGATTAAGACACACGTCCGCCAAAGTACTGAGCATATTCTGCACTGGAAACGAGTGTTTTGCCGCGGCAATCCCCGGCTTGCTAGGGTTCCTGTAGCGTTTGCCTTCCCTCGAACTGTTTTGGGGAAGTACCTTGGAGCAAGTCACCACATGGTATACTTTCGATGCAAACCAGTATCATCTGAATGCTTACTGGTAACAGAAGACTAGAATCCACGCCCGCTTGAGTACTAGCATATTCTGTATTAAAAACGACCGTTTCCGAACTAGGGTTCCTCTAGCGTTTGCCTTCCATCGAAATGTCTAGGCGAAGTACCTTAGAGCAAGTCACCACATGGTATAGTTTCGATGCAAACCAGTATCATCTGAATGCTTACTGGTAACAGAAGACTAGGACCCACGTCCGCTTGAGTACTAGCCATATTCTGTACTTAAAACCGACCATTTCTCATTCGATGTTCCGCTCGCTAGGGTTTTGTATCGGGCGGGGTTGTTGACGGAAGGGTTGAAAGGGGAAGGTCAACTGAGGGAAGTGAAGGAGAACAAGCGAAAGCCTTGACCTGCTTCCTTTGTAAGATCTGTCTTTTATTGTGTGTAAAAAAGAAGCGTTATCAATTAGTTGGGGTGGAAGTGTTTCCTTAAATATTATTGGAGGAATTTTGTTGAAAAAGTTTCATGATGAGTGCTGGAAACGGGGCGGAGGAGAAAGCTGAGGGTGAGCGCAGAAAATCTGATCCTGACATGGGTTTGCTTCTAGAGGAGAGGCTGCACATTTCCATACCTTCGCCTCAGAATCCGGTGGCCAGTCCCCCTACGAGGGGCAGGAGCCCACCGCTGTTGGAGCATCCTGGTAGGCGCCACCTCGATGCCTTCCATTTGATAAAGGTTATTGGAAAAGGTGGCTTTGGAACTGTGAGTCTCTATTACGACCTGGAGCCTTGATGATGAAGTAATCACGCTCACCAAGAGCTTGTCTCCGAATGAATAGGTGTATCAAGTTCGGCATCGTCCCTCCCAGGGGGTCTATGCCATGAAAGTTGTCAGAAAGGATCGGTTGCAATCGGAGAGCGACAAAAAACAGGCGGTTGTAGAACGTAACGTTCTTGCTCTGCTCGCAGCGGTAACTCCCACCAGAATCCGGGACGCGGACAATCTGGACGGGAAGGATTCAGACTGAAATCGACCGTACGTCTTCTGCAGGAGGAAGAGGAAGACCTCCCTTTTATCGTCCGGTTACACTGTGCTTTCCAAACCTCTCAGAGGGTCTACCTAGTCATGGACTACGCGAGCGGCGGCGAACTTTTCTTTCATATGAAGAGGGAGCAGCTCATGAGCGAGGATGTGGTATGTGAACTCTTTTCAGCTAAGAAAAAAAGGATTGCCTTCGAAAATTGTTAATGAGTAAGCACCAAAATTTTCAGGTCCGGTTCTATGCTGGGGAAATCATTCTGGCACTGGAGTTTCTCCACTCGAACGGTATTTTGCATCGCGACTTGAAGCCAGAGAACGTCCTCCTGGACCCGGATGGGCACGTGATGTTAACCGATTTCGGTCTAGCCAAGGTAAATTGCCTACTTCAGTAACGGTGGGGTCTTGGGGCCACGAACCAACAATCTAAGGTGGATTGCTTTCGCCTCTACTCGTATAGGAGAATTTCTTCTCCGGAAAAGCTCACTCCTGGTGCGGCACGGAAGACTACATGGCACCTGAAGTAATCCTAAAGGAAGGATATGATGAGGCCGCGGACTGGTATGTTGAACTCCCTGTCACGAGTCAAGCGCTCTTCTTGCTTGGAATGCTCAGGCTTTGTATTTCCGCGTCCATTTCCCCGCCTGACACAGGTGGTCTCTCGGGGCTCTGCTGTATGATCTGCTCGTCGGTGAACCACCGTTTATGGGAAAGAAGAACGATGGCAGAGCAAAACTTCACGAGCGGATCTGCAAAGCGAAATTCAAGCTGCCGCAGTTTCTCACCCATGAAGCAAAATCTCTGTTGAAAGGGCTTATGACGAAGGAGCCCTCGAAGAGGTATCCACGTGCTACCAGGAAACTGGGACCCTTGCGCGATTTTTTTTGGCGGGGTTGCTGACCTATTTTCCCCACTGGGGCTCGCTCAACAGGCTGTGCACTGCAAAAGATGTGAAGAGGCACAGGTTCTTTAACAACTTCAGCTTTCGCAAGCTGAGGAACAGAGAGATTCCTCCTGCGATTCCCATTCGATCGGAGTCCAGGTCAATGTCACCTAGCGATACCACATTTTTTGATTCCTTTGTGGATCATCCGATCTCGCCAAATATTCCTTCACCGCCGGAGCTGATTCTAGACAGCCAGAACAACGAATCCGCGCACTTCGAAGGGTTCAGCTTCATCGCTCCCGGAATTGCTGAGAGGATTTTTACACATTTCGAAACGATTCGGGACAAAGATGCAGACGTAAGCAAGTCGCCAAATCACCAACCGCGGCTCTATGGAGCGAACCTTGATGCCTGTACCTCACCTCCCTAGCCATGAATGGTCTTGACATGATAACATCTAGGCTATAGTCGAGGACAATCCGGAATGTGCGGAAGATATTGAAGAATTCAAAGCAGAGGCCGCGGAAGCAACTGAGATTGTTGACAAAGGCTCGCTGTCAGATGATCACGCTGAGCACGCTAGATAGCTGCCAGCAGAGATGAGGTTGTCCTAAGGATTTTGTACTGAACATAATGAACCCCTCCACCATTATTTAAAAGCGACGTGCCCGGAAAGAATTGAAGCCAGTCCAAGCCGAAGGGGTTTCCTTCACTGGCTATCTGGATTCCATAGTTTTTGTCCGCTTCTTCGCAACCACAGCGCTCCGCTACTATATAAGCACCCAGGCTGCCAGCGGTAGGGCTCAAATATGCCAAGTAAGACAGGCGCCGCTCCGCTCTTGAATGCTTTTACAAAAGAGCTCCCCGTCAACCAGAGCGCCTCCACAATGCTTTACAATAACCACGCCAAAAGGAGAACGCAAAAAAAGCATTGCGGGGAGCACGAAGACTCAAAAACACTCAAGACAACGAAGATTTGTTGAAAAGTGCCAGTTAGTTCATATCAGCCGTTTCTGCATCTCTCTACTGGTTCGCTGCCTACACACACGTGCCCCTAAATTACCTCCGTGAATTCTTCTGGATTACGTAAAAAAGAAACTGATTCGCCGGTCAAGAGATTCCATAGAGAGTTTTTCACTATACAACATCTCTGCCTTTTCTCCATCTCCATACACACACACACCCACACAGCAGCGCAGATGCGTGTAAAAAATAAGAATGACTTTTTTCTACATTCACACACACCCCGAAAATACCCATACGTACTAGATTTCTCACGGAGAAAGACACAAAAACAAGAAGGAATTGATATTTCCACCAGCTTCTTCCAACCCCCCCACCCCCCCAATACACCCCAATACACCATTTACTCCACGGGGATAAGCTGGTGCGATATTTACCTCATTGACGACTAATCTTCTGTTGCTCAAAATAATTTCGAAGGATATCTACATTTTACCAAATGTTTTTCCAAAAGCATAACTAGCAATTGTCATCAAAATGAGTATAACAAAAAAAAACTCAAGTGATTCCATATGGTCTCCATTAACACAATTCCTCTGCTCTCCGGGCCCCCACCCCCCCCCCCGCCCGCTCCCGCCCCGTGGGGCTGCTTCACTAATATCTACGAATAGTATTATATTTTTTTAAATGTAGAAGCAAGTTACGTATATATACAACTACAAGCGTTGTAAACTGCATTTCTTGAAAGGAAAAACAGCACTTTTTAGAAATGCTCCTCGTTGATTATGAAAATTCTAGTACTTAGCCTCTTACCAAAAATTGTCGTTTACGGCTCCACTGACGTTTACTCGGAAGAGAAAAGAGGGGCAGGGGGGGGATGGGGAGGAACGTTGTGTTATTTTATTTTATTTTAATATTTTTGAACTCACTGATGTATCAGAAAGGATGAAATGGACATGAAAAGAGCAGTTCTCCGTTTCTGACAGCAAAGTACGTAAGCAGGTCCGCAAGGGACCCGGAGGTCTCTATGCACTCTCTCCAAAATGGTTGTAGTTTTCTATCAATTGAAATATGAAATGTGAAAATTATTTAACGGAACTCAGTATCTGAATAAAACGAACCAACGAAAACTATCCACCAACATGATAAGGACATTTGTAAAACTTTCATTAGTGTTTCGTCTCTGCATTATTCAAAAAAAGCGGGAACTTTCATGGGAAGAGAGCACTAATCCAGAATCGATTTGATGATAAATCATTATCTGTAAAATATTTAAATATACAAATGGAAGCAACAGTTTACCAATGAAGAAGACGGGGATAACCATATAGGACGCGTGGTAGGTTTTAAATAGCTAATAGATTGGCCGGGGAAACTAAATTAAGAAAAATTACAAAAACACGGTGAAACGAGTTGAAGATATGGACTTTTCATAAAAACATTGAATTTCTTTGTTTTAAATAAAAAATTCTTCTTCTGCTTCTTGAAAGTCTTCTGTTGAGGTTGGAAAGAAGACGCACAGTCTAGTTGGGGTTCGCTATGATGCACTTTTTTTGGTTTTTTTCTCTCTCTCTCTCTCTCTCGTGTGCTCTCTCAACTTTTGACGTTAAAGGGTGGTAGAAAAGGAGTGCGATGGTTCGCAAGTTGGAAGGGAGGATGGGAGGGGGAGTGAAGGGAGTGAGATAGGATTGTGGAGGTGCTACATTTTTCGCATGGAGAAAGCCATTTTTGGTGGGGTTGTAGAGTGTGAGCAGTGTTGGGAGGAACGTGGTGGTTTCGGAGGATTATCGATTGGGGGTAGTTGTTTGTTTTGAAACGTGTTGGTGGCTAGGGTTTGGGTGGTATAATGCTTGCTTAGACTGAGGGAGGCGAGCTGCTTTCGGGGTGTGAACCCTCTTTATTGTTTGTTGTTTTTCGAGTGATCTGATTAGCTGAGGAAAAATGCGTGGTGGGCGATTTCTACAGGTCCTGCTTTTGTGGTACGTGCACTTGCTTACCTCCTATTTGCGGGTTTCAGACTGGGCGATCAATGTCTGGCTAGCAGATTAGGGCTAAGATGACCGACTTTTTCGATGTGCCTGTAGGCTCTGGATTTGTCTAGGTAGAGGCAGTCCTGTAGACGTTCAAAAGATATCAATAGATATGCCAGGGCGGCAAGCAGACGTGCAGACCAGCGTTGAATCTTTTGCGATCGAAGTTCCAGATGTTTTTGAGCGTATTACTCCATACTCGATTTCGCTGGACAAGGAACATGTCCTAGTTGGAGTCAAATACGAGGAGGCGGCTGGGGGCGGTCGCGCAACGCTGTTTAAGAAAGTCGGGGATAGGAAGTGGGTTGAAGTTCTTCAAGTTTTCCATCCTGACTCCCTTAAGGACTTCGGGGACTCGGTGGATTTGGACGTGGAAAAGGGGTGGATATTCGTAGGACTTGAGAAGCGTTTGGGAACTGTGCTAGAACCAGGGCACCAATGTAATGGTAGTTTTGATAAGTGTGGTCACGTAAGTCTCGTTCCTATTTGCCATTTCGTGTGCTATACTGGACAAACAGATCGTGTGTCTCACCCCTCTTATTGCTTGCGAATTGTTTAGGCTTACTTCTTCAAGTTTAATATCCTGGATTCGGGCGAGTATGAGGTCGTTGAGACAAAGAGATTGGATGGCAGCGACTCTGCAGAGCAGTTCGCGTTTCACATTGACCACTACGGCAACAAGGTTGTGGTGACAACGAGACATGGATTTGAGCTCTATGACATGGAATCGGGCTCACCAGAGCTAGAATATACTTTCAACGCACTTGATAAAGCTCCCGAAGCCTGGGATAACAATAGAGCCACGATCGATGTCACCGACTGCGAAATGAACGCAGACTACATACTCTGCGGGATTGCCACAAAGTCGACCAAGTACGTCCTCGTGACTCACCACTCATTAACTCTTGGCTTCGTTGTTTTGACTGTTGCGCTCTGTCCTTTCCGCAGACGGGATGGCGAGAAGTTTCCCCCAACTTACATAGCTGATCCTTGGCTATCGCTGCATAAATGGAATGAGATGTCGCAGAAGTACGAGTACGAAATGAACATTCTATACAGAGACATGTTCCCGAATGGAGATCATTGGCATGATATGATCAGGGTGCATGTGGGCGTAGACAAGGAAACCAACTTGTTCGTAGCCGGGTTCCCGTCCTCTGGATATGAACAATATACATTGTTCGATGAAAATGGAAACCCGCAATATTACGGTGACGGTAACGATGGTTACCCGTACAGGGTTGGCGAGGTATTTTTCGACGCCGGGAGAGTTGTGATGCTTAGTGTCGATGAGAACGCCGAGAAAGGATATACATATCAAGAAGTAATAGCGCCCGTGGGATCAGGGGACGCGGAAGATAGTTTTGGCTTCACAGGATCGTGCAGCGGTGGGAGCTGTCTTGTATGCAGCGACGATTTAGATCAACCGCGTTGCCACATCGTAGAGAAAGATGACTCCGGCAATTGGATAATTGAAAAGAGACTGGAGAAGCAGCTCGACCCGAAAAATCAATCGATCGGGGACAGCTTTGGTTTTGAGGCTGTACTGCGCAATGGGACCGCCGTGATTACAGATTCTCAGTTCATCAATATTTACGAAGACGTTAGCGAGGTCAACACGCTGGCTCCAGAAGTATTGGAACCCGAGGTAAGTTGGGTTGAATGATTCTGCCCTCTTAGAATTGCGAGGAACGGCCTTCTTAGTTCTTCTTGCTCGCTTTTGCTAGGGATCATCGGCACTCTGCTTTGCTAGAGGTTCCAACGTTTTCGTTGAGGGCGAAACACCGGGAGAAGCTGTGGAGTCGAAAATTGAGAATATTTCTGTTGGTGATAGAATTGGGTCAGTGGACGAGAGTGGAAACTTTGTTCTTAGCGAGGTTTTCCTCGTTCAACACGTGTCGGACATGACGGAGTACGATGTCCGTCACATTACATATGACGACAAGAGTGGTTTGTCGCGAACGCTGGTAGTTACACCTGGACATTTGCTTGTCAGTGGCCGCACTGAGCGGGGGCTCAGTTACGTGACAGCTTCCAAGGTGACTGCCGGTACCGTCCTCTTCGTTACAGATGGAAAGGGCGCCATGGTGGACGTCTCCGTAACGAGCGTTGACGAGAGCAAGTCTAGAGTCGTAAACCTTCACACAATGTCGGACCGAATCGTTGTGGAGGGTGTCGTAGCAAGCTGCTTTGCTGAGGTGCCCCTACTTCGCGGCCTTTATTTCTGGGAATGGATCATGTCCGTTTTAATTAGACCAGTGAAGGTCCTGCACAGAATGGGCCTGAGAAAGTTGGCCCAAGCGATGGACGTCTCTGCGAACATGCTTTCAGCTCACATGTTTAGATTGTGCAAGGTGTAGGATGGCTTTCGTACGAGGATAGACCTGTTAATAATTAAGTAAATACCTGTCGCTTTTTATAAGAATTTGATCCTCCACGATCATAGCAGAGCACTGGGTCCAACTTGAACCTTTTTCGATAGGGTCCAGTGGTTGCAACCTCCTCAGATGGATCCAGGGCTTCGTTATTGACCCTCCCGATGCACAAGTACATCCACGTTTGAAAGCAAACCAACGGGCGCTGGTTGGGGTGGGGTACAGCACTTCCGAGCTTATTCGCCTGAAACTCACAAGATTCCCGGTCAGATCTCGGTTGAACGGGACTTGGCCTTGGGGCCTACTACCCTCCGCCATTCGTGCATGGAGCGGGTTGCTGCTGCGTTTACCTTAGCGCAGTTCGATTGCAGCACAGGAGAAGGCCATTGGTGGGTACTCAAACGATGGAAAACGAGGCAGGAACCGCAACTCATTGAGATAACGCCACCGACTCCCTCGGTAGATTGCGCCTGAAAATAGAACCGGGCATGGCTAGGTTAAAACGCACACGCTATAATGGAAAACGAACGCTAGGGGGAATGGCATATGCCCGGCCAATACACCCAGTTCTTTGTTGACAACCAAGCTATCCTCTTACGCTCTTCTACTTGAGTCTTGCCTCAGCCTGGCGAAGCGATAAGAAATCTTGTACTCTGTGCTCTGGAAGAGATCGCAGAAACCTGAAAGCCTCTGGAGAGCAGAATCTCAAGCGGGTTTTCGGGTCTGTATAGTTGGCCTTGAAAGTTGCGAGAGAGAAAGAGACAAAAAAAAAAAGTTAGCACAGGTTCCATTCTCGGATTGAAAGGTTCAAAGCTAGAAAATCTGCGCGGAAGTCTTCCGGTTGTGGGCCCTTGTTTGGGTTTATAGGAGATACGGACCTTGAAGCCAGTTAGATCGCAATATTTCTTCGGAGGTAGAGTAGAAGGCGGTGAATCGATGTTATAGTAGGTCGGTACATCCGGAGGAAGAAGCTCGAAATTCTCGCTCCCAGCAAGCTGTTTCAAGCTCTTATAATTTCTTCCTTTTTTTGACGTAACTTCGTTGACATAACCTCCGTCCAACTTTGCCTGAATGTCAATGACATCGTTGCTCAACCCAGTTCCATCTCCATTGCCATCCACAACTTTCCGTTTCCTTCGCACTTGATCCTTCGACATTCTGCAAGGAAAATACTCCTAAGCTTCCTTTACTACAACAAGAAGAAACGCTTGGAAAAATCCCGTATTAATCTCTCATCTAGCAGGCATCCGCCATCAACGATACTCTCCAGGACCATTAATCCACTTTACCCCTCCCTCCCACACTGTCTAACAAGACGACTGCCGAAGGCCATTTCTTGTTACCAATCTTTGCCAAGGCAACCCAATCATCTAATTTATTCTTAAATATAAGAAATAGCAAGTATGATATTATCCGAACTAATATAGGCTAATTTCTCCCCAAAACCATTTTTCTTTTGCTACGTGACGTTAAAAAGACCCACAATTTCTTCAATAATATCAATAATCATCGTCGTACTTATTTCAAAGTAAAATAATATATTTATAACCAATGAGTTTCAATTAAACGTATATTTCGTTCTTATTTTTGGGCTTGTTGGAATGAGAGTGACTGGCGGGGAGGGTTTTTGGTGGTTTCACCGCTTGAGGGCGTGCTTGATGCCACTGAGACTCCTCCGAAGTGGTGCTAAAAGGTGTCGCTGACTAAGATTCTGGAAAGTGGATTATCACTGTTTTGCTGACGGGTTGTCGCTGGTCGAGTGGTTCCCCTTTGCGAGGCGCGGTTTCGTCCCGGATACTAGACGGCGTACGTGCAGCAGGGAGCTTATTTCGACCATAGAAACTAGGCCTGCGTCGCATCGCATTACATTGATACCCCCATCGTGTTTTATATCCCAAAAAACTAAAAGATATGACAATTGACCACAGAGCTACTACTCGTGGGTGAGTAGCTGTGTAGAGAAGCCATCCAAAGGCTTATTTGCGAGCGCCCATCTCGTGCCACAAAGAATTACAGTTGAACACCTCAGAGAGTGTGCACATGGCGACAATTGATCGGAAGAAACCGCAGAGCAATAATAGGCGGACATCTTAGACTGAAAGTTGTCTAGTGAACGTTCACCTTCCGACTACCAGCACTTCAGGCCACCTGTTCAAGGAGAATCCTGTTAATCAGGTCCTTCTTCTTTCCGGTGGTCTGGTATTCCCCGAAACGAAACGACGCACAAAAAGGTGAGTGGGATGCGGGCGTTGGTTTCGACTACTGGAAGTCCCTATCACGGAAAAGCTACTTACCTTCAGTCCCATTTCCGCCAAAACTTCCTTCAAACGAGGAACCGTCAAGCGCTTCAGAGATTCCTTGTTCTTCAGTTTCTCAACTTCAACCCCGGCAATTACTGGTAGATTGGATTTCTCCTTCTTCACCGTATCCACCTTCGGCTCCGGTGCTCTCTTAGCGAAGCCTGCAGGCTTCGTTCCCACGGTTCCCACGGTTTGGACGACGGAATCGATAATGCTCGACCGAGGTTTAACTGGTGCTCCGAGTGGGCTCCTTTTCTGTGCGCTGCTCGCACGTACAACCTCCTGCAAACGAGAAGCTAGATTTCAGCTGAACATCTTTGGCTCAATCAAATACTAAATAGAAGCAATGGTTTCCGTCACGCTGTTCATCTTCCAGCGATTTGTGTGAAAATACCTTCTCTTCAACTATTTTCTGCTCTTGCTTGGTGGGTTTTGCTTCGGTTTCAAGTTTTTGGGCAACAACCTCAGTTTTTCCTTCGGGAACAGCGTCCTTCGCCTGCTTGATAGGTTGCGCCAGCTTTACCGGTTCAACCTTCTTCTCCTCTTTGACCTTCTGGGCCAGTTTCACTTCCTGCTTTACCGTCTCAGCCTTCTTCGCCTGGTGCACCTGTTGAGCTAGTTTCACTTCCTGCTTCACCGGCTCAGCTTTCTTCGCCTGCTGTACTGGTTGAGCTAGTTTCACTTCCTGCTTCACCGGCTCAGCTTTCTTCGCCTGCTGCACTGGTTGGGCTAGTTTCACTTCCTGCTGCACCGGTTGAGCTAGTTTCACTTCCTGCTTCACAGGCTCAGCTTTCTTCGCCTGCTGCACTGGTTGGGCTAGTTTCACTTCCTGCTGCACCGGTTGAGCTAGTTTCACTTCCTGCTTCACCGGCTCAGCTTTCTTCGCCTGGTGCACCGGTTGAGCTAGTTTCACTTCCTGCTTCACCGGCTCAGCCTTCTTAGCCTGCTGCACTGGTTGCGCTAGTTTCACTTCGTCCTTCACCTGCTCAGCCTTCTTCTCCTCTTTGACCTTCTGGGCCAGTTTCACTTCGTGCTTCACGGGCTCAGTCTTCTTGTCCTCCTTGACAGGTTGCGCCAATCTGACTTCCTGCTTCAAAGGCTCAGCTTTTTTCGCATCCTCAACTGGCTTAGCCAATTTTACTTCCTGCGTCAAAGGCTCAGCTTTTTTCGCCTCCTCAACTGGTTTAGCCAATTTTACTTCCTGCTTCACGGGCTCAGCTTTTTTCGCCTCCTCAACTGGCTTAGCCAATTTTACTTTCTGCATCACAGGCTCAGCCTTTTTCTCCTCCTCAACTGGTTTAGCCAATTTTACTTCCGGCTCCACGGGCTCAGCTTTTTTCGCCTCCTCAACTGGTTTAGCCAATTTTACTTCCTGCTTCACAGGTTCAGCTTTTTTCGCCTCCTCAACTGGTTTAGCCAATTTTACTTCCTGCTTCACAGGCTCAGCCTTCTTCTGGGCTTTGACCGGTTCAGCCTTCTTAGGCTCAGGTTTCTTTTCTTCGACAGGCATCGCCGTTTTCACCTCCTTCTTCTCATCCGTGATCAACTTTGGCGCTGCACGCTTTTCGCGTCCCGAACTGGTTTCAGACATAACTGGCTTGGCCACGGGGTTGGTGCTAACTCGGGCCTTAGACGCCGGTGGAGCTTTTGCCTCAACTTTCTTATCCCCAACTGCGGGAGCTTTCTTAGAAGCCTTCTCCTTCAAATCGGGGATTGCAGCTGCCTTTGGAGCTGTCGCTGCAGCTCCTCTACGGCCCAGTGCTCTACCCAGCGGCTTTCTCTTATAATCATAGAAGGATGGGGGCTTCTCCACCTTTCGACTAGAGGTCCTGGGCTTTGGCGCCGTGGAAACTTGTTTCGAATGATAATCGTAAAAGCTTGGCGGCCTCTCCACAGTTCCTTGAGCGGCTTTCGGCTTTGAAGCTACGGACGTTGATTTCGCCATATATTCATTGACGCTAGCCGGCGTAGTCTCCAGCTCGTGATGCCCGATCCGTACTGAATCCGGCTCAAGGTCAAAAGAGATTCTCGCTTCTGCCGTTTCTTCTGCGTCGGGCTCAATCTTCAACTTCTCGAGATCATTGTGGTTCCTAGAAATCCACGACAGATGTGCTGTGCTTCTTCTTGGGACAGTCAGTGAGGTTGCGTTTCCATCTTTCTGGACTGTCTCCTGACCCAAATACTCCCCTGCGACCCGTTCGCCTTCCATTGTCAACATCGCCAAGTCCATATCAAACATCCTCCATCCATCTTTCATTACGATTCTCCTCCAGTCCCGGGTTACCGTTACAGCGGAATCCCGCCTGGAAAGAATCCCTCCTAAGCCCAGGAATCCGTACATCCTGAAAAATTCCGGTGCACCGAACTAGGAACCCCTTAAAACACAAAAAACTACAAACCGCCTCTCAACGCGCCCCCTCCAACACGCCAATAACCAAGACTTTCACCTCCTTATAGAAACGAAATCGATGCTCCTCCCTCCTCATCTAATACCAAGCCAAAACAAGCCTCCCCCTCCAACATATGCAGCCTTCCCAATCCCCTCACCCAGTCCCACTACCCGCAGACTCTCCTTCAAAACACATCACAAGAGCACTCTCTCCATTCATTCCCACGAGATCCAAATCCCAATATCCGTTCTGTCCCCCAAAATGAGAAAATCTGAATCTTCGAAAAAGCCACCCTACCCCTCAAGAACAATTCAAGAAGACTTCAACAACCAAAACCTACCCCCACCCTCTTAGCCAATACATCACCGACATACTCATGTTAAAATAAATCCTCTCATAAATCTTACTATTCATTAAATTACACTTCACGTACTTCCCGTAAGGGGTAGTATAAATATCGCACGAATGGCGGTTTAAATAAACCCCTAAGATGAAAATATACATATGTTTTACCGATTCCGAGGGCATATTTCACGATCCAAAATTTTTTGACCCCCCGACGGCCATTTTTCGCGTTTTTTTCCTTTTTTGTAATTCATCATGTCCCCCGTATTTATTTTGATTTTTCATTGCAAGTTTTTGCTTTTCAAATGTTCCATCCAGATGAAACGCGAAACCCAATCCTCCGTCTCGTCCTCTTTTTTTTCATTTCTTTTACCGGGCCAAAGATGGGAAAGATTTCCTCTAAAAAACAAAATAATTTTTTGATGTATTGTATCTAACGAATAGGATTCGTAAATTACTCCCAGATTTCTAGTTTTGCTAGTTGCCACCCTCACACCCCGTTAGATATCTTGTCAAGATAAACTCGAAAAAGTCGAAAATATGCTCAAGAGAACTAAAGTATTGAAAACGTATGCGAATCGTAAGGGGGGGCAGAGTACCTTCTTGACCTCCTTTCGAAAACTTAAATAGGCGGAAATCCCGTGCCTTTTCGCAAGAAAAACAAACACAAAACAAATAAACAAATCAAATCAAAAAAGAAGGAAAAGGCGCTTCAGCGCGCCGTTCTATCCTCCGCCAATGGAACTTCACAATCTCAATTTTTTCTTCCTAAATCCAGGCATCGAAAACCCTATTCGAAAACAATGGATTTGCAAATCGAGATGAGATTTGTGGGACAGCCTGTCCAATAATTCGAGTCTCTGGACAGCTTGTCCAACGAAGTCTTAGAATTGTCCCGACCTGACATGACACTTGACAAAACGTGTCAAGAACTCTTCGGGGAGGTTCTCGCACGAAGCTGAGTCTATGGACAGCTTGTCGAATATCTTTTTTTTTTTTTTTCTTGCTGTCGTTAACTTTACGTTTTTATAGCTGGCCAATTTTGTTTGTGGGCTAATAAGCAACGGGGGAGGATTTTTGTTCCCCTTTTGGGGCAGAGTTTCTTTATTTAGCATTTTAGGGTTTTGGATACTGGGTTCGAAATTTTGTTTTAGGATGTTTCCTTCTTGCGCGAACAAAGATCGTTTGACTAAAGAAGTTTTGAGCTAGTCGCTCCAGAAGAAGGTACGTCTCAGCCCAAAACAAGGGAGCCGTGCTTTTTTTGAATTACCTTGCTGGTTAGGAAGGGAGGCGGTACTGCTCCTTGAGCTTTGGTAATGAGCTGATGACCTAAAAGTCATATGGGATTCAGTGTCGGCGTGATGGCGTCTGGTCAACAGAAACTTCTATCTGCAGGGATTGGGACAGGGTCTTGTGAGCTGTATCCGCTATTTTGAGTCGTGCACCTTATTGTAGCCCGAATTCTCCCCCCCGTGGAGAATAATTTGGTTCACTTGTTCACTAGCCGTAATATCGCCGGTTTTCGCTGCCCCTGGAAGTGCACATTCACAAACGTGTACTCATAGCCAGCTAGAATCTCTGTGCTTTTAGATCTTGTTCAGCCAGTCTGCTGGAATTCTCGATAGGAACGAAAACAAGCGTTTAACCACTGGCGCCGCCGACTTGCCTGGTTTCAAAAACTCTGTGTGTACTTCGATGTTACACATTCCCAACTCGTCCTCTACATGATAAGACATCTACCAGGAAAAGAAGGTTCGGAAAGAAGCGAATCGTTAGTAGCGTGAACATGCACAGTCACAGAACAGAAGTCAGCGCAACCCAGTCAGGTCGCTATCCTACTCCTCTTGAAAGTTGTAGCTCTTTCCCATTCCTGTCAGTGACGTAGAAGACGGCCGCCGCGTCACCTTCCCTTCCATCCGTGAGATCCGTGAGGACTACCTGGGCCCCTTCGGGATAAGCATTGGACAAATTCTCATAGTATTCTCGAACATTGTCTAGTCCTCGCGTCGAGCTGCTGAATCTGTAGTCTCGAATAACTACATATTCTGCTAGCAACTATGCAGAAGCCAGAAAACAGTGTGCAAGAACCAGGACTCAGACTCCAAAGTCAAGCGCAAGAGCCTGCCACCGAGCAGCCGGATCGAGACGTTCGTGGATGCGAGAACCCAGAGGAAGCGACCTGCCACATACCGATAGCATAGAGTCGAAGTCCCGTCTATTAAAGAAATCGTAAAAGGCTCTCACCCTTTCGGGTAAGCCCTCCGAAGCTCGCACCAGATCTCCGGTTGGTTCTGAGCACAGTGTTGTTGACTGCCTGTGCACGAAGCCAGGCCCACGGTGCCTCGGACACATTAACGAGGTACTCGAACCCTGAGCATGAGGAAAGCAGGTTGGTACAAATCCTGCCATTGCCTCTTAAAACACGTTTTCTCACAGTTTCAGAGCAGACATCTTTCAAGTTTACTTTCCCATAGTGCCGCTGCTATGAGTGTTTTTGTCCCGCTTCGGGGGTCCCCTCTGTTCCATTTGAAAGCATCAATTTCTGGGCGCCTTGTGAAGCCAAAAGGGAGGCAGAGATTGTCGAGAAGACGATGAAGCTCATCTTCTGCACGATGAAATACGGATTCCACTGATAACCATCAGAGAAAGTCGCAAAAAACGCGATTGTGATCCAAAGCGGCGCACTAGCTGCGCAGAATCATTTATATATAACTATCCTCCCCCAAGGCAACCTCGTTCAAAGTACTGATGGTCGATGACGCCCATCAGCTTCAGCATGTGGAATAAGATAGCTTCTAGCAGACTACGCTTCGCCTCTCGATCGCAATGATTCGTTGAAGTATCGTCATCGGCTTGCCGATGTTTGTATCCTTTTTCGATTCCGGGGAATGCTAATTGTAACTACAGGGCTAAGGTTCCCTTTCTCGTTCACTGCTTGAGGAAAGGTCCGACCGCCTTATAAAATAAAGGAATGCCATTTCCGGTCTTAAAGACAGGCTCGACGACCGTGTATTCAGAAGCGATGAGCCCGTCTTCTGACGCAGTCCAGAAGCTCATCTTCAGGTTGGAAGGTGGGGGGCAAGGAACACATCGACGTGAGTCTGTTGTATGTCGGGGAGGGAGGTTCTCGCTCTTGAGTAGATGAAAGAATTGAATATCCTTACCCCGTTTGCGTTTGGAATTCGCCCGCCATTGCTCTCCACGTGCCATCTCGCGGCAACTCTTGTGTCTCCATCTGTTAATGAGTCCAGTACGAAACGGAAGCTGTCCGGGAAAAGGTTTTTCGACTCTGTCAATAGCTCTCGTGCTCCTTCGATGCCGACAAACGGTTCCTCGAAGAACGTGTCCGTTATGACGACATCAGGAGCGAAATACTACTCAATTGGGATGGTCAACATCAATCGGGAGTCAGCAACTCAAATCTTTTGCTCGCTTCAAGAACGGAGAAACGCCCTTGTTAAGCGGTTACCTGAATACATTCGTCGAGATCTCTCGCAGACCAGGACGCGAAGTACTTCGAAACAGTTTCTGCCAGTCTACCGCGCGGCTTTAATCCTGGGGATGGATTTTGCTCGTCCTCGGAACCCTCTCCTGACTCTGAGCACTTCAGAGCAATTGCCCGCGTGTGTTTTGGCACATTGAACTGCTCGGCTAATCTCGGGCAGCTTGAGCTTCGACCCTTACATTGATCAACAAAAACCAATTTCGCAGACAGGAATGCCATCGGGCTCAAAGACAAGCCCCCTACCGGTTCAGCAAATACAGACTCGCGAGTCAGAGTACGAGCAACACGAACAGATGTTCTGTCCCCGACGATAAGGAAACCTATCGACGAAACCCTCGTACGCCTTCCCAAGCAGAACGCATCAGCATTCCAGTGGACTGGGCAGTCTCGCCTCGATGGTATTTTAAAGAGAATCTGGTAAAGCTCGAAGATGGAGGGAGCTGACTTGGCAGGTCTGATGACCACTCTCGAGTCCGTGTTGGATCTTTGGCCGAGAAGCGTCTGAGGGGTCCTGGTCAAAGCTGATCGTCCGCGGATATCGAAATTCAGGTAGAGTCTCAGAACCCACGCCGTGCTGAAGCACTATCAAGACCGTAGGTGCACCTAGCCTGCTGCTCAGTTGTGCATAGATTCTGTACCAGACTTATCCATTTCGTTTCTACTGAACGGGAAAGAATCGGGCTGACTAGAACTTGCTCTTCCAACAAGCTTGCACCTCATCATGCCAAGCCCTGAAGACGCCAACATACGCAAAAGAACGGGTGGGTGCGGGGGGCGGGCGACAAACAGATATAAGCAATTCGTCCTCTCTTGGTCTCTACTTTTCTAACATCATCATGTGAGTGTATGGCTCTCCTCTCCTACTCCGCAATACAGAGCTTGGGTCAGGTCATGGTGTCCCTTCCTAAGCTCGGCATAAACACGACAGCCTGTCCAATACAATAAATAAAAACGTTATTTTTCTAAATACGCATGTCCATTGGTTCAAAATATTAAATTAAATTAAAAAATATTTCATTTGCACTCGTTCATTGGTTGTACGGGACAAGTGACGAATCTTCATTGGATAATATTTTGATGTATTAATTTTTTATGTTATCAGAATTGGCCCATGGATAGATGGATATTTTTTGTTTTTTTCCTGGTGGCAAGGCCAATGCTTCGCGGTCGTGGTTGATCGGGTTTTTTGGAACAAAAATCTCCCGTCGGGAGGATGGCGAGGCCTTTGTGTCATTGGGAAACGGTTGGGAAGAAAGGTCTGGACGCTGGTTGGACGGGAAGTTGTGGGTATTTAGTAGAAAGGTCAAGAGTACCGCTTCTTTTTTTTTTTGGTGGCTTATTGGAGACGACGGCCTTATTGTTTCATCCGTCGGTACGTCGAATTTTTTTTGTTTTGGTTTTGTTTCGGGACGGGTAGGGTCGAGGCTGAGGAGCAATCGTTCGGATCGTGAACTTTGTTTTGCCTTGGAGTGGTGAGCTATGTCGCTGGGAGGGGAGCCCGCGGAGCCTGAGTTCTACTTTGAAGCAGGCCCCATTGTGAGTTATATTTCAGTCATATTTTTGAGGAGGTTTCTGCCGGTTTTGTTGATGGAATTGAGTTTATGTGTAGAGGAAGTATCGCATCCTCTAGGCATTGTGCTCTTGCGCATGATGCATGTTGACGAGATTGAGCTAACGGTTCTCTCTTGATTTCCGTTTCTTAGCCATTTCGGACCTTTGATATCATGCCACGGGCGCGACGAGATCGCGGCGGGTATCAACTGAGCACCTGGTGGAATCTGGAGGACAAGGATGGTAACTTCTTTGAGGTTAAGAAGAGACGAGGGAGAATGAACGTCCCTACTCTTCGTATTCTTCAACCCAACACTAATGGAGTAATATGGAAAAAGCTTGCAGATGGAGATTTCTGCTTTGAGACTTACGGAGACCTCATAAATATGGGCAAAAGGCAGAGTGAGGAGGACAATAGGAAAAACTAGGAGCTTACTGTCACTAACCACCAAGCTCTGCGAAAACCCACAACTGGAAGGGTAATGCCCTGCCATATCGGGACAGGTCAATGATGGAACGACCTCATATATTAATCGTAACTACAATCATGCGAATAAACATATCCATCACCACGAACACCCCCTAATTCGATCTACTCCGTCTTCTCTGCCTTTGCCCGTACCTTCTCCGCGGCGAGCTTGGCTTGCTTCTTCTGGTGCTTGTGAACCGTTTCCCAAATAATTCCAGTGAAGACGAGAACAACCGCCGATACTTGTCTCATATTGAGACTGTGTTTAAAGAAGACCAGGGAAACGAGGAGAGTAAAGAATTTTCTTGTCGTGGTTATAGTCGTACAAGTCAGAGCGCTCAAGTTTCGAACCTGGACATTGCAAGCGAATTGACACAATTAGCAACCATTCGCCGCGCAAAGCCGTAAACTATGTTTCCGTTATAGCCCTTACCGTATAGAATATAAAGTTTTGGCCAACTGCGCTGGCCAGACAGAAGAAAAATCCATCCTTAAGGGCTTCGGGATGCTTGTAGAAGAACTGCGTACCAGCAACACCCTGTCCAGATGCGGCCGATGCTGCGAAAAGCCATGCGGCGGCCCAGAAATTTTGCCAAAACATCATCTGGTGGCTGGTAGGGTTGCTCGCACCCACAATTCTCTCCTGTGCGTTTCGGATTCCAGGAAATACCTGAGCTATTCCTTCATAAAAACCCTAAGGCATATGAGTTTGGCGAGGTAGCATACCTGAAACGGGCCGGTGAAACCATCACAAATAAGAGATGCCGCAAGGAGCAGATAACCAATCAAGCTCGTTTCACCTGTTTGTGCGGCTTTGGGTTTGTAGGAGAAGATGGCCACTCCAGCCGTAATCATCAGGACGCACATTGTCTCTTTCCATGAGTACCGTCGCTTCGAGACAAAGACGCCCATAACCATTACGGGAATCATTTTGCAACTCTTAACTAGAACCTATTGAAATGAACGCGGGGGATCAATGTCGTACCAATTTCGCTGTCCAAGCTGATGAAGCCAAGGCTCTTCACGGCTATCCATCCTCAGAGCTGTGAAGCTAGTCCAGCTTGCAACCGCTGTGCAACCGCTGTTGACTCTAAACTCACCTGCATCGGATAACTTATGTAGTGCAGGGCGGAGAACGAGCAGACCATCGCTCCCAGGTAACTCAATGATACAAGAGCATAACTTGAATGTGGCGTTGTATCTCGCTTCTCTTGCGGAAATATTCGGAGAACAATTCCCGCCGCAGTCATATTGAAAATACACTGCATAAAGACGAGAAATGTGCTATACGAAAACTTTTCTCCTCCATACTCAACTTTGAACCTGGACGAGATTCGTAGAGAAACAAGCAGACCCTCAGCGACGGAATCAGTGAAACGGAGCCCTCATCACAGCTCTGTATTTGACGATCCGTAACTCTCAAAACATGAAGGACGGCAAGCTTTTCTGAGAAACGTACATCTTCTCGTGCAGGAAGCCATAATACAGATAACACGTGTATATGGACACAGCACAGATTACCCCTTGTATTTCAGAAGTTCTCAACCAGCGCGTGAAGAAGTTCGCTTTTCCACCATTAGTTCCAGTCGGACCCTGAGCGGCACTTGTCCGATCTTCCGTTTCTCCAACGCTCATCTTTTCTGCAATCCAGAGACACACACTGCCCCCGGCGACACTCAAAACAGTTCCTAACCAAGAATAACCTTTGAAAATACTTTAAAGCAGTCCTAATGGGTAGCTTACGTACTCCGTGTTCTTAACAAACTCTGACGGTCAGCTCACCCTCCCCCCTTCCCCCGAGGACCATTCCGTTGCTTTATGCTTCGCTCGGTTGTCCATACAGACTATTCTAACCGTCAGCAACATGTACGAAAAACTAACGCAATAATCCCCCCTTCCCTTCGACGCAGCTTATAATGCATTATTATTGGACAAACACAAGTGTAAGTATAAAATATTGATTGATGTATATATTTCTTCCAAAATAGCCCTTAGGTTCGATCTGACAGACGCGATAATGAAGGCTTTTCTTGATTCAATCAATAATACTCTTATGATGACTGATTAGTATTTTGACGACTGTTGGTTGGATAGCTTCCGACTGAGGAGTGGGTTCCTTGGGGGAGGAGGGGAATTATCTCACGCTTGATGACATAGTTTTATCTTTTCTAAATATAGATAGGTGAGTATTCATTATTAAGTAGAATATTCAAGGTTTTATCCTATATTTGTGTAGATATTTCTTTATATTTGCGATATTATATCTTGATTAAGAACGCGGTTCTCGACAGTGACCTCCAAATTGCTATTGCCATTTCTGTCCGAAAATTGGGTCAACCCAAATGTGTCGATAATGCCTTAAGCAGGGCCATCAGTGAGTGATGGTTTCGACCTGCCGCGTGGCAATGGATATTTCGAAACGGATCCTCCGTCTACTTAGGCATTGACACGATGTAAATTTTGCAAGCCTCTGTACATGGAGCTATCATTTTCATGTTCAGCATCCCAAGTAGGGGTTTTCAAGTCCGGTTCCCTCCACAAGGTCGGTATGAATCCCCGCGATTCGTATAATTGTTGCCTAAGATGCATCTTTTAAGAGATTTTCTCATTTCTCGTTCCTCTTTCGGCGTGGTTGCATGATCGAATCTGGTGGCACCGCCAAGTTCTCCGGAATCGGTTTCCTTGAAGGACAGCCGCTTCCTCCTGTCAAGCCATGGACGTCGACTTCGGACGTGCATGAAAGCGCCCCCTCATGCCAGGAGATTTGTCTACGCGAGAGGTATTCAAGGGTTCGTCCCTGGGGTAGGCTCTGGGCTTTGATGAAAATGAACAGGGCCCAACGGCCCGCCGGGGCTTTCTGGGTATGTAATCTCAGAGACTCGACTCGGAACCGGGTTTTGGCTTCTGGAAGCTCTGCTCCAGAAGAGATCGGCTTCAGCGGCCATTGTCTATTTGCTTGCCGACAACCATAACACTTTAGAGTCCATGTCACGCTCAGACACCCTAGTCAATCATATCTAGCTTCCTGCACACTGGTAGGATTGCTCGCTTATCCGTGTAAGACATCAAGCTCTTCCGCGACCATCGATTACAGGAGAACCCGACTATGCGTATGGTCGTTTCTGTGGGGATCATGTGGCCTTCAGCACAGTAGTATTATGATACTTTCCTTGAGTCAACAATGAGCTCGGAGCTCTCCTTGCTTTTGCTTTCACAGGCAGCCTCAGCCTTCCAACTATACCACAGGCGATTGTACGGAACTGCCAGTCCAGAGTTCTGGAGCTTGTGCCAGTTTCTAACTGCAGCTAATAGTCCTGGAGGTCCCGGATGGAGAGTTCCGGTCGATGATTAGGAAGCTGTCTTCACATTGAACTCCCCGTTGGCCTTCCAATTCGACCCGTCTTCGTAAATTTCCTTCTTCCAGATTGGAACCCTAGCCTTCAACTCATCGATCGCGAAGTGACACGCCTCTGCAATTGGTGGTCGACTATGTTAGGGAGCACTGTTCTATGGGATCGGTTGTGGGATGTAACGCTCACCAATTGCCTCTCTTCTGTGCGCTGATGATACAGCTATAATCACGCTGGCCTCCTCAACGGGGACTGCTCCGAGACGATGAAACACGGCCATCTTTTTGATGTCCCATCTCGCTCTTACCTAAAGGACAGGGATGGCATATCTCTATGTTACCCAGTCGCGTTGTCAAAAGACAAGTAGGAGATGAGCGCTTTCCCGCGATACCTTATCGCACAGTTTTTGCATTTCCTTCAAAGCCATTTCCTCGTATGCTTCATACTCCAGCCTAACAACTGTCTTTCCTTCAAAGGTATCGCGCGTAGTGCCCACAAAAGTCGAGATCCCCCCCTGTTCACGAAAAGTTCCGTCAGCTTCGATATGCACTGTGTGCATCGCTCAAAGATGTGAGTATTACCGCAGATGAAGTGACTACAGCTTGATAAGCCTCATCAACGCTCAGCAAAGCATTGCTGAGCTTCAAAACATCATCATCAGACATTTTTCGTTCCTCAAACCTCCTGTCCAGTTACAACACAACTATCGTACAACCACAAAGAGGATTCCGCTTTCACTCCCATGACTCAGGGACCTCGGTCCGAAACGGGTTTCATCCTAGCGTTGGGTGCGGAGCTGCTACGAGTTCGTTTCCAATACTAAGAGGGCGGTGCACTTTCGGCCCTTGCTGTCAAAACAGTTCAATTAACAATCGCTCAAGGTCCCGACTGGAACGCTCAAAAATGCCACTGTCGGAGCCCATCTCAATCTCCAGAATCCTTAGAAACTAATGTCCTACTCGCTTGGCTTGGGACATGAATTTCACTAGACTAACTTTTTCAGCTGAGTTTCGATATCTTCATTGGCTAATTAAGATTCATTGATTGATGTATTGTCCAATCTTTTACCATAGCTCGCCTTGCCTTGGATGTTAAGGCTTACTGATTGATATATTGTCCAATCTTTTACCTTAGCTCGCTATACAAACCAGTCACAAAGTTCCTTCTTCATGGTCAGGTTCCAGTTGTGAACTCAGGAGACCTCCTCATGAGAATTCTGTATTATCATACATTTGATCTAGCGGTAGCCAGGAGCAGCCCCCCTTTTTCCCACTCAGAACGAGGGGAAGGTTCTGCCAACAGTCTGAGAGGAGGCGGAAAAGGAGTTTGAGAGGCGTGATAAGAGGAATGTTGTGTAACCAACGCGAAACGCATTCAATTCAAACCCCGACGAGTCCAATTGCACGATGGCGGTTTATGCTTGCGAGGGATTCTCTCAACAAACTGTTGGTAGCTGATTAAAAAAAAAATTCTACTTGCAGATGCCTATTTCTTGCGTCCCTTGAAGGATTCCGACTTGCAAACCCAGTGCACGCACCCCAACCCAGCTGACCTTGGGCGGGCAGTCTAACGGAATATTCGCTCTGCCGTGGTCGGTTGGGTACGGTCAGCCCTATGCACCAAACCAAGCAGAGGTCTGCATCCTAAAGACAAGCTGAGTCTTGTCCTTGTACTCTCCAATCACCGGACGAGAGGCGCTTCCTGGCGAAACTAACGCTTCCCTTGTTTCCTCTTTCCAAGTAGTTTTTTCGACAGCTCCACGACGTTAGCGTCTAGTCCAATGTGGAACAAAAAAAACAACGCGAATCACAGCCTCACGGGAAAAACTTCTACCACCAGACACAAAGCACAAAAACCCAACGACAACATCCTGCGAAAACAAGGAAAAAGAGAAGCACACTTAACAATCAATACCAGACGACAATCCAAATAATCCCCCTTCATCACCCCCCCCCCCCCTCCCTCTCCAGAAGAAGAAACTGAAAGCTCAATCACCCCTTGCTAAATCCCGTCAAAACGCCGGACATGTGACTCAAAAATGAAAATAATAATAAAATCCAGACCGCCACGCCAGCTGTTCATTCCAACCCCCAAGGAGTTTAAGAGATCATCCTTCAAGCCAACTCTTCCCCCCGCCCCTTACTAGGAGACCCTGGAATACTCGTGAGGAAAACAAATCCTTCCAAAATCACCTGAATCGACCGGAAATCTTACCTAAGCGAGATACTCTAATTTCGTTACCCCTAAGCGAATCTCATCATTTGCGGGGTTTCATAATGATTACCCTTCTGATCATATCGCAAGCAATTGATATTCCAAAAAAACCATTATAAGACTAGATTGCATGTCCTTTTTTTTTGTGGGCCAGTTCTGACTCGTTTTCCTTATTTACATCAGTTTTTTATTCCGAAAAATGGAAACTGCAGATTCCTTGCGTTTTCGTTTTCGAAGAGTTACATTTATCCAGACTCCAAAATAATAACAAAAAACAGAAAATGGGTTTACTATGCTGGATCTTCTTTCGTGCCGAACCAAACGAGATACTAAAGAGGGGTAGACATTCTTGTAAATCATTCTCGATTGGTAGATATTTGAATAATATTTAATATTTGTTGCCGAAACAACAAAATTCGCCACCCCCCCTCTCAATCCTGCTTACCTTCCTTCTAAATCGAGTTCCGTGTTATACCGGTCTACGCACCTGTCAAAAGGATTTTTCGATATTTAAAAGAAAAACCTATTTCACCGAAAAAAAGGAGCTCGCTTTTTTAAAACTTTCTGAACTATACTCCCATTTCCAATATTGGCCCGAACACCTGAAACGTGGCATGTAGTTCCTTACCCCCCAACTATCTGCACCATCTTGCGATACGATCCCTCCCCATGAATAAGAGTAACCCCATAGAATATTGACCAATTCATTCAAATAATTGAAATGTGTAGAAATATTTTACATATGTGAAATACGAGAATTTTATATATGTATGGGGTAAAAATACGAAACTAGAATGGGCTAAAAAAGAAATGGAAGGGGAGGGGGGATTGATTCGGTGATTTTGCGTGGAGATGAAAATTCGGGAGTGGAACGAGGAGGGGGGTGGGAGTCAGGGCTCACGGATTTGGAAGGTTTTGATGGGAGGATGTTCTACAGTGATTGGGTCTCGTTTGGGTTGCGTCCAGTTGATTGTTTTCCGTCGGAAAGAGTTCTTTTTGACTTGCTAGCAGCCTGTTTGGTGTCATCGACGCTAGCAGGGTCGGAGAGAGAGGAAGAGAGAGATAGAGAGAAAGAAAGACTGAGAGAGAGATATATATATATGTATGTTAGCAAACAGGAGTTTAGGGACAACTTGAGGACCTACTAGAGGTGGATTGGTAGAGTGAGGGTAGGGTGTGAAGGTTTATTGGTAGTTTGTTGTTGTGAGTTGTACTATGGTAGTTTAGGTTGTTGAAGCGGAGATGAGTCACATGTTTCAGGAGGTTTTTGCGGAGAGGATTGCGGCACCAACTCCCCTACGATGTTCATGTCTTGTATTTGAGAACGGTGTGGGTGTGCATGAGTCGGCGATGGACAAACAAGATAGGGCGTTCTCAATGTTGCCGCCGAGGACCCTGTCGAACCCGATTGTGCGCGATCAGAGGTTCAAGCTGATGAGCTCGTTCCCCCAGGTCGAGTCTGGGTGATGTTCAGTTTTGTTATATTGCGTGAGCGTCCATATGGGACGCGAACTTTCTCCCCCAACGCCGATGAAGAGTTGTTGGAGTAGAATTGTTTCTATTTCCAAGTTTTTCAGTGGAACTTGGTAGCACCCCGCCGAACTGGATTAGGGCTGTTTCTATAGATTTTGGTACCTGAAACTGTATAGCCATTGTGTGGGGCCGGTCACTTGGATTATTGGATTATTGTTTTGTCCCTCAGCGCGCTGAATCTTCCTGAAGGTACTCTGACGAGATTATTGCAGAACCATGCGCCGCGTGTTTATAGTATCAGTCGCTTTAATGCAAGCTTTTCACATATTAAACCTAGAGCGAAGAAATTTCTTTCGAGAACTAGTGCCGAAGGTGTGATCAGTTTCGATCTTAGAGAGCCCCGTCCTTGTTCGTACTTAAATCCAGAGGCCCTCACTTGAGGGTATATGCTGGTTCGACCAAGCAAACCTGATTGAGGAATACCTAATGAACACACGTGCTCAGACGGTCTCCCGAACGATCTTGCTCACAAGCCCACGGGTTCTCGCACTTGAAGTGAGGGACAAACGAACGGTGTGCTGAAGTAAAAAGAAAACAGTCGCCTCGATCTTGTTTTTCACAGTATCTACTCTTCTCGACGGACAATTGAAGTTAGTTTAGCAGTAGAAGAAAACCATTAGGACCTCTTATTGCTGATGATAGAGCTCCAAGGAGCGACACATGCTAGTAGATGAACTACCACACCGGTTGGAAACGACAGCTGTAACTAATTCGTTGGTCAAACAGAAACAAATGAATAAGACACACGTGTCCTAGCGCTTGCGGGTTGCACTTCCGGATCTCCAAAGGCCGCCTATCTCTTCCCTCGAGTTTGTACGATTTTCATGCGCCCTAACAATGGACTAGTGTGCGCTTCTACTGCACGGAATTTGATTAACGCAGTCAAAATACTCATGTGATCAGGTCCAGGAGCACTCGTACCCCCACCTTCTGCCCTGTGCTTTCCGTGCACTTGGGACCTGCCGCTGGCCTGACAAAACAACTAAAGGTGTGCTTGCTTTCGATGCTTTTTTTGTCAAGACTTGAACCTGTGAGGAATACCATGCTCCCAGCTCACAACACAGTAAGTCGTCGAAAGCGTTTCCCCAATCTATTTTCCAGTCCGCACCGCCGTTCAGTTCTACAGCATCTGCCTAAACAGCTCGGAACTGAATGCTTCTCCTGTTGCTTCTTGAAAGAGCTGTTCATGCCCGTAAATGCCTAAGAACTCGGGAATAGTGATGAACAACTGGACCGCTCCCAAACATGTTCTCGCTCTTTAGTTCACAAGTGGGCTGGTTAAGTGTTCTCGGCTCGTAGGCAGTTCATCCCCTAACCGTTGTGGTCTAGTGTGACTACACGTCGACTATATTTATCGCGTGCTGGTCTTCAAGGCAATAAGAAAGTTATAGAAGGAGACGTCGCTAGGGTCAAAGGGAGACAGGCGGCTACACAGAAGGTCTCCTTGTTCGCTAGGGGTTGTCTGGGAGGTGTGAATAGCCGGGTTTGAAGTCCAGCTCTTGAAGAAATGGAAGAGTGGTGGAACGATCCTAAGAAAGATTCCAGAGATGCTGGGAGGACAGTCTCTGAGCGTGAAAACCCCCAACCGGAGCGACCGGGGCTCGACAGGCGTCAGAAGTCCGATACAGACTGGTGGAATAATCCTTCACCAAAAGCGACTGGTGAGGTCTTTCGACAAATGATCAAAGGCGATGCGGAGATAATAAAAAGGGCAGCAGATACAGCGGGTCAAGACCTGGCGCTCGCTACACAGGTTACCGCACGCGAGGCAGAAGCACTGAAGAAAGTGGCGCATAATGTAGGCTGAACCCGTCCTTGAATCTCGCCCTCCTAGGGAAGGATGAAGTCCTCACACAATATTCTGCTGTTTTTGTTTCCTTTAATCAAGATTTGGAAGGAAGCCCTAGCGGATACCAGGCTTGTCGCTCAATCTTCCAGCGCACCCGCAGAACGTCCTCGTGTTAGCCGTACCTCACGAGACTCGTCACCAGGAGTTGCAGCATCAGAGGAAAACTCGAAAGAGAAGAAGAGAAAACCAAGTCGAAGCGGAAGCTCATCCATGTCCACCTCATTAGCAACGCTGACGAGCAGGTGGGCGTTGGTCACTTATAACATGATTTCTACTACAACTAAGGGCACGGCGCTGAAACTTGTCGGCGTTTTGGCTCTCCACTGCGTTTATCAAGTGAATGCGATGCAAAGGGCCTATGTACAGTGGAAAAGAACATTCTGAAAGGTCTCGCAAGGAGCGCGAAGAAGACAACGGTTTTGTCTATATTTAAGAAACTTGCCGCAATGTGCACTGAGAAGGAGCCAGAAGACGGAGTCCCGGAGGAAGAAGCGAGGGCACATGGCTCCAATGTTCGGATTAGAGTGCTGTGCTTGTCGCACTTGCTCCTGCTCGAGATGGTAGAGTCTGATCTCGAGCAGTATAGAATTGGCCTTGTGAAAGGTACTTGGTTGTCGATCTACAATAGGAGAGTGACTCAGAGGCTTGACTGAGCACCTGACTGCTTTCTCGCGATCTGAACCATAGGCGTCGGTGAACCTTGGAGCGAGGTCCTAGACAGTCCCTCCTGGGAAAGGCAGGTCAACGAGTACTCAAAGTTTTTGAAGATGAAGGTGACCCTATTGCTTGATATTCCAGAGCTCGAAGGAAACTATTCCCTGCAAAGGTAACGAAGATCAGCGAGGGTTTGAGCCAGAATGACTTGGAAGAAATATTTTTGCTCACCGTGGAGTGCCCGTGTTTTTTCTTCCTTCACTTTTCTCCTTTCAGATTTGAGTTTCGAACTAGAATGGAACAGCGAGACCGACCCAGACGAAAAGCAAACTCAAGACGACTAGATGAGGTAAACTCTCTCGGAGAGTTCTGGTTTTTTGGCGTCGGTGAGACTGATCGCCGACATTTTTTTTTTTGTCACTGCGCATTGTGCAACGTTCCCAGATCTTCTCTGTTGCCACTGGTGACGTCGTTCTGCGATGCGCTGATATTGCGCAGGAAGTCTTATCACAAATTGAACATCATAAGTTTCGTGGCGAGTTGAAGGGATTTTGCTGTGCCCTGCTGTGCTTGGAGGTGAACAATCTACTGCTCTTCGTGGGGCAAATTGTGCAACGATGTAAAAACGACGCAGGAGATCTTGGGGAGAGGTTGGTTTATCCCAGTACTTTTCCCTAGCGTCTGTGCAAGTGCTCGACTTGCGTCGATGGACGAAGATAGATAATGGGCGTTATTTACTTGGCTCTTCTGTAGAATGAACAGGGCCCGTGGCGCACTAGACGCAAGCGTAGCCTTCCTGCACAGCATCTTCTCAACTTCTGAGCTGTCCGAGAACACACTCATGGCCGACTTGGAAACCAGTCTCTCCGAGCCGTGGAGTCGGGACACGCACAGAGTCATTTCAACTGATGAAACAGATTTAGAATGCAAGTTTTCTACGTTCGCTGACCTCCACGAAGCGCTAGTCCCACGGTCACGTCTACCGTACGAGTAGCGACTGGTGATGTTCTGACAGAGTGTACACAGTGTATAAATCCGGCCACGGTCATTATCATTTCATCCCCAAAGCCCCAAGCAGTATCTGCGACGCCGCACTGGGCATGAGCACGACGCTGACGCTCTTACAATTGAGCTTCTCAAAACCATCAACCAGTTGGGAGCGCAGTCTGTCTTTGTCATACTTTCTTGGAGCGCTCGACCGCGACGGGGATTCTTCAGGGACCGACTGAGCATTCATACGTCGTGGTCCTTCCTCAGCTGCTTCGAGTGCTATACAATTGCGAAATAAGAAATCTTGTACGGGACGTGGAGCACCCCAATTCAACCTGTCCCGATTGGAACAGTACTTACCCTACCTCCGGGACGAAAAACGCTAGGGGTCGTTCTCACGCAGCGACAGTACTGCTCTGCTAATTGAAACACCCTCATCATCTTGAGTTGAGGTAATTCTTACAGTCTCTCATCCGTGCTAAAGTCAACAGAGCTTGAGCAGACCTCCAAGAACTAGTCGAAATGTTGATCTTCATCCACGTGTTCAAAAAAACGATCGTTTTGATGCCATTTTATCGGTATGTCTTTATATCATTCTCCTCGTCAGAATCGCATCTTAAATTCTATAAAACAATTAATTCTTTACCGCCTGTCTAGGATAACCGCAGACAGGCGAAAGCGTGAAGCAGTTAGGGTTCTGACCGGCGCTCCGGTAACCTGTTCATGGACTGCAGGGATTCTTGCAGGCTGTGTTCGAGTAGAGATGGGGACAGAAACGTAAAAGCAGCAAAAAAGCTGATTAATGAAGGATGATCTTAATAGAGCGTCTGAAGAAGGTGGTTTGGAGCGCTGGAGAGCAGAATTAGATTCAGCCGAAGTACGACCTGCACGTAGGGCTAGGGTTCTCCATCGATCACGTTGGTTTACCGCTGGTTTTGCACTGGTGAGTTGCATAAACGCACTCGAGATTTTGGTTCTGAAGCCTATACTGAGTGATGCTGTGCGGGCGGGCGTTCAAGTCAGCTCTTTGATCTCTTGGAGGTTCGACCTCGTGTCTGACTGGCTGCTTTCACCATCGCTACATCCTCTCGAATCTGAACACCTACGAAGGGAATCAACTGGGGTGGGGGTCAAAGGTCCTAGAACATGAGAAGGTCAACGAAATTTGTGCTCTCAGTTCTCGTGGCCCTGATTGCTGCTTGTCTGAACGGCTTGTTCGGTAGTGAGAAGTTTACCAGAATCGATCTACGGGCTTTAGATTCTGTCAATTCCAAGTTCGAGGAGCGGGTAGTTGCCTGTATGCCAACAGTTTCCAGACCCAAAGGAGCTAGCTATGTTGATGCAGCCGCTCGTACGTTTCGTGAGGTGAGGACCTGAATCTTGGCCTTCGCAGGACGCGCAAGGAGGGAGAAAACTCATGGACTGTCTTCAAGTTCGTTTCCTGCAGGTTACAAGAAATAGTCCATACTTTCGCCGTCTCGTTATTTTCGTAATGGATCTCGAGCCGCAGAAGAACGTTGTCGTCCAGAGGCTGAAGAGAGCATCAAAGGCTCGAGCTCACAGTTGGCTAACCGTTCTCGATGGTGAGAGACGACATGCGAAGGATCCTACCAGGAGAGAACACGGAGACCCCCCTGATAGGATCACGTGGAGGTCCAAGGAAGCGCTGGATTATGCAGAAACGTTGGAAAGGTACTTGTTCAATTGAATTTCAGATTGCGCACGGTTCCTTGGATTCCAAAGGGACAATCCGCGAGTAGAACGATCGATCATCCCAACATCCAAAGTCGGAGGGCAGCGATCCAGAAGATCCCCGAAAGCTTCTGCTCCAACTGATCAAAAGATCAAAGGAGACTAGAGTTCAGACTGTTCGAACACATCAAGAGAAAACTCACAGCAGATTTCCTTGTTTGCTCTGCACTTCTTGCTCCTCTTCAGGTGCATAGAAATCGCTGGCGATGTGAGCTACATTCTGGTTGTTCAAGATGACGTTACATTCGGACAGGAGTTTAAGGACATCGCCATCTGGGCTGATCGATTGCATCGCAGGCCGAAAAGTAGAATCTGCGCGCTCTCGCTTTTCGATATTTCACAGGTATGAGTCCGACAGGAAGCGAACGTAAAGCCGATGCATGGCTAGAAGAGGTCACCAAAGGAACACAGAGCTGAACCCTGACAAGCCTCGCCTGGCTGTTCCCTGTCGCTATGTTGACCAGAGAGTAGACTCAAAACCTGAAAAATCCTCTAATATGGTAGCGAAGCTGTACAAACCAGCGGTTGCGAAAGAGTTCGTAGACTACGCGAGATCGATGTTTGATCATAGCCCTATCGACTGGCTCCACCGTGACTTCTGCGCCGCTCGGAATCTCCAGATTCTGGTCAAATATCCTAATCCAATTGACCACAAAGGAGTCGTGTCGACGTTTGAGCGGAACAAAAGAGAGACCATGTCACAATAACTTCGCTTTTTTCTGTCTTGCTCGCTTTGTTTTTGTATTATATTATTCAGCGGACAACCAAAAAGGACAGCGTTCCGGTCCATCGAAAGAGATTTTCTTGCTCATGTTCATCCTGAGATCAGAAGCGTTTGAAACGACCTGTTGTCGAGAGGATGCGACTCAAACGGCGACATCGGCTTCATTCAATGCCTGGGTTCGATCTAGCGTGATTCTCCTCTGCTTCGCATCTTTCATTCTCATCTCGCTTAGCTGTGTATGTTTGGCATAGTCGCCGCGCTTTCTTGGAGTCAACGATGCCTCTAAGGATGTTCAATGACAATTACCACGTAGTCCGTCTTTTAGAAGAGAAGTCGGAGAAACTAGGAATCCCTACGCATCAAAGGTGCTTACCGTTCTCACCATGGATCAAGTTCTTCGATGTTGTCTGCTATGGTGGTTAGAGAATGGAAGTTAGTCGTAGTTGAATACAAACCCGCTGTGAGGTGCTGATCTTGGGCAGCGATACCTCAGGAGTCTGGGTTTTCATCTCCCAGGTGATCGGACGTGCCAGCGAGGCTTCGAGATCGAACTTCAGGGAGCTCCTCCTTCGTAAAAACTGCTTACGCGCTTTTTTCTCGCTGCCGGTCAGATGTGCAACTCGAGGCAAGTTCGACGCAGCGGAACTGTTCTCGACTCCATTGACATCTTCGTTTGGGCAGGCAGTTCCGTGATTGTGCTTTCGGCCCTGGTTCGACTGCTGCACCCCAGCTTGCAAGACACCGTTGACTTTGCATTGAGTCATGTCCCTGAGTTTCAGGAGAGGCAAGCATGTCTAACGTTTAGCTGGTGGGTGAGTTTTCCAAGGCAACAGATTGCTCATTGACTCGCATACTGGCGTACCCAGCAGAGCAAATTTCGCCCTCAACTACAGCAATGGAAGGGTAAAGACATTCAGACCTCAGTGAGTATGAGGACTTCAGGCTCTGCGACGGCGCTGTTTGAAGGGCGCCCTGGATCTTGTCAGGTTGTACGCCCCTCGCAGCAAGATCAGCAACTATCACAACGGTCTTCTGGTTTGCGGGGATTCCATTCAGCTTTGCTAGGGTTTGTAACTCCTTGCGGGAAAGCCCAAGCAGCCTCGTCTCCAGTGAAGGCGTCAGAGTCTTTTTCTTGGGCATTTTCCGCGATAACGTTCCCAAACCCCCTCAAGATTCAACCAGAATCACAACTACGACCAGCTATGGAAAGGCTTCCTGCACATTACAAACCCGATCATACTTCTGTTCACGAAGATCCGAACCTATCCCAACTCCCCCCCCCCAGAAAACTCTCTGAACCTGACTGGTCGCTCATCGGGCAAGCGAATTTTTCTAGCCGTTCGAACGGCTAGAATCCTTGAAAATTCAAAAATAACCCTCAAAATTTGCATCGAAAAAAAAGATTGGACATTTTCCACCGAAAATTTATTCATTATTTACATACGCGGGATTCGGCCGGGTTGCTTTCTCGGAACCCCATAGTTGGCTTCGCGCTTATGTACATGACGGGTTAGGTATGTGATCTCGGTCCATAAGCCGTAGTACCGATTCGCTAGATCTAGATTACAGTAATATGGAATTCCTTAGTCAGAGGATTCTGTCAAAAAAGACCCTCCACAGAGAGTCCGGTCGTTCGTTGATTGAAGCCTGGTCCCAGAGGCAAAATTTTGAGGCTCCTCCCCCCCCGAAGGACTGCGTCCCAGTGGGAGGAGAATCAGCGCACGAGAATTCCTATCTTCTTCTGTGGAGGAGTATCCTAGTCAGGTTCTCAAGGGCTATTCTAGAGCTCGATTCGTCAAATTTGGAAAGCGCCTCTCGAGCCCTGAAGGCATGTTCTTCTGCCATTTTTACCGTCTGTTCAACGCCGTTGGATTGCTTTATCTTCTCCAAAGCATATTCGACGTCTCCATCGCGTTGAAATCTAACACCATCACGTACGTTATTGCTTGTTAGCGTTGGCCATGCTTCCTAGCAAACTGAACAGGCAGAGTCCAACTCACCTCCTCTTTACGTAAGCTTGGAGTTCCGGAAACTCCTTCATAGCGAACAAAACCGGACCTGTCGAGTTACCAGATCTAAGATCCGCACAGGTAGGCTTTCCAAGCTCCTCTTCAACCGCGGTAATGTCAAGAGCATCGTCTATGAGCTGGAAACAAAGACCCAGATGTTTTCCAAACTCAAAACCTGCATCACAGATCTGGATTGATGGTTCGCGACAAATATCCATTAAGACAAGGGCACTAAATCGTCAAGCTATTAACTATGGTGAGCACCGCGGGAATGCTTACTTCATGCCGCTGGCCTCCTAGCATTAGCACCGCTCGACACGAGTTGGCGATCAACGATGCGGTTTTATGGTAAGTCTTCTCCAAATAGACCTTGAAATAGTCCTCCCAACCTGAAGCCTTCGTTGATGATACGTTAATCTGGATAACTTCCCCTCGAACCAAATTTTCTATAACCTTTTTATTTGCAGAGAAAAGCGTTCTTCGTTAGCGTTCGTCGATGACGGGTGTGCTTCAGCGTCCCGAGCTGGAAGCGCAGGCGAGTAGAAGCAATGGCGAAGAAAAGGAATCCCTTTTGGGGCTTACTTGAGCGAGAACAGAGACGACGTCGCAATTATTCAACCTAGCGAGCGCCGCTGATGCTCTGGCGAGGACGAAGTCTCCTGCAAGGACCGCGACATGATTTCCCAGCATAGAATTGACTGTCTTCGCACCTCGCCTCGTGTCTGACACGTCGATGACGTCATCATGGAGCAGCGATGCTGTGTGAATCATCTCTGTGATTTCGGCCAGTCGTCTCTGAGAAGGAAGCACGATTCCGCCACCCGCAGCACTTGCGAGGAGAAGCATCGTGGCGGGCCTGAACAACTTCCCACTTCGCTCCAAGAAGTACCTCGCCGCTCGATCCAGAGTAGGCACTCCCGAAATTCTCACCGTCTCCTGCATCGCCAAACTGATATCCTTTAGCTCCGCTGAAAACACCTGAAACGGATCCAAACCACCACCCTTCACATCATTCAAAGAGGCAAAAACCTTCTCGCTCTTCTTCGCTTCAACAGATAACGATCTTACCATCAAATTCCTACTCCTCCCCAATCCCAACCTCCCAACCAATAAACCATTCACTCCTGCCATCCTTGTCCTCAAAAAGCCTGAGCCTCAGGCAGCTTGTGGTAGTACGTCAACACCGAAAACTCCCTACCAACCCCACTCCTCTCATTCACATACTTTCACTTTGCAGATTTCTATACTAATCCACTCTTAGCTCGTCAAAAAGTTGCTCGCATCGTTCATCCTTCCAACTGATCTCTGCCCTAAACAACTTTGCCATCCAACGTTTACGTCATCACGAGAGTAAACGGGCAATCCATCGCCTGGGGAGGACCAAACTTGTCAATGTCCATTCTACCGTAGGAGGCGGTTAGTAGTTGTCGAGGTCATCAGACTGATGTCTCACTAAGAAGAACGATGCACGATGTCGTTTTGGATTCCCTCTCAGTTTTTCTGATGCAAAAAGAGGAATGAATCTTTGCTTTCGGCAGTCGGGAAAGGGCCACCGTCGGTTATGTTATGCAGAGAATCGGGCATCGGTAATGGCATCGTCTAGACTCGCTTGTGATTGAGTCGTTCCGGTTTCTCGATGAGAAGGGAGCTGCTTGGATGAAGAATGCTTGAGTGAGCGCGAGGCTGCACTTTCTGGTCTGTACACGGCTATGTGCTTCGTGCTATGCCGCGTGTAACGCCGCATCGTCGTTTTGAAGCGCGTAACATTGCGTCTTCAGTAGTTTAGTGCTCAGAGCAGCTAGTCTGAGCAAAGCGCTTCTCTTGTCTTGATGACATTCTATATGTTTTTGGAATGGTGGAACCGCTTACTAGAGTGTGTTGGCTGATGTCGAGGACTCAGATCAGATCTGCTGCTTCAGATAAACTTTCTCCACCACCTCTCTTTGGCCTTGGTCTGCCCTGCGTTGTCAATTCTGGAAGCCTTCAAGGTGCTCTCAAAGGGGCCTTGGAAGTTAATGGGAGTGCAGTGATGTCTCGCCTACGCGGTTGATGTTCCCTCTCAGTTTTGGCAGCTCACAGTTTCCTTTTGGATCTCTCCTCCGTTAAGAAACGTACTGCGGACGGCGTGCCTGAGTTTGATACGGATGCTCGTTTACTTAAGACCTTAGTCGAGGGTATCGGTTTGATTCTTAGCGAACTGGAGTCGGTACAAAACCATTTGGATTCCAGTACACGTCCTCGCCTTGGACGTCACCGTTTAGGAGGACGTGTGGAATCACCTTCGGCCCCAGAGGCAGCCCTTCCAGCAGCTTGGGTGTTATAATAAATGTTTGTTGCGATTCTCCAGTCGTCGCGTGGTCGATCATCATCCCCATGAGCGCTCGTTCGTTCCTTTGATCCACCCCTTGGTTCATCTCGTCAACGATCTGTGTTTGGCCATAGGAAAAAGAATCTTAGCCAAACTCGCCCTTTCCTGAAGAGTCAATATATGAGCAGCGGACAGCACTAACCCGGAAGGCAGCGTTGGGCGTTAAGCGCTGCAGAGCGAAAATGTAAATCATCGTAGCCATCATCTGCTCCCCACCGGACTGTACGCTGGCCTTCAAGGAGGTCAGGTCATCCTTATCCCGATAGCTGACTCGGATATCGACTTCTAAGTCTCGAACACCTCCCTCGTCCTTCAGCATGACCATCCCGCTGCAGTCGATCAGCTTGTAAAGCTCTGCAAACTTTACGCTGATGTCATCCACCTGTATGCCGACCGAGCTAACTTTCAGAAACCTGCTGGATGGATGGGGCGCCCTGTACTACAACGATGGCTCTTCGTAGAGAACTTACGAATGATTTGACCTTGACGATGAACTCATCCTTTCTCTGATCAAGGTCTACCTTTTTGCGTTCACTAACAGCTTGATCATTTCCTATTCTCCTCTCAAGCTCCGCAATCTGCGTCCTTCGCTTCTCGTAGTCCCGGATAACCATGTCATTCGCAAAGAACGCCTCAGCCCTCGCCGTTTCGTTTTCGATCAAGTCTTGGAGCTCCTCCAGATCCTGCGGCAGCGTTGCAAACGTCTGTCGCGCCTCGGCGTCACTGCAGTAGAGTAGAACAGCACTGAGATCAGTATCGCGTGCGAACGCATGCTGAGGTCAGTGAACTTCCTGGCATACATATTTGCCTCCCTCTCCGCACGAGTCTTGCACGCTCGCATTTCCTTGACCGAGTCCCGGTAAGCTGTACTAAGATCCTGCATTACATTTCGTAGCTGATCCACAGACGCTTCCAGTGATCGCAGACCGCGAGTCTTGATCTTTTTCTCCTGTAGCGCCGTGTTGTACAGGGCTGTTCGCAAGTACGAACGGGAAAGACATTTTCAGCTGAAGTAGCTAAGCAGACATCCTATCTCTTCTGTCCACCATGGTTTTATGAACACGTACCAAGCCGTGAGTCAAATTCCTTCAGCTTGCTCAGCTGCTCCTCGTGTTTTGTCAAGAATTTTTGAATCTCGTCCTTGAAAGAGGACCTCATTTCATTGAGCTTTCGGCTTTGGGATTCCACAGTCCTAGAATTGTAATTCCTCTCCTCATCTTCGTATTGAGCGATCGAATCCTTGCAAGCCTTGATGCTGTCGTCCAGCTTCTGAACTGCGCGTCGCTTCCTCTTCAGGCCCTCAATGGACTCCCCAACCGAGCCACCCTCGCTGGCACACATTGCGCTTTCCTGCAGCAGTGGGTAGTTCTCACGATCAGATCGTGATTCCTAGCAGAGGCCGTCTAGAGTCCAACAATCATGCCGATATGTTCACTCACCGCGCTGAGTTCCTTCATTTTCGCAACAGCAGCTTCACGTTGGTGAACGGCCTCGTCAATGTCTTTTCTGAGCCGGTCAATTTCCCCTCTGTCCTCCTGGCTTTCTGCGAAAAACCTTGCGGGCTTCAAGGGATTGATCAAGGTTGACCTGTTTCGATTGCCGTATTTAGACCGCTTGACAGAGTACGACGACTCCGGTGTGAAAAATAGTTTGACACCTTGTTCGCTGATCTCGTCAAGTTTCATGGCTGCTTGTTGGTTTCCAAGGAGCATACTATGCAGCGGAAACTGAGAAGCACAAGATGGAAACTGTCAGCGCTCTTCGGCAGAGTTCAGGCTCAGTGCAACACGACTCACCTGTGCCAAAATTGCTCGCTTCACACTGACAGGAGCTTCGAATACAGTGTCCGCGTATGAATCTAGTCCAAAACCTCTCAGCTCATCGATAGGTTTGGGATTGTTGAACGATATGTCCGAACGCTTCGGTATCGAGAGGATATCTACCCTCAGCCCCTGGGAACGAGATTTTAACGAATGTATTAGATTTTCGTAGTCACTAAGGCGCGATGCTCGATCCTTGGTGCTTACCTGACGCTCTTTCAGCTCCCGCAAAAGCAAGTCTCGGTCTTCCTGCGTTTCAACTACGAGCGCCGCCATTGCCCATGGAGGAACAGAAGTCTCCAGGACTTTGGCATGAAATTCATTGCCAACTTTGAGCTCAGTGGCTACAGGTCCGAAAACACTACCGCGAAACCTGTCCCTGTTAGCTTGTACAAACCTGCGAATAAGAGCAATAAAAGGAAAGCCCGTTAGCAATCGTGCACGCGGAGCTTGCTGCCGCGGCAAATACTCTCTTTGCCCGTCCATACTCATAGGATTTAATCGGAGCGTTGTTCCCATCTCTTCTGAACTCTGTGAGCTTCTGCAGCAGCTTTTGTTTCGCGTTCGCCTGTGACTCCAGCACCGATCTCAACCTCTTTTGTCTCCGATCTGCTTCCGTGATCTGGTTCTGCAGGTCATGCTTCTGTTGCGATATTTCACGTATACGATCAGTAATAGTCTGCCTCTGCCCAATAAGCTCATGTATTTGGTCGTTAAGACTTTCGACTGGCTCCACAACGCTCTTTTCCTCAACCAGGTTTCTCAGGTTGTCCTCCGCCTGGCATTACCGCAGACACGGAATCGACTTAGCTTCAGGAAAATACCAGAGGAAAGCTTGAGAGAAAGTCAAGTTTGGTCCTATACCTGAGCTTTCTTGTTTGCTCTCGTCTCAGCTTTTTTGTTCTCCAGTTTGATATCCCCCTCCGCGTCATGGTAATCAGTTTCCGCGCCTTCGATTTTTCGGGCCAACACGCGTAGTTCGGAGCTGTTCTTCTTCACAGTCTGTTCGAGTAGCATAAACTTTGCCTCGTGGTCTTTCACAACAGTCTGACAGAAACAAAGAAGACTTGTTGGACCCTTGCTCGTACTTTGGTTTCTAGAAACGGCGAACATTACCTCCAGTTGTTTGGTCGGTGCCATGGCCTGCTTCAACTCCTCATCATGTTCTTTCAGCTCTCCTTTGGCTGCATCGAGCTCGGCTTTCGTCTCCACAGCCCGGTCCCGCGCTAATGAATATTTAAGCCAGGGCTTGTATTGCTCGTAGGTTTTGATCTATGCGAATGGTCGTTGCAAACGGGTACATTAGTACCCGTTGCCGTTCCTGATTCAAGGAGTTCGGACTGTATTCTGTTCGCCGTACCTTCTCCAGAATGGCTTGGCGCTCATGGAAAAGCTGAACGTCGCTCTCAAGATCTTTGTTCTTCCTCCTCAAAGATTCTAAAGTCTCGGCGTCGCTCTTCCCCTTCCTTTCATGCTCCTCCAACAGGCGATACTGGTCCTTGAGATCCTCAAGGGTTGTGGCCTTTGTAAAACAAAACGCAAGGGCCTTGTCAATAGGCACCGCATGTTGCTTTGGTATTCCAAGATTTGGAACAGAACGGTCAATACCATGTCACTACCGCCGATGCTAGTGATTGTGTTGATCAGTAGCCCATGCGGTGTTTGTTGCGCGAACTCTGAAACCCTATCCTGGGGTAGGAACATACACAAATTCTCCAACTGGATATTGTATGCGACTCGGAGCTTATCCACATCTCCAGCAGACGCCTTTTTCCCGTCAATGAACCATTGGCTCGAGGGCGCTCGGTCGAAAATTCGTTTGACCTGGATTACAGGTAATAAAGATGCTCAGCCAGGCCAGCACAACGAGGAACCGACCTCCAGGGGATCCATTTCGAAATTCTTACCGTTCTTACTCCTCGCCTGTGTTCAGCATCATGTATTGAAACCTCGACCGACGCCTTGTTCTTTCCATGTCGGATGAACGACTCAAGCTTGTTCGAACGGCCAAGTAGTTTTAGACTACCATTCAAGCCAATCAAAACTGCACCAACGACGCTAGACTTTCCGGATCCGTTTGGACCTATCGACCATTTCGCAAAAGAGTTTCAGGAACGAAATACTTCGAGCTGTGCACTGCGGACGAAGTTACCGATAACCAGGTTCAAGTCGGGACCAGGGTGTAAAGTACTGTCAACGAATGTCAAGAAGTTCTTCATGCTCAGTTGCACAATATTTCCCCTCTTAAACGCTCCCAGTTCGACCAGCTGCGAGCCAGCCAAATACCCTGAACCATCCGACCCGCTCGCATCATCAGCTGAGTCGTCCGACCCCGCGGCCCCTTCCCTCTTTCTCTTCATCCCAAAAACTCGGCTACAATCGGCGCTCTATTAACGCTCAACCAGAAGAGGAAAGCATTCAAATCCAAATTCCCTTAGCAGGACACCCACAACTCCCGGACAAGCAACGAAGCTTGCTGCCTCAGGACCTTCTCAGGAACCCGAAAACACAAACCTTCCCTTTTCAAAAAGACCAATGAAAGCTTATCACCTTCACGAACGCAGGTTTCCTGGGGTTTCTTCCCTCTCTTGTAACCCCGGTTCCCCCCAAGCCTCCCAACTCCTACCAACCCCTTCCGTCCCGTCCGCTCAACAGATAAGATGCCCCACGAAAATAAAAAATCCATCCCATCCCAAAATTTGGATTACAACAATTTTTAAAACCCCGTATTCATATAATAAAACAAAAAAGAGCATCCAAATCTCCCGCGAAAATAATTCCCGCGCAAAATGGAAAAGACACGCGTCGTATGATAATTTGATGAAAGAGATCAGGGTCCACGGCCATTACTCGCAAGTTTTCGGAGATGTTCATCGAGGTAGTAAGGAAGGCAACCTGCTTATGTACTTCTGAGAGCGTTCGTATCACTGTCTAGCAGAAGAACATATGCGTGCCTAGATGCTTCAGTAACTGCTTATGTGGTGTCCAAGCCCGCAGGCAGTGAATCTGGGATGATTGGGTCTAGTTTTTTGATGATATCCTAGGCGTGTTTGGTCCCATTCGGTGGTTTTTCTTCTATGATAGCTTTCCGACGAGATCCAGATCTGGGATATTGAAATGGTAGGAAGTGGCAGTCAAAGCCTGTTGCGGAGGTGGGTGGTAGGGGACTGGTGAATGTTTAGACAAGCTTCACGATGAGGAAATCGGCGTTTATTGGAGTTGGGCTAGGCCCTTCACTGCCTTCAAGGCATAAAGTTAGAGCCAGGAGTAGAGGGGTGTGCAAAATGGTGGAGGAGAAGCCATTGTTTGGGGCGCTTCCTGGGGTGAGTTGTTTCTCTTCCATGCTTGTCTCCGCTATTTTATCCTGAGCGAATTGAGCTTCTGTGGGATAGGATCCCAAAGCCAAGACCTGGAAGGTCAAGGTGTTTGATTCGAAGACAGGAGAAGTGTACACGGCGGATGTACCAGAGGACAGGTTTGAGATACCAGACACCGACGACTTCTATTCACAAAGCTTTCTTTGACGCATTTTCTGCTAACCATGACAGGTACATCCTGTATTACCTTGCAGAGCAAGGAATGGAGATGCCTGCACAGTGCAGAAACGGATGCTGCACAACATGCGCTGTGAAACTGGTCAGCGGAGGTACGTCTGACACAGCCAACTAAGATGATGCAGAGATATGCAACACTTGATAAAAGTTTCGTAGCTGAACGGGTTCTCATAAAATCGTTGTTTCATGTCTTCTACTCGACGATTCACAGAGGTCCATCAGCCTGAGGCTCTCGGTTTGCTCAAAGAGATGAAAGACGAGGGGTATGCATTGATGTGTGTTTCCTACCCAAGATCTGATGTCGAGGCCACCACTCAAGATGAAGATGAAGTTTATGTCAAGCAGTTTGGAGAGTCATTTGAGAGCGGAGGTCAGTCCCACGTAGAACCCGTAAGCGCTTTTCTAATTGCTAAAAGCAGACACCTATTTCAACCGAACAGGAGTAGTTCCCGGCGCCGTTCTTGACGCTATTGAAGACGACTAGCTATATGAACATACCAAATACAAATCGAAAGAGCAAATGCTCGTACCAGTTCAGCGTTTCCACCATGGATCTGTGCCAAGCAGTCAAGGGGTAGCAACGCGCCACAGAAAATAAAGCAGACCCGCTGATTCTTAGCAGCAGCAAGCGAGCAAACAGAGATTTTCACTTTTAATCGTGTGGCACAGAGGATCAGCGATTGTGATTTGCAGCGGATGGATGCTTAGTCGTCAACCAACCAAAGCAAATGAAAGATTCATCCACAACTCGTCACGTGGGGATCCGACCCCAACCAGACCCGCTGATTCTTAGCAGCAGCAAGCGAGCAAACAGAGATTTTCACTTTTCATCGTGTGGCACATAGGATCAGCGATTGTGATTTAGCAGCGGATGGATGCTTAGTCGTCAACCAACCAAAGCAAATGAAACAGCCATCCACAGCTCTTCACGTGGGGATCCGACCCCAACCACGATCACACAAAGAGACACGTGCTACACAATAATTAGATGATACTACTTAAGATTCCGTAAAAATCGGTACACAGTTGCTAAAGTATCGTAATTCAGGAATAAATTCGATGAGTACCCTAAAAAAAGAGTCTATGGACGCGTGCCAAAAGACGATTGAACAATTTTATTTGTATAATTAAAATATTATCGGGTATTGAGATATTTAAAGTGCGAACGCGGTGGAACTTTTGTCTACATATTGGAATGTGGAGAGGGAGGACGATGAGTGGCGAAGGGCTAGGAGGAGTTTTAGGGCATAAGGTTTGAAGAAAGCTTGTTCCATTGAGCGGAATTGTGAAATAGCTTAAGCTCGTATTCGATTGCTTTGTACCTGTCTAAAGTTTTTTTTTGTTGGTCTTATTTGGCCGGAATGGGGGCTGATGGTGCGGTTTTCCCGTACCTTCAGTGTGTGGCCGCTTTTCGGGTGAGTTTAGGGGATCCAGAACTATGAGATTTTATCTGTGTTGTGATTGAAGAGGAGCTAAACGAGTTTCTGATATGTGGTATAGGTTGCTCTGGAGGCCTTTGAGCTAGTGCTAACGTTGCGCCAGCGCAGGAACTTTTTTAGTAAGAAAATGAGGCCGGAGATGGAGGGCTTGGTTCCTGAAGAGAAGTTCCAGAAGGCACAGGCGTATGGAAAGGAGAAGATCGATTATGGAATCGTTGAGACTGCGTTCAACGTGACTTTAAATCTCGTTTTCTACTTTACCTACTTCATGCCGTATGTCTGGGATTTGTCGTTGAAGATTATGCAAGTTGCAAAACCTGAATTTGGTATGTATTCGTTCATCGTCAGAGTGCATATTGTGTCGTGTTTCTCAACTGTATCAAAATACCGCACGTCTCAACTCAGATTCGTCTAACGAGATCGTCAGGACGATCGTATTCTGCGGTGTGAACTACGTCGTGGGAGTGGTCACTGGTATCCCATTCAGCTTGTATTTTAACTTCGTGATTCAAGAGAAATACGGCTTCAATCGTCTGACTGGACTCCAGTTTGTGAAAGATCTCCTGCTAGGTGGTGTTGTCTCTGCCGTGATAGGTGATTACTCTTTTTGTGGACAGATCATGTCGGAACTGTGTGGTTTGTGCTGAAACTCTTCCGCTGGCTCCAATCTAGGTTTACCCGCAATCGTGGGCTTGTGGTATGTCATTGAGTGGGGAGGAGAATTCTTGTGGTTGTACTTCTGGCTCTTCTTCGTGTAAGCGATTACCATTCTTGCACCTGAATGCACCCAGGGGCGCTGTGCGACTAAGCAAGCTTTTCCCTTTTCGGTTTAGTGCCTTGACGTTCTTCCTCCAGCTAATTTACCCCACAGTGATTGCACCCCTTTTCAACAAGTTCACGCCGCTCGAGGATGGTAACGTCCGCAACATGCTCGCTTTGCTTTCAATGGAGGTGCTTATGTGTGTGCCGTTAAACGGCCCTACTTATTTGGACAGGCAAACTGAAAGACGGGATAAACTCTCTCGCCGACGGCATGAAGTTCCCGCTGAAGAAGATCTACGTGATCGATGGTTCAAAGCGGTCTAATCACAGCAATGCGTACCTGTTCGGGTTGTTCGATAAGCGGATTGTGCTTTACGATACTTTGCTTGAGCAGAACGAAGGTCATGATGAGAGGATTCTGGGTGTACTGTGTCACGAACTTGGTCACTGGGCTCTCGTACGCATTTCGCAGTTATTCAATCCATCGAGCTATAGCGCTTAGTCTGGATCTTGTTGTCTGACATGAATTTCTACTCAACTCGTTCTAGAGCCACTTGCGGAAGACAATGGCGGTTGCGCTAAGCCACATGCTTTTCATTTCGTGGCTGTACGGGAAAACTTCACAGAATGTGGAGATGTTCCAAAGCTTTGGGTTCAAGGATACCCCCCATATAATCGGGCTTCTCCTGTTCTCTGAAATCAATGCACCATTGGAGAGCATTTTGGGACTGGCTATGAATTGGATGAGTAGAAGGTATTGAGCGTTTGCCTCTAACAAGCACGGAGTTGGATGCTAATCATAGCTTCTGAATGTTTCATCTTATTTTCAGATACGAATATCAAGCGGACAAGTTCGCTAGCGGGATGAACTACACGAACGAGCTTGCAGAAGCATTAGTGACACTGCACATCGAAAATCTCTCGAATATGAATCCGGTAAGCCACTCGACCAGCCGGAGGATCAGCTTTTCTTGGATGCTACTATTTCATGGATGTCTCTGAGTGTGCTTTTCTTAACGAACGACGCCAGGACCCGTTCTACTCGGCATACCACAACTCGCATCCAACTATGATTGAAAGGCTAGAGGCCCTTGGCGCGAAACCCAGGAACATGGATCTGAAAACGGTTACTGGCGCCAAGGAAACAAGCACGGAATCCGCCGAGAAGAGCCAAGCTGAAAAGAAGGAGAACTAGAAGTGTGGTGAATGTTATCTCCATCAGACGGATTCCGGTCATGTTTATTAGTTCGTAGTTTGGAGACCCAGCGAAATTAGCTACTGTTCAAATCGGTCGGGTGTTTTTTTGCTACTCTGCAAATCTTTCGTTTAAAACGAAAATCAAGGAGCCGTTTGCAGTCTGCAAAACTCCTTTGCGCCATCCCTTCGTTCTAGCAGGATCCGCGGGGATTTCATTTTCCGTTCGAATTCCGCACTTTCGCTCATTGGCTCTGCAGCATAACGGCGTCACTTCCTCCGCAATTTGGTCCTCGCTTTCGCTTGGTGAACCCCGGGCACAGCTTGTTCATCCACTCTCTTCAGTTTCTTACGGTTCTTATTCCGCCCACTGAGCAAAGCGGTTTGACCTTCCCACTCCTTCGCTCTCTCGATCTTCAGCTCTTCCTTTTCCTTCCTCCTCTTTTCCGCTTCTATCGCTCTCCGCTCGCGCACTTTCCTACTTTCCTCAACAACATTGATGCCAGCTCTTTCTAGGTAGCTGACATCCCGTATGTGTGGCCTTGAAACAAGCTTGGGGTACCAGGCTACGAAGGCCTCCGCGATTCTCTTTTTCGTACTATCGTTGTCAATGAACAGCTCCAAAATCCCCGAGCACAGATCTGTCGGATCTGTCCATCCGTGTTCCGGGTTGCATGTGCTTTCCACAGCCGCAATAGTCTCGCGGATATCACAGAACTTCACGTAACCGCGAATGTAGCTAACCACCGTCAAAGCTCCTCGAGCCACTTGTCGCTCGTCCAGGAACGACCAAAACTGCTCAGCTGACAACTTCCCAGCGGATAGCCATAGAGCGTCGATTGCTCCACAAACAGCATTCTGGTTCAGTAAGTTCGCGGAATCTTCGAAACGACAAACCATTTTCCTAAGACCCCGGAGATCATCCGCGGTAGCAAGTGCGTAGAACATTGCGCCGACGACGTTCGCGTTCAAGTCTGGTGGCGGAACAGAGCCGAAAATATCATGCGCGTCCTGAATATTCCCCGCCCGACCAGCCCGGCAGATGCGGTACGCTTCAAATAGTCGCCACGATCTCCAAGCTTCGAAATCTTTGAATGGATCGCCCTCGTACTTTGAGAATCTTGGGTCAAAGGCGGTTTCAATCATTCGCTTTAACCTAGTATGGGTCTTCCGGGATAGTCTCATATGTGGAACCTTCAGTAGCTTTTCCAGATACTTCACTGCCTGCTCCACGTCATTATATAAGGCATACAAGGCGACCAGACGGTCGAGATGTGACATTCCCGGTTTGAAACCCCTCTCCCGCATATCTCCAATAACGTATTTCGCCGTCGGCAGTTGTTTCAGTTGAAGGCAGGAGCTCAACGCAAGTCTATAGGATCTGCCAGTTATACGCCGCTCCTTATCTTGTCGTAGCAGCATGTACGTCTCGATCACTTGTCGGTGCATTTTCCTATTAGTAAAGTAAGTCATTAATAATTCAAAGGTTAGGGCGTTGCCCTCAACCCCCTTATGGTACATCTCACGCCTCGCCCAGCGCAGCAAATTCCGCATCGTACTCTCGTCGGCGTCCTTTACTCGAAAAATTGAGAACGCGTTGTTGAAAAATCGGGCGGTTGGGTGAACCCTGCGTTCCATCATATCGGCGTAAACTTCAAGAATACCATTGAAATCTTCAGTCCTGGAGTAGTAGTCAACAACCTCCTCAAATATCTATCGCCGCATTCGCCAATCGAACAGAATATTGGAGCCGATGTTTGAGATGATGACGACATGAATGGTTTGCCTGCAACAACGGATTTACCTTTGCGCTGACGACGGGGAAACTCTTTGCTTTGTGATAGTAGTGTTCGAGTTGATCCTTACGGGAAAAGCTCGCATAGGCTTTGATAAGGATGACGCAGATGCCCTGATCAAGCTCTGCTCCAGACTTCTCCAGACCCTTAACGGCGGTTTCAAGGCCTTGAAGGTCTCTCTTAACTCCGTGAGCTACAACCAGAGAGCTATATGCTGAAACAAGTTCTTTTGAGTCCAGATTTCTCCCGAGTTGGTGCTCCGCCTTCATGCTGCCAAAAAGCTCGTAGCACTCGTCCACGTACCCGGCACAGGCGAGGGATAGCAAAGCCTTGTGTTGAAGCGCAGGGGAAGCTAGAAGAATTCGGGCAGTATTATCTTTCACCAGTTTTCGCATAGCTTCATAATCCCCGTGATAACGCAGCTTTGTCAGCACATGGCTTACAACGTTTGCTTTAGCGTCATCACTCTTTAGAACACGATTGGCGCTCCTTACTAGCCTTGGAACCGCACCCGATTTCCCGTGCGCAATGAGGACTTCTGCGGCATAGGTATACACAGCCCTGGATGGGAAAATTTTGAGTCTCGAGGCCTGACTCAAAAGGTCCGAGGCTTCACTATAAGCCCTTTTCTTACACGCTTCTTCTAGGGCCTCCTCTAAAACATGTACAGGACGTGTACTGCTACGTTCTTCTATCATAATTTCCAGCCCAGACCTCTTTCTACTCTCAGCAGCCTCCATCTCAGCTTGCACTTTCTGCTTTGCAATATTCAACAGCCCCTGTGGAACGCCCACATGGCTTTTTCTTATTTCATTTGCCTTTCCATCTTCTCCTATTCTCTCATATCCAGAAGACAATGAACGCCAAAGCTGCGAGGACTCACTAAACCGAGCCTGAATCGCTTGTGCAACCTTGTCCAGGACTTTGACGTCTTTGCATTTTGTCAACGTCTACACGATAGCAGAAAAAGCATGACATTTAGGGCCGGGTAGTTCTCTCCTCGTTCGCAAGTTGAACGCTAGTCTGCTTACAAGTAAAATCTTGAAGTTCCATTCGAAGCCCCTAGACTCCAGAGCGGTGAGAATCTTCCCCACGAATCCAAAGTGATCGCTTTCCACGAACGCTCTGATAATGGCTCCATACGGAGCACTACTCCCTGATGGAATTAAACCCTTCTCTTCTGCCTCCAACGCTGCCTTCATGGCCTCTTCCGGGCTCTTCTCCCTAAGATGCTGCTTGGTAACTCTGTACATTGCATCAATACTGAGGGGGCAGTTTTCCACATTGTGAGCCTCCAGCAAAGTTTGAAAGCCATCCTGTCCTCGGCCAACGAGATTGTTCCGAATAAGGCTAAGCTCAGCCGCGGGTAAATCCACATTCGCTTTTTTCGCGCGTAGATAGAGACTGGACACCTCATCAGCCCTGCTCAACCTTGAAAAGGCCCTGGAGAGCGAATATCGAAACAAGCAAAATCATTTCTCGTCAGCGGACTCGAATAGTCGGACAGCTGCTTAGATTAGCCCTGTACTTACAGCATAGCCCCCGTGTAGAGATGCTCTAGTTCCACTCCCTTACGCCTTCCTAGTTCACTGAAGAATAGCTGGGCTTTGCCTCTTCCGTGGAGGATTGCTACGTTCGTAATGAAGTGGTCAACTGCTTTCACCCCCAACCCGCTGTCGACTCTGGACAAAAGCAGTTCGTATCGATCAACCAGGCGCCCAATGTCACCCTTCGCTGATCGAACGAATAGCGGTACTCTGATGGCCAACATAGGATAACGCACTATCTCACTAGACGGATTGGCCCCCGCGGACCGCAAAGCCGCGGTGCCCGATGCCCGTCCAGCGCTAGCCCTCATGGCCATTTCTCCTCTATCCGCCTATAGATAGCGGCAAAAAAGTACAGCTCTCGCTATGTCACCTCTCCTGAACGCATCTTGTAAGTAAAATTCGAAAAATGTACTCGGAAGCACTTTCTAGAACTCACATAGCACCAGAGACTATTGTCAACCTCCCCAACCTTACAATGTCACGGCCGGTTTTCAAGTAGCTGGCACCGTTCGTCGATCAAACGGATTGCAAAACGTCTTCACGCACGTCGCCCTTTTTCTTTCTTTTTTTTTTAGCAATTAGTCATTGACATAGGACGTTTTCGTGAAAAGGTGGACGTTCGCTGTCATGATTGATGACGCTCTTCTTCTGACTGAAGTCATACGCACCCGGACAAAGTTTTGTGTTTGTTGACGATCCATTGACGTGTGTCGCGTACGACACACGTCAAATGGGTCGGAGGTGATATTCTGGATGGAGCGTTTGCTGTCACGATCGAAGACGCTTGTGTTGTCAAACGTCAAAGGATGACGTCGACTCACGTGAAAAACCAATGAAAACTCGAAACCGTTTAGTTGTTAAAAAATCCTCGGCGGCATACATCTTGATAGGAAACGCGCACCCCAACGGACTTTTCCCATCAAGAGCTGATGCTTTCTTGCTGGAATTATCTACTGATCTAATACATCTTTCATGCGAAGGCAGTCAACCCGGTACGCTTTAGAGGTTTGCCCCAGTGAGATGAGTTCGCGAGGAAAGCATGGGCAATCCTGGAACGAAAGAAAGAACGTATTAGAGAAGAGACATTACGGTCTCAGATGCGATGAAAGAATAAGCAAGTCATGGTGGTCAACTGGTTTAAGCCATGCTTAGGACTGGCGGTTTGGATACGTTTGATGTAGAGTAAGGGCTGTGAAGAAGCTAGGAGGAAGGTTTCAATCTCGTCTTTCCGGGATGTGCTCAGTACGGTCAAAACAAGGTGTACTAAGTTTTCCGTGAGACTTATGGAGTCTTGAGTTTTTGTAGGATAAGTGATAGACGAGTTTTTGGACATGTCTTTGCAAGGTGGGAGACTAGAACGCGTTCACTCCCTGCCGGTGGCCCTGAACCTTCTAGCAAAGGAGGCCTCAGCATGGGAGTCCACCAAGGGACAAGATTTCGAGCAGGAATGTCGAGTTGTGCCCGAACCCGACGTCTTTCAGTGGCAACTAGAACAGACTAACGTCCATGTCCAGGTTAGCAGTTTTCAGAACTACTTGTGATCTGCCGAGGAATCTTTCTAATCCTGTCCGTTGTGTGGTTCGATTCACACGTGATAGACATACATGTGTCTCCCCCTTGTTTCCTTGTCTGAGTTTGCCGGCGTAGGGAAATGTATCGCTTCAGGTAGCCTCGAGTACCGCACGACTTGTTGGGTAGATCAAGATGACAGGGAAATGTTTTCACCCATCACACTGAGAAGATCTCAGGATGGGACAACGCTCAATGTGTACATACCAAGAGCGCAGTCGACAGCAGCCGTTCAGACATTACAAAAACTCGCGGCAAATGCGAGGTCGACTAACCATCATCAGTGCCAGTGTGCAGACACGTATCGCCTGATGGAGTTCGAAGGTGTTTGTATGAATCTGAAGGATTCGCTGCTTTTCAAAGCAAGTCATGTATTGCGCTCGTGTAGAAAATCTGTCCCGACGTTCATGATCGAGTCAAGCAGTGAAGAAGTGAAGCTGTGAGCAAAGCTCCACAACCATACTCATAATTCTCGTTTGCTTGCTTCCTCACAGTCGGGATGAAGCTCGTTTTCTTGCGAGCTATCCTATCTACTGGAACTAATCGTACTCCACTGCGCATTGCTTCTAGACATCTCCCCGAGTCAGCCGTTGAGAACCTGCTGACTGTCCCCAATGCTGCGAGAGGTTCTGCCTCCGCTCAGTTTAATTGGTTCTTCTTTCCAAAAACTGAATCAATAATTTTCTCTTGGATTTCCCGAAAAGGAGCGCGTGACCTATCAGTTCGCCTGTCAGGAAGACAGGAATGTGTTCAGCCAAGGCCCTGCACCGTAACTTTCAGCAAGCGGAAGAGGCGATGGACTGGACCACAGCTGGTCCTTTCAGATGAAAGTAATCGTGTCGGTTCGGTTAGTCTTAGGACACAGCCGAACATCAACGCGGTGTGGGGAGTAGCTGTTGTGGAGGTATACCAGGGTCAAAAATTGACGTATCAACTCAAATCGCCTTCCTTGCGTTCTCGAACCTGACTATTGCTCCTTATTGCAGGAGCTGTCTCGACTCGGCGTAAATTTCTTTTTCGTAGCACCAGGGTCCAGGTCAACTCCCTTGGCGTACGGTCTTAGTCGCGTCACATCGATTAGGTGAGTCGTTTGTATGGCGAGGGACGCAGATGACCGGCCTTACAGGATCTCATTCAATGTTGGCGGTCGGCTGTTGCCAGGTATTTCATGGTACACGACGAAAGGATAGCTGGTTTTATGGCGTTGAACTACGCGAAAGCTTCTGGCAGGCCCGCAGCGGTTGTGACGACATCGGGAACTGCGGTAGCGAACCTCTTCCCGAGCGTCGTGGAGGCCTCGAGCACCGAAGTTCCGCTGATCCTTCTCACTGCTGATCGCCCGTCAGAGTTAAGAGACTCAGGAGCTCCTCAAACGATTGATCAGGTGGGCCCTGAGCGGTTTGTGAGTATTATAATAGTTGGGGTCCGCTAACGAGGTACGTCCGCTCTTCAGGTGAAAATCTTTGGCAGATACGCTAGATTCTTCTGCGATGTACAGAGCCCAATAGACGCCATCCCTCTGCGATCGGTGCTGAGCACTATTGATCACGCTGTCATGAAAGCAACTTCGACCTATTCGGGGCCCGTGCACTTGAACCTAATGTTCCGCGAAAAGCTTGCACCAGACCCGACATCGTGGGACCATGTCAAAGTTCTTCAAGGCCTTGATGAATGGGAGAGCGGAGGACGACTTCCATTCTCGATAATTCCGCAGAAACTTGACGATAGAGGTAAGAGCTGAGGTCGATGAGACGGGCAGTTCAAGCGTGAAGCAGGTTATTTGTTGGCTTTAAGCTCGGTGAGCACTAAGCGTTTTCGCGTACTGGCCAAACAGATTTCTCGTATGAAGTTGAACTGTTCATCACGCTTCTTGCTAGTACAAATCGCGTTCTTGTTGTCGCTGCCGGATCTCTCACCGACCAGGATGCCCACGCAATTAGATCGTTTTCCAACATGTGAGTTTCGCTGTATCGACGCTAGGCAACACTAGCGTCCTCATGAATTTATCGCCGCCTTTCTTCATCTCCGTTAGAGTGCAAAGTCCAGTTGTACCTGATGTGCTTTCCGGACTAAGGTTTGATAGAGCTGAACTGAAGTACTCGAGGATTTCATATATGGACCAACTCCTCCTGGTCCCCGAAGTTTTCAATTTCGATGACGATTTCATCGCCTTGCAGTTTGGAGAACGGGTCTGAGTTCCACCATTCAGCTGAGCATACATCGACATATGTGGCAATGAGGTCTGAACCCCAACCTTTCCCTTTAATGCGGCAGATCGTTTCAAAGCGTATCAACGCGCTCCTATCAAGAAGCAGACGCATTGTAGTTTCACGGTCCGAAGACCGGTTCGATGATGATCATAACGTTCTCCTGCGAATTAGAGCGAGCCCAAGCTCATTCCTCCTGAGATTGATGAATAGCGGGGACCTACCACTTGCAAACGGAATGCAAGATCTTGCTGAGGTCTCGGGCCTTGTGAGGGACTTCTACAAAGAGAGTAAGCGTTTCGATGTTTAGACTTCCTTCTCTTGCGTAGATCTGTTAACTAATCCGAGTCCCTCTGTACAGGCTTCACGAGAGAACTAGAGAGTAACGGCGTACCTTCGGAGGCACTCCTCGCATGGTGGATTACGGAAATGCTACCCGATGATTCGACTGTATTTGTATCGAACAGCATGCCCATCAGGGACTTGAACTTCTTCGGTATTGACAGGTAATTAGGCATGAAACACGGACGCGAGCAGAGGACGAATCAACTCAACAACTTATTTTTCATATCCTGAACCCTTCAGTAAACGTTTAAAAGTACATTCTAACAGAGGCGCTAACGGGATCGATGGGATAATAAGCAGCGCTCTAGGGTTTATGGTCGCGCAGGGGAGACCCGTTACAGTCGTTATTGGGGACATGGCGATGCTGCATGATCTAGGTGCACTTCATGAGGTGCAGCAGCTGAAGAAGAAAAACTTGAGAGGCCCTGCTAAGGCGGACACGAAAGGCGAACCAGGCCTGACAATCATTGTGGTCAACAATGGGGGGGGGGGAATCTTCAACTTCCTCCCCGTGGCTAAACACGAAGAGTTCTTGACCGAGTTTTTCCAGACAAATCACACTGTCTCATTTGCGGACTGCGCAAAAAACTTCAACCTTCGCTACTCTTGCGCGAAGAGTACGGGTGACCTTAAGTCATGGGGCTCGGATCCTCCAAAGGAATCGTTTCGTATGCTAGAGGTGAAATGCAAATCTCTCAATGAAAATGCGGAGGAGCACGCGCTACTCCAGAAGCACCTGGTGAAGTTTCTCCAGAGATAAACGAGAAAGGTTTAGTTAACTTATTGTGAGCTGCAGCGGAGGATCAATCTAGTAGGCAATACGGCTTGTTTAGATTTCTATTGTGTCGTCTCCGCCCTCATAAATCGTTCTGATCCTGATGTACAAAGTTTCCGACAAGAAGGCTAGAAGAGGAACTTAAACCTTTCGCGATTCTCTTTCTCGTGCTCTCCGTCATCTGCGGTTTGGTTTTAGCAACGAACGGGAGATCGACTCAGAATGTGCACATCGAAGTAAAACGATTATTGGGTTTTCTGGGAGGCGCAAAGCTACTCACCCAGAATCCCAGCATCTCTCAAGTAGCTTCTCACGCTCATATCCTGGCCAACTAGAGAGGTGATCAACTCCTTAGGATCACGGCTGCCACCATACATTAAGAAGTCGAATCGTAACCTGTCGCCTGATGCTCTCGAGGTAGGGTCATTTTGGAAGAGTGCCTGCCAAATCTCAGAGGCAATCACTTTGGCGTAGAGGTAACTAGGAATTTTAGGCACAGAAAAGTAGTCTTAGCAAAGCTATGTCCGCAACGAGATGATCACATTCCGGGATCAGCACCTGTAGTAACCCGCTCCGTATCCAACGACGTGTCCAAAGGTTGTTTCCCACGGAACATTGTTAGCTGGTGTGATGCAAGCGAACGTCTTGAACAAATCTGAATAGACTTGAGTCCAGTTCGAGCTGGAAGGTTTCGTGTGCAGCTCAAGGTCAAAGGCAGAAAGCAGTATCTGTTGCTGGATGTCCATCCCGGAAAACTGGACAATGAGAAACATTCTCATCAATCAGCGAGGCGAGGTTCCTTGCATTTAAGCAAAGTGCGGTGGTCTGAGTTGGCGGTTTACTTACCATGGTAGAATCCTTTTGAAAGCGGTCAATCTCATTCTGGCTTATAGCTCGTCCTGTGTAGACGCTCCTGGCAAACTTTGAAAGCACTCGATGGTCCCAAATAAAGTGCTCGAACAGGTGCGATGGAATTTCCACAAAATCTACTGGCCCGCGTGTCCCCGAGAGGTGCTGAAATTTCGTCCTCGACAGGAGAGAATGACATGCGTGCCCAAACCTACGAGGGAACAATCCTAGTCAGTCACCATCCACAACTCGGGTGCACGATCACACACGAGCCAAAAAAATGATCAGTCATTGCCTGTGAAACTTACTCATGGAACAGCGTTTCCGCCTCTCCGTGGCTTAGCAGAACAGGGTCAGAACCGGACGCGTTTGTGAAATTACAGACAAGAGCTACCACAGGCTTCTGGTAATCTAGTCCGGGTCCCTGCTCCCGTCCGCAACTAAACAAAAAGCATGAAGAAATTTCAGTGAGAGCGCGAATATGTTCTTGCTCGACCGCGGTTTCGATGAATTACCGAATTGTGAATTGGGCAGCGTGATTGTACTTTCCAGCGCGTGGGTACAGATCTAGATATATGTAGCCAAGGACGCCTTCCGTTTCATGTCTCATTTGCATCTACGCGAACAGGAAAGCGAACGAAACTCGATGAGCCGGACACAGGCTGATTGGGTGTAGGATCATTATGGCCGAAGCATGAGCACCTTCTTAACATCAGAGTGCCACAGCTCATTCTCCGAGGCTTCACATTCGAGTAGGTCGATACCGAAGAGCGATTTGACGAGCATGCCCATTCCTTCAACGCAGGATGATAACGAGAAATACTCGCATAAGCTCGATCCATCCGAGGGCTTTGACATTTTGGCTTTCGCTTGGGCCATGTAGTAACTTCGATCCCAGCTGAAGGATGCGATTACAATACGAGACTTCGATCATTCAGCAATCTGCAAATCAATTTTTGTGGTCTCGAACTACTGTTGATCAGCGCAAAGCTCACGGGTATATGTGCCCTCCCGAACCAGCTCCTTCAGCCTCATTCTTCAATGATTTCAGTATCTTCACTTCTTGCTGAGCCTTTTTCTCAACCTATTGTAAAACGAAAACTGCGCGATCAGCAAGTGCGAACTAACCAGTCGAAACAACCAATCACAGTTCACCTCCTTCGACAAGCTCTCCAAGAAGTTCATGGGAGACTCCGTTGACGCGCGATCTCTCAGCGAAATGCTCAAGTAGTTGTCAAAGCTCAGGGCATTCGCCAAATCCTCACGAACGTTTAACAGATGCTTAAGAACCTAGAATCCAAAAGTTGAACGAGACTTGTGAGGCTGTGGTCCTTTGCTTCCGCCGTCGCGGCCTAGCGCGTTGACGTCTTTGTTGTTGTCATCGTCTACGGTCACTTACCTCTGTGTTGGGATGGCACACGCTTGCTTCATATACTTGTCTTCGAACCGTTGGGTTTGAAACCCATTGCATTACAGTGCTCACTGCGCTTGGCAGCATAGGGATAATCACCTAGTGACAGCATTCGTGGAACTTTTCTTTCTAAGCCATCTGTCCGGGTAGGCTAGACTCATGTGTCTATACGTCATTGTGGCTACAAAACAGGTTTGATCGTACCTTGCCGGGATCCGAGCTGGATCTTTTCAGAGATCTTATCAGCGCAGACGGCAGCGGCTTCAGCGCTTCCGGGTGAAAGCTTATCTGGACGAAGAGAAAGTCCAACAGATTCGTATTTCAGATAACCTAGAAAGTTTTGATCGGTTGGCGGAAGGCCCCACACCTCTTTCAAGGTGTTCTGTTGTAGGTTTTGCGTGAATTGGGATCCAAGTTCGTGCATTCTGCTGTTCAAGGCGACAACGGTGCCCCTGTCAGCAGTGCCCAGTCCAATTCCTCCTTGTTCAAAGTCTTTCTTAAGTGACGCTGACTGGTATGATCAGCAGTATCCGAGTGCCGTTAGTTACAGCGACAAGTTGAGTTCTGAAGAGACTGGACGCAGCATGTTACCATGATCCTCTCCTCCGCGCTCAAATCGTGACCGGAAGCTTCCAGCTTCACAAGTGCGTCATATAAAGCAGCGTGGGCGTTCAACCCCTGCATGTATGCGCCGACGTCACTAAACGCGTAGTCCGCTGCCGATCGAAAGTCTGCAGAGCGCAGCGGTTTCGCATCACGGAATGAGCTATTTTGCTGCTGTTCTGCAAATGGAGCTGCCTGACACCTACCTGGATCCGGATGAACGTTTCTGCAAAGCTCGGCGCAATCTACGACTCTACAAAGAGTATCCGAGAGCGCATCAAGATGTTGCAAAACGATGGGGGACACAGTGGAGCCAGTGGAGCATTTGGTAACTAGAGCATTACATTGTTCTACGCACTGAGAAGAGATTTTAGACCAGTCCGACGGTCTGTGCAGCCCCTGCAGGAAAACAAAAATTAGGACAATTAGGACAATGGGCAGGGTTGAGTAGTCACGTCCGCCAGAACCTCAACAGATAAAAAGACCATACCCTCAAGCCGAACTGCCCAACATCATCAGCATGCGTTTCATGAACCGAAGACACGGCAAGCCCATCTTTTCTCGAGAAACTGGCGGAAAACAATCGTCTTGCGAACCTCACTCGCAACGATTGACATCGCAACATCCTACGAACGGGGTCCGTCAAAGCGCGGGAAAACGGATATCCAAAAATACCTTGGCTAAATAATAGCCTATTACATATCCATATATTCAATAGTAATCACCAAAAACAGCTCATGTACCCTCTTCAGGACACAGCAGCTACTACCCAGACTCCTCACCATCGCCCAATAGCACTGACACGATCCCCATCCGCAACGAAACCTTAAAACCAAACAATTTCCACAGAAAAACTCACACGGCATGAATAAATCCATTTTCAATATTTACTTCAAAAACACTTTAGAATGGATCGGAATCGGCGAAAAGATAATACCTGTTATTATTTTATATATTCTATATAAACTGTAAGCTGCGGTCAACACCGCATTAGATATTCACAAATAACTACTGGTTATAGTGTTTTATTGTATTTATTACCGTTTGTCTTCGATCTTCAATATTTACTTCCAGAAAACTTTAGAACGGATCAGAATCGTGGAAAAGACAATACGAACTATTATTATTTAATTTATATAAATTGAGAGCTGTAGACAATACGGCATAATATATTTAAAATAAACATGAATTATAGTGTTTTAATTTATTTTTGCGGTTTGTCTTCGAAATGCGACATTACGAAGTCATCGGGTGGATGTGTGGGGGACCTCGGTGTGGGCAACACAGCTAGTAGTTTATCGTGGTGTTCATCACATCCAATGTCCCTGCTCCTGATTGATGATCTAGCTTACAGGACTATAACGCCGAATCTAAACAGTAAGATTCTGGTTTGACAGATTGTCGAATCAGATGAGTTCTGTAGCCTGCGGGCTTCTGCCAACTAGATAGGAGGTAGGTTCCCCGCCGTGCATTTCTCGGTCTTTTTATGGTCCAGATACCTGCCAAGCACATGGACAGAAGTGGCATCGGATGGCTTAATTAGCAGAGATAACACAGCATCGTCAGCGTTGAAGAGACTTCCTACCCGGCCTGGCATGCGAACTCAATGGCATCACAATTACCAACGGCAAAGGCGGTCTGCCGGTTAATATAGTTCGCCAAGAGCTCAAAGTTATGGTTGAACTGATGAACAAGCTTTGCAAATGAAGATGGTGTCATGTCATTGAGCTTGAGGTCGTCTGTATACAGTGGAAGAGCTTTCCAACCAGGATCCTGTCGTATGGCAGGTCCGGGATATTAGTTCCTTCAAGTCGTATGTCCCCATGATCACGACGACTAGTTGCTTACGTTGTGGTTTCCTCTCGCCGATTCAAAGTTCGCTTCTTGCAGAGGGAAGACATAGTCCTGAAAGTCCACGAGCGCCTTGGTCGAGCTATCAAAGAACACTTGTCTGAACATTGGGTTGCTTCCTTCAAGGGATGGTCGCCTAGGGGTCAAACCTGTATAGAGTTGGATCCTTTCAGTAGACGCGAGTGTTGCTGAAGAGTTGACAAAGCCAAAATACACGTAGCTCTTACCAGGCATGATGAAGGACACGGATAGAGGCTTGTTGGAGCTGTCATAGAAAACCCGGAGCTCGTTTCTGTTGTGATCTCCATAGAACTGTGCGACTACAGTCGACTCGTACTGTTTCAGGAGCGTCTCGAATGCCTCCAAGAATCGCGGACACCAGTTGTATTCCCGCTCTTTCGCTCCGGGGGATATGTGGGACATTAAGTACACCTTTTCTCCGTCCTTTTGAGCTCGGAAAAGTTGCTTCTGCATCCACGAAAGCTGCTTGAGCGGGTCATCCGGACGATTGCTGTGTCCACATCCCAATGACTCGTAGATGTTCAGCAGAGGGTTCCACCTCTTCAGCTTAAGCTGAAATTAAACAAATGATAGAGGCTCGCCCATGAGAAACGGGGCGACCGGGCTTAATGCTTATGCGTGACGAGACCTACAGTATAGTACATTGAGTTGTATACGATAACGCGCAGACCTGGGACAGGTTTGATCGTGTAGTATCCGCCCTTTGTAAACGTGCTCTTTGCCAAATCAGCGGTGTTGAACCAATCTACAGCATCGTAGGCGTCGAAAATACGCCGTAGCTGCGGATCTGGTCCCAGCTCGACATGGTTGGCTGGATAAAGATCAATATTCCCCTACATAAGCAAAAACAAGCAAGCAAGGACTTCGCAGTCAGGAGGTATCCTCTGTTCCTCCAGCAAGCGGATGATTCAAAGTTTGCAGGTTGACGTACCACTGCGACGATGACTCTGGTGTTTGGAAAAAATTTTGTGATTTCTGTGGCAGCCTTTCGAAACGTCGTCTGCAGCAGTTCAGGACAAGGAAGACCATGAGCTAGTGGCCAGATTGTGACATGAGCTGTGAGAAGGTAATGACGAGTAATCTGGAGCCTCTGCGGGATTGATGTACTGACTTACCAACCACGTCGCCGGTGAGAATAATAAAAGGCGGTTTAGAATCTAACGATTTCATCTTCTTCAGCATAGATTCAAGTAAGGACAGTGGAGGATCACATCCAATCCGTCCAAAGGGAAAGGCGCCCCCGTTGACGGAAAAGGACGCCGATGGGCATCCATCCGCGGGGGAGACACTTCGTCGACATGCCCCGTCAGCGTTCGGTGGCGTCTGATAGTCGTAAAGCGGCTCAAGGTGCAGATCAGAAATCCAAAAAAAGGAGCTGACGTTCTCAGAAGTTCGCCACGGTGGGAAATTTTGTTTCGAAGACCACGCCACAAGTAGAGCCAAGCAGCCCGAAGCGCAAACCGCAACAAAGACAGCAATAAACGCTCGCCACTGACCAGATCGTCACACCCGCCCCAGGAAAAAAAGCCATTCCACAACGTTCAGACCCGAGCCAATCAAAAAAACTACCCTATCCTCTGCCAAAGAAAACTCAACAACTCACCCATCCTGTCCCAAATCCAGTCCGTCTCCCCCCAGACGTCCCGACCAATGCCGAGCTCTCACCAGGATCCATGGTTTCAAACCTCAACAAAAACAGACAAACAAATGAGGTGAAAGTCCTACTTTCCAAACAAACCTCTACTATCAATAGACCTCTATCCTCCAGAAGCCCTCCTTCAGAATTTCACCAAATGCTTCCATGGAACTTTCATTCCAACTCACATCAGTCTCTCTGTCACAACAACCATCCCCCGATCGCGACTCTTCTCAAACCCCAAAAACCGTTTCATTGAAAACCAGCCAAACTGCAATATAAAAATCCAACTAAAAAATTCAAAATATATTAAAAAATAAGCCAATTATCTTATCGAATACTCGTTACGAAGCGAAACTAACCAATAAAATACAATTATCGTTTAATTATGATTGGGGATATAGTATTTTAGAATATTTATGTTTATTTTTTTGTTTTCTGAATGACGGTTGTATTTAAATTGTTTTAGTTTTTAAATGATACATGAGGTTTTCAACCAATGAATGTGCGCTAATTGAGGTCTTTACCCAATCAAGGATTTTTGAGGGTAGTTGAAAGCACTGGGAGTCGCGTTTCTATTTGCGATGTGGATAATTTGGTTTTGGCGGAGTCTTACAGTGATTTAGAGGGTAAGAGGCCGTGAGAGAGCACTGGATAGACGCTCGTTTAAACGATCAAGGATGATTTGGTTTAAATAGACTTGGCCCCCACACCCCCTTTTCACCGAATCGAGAGCATGGATGTGGTGGAGACTGAATCCCTCAGCATGGACGATGAAATGGTTACTAACGCTCTGAGCGAAGGGATTCCTCGTAAATTTACTCTTTCGTCCGTCATTATATGGAGAAGATCAAGCGAGCAGTACCTTGATCTGCTCCGCTTCCGATCAGGAATGTTGCCAGTAGCTTTTAGTAGACTTCTAGTCAGAAGCTTACTTTTTTTTTTTACCCAGCATTGATTGAAGTGCCCATCGAGATCGATGAGTTTCCTGAGCCGAACTGCGCCAGGAGAGTGAAACACAAGGCAGCAAACCGGCGACGGCATCCGTCGCGTGAGGAGGATAGACGCAGTTAAACAGTTTTGAGAAGATATGATGCCACCTCAATGCTCCTGGCGGATGGTGGTAGACAATCGCCTCCGCATTCCGTTCTCGGAGCGTTGTTTATGTGAGTCAACCGAAAGAAAAGATCCTTGAATTGTGGCGTTTGGGTTCGAGCTGATCGCTAGCGTTTCTGGGCTGAGCACCGGGTACTGGCTTCTTTGGAGTGTCTTGCTGGTCGCATGGAAGTATGAACAGCTTCGTTGATGACATGCTGGGATTTTATGGCTGAGGAACTCGATACCAAGCGCTGGACGTTGATTGTGGCTAGAGCATTTGATCAGGGAGGAGCGAGGAGCGGTCTCTTGTGTTCGGATCTCGTGCACGAAAAGTTACAAGGTGTTCAGGTTGCCAGAGGTGATACGAAGAGGATAGAGATCCTTCGGGGGAGAACAGAGGCATGGATAACGGTTCATGAATGCATTGGAACTGGTCCGCTAGTCAGTGCAGAAACAGAGGTCTTCCTCCTCCCATCTTTGCCTGCTTTCCTCAAGCACAGCCCAGTATCCTCTGAACCCGTTTCCAAGTTGCTCAATCTCTTAAAAAATTCATCGGATGTTGAAGTAGGAGCTGTCATCGGAGTGTATGGTCCATCTGGTAGCGGAAAGACGGTAGTTGTGAATGAAGCCTGCAAGCATGCATCCGTGGTGCTCATCAGGATACCTGCTGATGAGGTCCTGCGCCGGAGCACGGATTCGGACCTTGGAAGGCCCCTGAACAAGTTTCGTTCCATTGCAAGCAATCTCAGAGCACACGGCATAGAAGCGGTTCTGCTCATTGAGGACGTAGATGAGTTTGAATCAAATCCCTCAACGACGGCGTCGATGACATTGGCTATTCGGAAGGCTTCAGAGGAGGATGATCTAGTAGTTTTCATGACATATGAATCTCAAAAGTCTCTTCCAGAGAAACTGGCTTTGCTCTTGGACCACTGCGTGGGAGTCACCCCCCCGAAAACCGTTGAGGATCGCGTCGCAGTCGTGAAAAACTGCCTCCTGAGAGTCGGTAAGAACGTCAACACCGACGAGCTCCACTTGCTGGCCACAAATTCGGCTGGGCTGCTGCCATGTGAGGTGGCTGCTGCTATTGCAGAACCAGGTGACCCGTCCAAAGCGCTGAACTTTGTTCGTCAGCAGGCTCGTGCAAAAGTGGTTTTCGATTCCCGTTCTCATGGAGGGGCGGACCAATGTCCCAGCTCAGAAGTTTATGGCCTTGAGCAGGCCGTGGAGGCCGTTGAAGAGGCAGTGATCTGGTCTAGAGAGCGCCGCGGTGACCTAGAGCGGTTAGGCATCGAAGCGCCAAGGGGAATCCTGCTCTACGGAGCGGCCGGAACTGGAAAAACGTCACTGGCAAAGTCCGTGGTTCAGCGATTAGAGTGCGCTCTAGTTTCCCTGGACGCTGGTGCTCTTGTGAGAGGAGAAGTTGGAGCATCTGAGGAGAATCTTGAGAAATGTTTCAGCATTGCCCGGTCCCTGAGCCCATGCTTGCTGTTCATCGATGAGATCGAATCACTGGTTCCGAGACGCAGCCACGATTCTCCTACAGCATCACGGTTAGTCTCAGTGTTGGCGCAGGAGTTGGATCGAGGAGAGGTTTCCATCCTGGGTGCGTCGAACAGACCGTGGGAGGTGGATCCTGCGTTGATTAGGATAGGAAGGTTTGAAAGATGTATTCACGTACCGTTGCCAAACGAACGAACTCGGGAGAATATTTTGGTTCACCAGGCGAGCCAGGTGGGATTCCACTTCGGAACTGAACCATCTTTGGCAGAGTATGTTGGAGCAATCGCATTTTTTGGGCCTCTCAAAGTGAGCAGATCCGGAACTAACTAGCTCTATGGTTTTTTTTTCAGAGTTGTGGCGAAAACGCAGAGCTGCACTGGAGCTGATTTGGTCGGCCTGTTCAGATCCGCACAATTGCAGGCATCAGTACGCGCTGCACGATCAGGTGACGCGCAGAACAACCTCGAAGCGGAGGACATATCTAGTGCGTTACGCAACATCCGACTGTCTGTTTCGCCCCATGAGGTGCAGAGGCTTGTACACTGGCATCCTTGACGAAATTCGTCCCCTTCTATATGGTCTAAATCATACCTGAGATATGGCTAGACCCGCACACCAATACTCAAGCGACTCTACTGTACATATTTCTTTCCCAGACGAGTAGCACCCAAAAGAAAGACTGGGGTCGCTGATTAATCAGTCTGCAAATAATCTGCTGCGAAAGAGCCACGCGAATTCTTTGTTTCTTGAAAACCTTGCTCTGGAACGAGTCATAAACTCGGTCCTTGCGGAACAGCCAAAGCGAGGAAATCATCCTTGCTCAAGCGCTAACCTTCTCAAAGCTGATTTCCCCCTGCTCCTCCTGAGCCGGGTGCCTTAAAACCGCAAAGGCAATGAGATGAGGAGAATTGGGTGGGGGATATGATATAGACAGGCTCTCCAAGTCATTTTCCAACTGTTCTAACACTACCATAGCGTGCAGAGGCATCAACTTTCCCAACCAATCAGCGCATACTCTCTTCAGCACGGGCATTTTCCAGTGCCTGCATGCCGTGCTTGATACGAAAGCAATACAAAAAGGGAAGCAAGCGGATATGTAGAAATTGTTCTTGGACTCTACAGACCCTATTCCAATCCCCAGCACCCAACTTTCCAAAGCAATCCATCCGTACTCCCTCGAGCGCGAGCGGTTTTTTCAAGCGTTCACGCTGTGGTTGGTGCAACTGCTATACAGAGACCACTAGGCGAATAGCTGTGCTTGCCAAACTGATTTTGGAAGCGCTCCAATCTTGACCTAACAAAGCCAGGACTCAGCTCTTCCAAGCATTCCCCAGACTAACGTAACCCAAGCGCGGGCGGTCCCTTGTCAAGTGGTTGATGCAACAGCTATGGAGAGAGATGACGAAGCCGATAGATGCGCTCTGAAAACTGATTTGTTAGACGCTCTAATCGTATCATAACGAAAACAGGACTCAGATTTCCAACGGAAGCTATCCCTACTCACACCCCCCTCCCTCCCCAGTTCCCGGGCTTTTCAAAGCAGTCTTGAAAGCCGAGAGGCGGGTGCAATATGTGCCGATGAGAGGATGAATGGGATGGGAGTAGTTGGTACTTTTCAATCTTTGAGGAGTGCGCGACTGCTCAATATTTAACCAAGAAGACATAGGTTTAGTATAGCAGAGAAAGAAATTCGATTCTTGATGAGGAGGAATGAGTATTTTTAAGGCGTAGTTAATCTGTTTGGAACGTTTTTCTGGTTTGAGTTTCGATTGACAAAATTGAGGTTTTGTGAACTTGATGTCAGCGTTTCCGGAGGTACTGGCAAGTACGATGTTCGACGCTGCTGATGTCCCCGTAGGGACTGATTTGTTGGAGTATTCTGGGTTGCGGAAGGACCTGAATGAACTAAAGCAACTTGCTGCTAGAGGAAAGATGAGGTCCAGTTTTTCTCATCTGATAGCGGATATTCCTGGGGAGGATACTCCAATAAATCCCAAGTGCTCGGCGGGGTCGATTTGTGAGGTTGCTCTGCAACCAGCTGCCGAAGACGAGAGGAACTTTGAGCCGTTTGATGAGAGAGCCCTCAGGTATATAGGCATGTGACGGAATGAAATTGTTGAGGAGTGAATCGTATTCTAAGCACTTGTCTTTCACTCCTGTCCACTGCGTCATTTGAAAAAAGGCTCGCTCTGGTTTTGAGTGAGGATAAGGAACCAATTCCTCAGCCAGCTTGGCTGAAAATAGACCAAGCCGCGATCGGTGACGAAAAGAAGAGGCGCAAGAAGAAGAAGAAGAAGAGGAGAAAAAGAGGAAACGACACCGGTGACGACAAGTACGACTCCGAGCGCAGAAGCAAGCGCAGAAGAAAAGAAGGCATGGACAGTGATGGTATTGGCCTGGACACTGACGCCGACAACGTTGCGAATATGAGCTAGTTGTAAAAGCCACTGTCCTAATTTCTAGCTCCCTATAGCGGCAGTACTTTCACATAGAAGAGAGCATATATAAATCGCTACCTCTAATATTCATCAGGTGCCGTTTAAAACACGAGTTCTGCTCTCTGACAAACTGCCTTATCCGGCAATGGGATGAGTCTTGGTCTTGGAATTGGCCACTCTCTACCTCGCTGTCCGGATGGGTTGCAAGTAGTAGCCCCTCAGCAGTTACTAGTTGAGTACACCCCTTGAAGCCTACCATTGGAGAGCCGCTGGCTGCTGCCAAAAGCTGTCGACAATATTGTCCGTATGCGGATGAAAAGGGCAGAACATCCCTTTTGGATTACTTGTAGAAAGGTTCCTACACTCAATGGAAACGGCCTGCTCACATGCAATAATTCATTTCAGGACTCCACACCCCAGCAAAGATTCGCTATCAACATTCGACCAGTCAGGAGTTCCTGAGCAAAGAGGGTAAACACCTCCTCCTGTGTCAGATGCCATCCAATACGACGACGTGTTGATCCCGTTCGCTGCAGTAACCCAGGGTGGACCACCCATCCAAGCTACTCACCAAACAAATCTTCATAAGCCGCCCCTCATTTTCTCACTCCGCCCTCTTTCCCCCTCAAACAGTATCACCTGAGGAGCTTCTTCCGACCTATCTCGCTCCATACCAGAACAGATCTAGTGCTCTACACTAGCTTCAGTTGATTTGAGGTGGTCTTCATCGACACAGCATCAGCGTCGCCGCCATAACCACAACACCTTCTCACTCCATTCCAGAACACCCACTCCCCACAAGCCCGTTAGAATCGCCTATATGGCATGCGTTGGGGCAAATTGGGGCATCAAAACCGTTGAAATCTGCACCATTATTTCAGTATAGCACCGGGGCCATTAAGGCAAAACACATTGAAATTTGCAAACATTATTCCACATGGCATGGGGCATGCCCCCAAAAACGTGGCTGTACTTGTAAAATAGTAAAATATTAGTACACACACAGATACTTCCTTTTTCCCGTCGTAATGTTTTAACTTGGTGAAGAAGATGGGCGGGGTCGGTTAGTTGAGGGAGGAGAATGAGAGAGGTAGGGAAAGGTGAGAAAGGTAAGGATATTCTGGAATTTAAGAAGAGCATAGACTATTTGGAGAGTTGAATAATCTGTTTGTAGGTTGTAGTTTTAGAGATTCTGTGGAGTCATGGGGAAGGCGAAACCAAAATTTAAAGGGCCGCAGAAGGAGATGACTGCTGAGCAAGCGGAGAAGTTAAGGAAGTGGCATGACGTGGCGTTGAGCTTGAGGAAACCAGGAACAGTAGATTGGAGGGAGGCTGTTGTGTCGAGAACCAGAGTAGAGTACTTTAGGGGAAAGGATATGGCCGAGCACTTGAAGAGTCATACAGCTACAATCGACAACGCCCTTGATGGTAACTACAGATAGAATTTGGCAGAGACTTGAGTGGTTATTTAAAGCACGCTCAGGACTGATAGGCTTATACTGTTCTTATGGATAAGGAATTGATACGGCGTCCATGCCCGTGGACGAGCAGGTTCAACTATTCATGACAGTCATGATTCAGATGGGTCTTGCAATTAGAGCGGACAGGGTAGAGGCAGACAGGACCCCTCGACAAGGAAAGAAAGGATTGATAAAGTGGCCAAAGAAGCTGTTGCAGCTCCCCGGCGAGGTAGGAAATATGTTTGTTCACATCAACGAGAATTAGCGCTTGAATTGCGCGACTAAACTGTGTTCTTGCTGGGTCTTCTTCAACAGGATCAAGTGTGGAATCCAAAGGCGTTCTATATCTGGTCGTTTGCCAGACCAACATCACCCTGGTTGTATTTGGGGTCGATTTCTATCGTATTGTTGGTCGCCGCCGTATGCCTGTATCCTCTCGCTCCGCTGAAGCTTAAGTGGCAAGTGATTTCGGTCTTGTCCGTACTCTTGATCCTCATGTTCGTCCTCATTGCATTGAGGGGGCTTATTTACGCAGTCATCTGGCTCGCAACAGGACGGTACGTCAGTTGCCAACATGAACTTCCACTAGATCCTGGCTTGTGGCTGCCATGTCAACATGCTGACACCAGCAGAAACTCTCTGCAACTTTCTGCAGGCATGTCTGGTTACTTCCACTTTTCTTCGCGGATGTATCCGTGAGAGAATCCTTCTCAGTCTTAATAGCGGAATCAGTCGACGATGATGGAAAACCAGTTGAGAGGTCGCCATTCTGGACTCGCCTTGTTGCGATCGCCGTTGCTGTTGCCGTTGTCCACGCGCTCAGAAGCGTTGCTCCCGATCGAGCTGCTACAGCGAGAAGAGTCAAACGAATGAACCGCTCTGTAATGGAATACTTTGAACTGCTATCAATGGACGACATGGCGAAATTAGGAGGCGCATCAGGAGATTTTGTATCTGAAGCTGATGCCGCGAATATTGATCTTTCAGAAACTCAGCCTGGAGATTTGAACGAGGACGCCACGGGAGGCACGTCCTCCGCTGCAGATGGGGATACACGTGCAAATCCTGACCAGTACAGAGAGGGCGCACCAAATCAACAAATCCACGACGAAGAGCTGTAAATCCGGTTTCATTCGTCCAGCAAAAAGTGAGACCTGTTTGCAGGCAAGACAGAAAACGCGCTTGCTTTGCTCACGGACATTCATGACGTTGGGACGATCTTTTTCAAAGGGAAACCCTATTGTAAGCGCGAATCCTGAGCCCGTCTCCTTAATGCACTGGGATTGGTAGCTTCCAGCAGCTCGAGACTGTTCCTCGGGGCGTCGAACTGCCGAAAAGGTCAGCAGATCACGTGTAGTACATTACACCTCCGCTGAGCCTTGTTGTCGCTTGATTTCCACCCCCTTTAACGCGACTTGTACACGATTATCTCTAACAGAGAGGGAGGCAGTATTTCTGTGACTGAAGCTATCCCACCCAGTGGGTGGGCGCGCACTAACAGCAGAAGAAATCTTCTTTCAACTCACAATCTACTGTAGGCGCTAGAGTCTAAGGGGACCAAAGGGCGGCACAAGATAGTTGTAATATACGGAAGATAAAATTATCTAGAACGTCCCAACTGATTTATAAAACTTCAAACCAACTCCGTCCCTGTGTGTCGTTACCCGCCTGATAAACCGTCGTCCTCTGACCCCCATCCATCTCCCAATAGGAAACGAGGTTCTCTTTAAAATCGGGAAAAATTATAGACGAATATCCATAGCAAACTAAAATCATATAAAACCTGAGAACTCAAACCTCCAACCTTCCAGCAGGGCAAGAAGCTCTCCCAATCAAGACTCTTGAAAGTCTTTCGTGAACCAATTTTAGATTAAAAAAATGACGTACCTCGATTGCAGCTCATCAGCGATATAAAATAAAGCTGGCAAATAACTAATTATGTTTAGACACGCGTCCGTTGAATGGAATCGTCTGTTGATAACTCTATCAGATGAGTTTTTTTTTGTTCCAGCTAAGGTTAGCTGGAGCTTGAGTAGTGTTTCCAAGTACTAGAAATAGAGATGGGCAGGACTAAGTCTAGCGCCTGTCCGTACCGGATTCAATGATAATCCAGTAGTTGCTGTGGTGACATAACCTCATCGTCATCGTCATTTCCTCGGAGACGGCCAAACCCTGAAGGAAATATACACACCGAAGAGGGAGAACGGAGTGTAGCCGGGACTTGGCTGCAGACCGGTCGGTTTAATGAACTACTGTGTCAGCATATCAGAGATTGACGTACACGTTGAAGGAGGAGTTTTGAATAGACTCATGATGGTCATCATCATCCAAAGAAGCAAACATCTTCGGCGGGACTTCTGTACAAGCACTAGGAGGCTAAGTAGTAGTCTGGCTAAAAACCCGCTACGAGGGGGTATTCGGCAATCGTCGCTATTAAACCGACCTGAATTGTCGCATTCAGCCATCTCCTGCACTGAAGGAGGAAAATGCTCCTTGCTGAAGGAGAGATTCCTGCCCATCACCGGACAGGGAAACCGCTAGGAACTGTCGAGGACGACAAGTTTTGGCCAACTATGATCAAATACTTAAGATTGCAGAGAAATTCTTAGTACTTCCTTGCTATTCCTGGTGTTGAGAACTAGCCAGCTTCCTCAGTCCCTGCTCAAATCCCATCGCCATGCCAACCTTCCCACATCGAACACCAATCAAAACAAGGAAACACTTTAGGATTCCAGCTCTCCCTCCCCATCCTAAATAGTCCTCCATATACTAAATATAGAAAATATAGTACTCAAAAATAGATCGATCAAATCCGTAATTGTCTATTAAGCAGCATCTGATTCGCCAAACAGATAAAAATACAAATAAGCCCATTTGGATTTTGTTCAAAATAACAAAGAAAAAATGGCCATCTATCTCTGCAAAATAGTCTTAGCCAAGTTTCTATTGATATTCGATTCCCCCTTCCCCCCGATTTTTGCCTTCTCAGCTTCGGCAAATGTTCCGCACTAGCAGCACCTTTTGGCCTCACAAAGCTGGGCAAAGGTCCCGAGTGGAACATTTGCCAAGGTGGAATCATGTACCTGAAAATGGCCAGCCAAAAGTAAAACACACAAAGGGGGTATATTTTAGTCTACTACAGTATTCTAATATGCATTTATCTAAGGGGTATATAAAAACTATACTCTCAAATTAAACTTGAATAGAGCGTCTCCATACCCCTCTCCCTTTACGTGAGCTAAATTTGCAAATGGATTGTTAGCCGTTCTCACAGGGGGTAAATTAATTTTTAGGTCATTAGGGTAACGAGGATTTGTGGAGTTGGGAGTTAGTGGTCGTGGTCCCTGTGACAGAAGAGGGTTTGGAAGATCTCTAATCGTTATTAGGGAGGAACGGGGGCTTTGGTTTGGGTGTGTGTAGTGAGAAGGGAAGAGTGTGGGTTTTTTTCTTCTCTTTTCTTTCCTTTCTAGGAGAGTATGTGATTCTTTACCCTGTATCGTTAATCATGAATGGTAGTGGAGAATCCGGATATGGATCGAGCTCTGGTGGGACTGGTGACGATGATGAGGAACCTGGGGTTTTCATGCGCCAGAGGGGTTTGATGGATGAAGTTTTTGAGGAGGCTAAGGCCCAGGTGCAGTTGATGTTACCCACAGCATTGGTGTATGCTTCGTCCGTTCTGCTCTGGCTGGTGTCCTTTGCGGTGTTGGGAAGGCTAGGAGAAAAGCAGCTTGCTGGCGCGTCGCTTGGAATGACTTTGTCGAATCTTTTCGGGAATGTGGTTACTCTAGGGCTCTCTTCGGCATTGGATATCCATCTAACTCAGGTTTGTACAGTGCACCCCGCCCCGTCCGACTGTATTGGGCTGGTTACTGATGACAGAGCTTGATTGTGCTCGGACATGTTCCAGGCGCACGGTGCAAGGCAGATCAGATCTATGCAAGCCGCACTTCAACGTGGTATGCTGGTTTTGACCATCGCTTGCGGATGCCTTTCAATCATCCTGTTCAATGGGGAAAGGATCCTGCTTTTGGCAAAGCAAGATCCCGAGCTAGCGAAAATTGGAGGTGCGGGGAACACGATTCACTAAACAGGTCCTTCGGCAGCGCATAAGAGCCAGCAAAAAAATTCTAATCTGGCGTGTTTGGGATCGATAGGCACGATTATGAAGTGGACGTGCATCGCCATCTGGCCAATGACTATGTTCGACATCGTCAAGCGTTATTTTCAAGCTATGTCACGGCTTCGACCTGCCCTAGTGACAACTCTGTTTGCGCTGGTCGTTACGATCCTGTCAAACTTCCTCCTCGTGTTTGTTAAGGGATATGGAGTCAACGGCGTCGGAGCGAGCCTTTTCCTTGGCAATTTGTCTATGTTTTTAACGATATTTGCGTATTACTGTTACAGTGAAGTGCCAGATACTTGGTGGCAGCTTTCTGATGAGGCCTTTGAAAGATGGCAGAACTTTCTGTCCCTCGCGTTCCCTTCATTGGTGAGCGCGACCAAGTGCAAGCATTTCCTCTCCTTCAACGGGTTTTTTGTCCTGACCACCTCCGAATCCCGGCAGGTTATGATGTTCTTCGAGTGGGGTTCTTTTGAAGTTGGGCTGCTCATAATCAGCTATCTCGGTCCGGAGACAATAGCCACCCAGACGATTCTCATGAACGCGGCCTATTTGCTCTTCACGATACCAGCGGGCGTTTCGACTGCGGCAGTTACCAGAGTAGGAAACCACCTTGGCGCCGGGGATGGTAGGGCTGCTGCAATCGCAAGCAACGTGTGCGGTGTCCTTGCGGGTCTGTCAGGCATTGTAGCCGCAGCCTTGCTTACCTTCACCCGAAATTACTGGCCTTACATTTACACCAATGATGAGTCCCTCCTAGCGGCCGTCATAGAGGTGAGTTGACGGGCTTGGCCGCGCAACATGTAGTATCCCTGCCAACTGATCAAGGAGTATTTTCTTTGCAAGTGTAGGTATCACCGTGGCTTGCGATATTTGAGCTTACGGATAACATCCAGACAACCCTAGGTGCTGCGGTGAAAGGCACAGGAAGGCCACACTTGGGCGCCATCCTCACCGCTATTGGTTTTTGGGTGATCTCCGTGCCTCTGGGATCGTATATCTCGATAACGCAAAAGACAGTTGCGGGAATATGGCAAGGATTCCTCTACGGAGAAATAGTGTTGATCTCATCGTACGTATACGCCTTGTATGTAACGGATTGGCAACTGATGGTCGAGAAAGCGCAGCATCTCGTATTATCGGATACCAAGAGTCGGGATCCGCTCTTGAAACGTGCGAATGCCATTCCTCCTAGTCCCATTCCGGAGACAATCTTTGTGTAATAGAATCGTCGACCGCAACTAATTTTTATAACACGAATAAACATGTTAGTAAACGCGATGCGCGACTACAGCAGACAGAGGAAAAAAAAAAACAGGAAGCAAACTCGCATTGTAGAACCACACAGTTGACAGCTTCGCTCATGCGCGCCTTCTGCGGAGTGCAGCTGCGTTTGACAGAGCTCCCGGAATACTCTAGTTTGGCACCGGGTCAGCGCACTCTTCTACAGTCCTCGTAGCAAATGGGATCTCCTGCACAACCCCCTTGACACCGTTCTGCGCCTGTACTTGAAGACCTGCACCTCCAAACTGGGGAGACAAAACCCTTTTAGAATATGAGGCATCCTGGACAAGTTGCTGCTACCCTACCTTTCGTCTTATATAGGCGAGGCCGATCCCTTTACCATCGTCAGCAGCTATGCAGCTGGTGACGACGCCAGCCCTGTTATCTCCAGCGAACAGTTTCTCTCCCACGGGAACGGGCTCGGAGAATTCGACACCGTACAAGTTCTGTTTTACACCGTCGTACGTTTTCAACTTTGCGATGGTCTCCTGTCCTATGTAGCATCCTTTAATGAAGCTGACCTGGAGTGTATGGGGAGGTGCAACGGTCAGCGAGAACTCGGAGGACGCGGTTAACAAACTTCTGTAGAAGGGAACTCAACAGTTTTCCAGAGTCCAGCTTCCAGAGGATTGAAATCCTCAGTGAGTTCTTTTCCTACGAGTGGACGCCCATCGAGGATCCTACAGCAGAACACTCGAGGTAAGATGTTTTCGTTGTTGCAGGCATCGTTAGAAGATTCCCGGTTACCTGCGTAGATCCCATTCATTTTCGTTGATCTCATTCCCAAACCCAGACTTGGTCAGAAAGCTGACAATTTTGCGCGCCTGATCTTTTTCGGCGAGTACCGTGAAGCCGTCAAGAGTAAGTCCACTGCCGTGTATGATCGTGACGCTCGTATCGTCTATTTGAGTTTGCGTAAAGCACCCGCGTTCGGGTGTGAGCACGTCTTGGTCGGAAAGTATTGAAAGGTCTCCAAAAACCGAAATCGCTGAGAGCTTGTCCGAGCGATTATCAATAGCGACCTTATCGCGCGGAAAGATGTACCTTTTGAAAATGGTCCAGGGTGAACAGTTAGCCTCCTCTGAGCTCCTCCACACGGCTGAAGAGAGTTGCGCTCAGCATCTTCAGCGGAACAGAATCGTACATATCAAAAAGCGAGTAGAGCGAATCGGCGCTTTCTCCCGAGAATAGGAGGCTCAAGCTATCTTCGCCAGCCAAGACGGTGAGTAGTTCAAGAGTCCGGCCAGTCTGGTTGGTCACGGTTGTCAATTGAGTCTGGCCGGGTTTCAACGCCTCGATGTTGTTCGTACTCAGATTATGCAGAAACCGCACCCGATCGGCTCCCGATATCTCGATGAATCCAGGATTCGAGTCCTCGAAAACCGCATTCTGCGTCGTCACATCGGAGCCCATCGAGGTACGCCACACCGTCGAGCGGACTCTGCTTGACGATTTAAACCGTCTCCGCTCGCATCTGAACTTCTCATTGCCACAGAACAACGAACGAGAATTCGATAGCAAAGGAGAGACGAATGCCATACTTGAGACCTTCGTAGCTTCCACAAGCTAATGACCTTATCTCCCTCTCTACCAGCAGTCCCTCAGACGGCACAGATACCTTTTCGATCCCTAACCACATCTGTTAAACATATCTCCCGTAATCTAATTACCTCCGAATTCAGAGAAGCCAACAGCAGTCCAATGAACTTCAACAAAATTATCCTGCGACAGACCCTCTAACCAATAAACGGATCTAAGAAAATCAAACACCGAATAGAACAATGAGAATCAGCGGAGACCTCCAGTTTCTACACAATTACGCAAAAGCAAAAATAAAAAAGCGTAATTATCTGACAGACAATTCTGCTATCTTGAAATTCATAAATAAACAGACACAATATTAAAGCCGAAATCCATCCGAGCTTGAAATGCTTTAATAATTAGACATAAAACAGCGCCAGCAGAATCCTAGTGGTCCAAATTATTAAAGTAAAACAAGGAAACCGACCGGCGAACCAATTTATCCGTTCGTTTTTCAGATTCGATCCAAAAACTACGCAAATACATATTCACGGAACATCTACCATTTACGATAATAACGAACGTACTACCCTAATAAAGAATAAAGCAATGCATAATAAGAACAAAGTCCGGAAAAGATTTACACAAAGCAGATAAATATATCTAGATTAAGAATACTTTTTAAACCCAAAGATCCTCAGAAGATTCTTAAAAATCTTTAATATCCTATTTTAAGATCGGTTTCAGCAATAAAATTTTCTTAAAAGATATTCTTGGCCTACAATGTGCCTAAATTGTTCTTAATGAAGGTTTGGCCATGGTCGTGAGCTGGGGATTTCTATTTTGTGGTTGTTTTGATGGCGACGAGGGTTTGTCATGAAAAGGTCTTCTCTTCGATGGGTCATTTTTTCTCTTCTCTTTTCTTGTGGAACTGATTTTCTGGTATATGAACTCTGCGCGGTTAAGCTCTTTCCGGGGCAAGTCTGTTGGGAGAGGGAAGAGAGAGAGGATCAGGGTTTATTTGGGATTGAATCGAGAGATTAGGCGCGTTTTTTTGCCAAATTTGGATTGTTGAAAGCGAAGTTGAGATCCAAAATGTCTGTTTGTTTTGTCGGAGGGTTTGGGTTGGGAAGCGCGCTAAGGGCGCCGAGGTTGTCCTCCCATCGGAGTAGAACGATGCTGACGCGAGCGAGTTTGTCTGTAGAGGTTGAAACGGCGACTGTTTTGCCGATTAAGAAGATTTCCGGCGAGGTAGACTGTGACTGAAGGATCAATTCTAGTGGTTCCTCCGGCGGCGGATGAGACCCAGCAGGGGGCGTGCCGGCTAGCCGTTCAGCGCAGTGTTAGCGTTGCTAACTAGAAACTTTCCTGATGCTATTGTTTGTGTGGTTTGCAGGTCACGCTGCCGGGATCTAAATCCTTGTCGAACCGAATGCTGCTGTTGTCGGCTCTGGCTGAAGGCAAAACGGATGTCCTCAACTTATTGCACTCAGATGATATCACGTACATGCTTGGTGCGCTTACTGCGCTTGGCATTCCGTACGAGTACAACCAGGACGATAAGAAGGTTACAGTGGATGGGTGTGGGGGAAAAATCCCCAGCGAAGGAGCTGAGCTTTTCTTGGGAAACGCTGGCACGGCCATGCGCCCGTTGACCGCAGCTCTCTGTGTTGGAAACGGAAAGTACGTCAATACGAGCCTATGGATTTTTACAGTTTCATGCGAATGCCTGTTCCCTATCTTCCTGACCTGGCTTTTCCCGGCTCAGGTTCATCCTCGATGGCACCGCGAGAATGAGAGAAAGACCAATTATTGACCTCGTCGATGCTCTTCAACAGCTGAACGTTGATATTACTTGCAGCGACACCGGGTGTCCACCAGTCGTTATTAATGCGAGTGGCATCCCGGGAGGCAGGACCAAGGTATCGCTCCGTTCCTCTTCTCCTCACGCGCTGAGCCATATGCGATTTCTCGCAGAGCCAGTTGTCTCAAGCGGCTTTTCTGCTTATCGCGCTCCAGGTCAGCGGCAAGATTTCGTCCCAGTATCTTTCCGCGCTCCTCATGGCGTCGCCTTATGCAAAGAGTGACGTTGAGATCGAGATAACTGACACACTTGTGTCTGTTCCTTACGTGCTGATGACGATCAAGCTCATGGAACGTTTTGGAGTGGTTGTGGAAAATCTTGATAACAAAGTGTTCAAGGTTGCTGGAAACCAAATGTACAAGGCACCAGGGAGAGCGTTTGTTGAAGGTGATGCTTCGTCAGCGTCCTACTTTCTCGGAGGTGGAGCAATTACTGGCGGTCCCGTGACGGTCGTTGGATGCGGTAAGACGTCTCTGCAGGGCGACGTTGAGTTTGCCAATGTTCTTGGATTGATGGGCGCCAAGGTGAGTTCTTGGAGAGCGCACTCCGCGAGCACCGCAGCTAGCTTATGGTGTAAGTGGTGGTACATTTACAGGTCGAATGGTTTGACGAGAAGATCACAGTTAGCCGCCCGGAAGGTACAACACTCAAGGGCATCGATGTCGATTGCGGGGACATCCCGGACGCGGCAATGACACTTGCGGTAATCGCATTGTTTGCAGAAGGCAAGACGGCAATCAGAAACGTGTACAACTGGAGAGTGAAGGAAACCGAAAGGATGAAGGCGATCGTAACCGAGCTGAGGAAACTTGGTGCTACAGTGGAAGAGGGCCACGACTATTGCGTGATTGAGCCTCCAGCGGTAAGCTGCTGCTTTGGTAGCGCCAAAGAAGCTGTCACTCTTTTTTCCGCACGCTGACCTGCTAGGTTGATTTCCTGTTTTACCTTCTAGAAACTCAACGAAGCGAGCATTGACACGTACGATGATCATCGCATGGCCATGGCGTTCTCACTTGCAGCATGCGGTTCCGTACCCGTGGTGATCAACGACCCAAAATGTACTGCAAAAACTTTCCCAACTTACTTTGACGAGCTGCAAAAATTGATCCAGGAGTAAAAACCCAGTTCACTTGTTCTTCCAGTCCGGCTTTTGCCCTGATCGCGTTGCCCTTCCTTTTTTTCCCTCGTTCGAGCAAACAAATCGGTGATGTGAGGCCTGCCCGTGCTTGCGAATGCCGTAACCGGGAGAGCTCGCGGGATAATGTGTCGGCATCCATTCGCGGTTGAACAGAGCCTGCCCTCGTCCACTACGAAAACAGTTCATCGACGCCCGCCGGGAGCTGAAAGTACGAGTCGATCTCTTCGACATCGCTGATAGACTTCAGACTCCACTTCGGATTTCTGTCCTTATCAATTAGAGCGGCCCGGATGCCCTCATAAAAATCTCCGCCTCCACTCTGCGTCACCAAGTTGGCTACTAGAGCAAACTCCATCTCAAAGCACTCTCTCAGGGTGCTCTGGGATCCTCTCTTCTGTGCTTCAAGGGCCAACTTGAGCGACACTGGGTTTGCTTTTGTCATCGAATCGATGGCTTCCTCTGCGAACTCCAAAGCCTCACCACCATTGGCCTTCAGTTTCTCAAGTTCTTCCAGAATCTCTTCCACTGTATCTTTTCCAAAGCAGCTTTCTATGTTCTCTATATTTGGGTAGTTTCCGATGGGGGCGACCGCCTCCGTACACTCTTCCAAAGCTAGAGTCACGGTTTTAGGCTCGAACTCCCTCGTGTTGATTACCTCGGACAGTCTTCTCTCCAAACCATCCAGGAGAGAAGTAGGCACGTAGTGCGTCGCAACGCCAGCAGCCACAGCTGCAGCTCCGTTGAGTCTAGCGCCTGTCAAAGCAAGGTATCTGTACAGGCCACAGTCGAGAAAAAGACAAATCTCAGTACTGGTGGTTGAGTCCATTCTAGCGGCTCCCTAGGTTTGGTTTTCGAATGTACTAACCTTCCAATTTGTTTTGGCAGCCTTGGAAGGAAATACGAAGCTCCGATGTCCGGTATAAGTCCAATGTTGCACTCGGGCATGGCAAAAACAGTGGACTCTGACGCGACTCGATAGGATCCATGCACGCTTATGCCCGCTCCGCCGCCCATACAGATCCCTTCAATGAATGAAATCTGTTTCGTGGTCTTGAGACTGCCTAGGAGGTAGTCCAAGTGGAATTCGTGCCTGAAAACGTCAAGAGCTTCTTCAAACAGGCCATCTTTACAAGCCAGCGCAACTTTCCGCGCGTCACCGCCGGCGCAGAAAGCCTTTGGCGTTGTCGATCGCATAATAACTTTCGGAGAAGAAGAAGGATAAGACAACCTTCGGGTGTCGGTGCTCCTCGTGATCAAAGAACCGTCAGAGTTTCCTTACCCGCAGAGACCAAATCAGATTCATCGAAGCGGGAGACCCTTTCAAACACTCTCTTGCACATTGATGTGCTCAGAGCGTTAAGAGCTTTGGGCCTGTTCAAAAGAAGCGTCCTGGCATTGCTCCTGTTAGGCGTTGCCACCCGCTCAAGAACCTCGGCCGTCCCATCGACATCGAAAGCCGTTGACCCGTCCTCCAAAACCTCTTCAACCGGGAAAACCGTCGAACTCGACATCCAGCGCCTCGGTGAAAGCCTCCTCCTGCAGTGTCCAACAACGACAGGATGAATGCTCATCCCACAAGTATTAAATACAAAACCAAGCTCTCTCAATCTCGCCACAGCGCTTTTACTTGATCATAGGTCCTTCAAAAGCCATACAAAAAGAAGCCCTAACAAGTCAAAGTCGATCCAGTATTCAATCCCTTTGCTAGCATCCTCATCCGTTCATTGATCCTTCCATACATCCTCACTCTACATCATATCATCTTCTTCGTCAGCCTCCATATCGTCGGCAATGAGACACGAGGGTGTGGCCAAAAAAACCAGATCGGATCGATGCAAGAGAGATTATGATCAAGTATCGGCTCAACGTATCCTCTCTAGAACATGATAGCATAGGTTAAACATACCGCCCTAGTTTGGAAGCAGGTGTGTTAAAGCCAGATCCGATCGATTCACTGGTTCGGATCTGGATGGACGAGTCAGATATGCTTCGCCGGGATCTGCTGAACAATCTTCTCTGATCGGCTGAGCGGATTGGATTGGGCTGGAAACAACCCTCTTGAGACCTTGGACGATCAGTGAACCTGAAGCGGTGTTCGTTTAGTCCAAGAAGCAATATGTTCACCACCGCGAATCTAAGAGAGAGATCCCGTCTTTTGGAATCAGCTCCAACGTATCCTCTCCTGTTCGATGAGTTTATTACCTGAGCAGATTGCGTTAGGCTGGAAAGCTTTACTAAGCGACCCGACTGCCAGAACAGATCCAAGCTCCTGTTCAGGTTCTGAGGAATCAACTGAGCAAATCCTCTTGAAGTACCTGAACACAGGCGATGCTACACTCTACGCCTCGTGACCTGGCATGGACCGTACCAGTTTGTTCCATTCATCATCGAGTGCTTTGGCTTAGTTGGTAACACAGCTCTCCTTGGCTTCGTGCTGTCTCTTTCGGGAGCGACCCAGGGAGTCTTGGTAGCCTCCCCACGGAGATGTCTTTGAGTCTCTGGAGTTCAAACGCGGCTTTATTGCTGGACGCGCGTCCTCAAGTGTCTTATTTCTAGCTTCTCGCGGTGGCTAGGCTATGGGATGCTGTTCGAGGCGAATGACTCGCTCAGTCACTGTGAGCGATGTGCTGAGCGACACTAATTCATCGGTCGCTGGTTCAATGCGACGACTAAAGGAGTCTCAGTACGTTATGGCGACGACTCCTCCAACCCTTACGGGACTCTGCGTCGTGTCTCTGGTTTGGTACCAAGCGGAGGGAGGGGGGGAAAGAGAGCTACCCACCCACCTGGACTGATAAAAAAAACGTTGCAGATTGACCCAGTAGCCTGAGTCAACATCAATTCACACCTCTTCAACCCAACAGCAGACACTAGTAGCGTTCAACAGAACGGTTGAGAAAGAAGGCGTTTCAGATACTGTACCGAGCGGAGGGAGGGGGGGAAAGAGAGCTACCCATCCACCTGGACTGATAAAAAAAACGCGTTGCAGATTGACCCAGTAGCCTGAGTCAACATCAATTCATACCCTCTTCAACCCAACAGCAGACACTAGTAGCGCTCAACAGAACGGTTGAGAAAGAAGGCGTTTCAGATACTGTACCGAGCGGAGGGAGGGGGGGAAAGAGAGCTACCCACCCACCTGGACTGATAAAAAAAAGCGTTGCATATTGACCCAGTAGCCTGAGTCAACATCAATTCATACCCTCTTCAACCCAACAGCAGACACTAGTAGCGCTCAACAGAACGGTTGAGTAAGGCGTTTCAGATACTATACCGAGCGGAGGGAGGGGGGGGAAGAGAGCTACCCACCCACCTGGACTAATAAAAAAAGCGCTGCAGATTGACCCAGTAGCCTGAGTCAACATCAATTCACACCCTCTTCAACCCAACAGCAGACACTAGTAACGCTCAACAGAACGGTTGAGAAAGAAGGCGTTTCAGATACTGTACCGAGCGGAGGGAGGAGGGGAAAGAGAGCTACCCACCCAACTGGACTGATAAAAAAAGCGTTGCAGATTGACCCAGTAGCCTGAGTCAACATCGATTCACACCCTCTTCAACCCAACAGCAGACACTAGTAGCGTTCAACAGAACGGTTGAGAAAGAAGGCGTTTCAGATACTGTACCGAGCGGAGGGAGGGGGGGAAAGAGAGCCACCCACCCACCTCGACTGATAAAAAAAGCGTTGCAGATTGACCCAGTAGCCTGAGTCAACATCCATTCACGCCCTCTTCAACCCAACAGCAGACACTAGTACCGCTCAACAGAAAGGTTGAGGAAAAAGGCGTTTCAGATACTTCGTCAGCGTCCTACTTTCTCGGAGGTGGAGCAATTACTGGCGGTCCCGTGACGGTCGTTGGATGCGGTAAGACGTCTCTGCAGGGCGACGTTGAGTTTGCCAATGTTCTTGGATTGATGGGCGCCAAGGTGAGTTCTTGGAGAGCGCACTCCGCGAGCACCGCAGCTAGCTTATGGTGTAAGCGGTGGTACATTTACAGGTCGAATGGTTTGACGAGAAGATCACTGTTAGCCGCCCGGAAGGTACAACACTCAAGGGCATCGATGTCGATTGCGGGGACATCCCGGACGCGGCAATGACACTTGCGGTAATCGCATTGTTGCAGAAGGCAAGACGGCAATCAGAAACGTGTACAACTGGAGAGTGAAGGAAACCGAAAGGATGAAGGCGATCGTAACCGAGCTGAGGAAACTTGGTGCTACAGTGGAAGAGGGCCACGACTATTGCGTGATTGAGCCTCCAGCGGTAAGCTGCTGCTTTGGTTGCGCCAAAGAAGCTGTCACTCTTTTTTCCGCACGCTGACCTGCTAGGTTGATTTCCTGTTTTACCTTCTAGAAACTCAACGAAGCGAGCATTGACACGTACGATGATCATCGCATGGCCATGGCGTTCTCACTTGCAGCATGCGGTTCCGTACCCGTGGTGATCAACGACCCAAAATGTACTGCAAAAACTTTCCCAACTTACTTTGACGAGCTGCAAAAATTGATCCAGGGGAGTAAAAACCCAGTTCACTTGTTCTTCCAGTCCGGCTTTTGCCCTGATCGTGTTGCCCTTCCTTTTTTTCCCTCGTTCGAACAAACAAATCGGTGATGTGAGGCCTGCCCGTGCTTGCGAATGCCGTAACCGGGAGAGCTCGCGGGATAATGTGTTGGCATCCATTCGCGGTTGAACAGAGCCTGCCCTCGTCCACTACGAAAACAGTTCATCGACGCCCGCCGGGAGCTGAAAGTACGAGTCGATCTCTTCGACATCGCTGATAGACTTCAGACTCCACTTCGGATTTCTGTCCTTATCAATTAGAGCGGCCCGGATGCCCTCATAAAAATCTCCGCCTCCACTCTGCGTCACCAAGTTGGCTACTAGAGCAAACTCCATCTCAAAGCACTCTCTCAGGGTGCTCTGGGATCCTCTCTTCTGTGCTTCAAGGGCCAACTTGAGCGACACTGGGTTTGCTTTTGTCATCGAATCGATGGCTTCCTCTGCGAACTCCAAAGCCTCACCACCATTGGCCTTCAGTTTCTCAAGTTCTTCCAGAATCTCTTCCACTGTATCTTTTCCAAAGCAGCTTTCTATGTTCTCTATATTTGGGTAGTTTCCGATGGGGGCGACCGCCTCCGTACACTCTTCCAAAGCTAGAGTCACGGTTTTAGGCTCGAACTCCCTCGTGTTGATTACCTCGGACAGTCTTCTCTCCAAACCATCCAGGAGAGAAGTAGGCACGTAGTGCGTCGCAACGCCAGCAGCCACAGCTGCAGCTCCGTTGAGTCTAGCGCCTGTCAAAGCAAGGTATCTGTACAGGCCACAGTCGAGAAAAAGACAAATCTCAGTACTGGTGGTTGAGTCCATTCTAGCGGCTCCCTAGGTTTGGTTTTCGAATGTGCTAACCTTCCAATTTGTTTTGGCAGCCTTGGAAGGAAATACGAAGCTCCGATGTCCGGTATAAGTCCAATGTTGCACTCGGGCATGGCAAAAACAGTGGACTCTGACGCGACTCGATAGGATCCATGCACGCTTATGCCCGCTCCGCCGCCCATACAGATCCCTTCAATGAATGAAATCTGTTTCGTGGTCTTGAGACTGCCGAGGAGGTAGTCCATGTGGTATTCGTGCCTGAAAAAGTCAAGAGCTTCTTCAAACAGGCCATTTCTACAAGCCAGCGCAACTTTCCGCACGTCACCGCCGGCGCAGAAAGCCTTTGGCGTTGTCGATCGCATAATAACTTTCGGAGAAGAAGAAGGATAAGACAACCTTCAGGTGTCGGTGCTCCTCGTGATCAAAGAACCGTCAGAGTTTCCTTACCCGCAGAGACCAAATCAGATTCATCGAAGCGGGAGACCCTTTCAAACACTCTCTTGCACATTGATGTGCTCAGAGCGTTAAGAGCTTTGGGCCTGTTCAAAAGAAGCGTCCTGGCATTACTCCTGTTAGGCGTTGCCACCCGCTCAAGAACCTCGGCCGTCCCATCGACATCGAAAGCCGTTGACCCGTCCTCCAAAACCTCTTCAACCGGTAAAACCGTCGAACTCGACATCCAGCGCCTCGATGAAAGCCTCCTCCTGCAGTGTCCAACAACGACAGGATGAATGCTCATCCCACAAGTATTAAATACAAAACCAAGCTCTCTCAATCTCGCCACAGCGCTTTTACTTGATCATAGGTCCTTCAAAAGCCATACAAAAAGAAGCCCTAACAAGTCAAAGTCGATCCAGTATTCAATCCCTTTGCTAGCATCCTCATCCGTTCATTGATCCTTCCATACATCCTCACTCTACATCATATCATCTTCTTCGTCAGCCTCCATATCGTCGGCAATGAGACACGAGGGTGTGGCCAAAAAAAACCAGATCGGATCGATGCAAGAGAGATTATGATCAAGTATCGGCTCAACGTATCCTCTCTAGAACATGATAGCATAGGTTAAACATACCGCCCTAGTTTGGAAGCAGGTGTGTTAAAGCCAGATCCGATCGATTCACTGGTTCGGATCTGGATGGACGAGTCAGATATGCTTCGCCGGGATCTGCTGAACAAGCTTCTCTGATCGGCTGAGCGGATTGGATTGGGCTGGAAACAACCCTCTTGAGACCTTGGACGATCAGTGAACCTGAAGCGGTGTTCGTTTAGTCCAAGAAGCAATATGTTCACCACCGCGAATCTAAGAGAGAGATCCCGTCTTTTGGAATCAGCTCCAACGTATCCTCTCCTGTTCGATGAGTTATTGCCTGAGCAGATTGCGTTAGGCCGGAAAGCTTTACTAAGCGACCCGACTGCCAGAACAGATCCAAGCTCCTGTTCAGGTTCTGAGGAATCAACTGAGCAAATCCTCTTGAAGTACCTGAACACAGGCGATGCTACACTCTACGCCTCGTGACCTGGCATGGGGCGTACCAGTTTGTTCCATTCAGCATCGAGTGCTTTGGCTTAGTTGGTAACACAGCTCTCTTTGGCTTCGTGCTGTCTCTTTTCGGGAGCGACCCAGGGAGTCTTGGTAGCCTCCCCACGGAGATGTCTTTGAGTCTCTGGAGTTCAAACGCGGCTTTATTGCTGGACGCGCGTCCTCAAGTGTCTTATTTCTAGCTTCTCGCGGTGGCTAGGCTATGGGATGCTGTTCGAGGCGAATGACTGGCTCAGTCACTGTGAGCGATGTGCTGAGCGACACTAATTCATCGGTCGCTGGTTCAATGCGACGACTAAAGGAGTCTCAGTACGTTATGGCGACGACTCCTCCAACCCTTACGGGACTCTGCGTCGTGTCTCTGGTTTGTGCCGCTGATCATAAAGTGCCTTTGGGTTGTTAGACAGTGTTGCTTCTCGCTGGCTTCATCGCGTTTTTCACGATGCCCCCTAGCCGTCTTGACAGCCTCCTCACGGAGCTGTCTCTGACTCCCTGGTGTTCGAATCGAAATGTTGCTTTGTTGCTGGACACGCGTCATCAGTGTCTCCCTTTCCTCTCGTCAGAGTGGACGGGTTCTGATGCTGTTAATAGGAGTTTGGTCCTTGAGGATGATGAGGAGGAAGAGAATCGGAGAGGAGGACTGAGGAGTGTGGGAGAGATTTGGTATTGAGTGGGGAGGAGGGAGAGAGATTTGGTGGGAGAGATTTGGTATTGAGTGGGGAGGAGGGAGAGAGATTTGGTATTGAGTTGGGAGGAGGGAAGGAGTACTTTGGGTTTTGAGAGGGTTGGTATTGTTGGATGAAGGTATTTGTTGTGAATTGGTAGTTGATAAGATGGGGGTTGATGATGGTGAAGAGGAGGTGAAGGAGAGGGTAGGTGAAGGGAGTGGTGGGGAGGAGAGTGGTGGTGAGTCTGGTAGTGGAGAGGAGAAGGGGAAGGAAGAGGATGAGGAGGAGGAGGGGGAAGAGGAAGAAGAAGAAGACGAGGAAGAAGAGGATGACAACAAGGATGAGGAAGATGAGGATGATGGTGAAGAACAAGAAGAGGATGAAGAGGAGGATGACGAGGAGGAGGACGACGATGACGACGAAGGTGATGATGATGATAAGGAGGGAGACCAGGGTGGTGATGATGATGATAAGGAGGGAGACCAGGGTGGTGGTGATGATGATGATAAGGAGGGAGAGCAAGAGGGGGATGAGGAAGATGAAGGGGATGAGGAGGATGAGGAGGACGTGGAGGATGAGGAGGATGAGGAGGATGAGGAGGGTGAGGAGGATGAGGAGGGTGAGGAGGATGAGGAGGGTGAGGAGGATGAGGAGGATGAGGAAGAGGAGGAGGACGACGACGCGGACGAAGAGGATGATGATGAGGATGAGGAATCTAGGAAAGAGTCTGGAGCGGATGGGGAGGATGAGGGAGAAAACGATGAGGATGGGGAAGAGGAGGATGCCGAGGGAGAAGAAGGTGAGGAAGATGACGACAAGGACGAGGACCAAGGGGACAAGGATGATGACGAAGAAGATCAGGAGGAGAGGGATGATGATGATGAGGAGCAGGGGGATAATGACGACGAGGAGGAGCAGGATAAGGACGCTGAAGATGAGGAGGCAGGGGACAAAGACGACGAGGATGAAGAGGATGAGCAGGTCGAGGATAGGGACGACGAGGAAGAGGAGCGAGAGATTAAGGACGACGAGGATGAAGGCGAGGAGGGGGAAGAAGTGGAGGATGATGATATGGAGAAGCGACAGAGCGAAGTCGAGGACGGTGAGAACGAACAGGATGATGAACGGGATGACGATGAGATGCAAGAGGACAGTGAGCTCGATGCGTCACCTAAGAGGGGGGATGAGGTGGGAAAGAGCGCTGAGGATCGAACCGGAAAAGGGAAGAATAGGAATACTGGTGGAAATGGAGGGACGAAGCGAAAACTTGAAAGAGAAATCTCTCCTGAACACGGTCGAAAGTCCAAGAAGGTTGACAAGAAAATAGACGAGGATGCTAAAGCACAAGATGAAGATATAGACGAAGGGGATACCGAGGAGCTCGCTGAGCTCGCTGAGAACGATGCGCAAGCGGAACTGGAACGGCACCGAACTTCAGAAGATAGGATGGACGCAGATGCAATAGCAGAAAAGCCATCTCAAGGGGACGACCCCTCAATGCTAGAAAGTCAAGCAAGCACGGAATCTATGCCTCCGTCCCCGCCACCTTCGCCACCACCTTCCCCGCTGAAAATGAAACGGTTCGAATTCGATGGAAGCGACAACCTCACTGCGGAGGAACGGATTGAGGCGGTAACAAGTTGGCAAAGACAGCACGTATCGTCCTACTGTGCAACTTTGAAAGGTCACCATCTGCACCTGAAGAAACTCATGCGAAAGAAGACTCAACGCCTAAGAGAGAGAGATCGACTGGAAACCGAAGCCGTTCGAGTAGCTCGCGGCCAAGTCGACGGACGATGTAGCAAATACCGAATGCCACTGGCAGCTTTCATGCCTTCTCGCCCACCGAAAAGTCAAACACCAGCTAAATTACCAAAAGTAGACTGACAAACGCGCGAAAGCAAAAAGCATTCTGCGTCCAAGAAGTGACGATGTACCGTATCTATTAAACGTCAATACCTAACATTTCAAAGCTCGTTCCGGAGGAGGAGATACTCATGGCCGAGAAAGAACTGAAATAGTCTAGTGAAATCAACCTGGAGAGCCGTGACACACCAGTAGCCTGAGTCAGCATCAATTCACATGACCCCAACCCAACAGCAGACGCTATTTGCATTCAGGAGAACGGTGGAGGGAGAAGGCGATTCAGATAATGTACGGAGCGGAGGGAGGGGGGGAAAGAGAGCTACCCATCCACCTGGACTGATAAAAAAAGCGTTACAGACCGAACCATTTAATCTGAGTCAACATCAATTCACACCCTCTTCAACCCAACAGCAGACGCTACTAGCGCTCAACGGTTGAGGAAGAAAGCGCTTCAGATACTGTACGGAGCGGAGGCAGGGGGGGGAAAGAGAGCTACCCATCCACCTGGACTGATAAAAAAAAGCGTCGCAGATTGACCCAGTAGCCTGAGTCAACATCAATTCATACCTTCTTCAACCCAACAGCAGACACAAGTAGCGCTCAACAGAACGGTTGAGAAAGACGGCGTTTCAGATACTGTACGAGCCATCCACCTGGACTGATAAAAAAAACGTTGCAGATTGACCCAGTAGCCTGAGTCAACATCAATTCATACCCTCTTCAACCCAACAGCATCACTAGTAGCGCTCAACAGAACGGTTGAGAAAGAAGGCGTTTCAGATACTGTACCGAGCGGAGGGAGGGGGGGAAAGAGAGCTACCCACCCACCTGGACTGATAAAAAAAACGTTGCAGATTGACCCAGTAGCCTGAGTCAACATCAATTCACACCCTCTTCAACCCAACAGCAGACACTAGTAGCGCTCAACAGAACGGTTGAGGAAGAAGGCGTTTCAGATACTGTACGGATGGAGATGGGCTTAATGTGGAAATTGAACTGAATCGAAAATCGGTTGAACATGTTTTAGAAATATTTTATCTGAGTTTTGGGCGGAGGTAGTCTTCTGAGAGGAGTTTTCGATAAGAGGAATGGGGATGTGGGCTGAGGGGGGAGGGGGGAGGGAGGGGGAAGGAGGTTTTGTTGTAGAAGATGCTTGGAGCAGTCTGTGAAATTGTAAGATTGAAGAGCTTGAGAAGATGGCAGAATTAGCTGGTATCGATGATGCTGAAAGAAACCGTTTAGCGGTTTCAACAGCGTTGAATGTTCTTCGTCGACATGATAGTGCTGTGGAAAGGATCTTGTGTTCTGCATCCCACGTGATTGTTTATGAGCTTGAGAGGACTTCGAAGAAAGCCGCTCCAAGATGGAAGCATACAGATATCCAAGGCGTTTTACATGTTATTGAAAGGAAAGGTGATCCGAGGTTCAGGTTTCTTGTGATGAATCGGAAGGGCATTGATAACTTGGTCGAGAATTTGATCCCTGGGGAGATAGAGCTCGAGTTCTCAGACAAGCTTATTATGTATAAAAAGATGTCTGGCAGAGTGAGGAGCATATGGTTTTACGATTCTGAAGAGTATGACAAGGCGAGGGCCGTCATCGAAAGCATAGCAGAAGGATCGGTAGGTTGAAACTGCGGGACACTAGGATCATATCACAAGGAGCCTGTGTGTTCCGCGACCATCATTGCGAAAAGACACGCTCATGCTTTCTGCTCCTCTCAGTTCACACCTCTGATTCGTTTCCCTTTCCCCTTCGCCGGTCCACCTCTAGGACGCATACTTGGACATTGTCGGTGAACCCTATTCTTCCGATCCTGTTGACTACAAGGGTAGCAACCTGAAGCCAGCACCAGAGGACGACATAACAAAGTTCTTTCCGGACCTCCAGATTTCGTCGGTGAGACTACGTCTCCTGTTTCTTTCCAACTAAGCTCTACGCTATCTAAACACGTGCTTTTCGACACATCGGCCTGACCAGGAACAACCTCAGTTTCAAGAGCCCGAAGAACCCTACTATATTGAACCTGATCCCAAAGCTCCGCCACCGTACTCGAATCCTGACATACAACCGGAGTTGCCTGATATCATTACTATGTTACAAGGAGCGGAAGCCGGAGCGGCAGCTCCTGTGCCGTTCCACGATACCGCCATACTTGCACAGTCAGAAGCGCTCGGTGATGGTGCGGCACAGCCGGAGTCTTCGAGGGAACAGGAAGAGCTTGTAAACTTCCTGGCGGAGACAGCTCACAAGGACCGGAACAAATTGGGAAGAGGACAACTCATCAAGCTTCTTGAGCGGATGATCGATGATCGAGACTTTTTCGAAGAAGTGTACTCCACTTATGCCGGGAAATTTTGAGAGGAGACAGAAAAGCGTCAACCATGTAAAGCAGCGGACGAAACAGCTCCAACTATTCGTGGCTTGCTTGGCAAGCCAAAAGAAGACCCACATCGAGGCCATCGAGAAGAAGAACCAGCCTTTGAAGACAACTCGACGAGCTCGAGCGAAATAGCGAAAGAAAAACGCCGTCTGGAGAGAGCCTTGCGCAAGGCCTCGGCTGAAGCCACCCGGATAAAGGCTGAATTGAAATATGTATACGCTCTAGGGATGCGGGTGGGTGTTCAGTACGAGACTTTTGACTTTCTCAATCTCGTTCAGTATTGGATATGGTTTTTTGGGGGTTGGCTTTGCTTCTATGAAGCGGACTCCTCGCTTGCAAGATCGTTCGTATCCTTCTCCGAATCTGGTCTCTGCTTCTTAAGATCCTCCTTCTGATAATAGTAATGGTAGATCCCGCTGAAGTCCTTTTTCCCCGCTCCTTTCTCGCTCATGGATTTGAACAAGGCTGCTGTTAAAAGGCCGAGCGGGGCTTGCCTAGTTCATATCAAGGATAAAAAGTTTGGACAGGCACGAATGGCCATCTAATGATCAGCTTCAGAGTCCACTGCGACGCACATCTCCGACCACGTGTATCTGCGTTGTTGCTTTTGGAAACACGTACGCTTCCACTCTTTTCGCTTCCTTGATCGCGATTCCTAGATCCTTCAGCATCAAGTCGCAGGCAAAACCTTTATCATAACCATTTGATGACGGAACGTTTTCCATGACGTTCGGTACCTACGATGTGACCTAGAATCTCAGCTGGGGAACACCAAGGGCACAAGGGGGCTTTCGGGGTTAATTCCTCACCGGATGGTATGTGTCCGATGACCAGCAACGGCCCGAGGAAGAGTTCACGATATCCGTCAAAGGTTGTGCCTCCATTCCGAGCCTTTTAGCAAGCGACATTGCTTCAGAGACCTGAGCAATTAGAACTCAGATGAGACTATTCAGCGTCGGCGAGAATGGCAGTGGTGGTGGTGAACGTGAGCGGTTGTCGACTAGGCTTACAGCTGTCATTGAGATTCCCAGTATCAGATTATTGCAGACCTGAATCCGACAATGAGAGATATCCGGTTAGGACCATGGGGAAGTTTTGAGGTTGAACCCTCTGCACGCACCTTTGCAACTTGCCCACTCCCAGCATCTCCGCAGGAAATTGCTCTCTTTCCCATGCACATGAACAATGATTCTAACGGGCTCAAGGTTTCTTCAGAACATCCAGCCTGCAAAATGTTTTGGGTCCTGTCAGCTCGTTCTTTCTATCCTGCACTTAGCCCGTCCGGAACAAGGGCGCGACTGGCTTGCTGGAAGAAACGTAGAGGGCTGACCCACCATGAAAGTCAAAGTCCGGTTGACAGCTCCAGGAACACCGCCAGAAACGGGGGCATCAATGAAGAGCGCGTTGGGGTTTTTGGTCACTAGCGCTGCCTGTAAAAGGATTATACGAGAAGAAATGAAATGCACCCTTAGTTGTCGATGTTCTGCGTCCGCGCTGTTCGTGCTCCAAGTCTATAATCTTACCGAGAGGTCTTTCGCAGTCGCCGGCTCAATTGTTGAGGAGTCAATAAAAACTGATCTGGATCTCGCTTCCACGAAGAGTCCTAGTCGACGCAATACAAGCAGCAGATAAGCAACGCACCAGAGGAAGCCTCTAGACATGTTGGGCTTGTTGGGTATAGCTCCTAAGCTCATGTCCAACCTTACCGTTGTCAGGATCAAGGCAAACTTCCCTGACCTCGCTAGGACCTGGGAGCATGCTGATAACTATTCTACAGTTCGCCGCAACCTATTCAATTGTGCAGCTGACCTGGTCAGCACTAGCATCTTCGCTTGAACGATGGCGTTCCGTACCTCCCTCGGCGTTTCTGCCGTGACTGCGCCGTTGAAAACCTTTTTAAATCTGTGCAAACCGGGAACGGTATTGGAATACTAAGTGCAGGAACGATTTGTTCAGTGGCTTTTGCTGTATCGATGAGAACGTACTCACTAGCACGGAAGGGATCTCGATCGTACACAACCATTCTATGTCCAAATTTCGCCAAATTCGCAGCCATCGGGGCGCCTGATGTCGTTGAAGAACTTTTTCGATTCAGCTCACTTCCCAAAACGCACAAGAATCAACCAGCCCTGAGACGAGAGTACGATATCCCCTACCCATGTTACCAAGACCGACGAATCCGACATTAGAAGCATCCTTGACGTTAGAAAGCGACCGAGCTTCAAATCTAGAAGCGCCGAAGACTGACTTGCTCAGTCTTAAACTGCCTCGCAGCAAAGCCATGCTCAGAAACACACCAGGACCTCTGCTTTTGCTGGGACAGACTCCCTAACCTACTCAGCAAACGAAAACACCAGAGCTAGCCCTCAGAAGACCCATTCGCGGACATGAAAAATCCTAGTATCGGCCTATCAGCTAGCAAAGATGCCAAACACACCAGAGATGCGACAGTCACCAAACCCCAGCTGCCAAGAAGCACGACCGCCAAGAAAACTCAACCAGACCCAAGCTTATCAAGATCCAACTTCTTGTGAGTCAACGCTTGCAAGAAAACCCAAGTGCACGTCCAATGCCACCCTCAAACCTCATTACTCAGAACAAAACAGACAACAGAGCCCAGCAACGTTTCCAAATGACCCAAGCAGCTCGCCACCAGAGTCGCTACTTATGACCAATCCAATGCTCATCGGCCAAAAAGCATATCTAAAATCTGCCAATTGAAATATTATCTCCAAAAGTGTTGTCCATCCAATATGGACAGTTGACGCTCCTTTCTGGTCCACTGATAAAAAAAAAGTTATTAGCGAGAAAACAATCAACATCAACGTATCCTTTCTAAAATTAGTTGATCTGTTCCCCATACAAAGCAAATTATTTTCTAAAAAGACAACGTTCCGGTGAAAAGAGTATTCCAGATATAGCTATAACTGTAACATTAGGTAATTTTGAGGGAGGATAGGTTCTTCATATCATATTGTGAAAATAATATGTAGGATGAGGATCTAAATAAAGAACTATATTTTCCTGATCTAGCAGCCACGTGTGCCGGTTCTGATTAGATTCATATTTCATAGGAATTCAAAGAATATAATAGGGACTATGGAGGGAGCATTTGCGTTCCTGGAACTTCCAAAACAGATGAGGTTTCTATTTCTGAGAAATTTTCAATGGAAAATGATTGGGTTACGATTAATTTTTTTTTAATTAATTTATATACGATTTGGAATGGGACTTTTCTCATGTCTAAAAAAGTTACTTTCTATTTCCTCTTTCTAGCAAATCCTCAAGGCGTGGAATTTGGAAATTTTGTTAAAAAAACATTGGCAATTGATTTGGAGGCCAATCATTGGGGTAAAATAAGAGAAGAGAGAAATAGTATTAATTAAATAATTAGATACAATTGGAATAGCAATCACGCGCTTTGCTTCTGGGACTAGCTGAAGTGCGGTCGAGGTTGGCGACGATCAATGAAGAGATTTCCGCCCACGACTGAAAGCCAGCATCAAGTCTGAGATGTTGAAATCGAACCAACAAAAGACCCGTTGACGGTCGAGCTCCGTGGATTGTTCGTAGCCGTCGATGCTCGCCGATCGTTCCCGTTTCCAGTCTAAATGCTTGAAGCATTTTTATTCTCTACGCGCCCCTCAATGCCGAGTAGCTTGCCTGATTTGAGTCTCAAAAGACCGACGAACTCAGGACTATCTCTCAAACTCCGAAAACGCGGATCTAGACGTCAAGATTTCCTACTCTATCCCCTTACTATTCAGGCATACCTGGACAAGACTCCTCGATGACCTCTGAAATGCTTCACAGACTTCGTCCTAACCCAGGGAAGACCGCTATGTACGAATACGTAGGAAACATCGATACCGAAATTAGTCAATAAAATCAAGCACGACATCCCATCAGATCAGATCCGTTCCTATTTATTTACAAAATACCATCTTTACAACCTTCCTAATTATTTCTAGGATACATATATTTCGCAAACCTAATGAGTGATAATTTTTAATGTTATTCCTTTTTAGCTGATGCTTTAGTAATTTCGGCCTCACAAAGAGCATAGAAACGATCACAAACCCTTTAAATGTCTTCTAAAAATTGGGAGGCTAGACTGGGCTTGACATTTATGCACTATTCATGCATATGAAGATTGAAAAGTACTAAAACCAAGTGGTTGCTTCTAATTTCTTTGAGAAAAGGGTTTCTATAAATAAAACGGTGGGCGGTTAGAAATCCGTTGTTCAGTTGGGACCGGAATGGCTGGGTCTGTAATACTCGTACCGGGAGAAACGCCTCTGCGCCTTGACAACAAGAGCACCTCCATCATAGCTCTAGGTCAGAATGGATTCGAGGGAGCCATAGACCCGGTTTTTGGAGGTGGAACGAAACCGCGACCACTCGTAGCCAAAGCTCTGTGCTCTTTTAAAGTTCGGTGGATTCACACACAGAGTCAAGTTACGAACTTCCTTGGCGGTCGTCAGGTACTATCTATGCCGCGCATTCGATTTGGACAGTACCCTGATCTGCAAAATGCATCCAGTGGGGTAGCTAGTAGACCCTGCAAAAGCAAATGCCTGGTAGGATTGTGATCAAGCCGAGAACCAAAGTCCTTTCCCTTCTAGCGCGGCTCCTGAGGCCTGGCCTACACAGCCATCCGAACAGGTCTTCCCGTGCATTCGAAAAACTAAACAGTTAGGTCTTCTTTGTTTAAGCTGACTTTGTCTTGTCTCGAAGTCTACTTCCGGATTATAACCTGTCCTTGTAATAGCGGTATGCTTTTGCTGTTCCGTATGCAACGCCGCTGATTACTGCAATGGCTGCAACGAGCTTCAGTGACGTCACAAGGGCGCTTCCCGACGGCTCATCAAAGTACGTCGGACAGGCAATATGAGGATACAAGCCTACTCCAATGAGCTGTTTGTACAAGTCAGCGTCCTCCTTGATCTTCGAGGAGATGTTCACGGGTTCTGGGAGGCCATGAATCTCGGTAAACTCTGATGGGCGTATTTCGTATCTCTGCGATACAGGCTCCTGCTCCGTCTTCGTTGCCACGAAGACAGTCGGAAGTGAATGCCGTACTTTCTTGAGTTCCTCATAAGTTCTTGCGATGAACTCAAAGCTCGTAGGATCCGTAACATCATACACAAAGCAGACCATATCACATGTATCAAGCAACCCTTTGGATATAGTGAGATCAGCGATCTCCTTGTCCGAGATCTATTTGAGAACGATACACAGCAAGGCGTAGGAACGTCAGCACGAAATCGCTCGAAGTTTTGCAAATGGACGAAACAGCCAACGAACCTCTTTCATAATTAGGCCATACGGTCTTCCCTTCTCGATCTCTATCGTTCTCGCTGCCGCCACATCCTTGTCGCACGGAACCGATTCCGCGCTGAACGGTTGCCCTGTCAGCCCGCGGATGAGTTCAGTTTTGCCCGATTTGGAGCTACCTATGACGTAACAGTAGAAGACCTCCCTCGTCACCACCTTGCTCCTGCGATCCCTCCGACGACGTCGTGTAATTCGCACTGCCGTCGCTGGCTCCCCGGAGTATCCCATGTACACAATGGTTAGTAGAGCACTTCGGAAATCGTCGAAAAGGAACAAGTTCCATCTGTCGAGAAAGGCCTCCTTTGTCATGTAACCCGCCGTAGCCGATTGCACGGTCCACCTTACAAGCGTGGGGTCCCACGGGTACTCTGGGCAGGTGGAGAACAGATCCCGGAGTTCATCGGGCGACAAAAGACCATCCTTGTCAGCATCCGCAGTTTCAAAACTAGTCAATAGGAATTCCTTCCCTTTCTCCGACAGTTCTACGCTCTGGTCATCCGCCTTTGACAAATTGATGTTTGCGTAGGTGTCGCTTAACCTCAAATCATCATTGTACCCAAACGTACGGAGCACGATCCAAGTTGTCTCTATTCGGCCCTTCTCGATGAACAATCTGTGGAGGAAAATGAAGCCCGGCAGCGACAGGTGGCCGTTCGCTGTTAGACCTCCCGGGCAGTTGGCACGTACAACGTTCTTCACTCCCGCAAGCTCTTCAGCATTTAAATGTACATTGAAGCAGGTGTATTGAAAGTCATTCAGTTCCTTGTCGTTGAGCTCTCCATTCTTGTCCTTGTCGCAGAGGCGGAACACGCGAGAAAGCGCGGCCTTCGCGGCTGGGCGTAGCGAGTGCGAAGATACGTCGAACAGCGGGGTTGTTGGGTGAATAACCGCTCTCTGGGCGAAGTACAGAACCTCATAAATATTGAACTCAACCTTGGCCGAGCACTGAATACAAGCTTCTACCTCACGAAACTCCTCCATTATCGGCTTGATTGTACGCTCAACGTTCGAGTCGCTATACTCCTCCTTAGGGAGGTCCTGCTTATTCCCGACGAGGATGACCGGTACATCCAGACCGAGCTCCCTCATCCTTGGCAGCCATTTGGTTTTGACGCGATCAAGCGTCTCAGTTCTCACCAGGTCGTAAACGAGTACTACGACATCGGCCCTGTTTAGCTCAGATTCTACTTCGTTGAGGACGTTCGATGTATCTACAATAGTGGCGGAGACAGGTTCTGGCGCAACTTCTGGCGGTATCGTTACTGGAGGGTGCACCTCAGGCACCTGCATCATAAGATTCATTCACTCGTTCTTCAGACCACAAAATGTTTGTTGCAGGGAGAATCCAGTCATACATCACTTGGTTTTTTTGCTCACATTTTCCTCGGCAAAGCTCTTCGAGATCAGACATCGTATAATCGACGTCTTCCCTACCCCATCTGATAAAAGGACGCAAACATAATCCCATTCTTTAGTACGCCAACTCCTACGCCCCCAAGCCGCTCTACAAGCAAAACAACCAAAACTTCAAACAGCAAAGAAAGCCAGAGTAAAACTCACCATCACCACAAATCACGATCCTGATATGGCTCTTCATCCGGCCGGTCTTCCCCCCCCCCCCTCCCCGCCTGCCCCCTTCACACACAGATCCCCCGACAACCAAAAAACAAACTGCACACAAAACTCTGAATGAAATCCAAGACCTTTCAACCTTCTTAAGCCTCCATAACCTTCCCCCCCTCCACACACACACACACACACACACACACCCCTCAAACACCTAATACCTATATCATCCACCCTCCCTCCTCCCTCCCCACTAGACCCAATTCTCCAAGCTCAAGTCATCCACTTCAATCAACGTCAATCCTCAAATTTCAAGTTTTTAAAAGGCCCTCCACGACAACTCAATCATCATCCAATTTTCCTAATAAAAAATGCTGCCTGGATGGATTTCCTCTAACCCCCCCCTCCCTCCTCCTCGCAAAATTTCATTGCCGCCGGATTTTTGCCCCTGAGTAAATTACACGATGTTATGATGGAATCTCGATATCCCCACCCTCTGGATATAATTTTTGTTCTTTCACAAATAATTTAGAGGGCACCGCACGATTTTTAGATTTGCTTCAGAGTTTGCGCCTACCCGTAGTAAAAAATCTATCGAGCCCTTTGAAACTTAATATTAAAGGGGGGGGGGGATGTATAATTGTTGGGATATCGAGCGGAAAAAAAATCTGGTTATTGTTTTTATCTAGTTTTAGGCGGATTTTGATTGTTTGCACTCGAGCGAACTTTGTTTTTGAATAAATTTGCTTCACAATAGGCTTAAAAAGCGGGGTTTTTTAGAATATTTTGGGATGGACCGCCGTGGCTTGTTTTTTGGTAGATTTGGGGTTGATGTAGGAAATAGTGCACAATTTCTATTCGATTTGGATGACAAAGTGATTGCTTGCGAGCGTCAAAGTCTGTGGGGCTCGTAGCAGAGGCTGGGAGGTTGTTGACCTTCACATTCAGTGGTCTAAGATGAAATTTTGAGTGTATGTTTTTGTTCAAATTGTTGACTTCTGAGCAGCTGTCTGCTTGGGTCGGGCCACACTCAGATGTCTCATTCAACCAGCTGAGCCTGATCGATTCGCGTTTCGAGGTGATTTCCGGGTGGAGTCATCAGGTCGATGACGGGGTTGATCTGAGTTCCTGTATTTGATGTCATGCTTTAGATGGTTTCTAGATTCGTTGTATGATTTGATGGTCAGTTCTGAACTGAGCTTTTCTTGGACTGGACCAAGTACAATCAACCCGCGAGTCCTGATTCTACGGAATATGTATGGGCACAGGCTGGGTCGATCGACAAGATCACCATTAGCTAAGCTTCTGAGTCCCTTCGTTTTGAAGCTGACGGATTCAGGTGAGGAATCTCAGACGCTCAAACAGACAAGCCCAGCTTTGAGCAATCAAAATTAGCAGTTATCGAACTGCATGGCATTCGTTGACGACCAGACGGTGATCGACACAAATTGCTCACAGATCAGTTGGTGCGACCCGGTTAATTCGGGTTCGCTAGACTCTTGGACTCATGAAAATCAAGAAGATAGAACCAATTCCAAAGCGGGAGGGTCAGTATGGTAGGAACAAGGTCAAAACGCATCGCAGCCCGATGAAGGCGATTTTCCATTGAAAACCTAGTACTTAAGACCCTCCCCTTCACGCGGTTATCGCTCCTCGCGCTGAAAACTTTCAAGCTACTCCAGTGTACGATCCGGAAAAGCCATCCCAGGTCTCTTACATCCCAATAGGTGAGCCGACCAGCTGGACAAACGCGCCAGAGTGCGACCAACCCTTCAACCCAAACCCCGCCCCCTCCCCCCGCAGGACAGACTGTCAAGCCTTTTTTAATTCAAAATCTCCATATTAAGCACCATAATCACTAGACGGGTTCGATTTCAACCCGGCGCGGAGATCCATTTATCCAGGGAAAAATCCTGGGGTACGACTTTATATCTTCATCGATCAAACTATTTCTTTTTTTCACTATCCATCAATTCAACTCTACCATGCAGGGGTAGATATCATTCAACCGTGAAACGCATGGGTCAAATCCCGACCAAGGGGTGAAAGGTACTCGAAAAGTCTGGGGTTATTTACTTTCTCAAATATTTTTTTGTTCTAGCTGACGTGAAACGTGAGGGGCTCAAAGTCTGTCTATTCGTGCGAAAAACCGTCCGTTTGCCATAAATAAATTTCCATTCTATTTTGCAATTATTTAGTAAAAGAAGCTCCCAAAAACCAACGAAAATCAACGTCATTTGCATTATTTTGTATACACCCCTGAAATGAACACATTATACGATCTAACTGTCCTACGTAAAACTAAGAATATTAAGGGTTTTTAGGTAAATAATTATTCTCAAAAGGTTGTACTAGTAATGACTAATAAAATGTGCTAATTTTGGTTTTGGGTTTCTAGAGGAGGGGTGGTCTTCAGATCTTCACCGGAGATAGTTCAGGTTGGATCTTAACGGATTTTTTTATTAGTGGAACGATTTTATGGACGTAGGGATTTCGATGGGTTTTGATAAGCTCCACGGCTCTGCGGCTTTGAGGGATTTGGGGTGGGGGAGAAAGGCAGTGAGGTTGGTGAGGATCTCTTGGGAAGGTAAACACCAACGTCTTTTAAAACTACTAGGTTTTACGTACTTTATTGGAAAAACCATTTGTTGTTTGGAACGGAACGATGATGCGGGTACAGGCAGGGTTTTTATCATCGACGGCGGTTTGCGGGCGGTCAGCGTCTCTGAAACCGTCTGTTTGTCGGGCTAGTGGATCTGTGTTTCAGACACAGAGGAGCTATCGAAGGGCCAATCTCGTCCGTGCGAACTTGAAGTATGTGGAGCATTCTCAATTTTGTGCTTTGTGCCGGATTGCGGTTTTGTGGATCAGTGGAGTTCTAATCGCAGAAACCTGACTGGATCGTTTCGTAGGACCATTGATGAGGGTGAGCAGGGCACTCTGGAGTACCGCCTTGCTTTTCAGCAAGACAGCAAGAAGGTTTCCCCATGGCATGACGTTCCGCTTTACGCCAACGATGAAAAGACGCTGGTGAACTACGTTAACGAGATCCCCAAGGGAACCTCCGCGAAAATGGAGATTGCCACCGAGGAGGCCAACAATCCGATCAAGCAGGACGTGAAAAAAGGCGCACTCAGGTACGACCGGCCAAGTTACCTTTTCGGATCAATCGATCTTGCGTTTACATACTTCCCATATGCCCGATGTAGGTTCTACAAGTACAGTGACTCGCTGATCAACTACGGTGCTCTTCCCCAGACATGGGAAGATCCGAACGAAAAGAACGAAGACACGGGATGCAACGGGGATAACGACCCAGTGGACGTTATTGAAATTAGTGCCGACGCGAAGCCAATGGGTAGGAAAATCACTACCGCTCAACGGAGACCGCACGATTTGCAGTTGCTAAAGGTCGTCGATTCATGCAGGTGCTGTTTACGCTGTGAAGCCGTTTGGAATCTTGGCGCTTCTGGACGAAGGCGAAACTGACTGGAAGGTCCTGGCAATTGATGCGGCCGATCCGAATGCTGAGAAGATCAACTCGGTGGAGGACGCGAATGAGATCTACCCAGGACTTGTGGACAAGGTAACCGATTGGTTCCGCATGTACAAGACCGCTGAGGGCAAGGGTGAGAACGAGTACGCCTTCGGAGGCAAAGCGAAAGACACTGCCTTCACCATGAGGATCATCGCCGAAACGCATGACAGCTACAACAAGCTCAAGGCCGGTGCTATCCCCAACGAAGACTTATCACTCAACTAAACGAGCACCACCACTGAGACAAACAGCAAAGGCCCACAACTTCTAGAAACCTCAGACCTATAGACCTACAGCTCATGACGGGAGGGGCACATACTAGGGACTGGATGGCGAGCACATCACCGCATGTGCAGAATCGGCATAGAAGTTGGTCCCAGCGTTGCGTCAAAGTCTCGTATTGGAAAAAGCAACCGAAAACTCTCCCGACCTCGACCTTCAGAAAACTGAAAAGTCCGACTCGGAATCTAGATCCCAAAATCAAGCCGTGGTCTCCCCAACTCCTCTTCAAAGCTTGTACCATCCACCAATACTCAATCTACCGGAGAAACCATTCGGTTTCTTTGGTACCATCCACCAATACTCAATCTACCAAAGAAACCGAATGGTTTCTCCGGTAGATTGAGTAGTTTTCAATGTCACCAAAGCAAAACACCCCGGACAGAATCGACAATCGATGGGGACGAAGAACTCGATCCCATAGGAAACATATCAAAAATATGAACAAGACAGCGATCGTCTAATGTGCCAAACCGTTCCCTAAAACAGAAACGGAGACAAAATATTGATGGCGATGAAGTCAGCCTTATCAAGCTGTGAACAAGGCGACCATCCATTCGGCGCCAAATTGAAACGGAGGTCACTCAGAAAAAGAGACAGCGATCCCCTTTTTAATGGGAGGAAGGTCACACAACCTGATCGGTAGTTTGCACAAAGAAAAAGGCTCAAGGATATCCACTCATCGGAACAACGGAGGAAACTGATTCCACGATGGGGGAAATATGATACGCCCACTAGTTGGAGAGAGATAAGGACCTGAGGCTGAGGGTGTTGGAATTCTGTTGACTTTTTCAGGGTTGAGCTTCGGGCGCCCCTGAAGAGAGATGTATCATTCACCGTTAGCTCGACATGTCTTTCGACGAGGGGATTTGATAGGATGTATTGGTGACGGAAGAAGAAACCTTCATCGCACTGGCGTCGCGTTGAGGACTTTCCGAGGGGTGAGTTTTCGGTTTCTGTCTTTCCCCTGTGTTGAAAGAAGGTTACTCCAGTTCTTAACTACTCCGACACGGACTCTGTGGATACGCCTAGGGAGATGGAACGAATTCATCCAGTCGTTCCAGGAAGCCCCTACCGATGAATCTTGGGATCATTGTAGTACCCCAACAATCGAACTACATTGTCGAAAGGTTCGGGAAATTTTATCGTCTGCTTAATCCTGGAATCGAGTTCCTTATTCCGCTCGTAGACCAGGTCGCATACACTCACTCGCTGAAGGAGGAGGCGCTTAGCATCCCAAACCAGACCGCAGTCACTCGGGACAACGTAACCATTACAATCGACGGCGTCCTGTACGTGAAAGTTGAGGATGCTTATAATGCGTCCTATGGAGTAGAAGATCCTCATCAGGCGATGTCTCTCCTAGCCCAAACAACGATGAGATCGGAGCTCGGAAAGCTTACACTGGATAAGACTTTCAAAGAGAGAGAGACCCTGAACGAGCTCATAGTGAATAGAATCAACAAAGCGGCGAAACCGTGGGGTATCAGGTGCATTCGTTACGAGATCCGTGACATCCACCCTCCTGAGGGAGTGAGAAGAGCGATGGAGCTACAAGCTGAAGCTGAGCGAAGAAAACGTGCTCAGATTCTTGACTCTGAAGCAGAGATGCAGAGCGATATAAACGTCGCAGAGGGACACAAAAAGGCTATGATTCTAACCTCGGAAGCAGACAAAGTTGAGAAGGTATAGTCCTTGATGACCAGACAGAATGCTAGCAAGAAGGCAGCCACTCAGCTTCACCATGTATCAACTCTTGTCAGGTTAACCAGGGACGTGGAGAAGCAAACGCAATCCTTGCTAGGATGAAGGCGATCAGTGAGAGCCTGGATCTGATTTCCAAGGCTGTGAATGAGAACGAAAAGGGCAGACAAGCAGTCAAGCTACGCATCCTCGAGCAGTACATCCATTCATTCCATGAGATTGTCGGCAAGACAAACTCTATAGTCGTCCCAGGAGGAAAGGGTGGATCGGATATTTCATCGTTTTTAGCTCAGGCGATAACTCTCGCTACGAAGCTGACCGAACCAGTTCCTGATGAAGAGGAAGGAGGTGAAGCTACTGAGAGAGGACGGGAGTACAATTCAAATTCATAGCCCAAGAAGTAGAGCCTTTGTTATAACTTGGTAATAGGTCAAGACCATTCTGCTTATGAGGACGATCCTTCCCGGGGCTTCGTGGTCAACTGTTGCTTGAACAGCATGTTCAGATGTAGACGTTTCGAGGAAATGAGCGGCACGCTTGACATAGACCCCAGCTTGCTGCTCAAAATTGAGGTTTTTGTTTTGTTTGGTTCCTATAGTACAAGCCTTCGTTTGAGGAGGCCCGAAGCTACCATGTCTTCTTGTCACAGCGAGTGGCTAACCCGCTGCGATCGATCGGGGCTGTTGCCAGACGTAGCCTATTCACGAGAGACAATAAGCTGGATCAGAAAATCAGAAAAGGACTCCCATCCTCGTACAACTGAGTAAACCCAAAAACAAAAACCGAACCGCTTACCACTCCAGAGGTTCTCCAACAAGCAATGGGGACACTTTCTCCTGAATGAGGGCGTGATAGTTGTCCAGCCAGTCGCACTCGGCTGCACTCATGACGCATACGTCGACCAACTTCTTATCAATGGGGACGAAGGTGAGCTGTTCGAACTCAAGGAATGAGCCCTCCCCTACTTTGCTTTCCCTAACCGCGATAACGCTTTCTATCCTGATGCCGAATGCTCCCGCTTCGTAGTAGCCCGGCTCATTCGAAAGGACCATTCCTTTCTCCAAAGGAACCGGATTTGCACGACTGCTTATCCCCATCGGGCCCTCGTGAACGCACAAGGAAGCCCCCACTCCATGACCTGTCCCATGCTTGTAATCCAATCCATGGTTCCAGAGGTGACGCCTGGCAAACGCATCGATAGCATGACCCGTTGTCCCAGGAGGGAATATGCTCGAGTCTATAGCAATGTGTCCCTATCAAAGCAGGTATGAACGATGTACTTTTCGTCAAAAACTCACAGTAGGACACCAGCATCGGAATCTCTCCCTTAAAAAGCAGATGTGTATGGCAAGGTCGCACCTGTAAGACCCTCGTGAAGCATTCCTTCTGCCAGCTTGTAGGCTCTCCGAAGTGAACTGTCCTAGTGATATCGGTCGTCCCCTCATGGAACTGGCAACCCGCGTCGCAGAGGAAGCTATTGTCCAGAGTTACAGGTGACGTGCTCTCCGGAACAGGTCGGTAGTGAATGACAGCACCGTTCTCACCAGCGGCCGCGATTGTCTCAAAGCTCGGACCGATGTAACCTTCCAGCTCGCTCCTAATGGCCTCCAATTGTTGCGATACTTCAACCTCGGTTGGTTTCTCGCCTTGAGCAAGAGTCGCTTCAAGCCAGCAAAGAAACTTGGCCCAGTTCACTCCATCTGAAGGGTCAAGAAATGCAGAGGAAGATTTGACCAGGTTAGGGTCTAATCGTCGCACCAAGCTTCTTCGCGACTGCCGCTCGTGTTGAAGCAAACGGGCTCTGAGAAGCCTGCGTTCGTACCCTTCAAATAAGCTGTTTTCATTGCTGCCATTTCCACGTCTGTCTTTTTTGCCTTCATTAACGCGATTGGCGTTTCTTCCTTAAGCGGAGCGTTTCTATCCACTGAAGCGGCCTCAAAGGCAGCCACAGAAGTCGATCCAGGATCCAACCAGAACTTACTGCCCTGGCTTACCCTGCTGCTGATGTGCGGAAAAGTGTCTTCGTACGCGCAGATCGATACTTTGGAGGACGTCATTAGTTCGGAAACCTCCGCCGTGATTCTTGATTGGTCGCAGTACAGAGTAGCACTGGCATCGTCGCGAATGATCAAGTAGGAAACGAAGAGTGGAGTATTGGGAACGTCGGAGCCCCTCAGGTTGAGAATCCACGCTATGTCGTCAAGCTTGGAAACAAGGAGATCTGTAGCTTGCTTTGCTACCATCGACTCTGCAATTTTCGAAAGCTTATCTGCTACGGTCAAGCCAGCGTACTTCATTGGATGTATTCTGAAAGGGTCCGAGCTTAGTGGAGGTCTCCCAGAAGTCCACGTCTTGTCCACCTAGCATGAAAGCGCGACAATTTCTGTTCAACAAGGAGCTCTATACCATCCACGTCCTGCTGAAGGATATTTTTCTTGTTTTTTTCGTACAAGGTTGTCGCTGAGGAATACCAGCTCAACGTTCTTTGACTGAATTGCAGTTTTAATCCGCTGAGAGTCTGTGATTGCAAACAGCGTCGGATCGACGCCAATCTTGTCCCCTTCCTTGAGATTGTTTGGTAGCCACTCATGAATGTGAGGTACACCAGGCGTCAGCGCTGTTTTGAGTTGCAAAAGAGACACAACCAAGCAAAAGTGAGTTAGGCAAGAAGGTTCGCGCTAGGACGAAGCCTGGTGACCAATGAAGGCAACTCATGCACTTGTTTTTAGGCTAACCTTTCATCAGCTTCCACTGATCCGACAGTTCCTTATCCGCCTGCAGGAAGTACCTCGCATCAGTCCAAAGTAGTGCTTCCTCTTTAGTCACCACAGCAGTTCCAGCAGATCCCGTGAACCCAGTCACGAACTCCCTCCTGGCATAGTGCTCCGGAGGCATCTCACAGAAATGCGGATCATTCGTCGGAATCACAACAGCGTCCACTTGGGCCTCAGCCATCGCGGACCTCAAATCTTCCAGCACACCCATCCTTCAAACTTATCAATGCAAAAGCTGTAAAAGTATCTTACAAGCTCTCTAACTCTCCAAACCCGCTGCCTTGGTCCACCTTCCACAAACCTCACCCTATACAATACCACAACTTCTATTCTGTAACGATTAAAAGCGTCGAATTTATTTCTCAAAAAGATGAAAATCGACAAATCTGGGAGTGTTAGATCATCGCCAGCTCTTGGAATTCCATAGGAGAGAATGGATGATCTGATCTCTGCGTTGCATTCTGCAGGATGTTATGATGAGTTTGGATTGCTGTAGAGATGGTCGAAGCAAGTTAGTTAATTTTTAGCGCCGGGTCTGTAGAATGCCACAAGGTGCATCTCACGACCATGGTGAGATCAAGAACTGCTTGATTAGCCCGGTTTGTTTTGGGGTTGAAGGAGCGAAAAGTCGTTTGTTCGTCGCTGAGACTGGCCTATCGTAACGCGAGGGCTTCTGTTTCTCAGCATCTGAACTCCCAGAGAGAGGTTCCCGATGTGTAGTCGTTGACCGATTCATCGCGTTTTTGCCAATAAATTTTTAATGCGATAATCGATACAATTGTTCGAAGACTAGATTGACTAGCATTGTTCTTTGTCTATGTTCATGGCGGGTTGTGAACCGTTATCGTTCCTGGCAATCGGGTCTTAGACCACGAGCTCGAGGAACTGAAGATTCGAGTGCAGCCAGTTGATCAGCGCAAGGTTGACGCATCCGTGCCAGAGTTGATGCGAGTGTCCGAAGTGATCCAGCTTTCCCGGGATAAACCTTTCCGGAATCCGCGATACATAGAGAATGAAACCTAAGAGATAGAGCCCGTACATCGTCGCAATCTTCTGTACCGCGAAGAAAATAACCTCCCTTGGGAAGTCAGACTTGCAGATAAAATGAATAACCGGAATTAGACCCCATGCTGCGTCGAAAACAAACATGGCGTCCTTGGCGATGGCCCAATCGCGCCTGGCGAAAACTTCGACCAGAATTATCCCCTTGATCGTCACAACTACTGTCAAGGTCAAATAAAAAATTCTCCAGAACGGCATTGACTTGAAGAAAGCATTCAGAGCCGGCATATAAGATGCGCAGATCAACAAGATAATTCCCTTAAAGTCGGTTCGACCTGTGCAGGCCAAGAGTAAGAGCATGTTAGTTCTCGCACTAGAATCTCCCATTCAAGCGAGCAGAAAACCAAAAAAATACTTCACTACTTCTCACTTCTGCAATTCAGCGCTCAGAGAGTGTGCTTACCCAAAATAAGGAAGGATTTATGACCATGACATCCGAAGAGATGATAGCATGATGACGACGCGAGGCAGTTCGCTCCTGCCATCAAGTACGCGAAGATCAACACTTTGTCGAACACGGCCGCCTCCTTTGCCAACACAAACAGAACGTAGGGTGTGTAGAGCAGCAGCAAAACGAACGGCAAGAAATGACTCCAAAAGTTCACTGGGGATTGGGAAGCGCATGGACATGTCTGAGTTAAACGTCCAAGGCTGCTGTAATTGTCGAACACAGTGAACCCTTGTGAAACGAACCTGTTTCATTATGAATCTTAAACGCGGACTTAACACAACCACCGAACGAAGTGCCAATTTCCCTGTACCCTAAGTGGACAAAAACGGACCATACAGGAATCACCAGTCAGCTCAAAACACAGCATCAACGCTGGCCCCATTCAGGTTGTAAGCTTTCCAAAACCTACCTCTAACAATAAAAGGAATCCTAGCCCATTTCGGAACAGCCTCGTGACCAACAAGCTTCCGGTTTGAGTCTACATCCGTGAAAGTCATGATTGCAATTCTTCACCTCACCTAAAACCCAACCGCAAAAAATAAGGCCCACGACCCAAATACTCGCTACTAAACCAGCAAGCAAGGCCTACTATCCCACTGAACAACACAACAAGCAGCCAAAGACAACCACTGTCATCTTCGAACATCCCCCAGGCTACTCAATACCACATTTCACCATGTCTCATAGCACTCCCCCCAAACCACCATTCCAGGAGATCTTCACGTCTCTCGCACAACAGAAATGATCCGCACTACGGTTGGGGAAGCCTATATCTGTAATAATATTACCCCAAAAAACTTATTTTGGACAAGGAACTATTCCAAAAGTCCTAGTTTTCTCTAATCCGAACTCTATTCTAACCGTAGATTCCCAAAACTTCCTTTTTTGGTTGAGGAAGTAGTACAGTGTAATATTGGACCCATGCTGGATTTGGCCTTAATATTTCTTCTTCTAAACATCATTGCATTTATCAACTGACGTGGGAAGCTCACAGGCTTGGCTCCCGGAAAAGCTGTTCATTTATTAACAAAATTATATAAAGCAGGCCAACGGGTGCTCAATGTTACCATTCACATGGCGACGTTACCAACGTTACCAACGTCGCCATGTGAAACCACTTCAAGAGAAATTCCTCTTTTTATGAAATAATTACGTGGCCCTTGATCTGGCGAAAGCTTTTGGCCAATGATACCCGACTGGATGCGGACTATATTTATCTGGAAACAAATCTCTCCGCCCGAAATGCTTGAAAAGTTTCAAAAAATTGTAATCATCGGCTAGTGGTAGGGTTGTTGGGAGAAGTGTAAGTCAGGGTTGGGGACGGAGAGATTCTCAGACTGAGAGAAAGCTTAGTCTCGAGAGGGAAAGCTCATCCGTGCGTGGTGTACTCGACAAAAGTGTCGATCTTCACGTCTTTGATTGCAGAACCGAACTGTCTCGCATCATCATCATGCTGTGCCTCCCTTCCGATGTCATGGTATAATTTTTTACCCCACGTTTTGGGAGCGCAGACTTTTGCGAGTGTTGACTGCTAAGCAGGGAATAGTGAAGTTGGAGGATTATGCGTTGGATAGAAGACGATTAGAACAACCAGCTCTAGGAAAATTTTACCTAATCCACTGTCCAGGACGCTTTGAATCCCTACCGTCGTTTCGAACAACTTGCAACCATAGGCATGTCCTTACATTGCCCACCTGGGGTGGTGAGAGCAATGCTGGTATTGAGAGGCACTCATTGTTTAAGGATTCTGTCCGGCAGAGGACCATAGGAACAACCAGCTAGAGGAAACAGGTACCTAATCCACTGTCCAGGACGTAGTGAAGGCCAAGTGTTGTTTCGCATATTTAGCGGGAAGTGAGTGACATGTTGATGTGGCGTACTGCAACAGTTAGTTTATTGTTTTGCGCGAGAGTGAGGTTTGTACAGAGTCAGAGCTCAAGTAAGCAAGGGCAAAAGCAAGCGATTTGCTTCATAGGTTGGACTATCGAGTTTCAACGTGGTGTCCGGAGTTTTGCTCAGCTGATTCCGCGCGATGTAGACGTTGAACTCGCGTACCTCTCGATCTTCTGAACGAAGGTCAGCGAGAAGTTTATCCTTGAGGTCCTGGTCCCTCTCGTGGGCGTCGCAGTACAGGGCCAGAAAAAGCTGCAAGTCCATGGCATCTGCTCTATCGGTTTGCTGCCAAAGGCCAAAACAGAAGAAGATGCTCAGTTTCGGTGGACACCGGAGTGCTCATCATATGATTCATTAGCTGAGGTTTGAACAGTGGCGATCTTGCCCACCTGAGAAATTTGCTCGACCAGGTTTGAAAGCAACGACTTAACCTCGTTCTCGTCCGATTCAGTAAACAGTTCAACTAGCTGCGTCATGACACCAGAGTCTGTCGGAGGCGGTTCGACAGAAACGGGGACTTTCTCGCCTTTCTCCTGCCGAATCTTGGATGCACTGAACCATAGAAAGAGTTCCGGAGTCACTCCAGTGGTGATTGAGACTGGGCCGAGAAGGTCTATGGCATCCTTGTATCTGCCACAACAGTAGTAGCAAACCGCTTTACGTTTTGCACGCACGGGGGTGTCAGTCGTCACAAGCGGTTTGGGGTAGAGCTTCAAGATAGCTTCACACCATTATTATACAATGACGAAAGGCCATAGCGAACGAACCTTGCTGTATAGGTCTCGAAGGACCGTACCACAACGGAAGGAACTGCGAGTATTCCCTATTGAACTTGTGCCCGAAGTGTAGCAAGTTTCCTACCATCTCCGTGGATTGCAAGAGGCCCACGTCCCAGATTAGTGCTGCTTCTTCCACTCTGCCTAAACGGAACAAGTTCGCGGCCCTGGACAGGTTGCACGAGTTCAGGCAGTTGGCGAGCAAAGCTGCCACCCAAAGGCTTTCTTAGCTAGCCCGCTTACCGTCTATAATACGGCTCATATCCTTTGTTAAACCCGCACCTCTGTGATTTTTGAAAGAATTGCTCGGCAGAGTCTACATAGTCCGCACGAGCACATATAGTACCGCGCAGAAACGCCGCCCACGGATCCTTTGTTCCGAGAGAGGCCTGAGTTTCCCAGTCCTGAATCATGTCCAGCTCTGCTTCCATCTGATCGCGCGCTAACTGAATAGTCGGAGCACCCTGTGAACCAAAGAGGGAAGGACAAGCCAGTTCATATCAACACGTAAGCAACTAACACATCCCAGAGGATAGCAACCATCCAGAGTGCCTGAGGGTCCGACCAAAAAAACCGAACGCTTACTCTAGACCCAAGAAAAAAGTCCATATGACGCTGCGAAAACCAGAAATTACGTACCGCAATCGCAGTATTCGCCATAGACACTCGACATCGGCTCCTCACCGCAGCCTTTCGATCACCTCGAACGAGCGCTAGTCCTCCCACAAACGCTTGTAATCCCATCTTGTTCTTCCAATACTCCAGTGCGAACAAGAAAAAACAAATCAAGATATCAACTCGGTTTGTCAACACGTTCCGTTCTCAAGACCTACACCAATACAAACTCTAAATGAAGCCTTCAAACATCGTTCCCAATACCCAAAACCCATTCAGATATTATCTCCGCCCCCACGCCGTCCCAACTACTTGTTCTGTCCCAAAACGGCGTCCCACGGTTGTCGTACTGGAGGGTTGTGGAGATGGTCTTTCCTCTGAGACTGAAATAGCCTGGGAGGTCAAGGCTACCGATTGTTGGATGTACCTGAACTCGAACGCAATCAGAAGCTTGCTCATGCAGCAAAATATAGAAACTGGTTCTTGCTTGTAAGTTGGTTTTTGGGCTTCCCCTGTTTATCTGACAGGGCCGTTCTCAGCGACACACTGCGTTGGCCCTCTTATCAAGTTTGAGCAACGCTTGACACATCTTCGTTTTCGTCACCATAGTGCCTGGAACTGGAGAGGAGATTTTTGTTTGTTTTTGCAGAGGTTAGCCAGACAGCCCCCACCTTATCAACGAGACAGAAGAGAGGATGCGAGTTGTTGATTTGTGTCCCAGCTATGCGTTAAGGAATGGGGTCAGGGTGGCAGACTAAGAGTTCACGATGGTCTGAAGGCAAGTTAATTCAGATAACAAAGCTACGCAAGTTGACAGGCCTTGCAGATGGCTATCTAAATTTCCGAGGCGTTCCTAGCCCAAGGGCTTTTGAGTCATTTTGAGGGCGAGGCGCACTAGATGGAGAAAGTGAAGTTCAGTGATGAGTCAGAGCCCTTGGCATTGTGTTTTGAACTGGAACGTCTTCGCTCGTCATTTTTTTTTCTTATTATATGCGTATTTAGTTGTTCGAAGTTAGTCTAGACTTGGCCACTCTAGGCGACGATCTCAAGCTTTAGGTTCTCGTAGCCCAAACGCGCCTTGTGCTCTTCTGTGAGCTTTTCCAGGCCCTTGATGTATTCTTCTTGAAGCTGATCGATATATTCTGGAGACGGAGAATCCGATCGAGTGGTCTGTATAGGACTTCCGACAACTGTGGTTATCGGCACCATTTTTGGCAATAGCGGGAGGGCCATCACAGGACCGTAGAACAGCGGTACACTGAAGGTGAAGGCTGACATGAAGAAATCTTGAACCCTTCGCAGAGGGCTCCCTGGGGGATTGGACAAAGTATTGTACACCTCATTCTCGCCGAAGGTCATGGTGGGCACTAACGAAGCACCCGCTTTGACTGCACAAATGAAAAACTGCTTGCGCTTTCTGAGGACCAAACGCATCCTCCCGCTCTTTGTTTCCAGCGCTTCCTCCGCTCCTCCAACTGGGAGAAAACAGGTTTGCTGTGTTGAGGAACGGAACTCTCCCCTAGATTTTGTGTAGTTGGGTTGAAAGCCCTTACCGATAACACATACGGATCGCCCCCTGCTCAAACTACTGTGAATGCTCCCCCTGCTCGCTACGGTAACATCGTGGAGATACATCCATTCTCTCCAGAACGGGATGAACCACATGAGCTTCAACGTTACGACTTGGATTCTAATTCCAGGAAACAATTTGGACACATTCGACCCATCCGTACATAGATTAGCAATCCCAGCGGGGATTACTCCATGAGGATGATAGCCAAACAAGTAGACCTTGTCGCTCGGTAAGTCCACCGTCTTCTCAATCGAAATAGATCCAAACCTCAGTGCTTCTTTCCACCATGAACCTCCACGAATCTTCTGTATCAAGCCGATCCTCGATAAAAAGTCGGATCCACCTTGGTACGGTACCGGATCCAGGAAGCAAACAGTCCAATACGCCACGAGCACCACCCTCGCAGCAGGAAAGAACACCACCAGCAAGAGCGTCAACAAGATCGCTAAAGGTTCAGAAAATAGTGGGAAAAGCAGGAGAAACTTGAGATTCAATAGCAACCGAAGGAAGGCTCGAAGTGAGCTCGACATTCTTGCCCGCCGCTCCCGTTTACGACCTTTTTCCTCTTGAAACTCCTCACCAGGACTCTACCTGAGCTCCGCCAGGACCCGATAGGATCGGATCAGTTTCACCAGCTTTACTCGAGGACTCCGTGCCTACAGACGGACGGCATGGCCTACGAGGACAAACAAGCGCCAACTGTTTCCCAGAAAGCATCAGTGACTAGTGAAAGATCTCTTCGCCATTTTGTTCGTTGAGTACAGCGACCTGGTCTTGAGGTCCAGCGGCTTCAGAAACGGTCCAAGGCCATTTATTTCGCAGAAGATCTGGGACTAACTCCACTGCAAGGTGTTCATGAACAAGAAGCTCGAAAGCAGGATATCACCAGGCTGATCCCGGTCAAGCGAATGGGTCTACGGCGACCATCACGGCTGCTAGATTCCGTTTGAGTCTCAACCTCTACGAGGACGTGAACGTTGTCTATGCGCCGTCACTACTTTGCATCAGCAGTATACACTAAAAGGGGCTGAGTGCTCTCACGGTTATCTGCTGGATCAACCAGCACCTTCATCGTATTCTTGATCATGCTGCAGCACTTCCTATAATATGTGGCGAGATTAGCTCGGAACCTGGAGAAGTGAGCATGAATTGTTCACATGAGATGTTCTCAAAGACCGTCTCGATCGACCTGCGGCGAGTTCATACAAGCTGCCCTGAGCGCGAGTTCGAGAGTTTGGACTCGTTCCGGTTGACAACTCACTCTTGCGTATCTCGGTTGAGATGACAGTTGTCGGCGAAGAGCCTCTGAAGAGGGTTGAGAACATTCTGGGCAAGTCGGAGTGAGGTCCTTCGCGGTGCTCCAACGTGCTCAATGAACAGCAGCTTGCCTCCCGCCTTGAGGTTCCTCTTGGCTTCCTTGAGCACGAGAAAAGGGTCATCGACGCTGCACAACAGGAGCGTGCAGACCACGACATCGAAGTGTGCGTCCTTGGTTTGGAACGAAACCAAGGCACTTCCATAGTGAGGATCTGTTCCGGGAGGATCAAAGCGGCTAGGGATGGCGAGCTTTGTTACCTCGAATCCAGATGACTCAGCTGATCTTGTCAGGATTTCAAGCTCGATCTCTTTCGGCTTGCGAGATTCCGCATATGGATGCATGGCTTTGTTAGGTTCTAATCCATATACAGAAACGCCACTGGGAAAAAACCTGCGAAATGTGTTTCTTCCGGGTTCAGCTGTCATGGGAGGCGGCTGGTGCTGAAGTGACAAGCTTCGTTTGGGGGTGAAGCTTTCCGTACTTGAGATTCGGTCCAGTTCCAAGACCCAGTTCCAAGATTCGATCGCCTTGGGAAACGTGACCTGAGAAAAGACCTGCTTTCCTCTCCGCTATTTCGTTTTCATAGCTGATCATCCCGTACTCCATTGACTCCGCAAACCAAGAATTTGAAAAGGGTTTCCTGCCAGGAAACCCAATGCCACTGCCATCTTGCGCTGCAAGGGCAGTATCACGGAGCACATTCCTACAACATTCGCAGGCCAGTCCAAGAGTCAAGCTCTTCAAGGCACGTCTCCTCGACAATGAAGCGGAAATCCTCAATCGAGGAACGCTCCGGCACCCACAAGGCTTTGACAGCATCAGGGCGCCAGGGTATGAGTCAACGAATCCCGTTTGAGCTTTCATCGTCGTTGATGAACCTTGTATCACAGCAGTACAAGTTTTTGACTTCACTGAAATTACTTCTAAATAGCATCGGCCCAGCTCATCAATCAATAGCTCAATTGGAAAACGCCTCCAATCACCCTCACCGAACAAATGCTCTGTGTCCTCAGATTAATCTATTTATTTATAAAATACATTATATATTAGACCAAGCTTGGAGGAGAAACGATTGAAAAGCAGTGGAGCAAAAGGGCAACAATAACCAAGCCAAAGAAGCTTTTCAAATGGGTATGTGCAACTGTCAAATCTCCCACGCGCTGTTCGCTTCTGCGAGACTGAGACCCGCGTTACGGGTAGCTCGCAGCATCATCCCCCAGCCATCTTGAACGGTTGTGGGTTGAGTGATCCATCATGACTTGAAGGAACCCTTCCTAGTCTCTCGCAGAAGGGTTCCATCAAGCATTGACACAAGCATAGCCAATTACCTTAGTTAAACGGACTCTCCGTCAGTTCGCAATTCTGGTTGGGTTGTTCGCCCGCTGCGGCTGACTTTCCAAGGTCTGTAAGAACATTCTTCTGGGGCTCAGCTGCGATCCCAAGCGATACCCGCTCCTTCGTTCGTACTCGTGGCTAACCAGATCTTCGAGGTCTAGACGAGCTTTTGCCCATGTCTTCCAGGCTTGAAGTTGGCGTTCTTGAAATCCTTTCCCGTCGCAATCTCACCATCGAAGGGAAGAGAATACTGAGCGGGGTGGCAGTTAACAAATTGGTGGACTTACGCACTAGCGCCGCATCTTTAGAGTCCTGCAGGAGTGCTGCGGCCAGTGCAGCGAGAACCGCTTGGTGGTCCGTTCCCTTTGGTAGGTAGTCCAAAAGACCACCGACGTAAACCACCAAGTTCCGTTTCGAGGATGGCATGGCATTCAACACTGTCGCGGCAGCATTTTGGCTCCCCATTTTTGCCTCTTCCTCAGAAAACGACTCTGCATCTCCGCGGCTTAGCGCAGGTTCTGGTAATTCCCTCAAGAAGGCGAGCAAGCACAACGCTGCAGCGACGTGGTCCCGAGGATGAACTTCTTCCCCCTTATCAATTTGGTCTCTGACACCGGAGAACTCCCCCCGGGTGTCCGAGTACAGTGGAAAGGGTTGTGCCGAACCCACTAATGAATTCCCAAGGAGCCAGACTTCCTTCGGTAATACTTGCGGTACGGAGGATGGGACCGGCTTGTATCGTAGAGGGCCCCAATACCACAGCAGATTCTCTAGAGAAATTCCGAAGCAACTCTTCTGGTACGTTCCCCTAACCCGAATCGGTCCGCTCTTCGCCCCTTCGACCATCAACAAGAAGTCCGCGAATAGAGGCTCGCCTTGTAGCGTCAGTTTTTCAGCAGCGCCGTCCCTTTTCGTCACCATACCAGTTACTACCATCTGTAAGCACAAGAACAAGGCACGTTTGCAAGGTAAGTTGTGTTTTGTCCTTTCATTGTCGAGGACAAGCCAGCTCCTTAAAACTCACATCGATGGGCTGCGCCGGTATGATCGTAGTCGGTGGAATCCTGCCGTTGATATATACAGTACACCAACTGGGGATTGCTTTCGGGTCGATGCTCACGACCGTCGCATTCCGTGCTGTGTGTGTCCCGACGAGATTCGCCTGTACACGTTTGCCATAGGTAAGCTGAGGAAAGGTACGGCTAGGTTCAGTAACACCCCTCCCTTTGGGCAACATATGATTGAAAAGTGCCCTTACCATTGGGAGCACTAAAGTTTGAGAAGTGAAGCTAATCGTGTTATACTCAGTGGAGTGCTCATTGCTGAGCAGAGACAAGTCGTCGAACGCCCTCTGCCCGTGAACCCAATCTCCGAGATCATCACGGAGTGACCTACGACGGGCTACGCTGCGGAGGGGATTCGTTTGGTCATCCAACTGTTGATAGAAAGGACACGTAGACAAAAACGGAAACAACCATACAACGGTCTCAATACACTTGCCCTTATTGTGCCCGACGAACTATGGCAGATGAAGCGCAGAGTTTTGAGGGCAGTAGGTACACTCACCATTCCACGGTCTCCCATTTCCGTTGGAATATCAAAGAGGGCTGAGACAGGTCGATGATCAGAAGAAAATACTTCATGTCTTCTGTACGCCAGTAACTTCACTCCAAGTCGGGACCGCCATAGGATACGATCTGTCCACGACGGGGTTCGCTTTATTCCTCCTTCCTCGTCCACTCGGTAACTGTTAGTGTCCGAGTTGTACTTGTATGTCGGAGCAAAATTTAGGCTTCCTTCCTCGAAGCCCGGTGCGACTCGGCTTGCATTCATTTCAGTTTTGAGTTGATCGTAACGGGCCAAGGTTGACCAGTCCTCTTGCTCGATCAGCTGCATGACCTATCGTCAATGAATACAATCGACTCTTAAACGTTGAACTGTATCCGTACACGCACGCCCGCAAAGAGCGACAACTAACCTCACGAACAGGTAGGTTTATCCTGTAGTTCATGTCTCCAAGCCAAAAGACGACGTCATGGTCCAGGATATGTATGTCTCGGACGGGGTTGCCCAGGTCCTCAACGAACGTCGGCTCTACGAACGTTGCTCGTTTCAGAATATCTTGGAAGTTCTGGTTTCGTTTAGATATGTTCTCCTCATGAGCAGCCAGGTGCGATGACACACAGCTAATGGAGATTCCTTTCACAGCGAACCTGTGCGCAATTGCCAAACAGTGTACCGAGCTTGAGAAGACGCTAGAAAACCCAGAGCTGAAGCATACAGCATTGAAGATGGCGGTGGACTAGGAACACGAGAGAGGCGCCAAGAGTTTGCCTTCTCACCTCGCCGCTACTCCACCCTTGTTACCAACAACATTCAGAAATCCAGTTCCTGCGTCTGCTTCTAGGAGGTCATCGACCTGAACGTCCCGGTGAGCACAAATCAACAGTGCAATGCCAACCAGCTGTCGGAAGCATACCATATAGTAATCCTGTAAGCGTCAAGAGCTTGGACTGTAAGAAAAAAAGTTGTGCTTTTTCTAGATCTGCTCGATGCGCAGTTCAACAAGTCGAGAGGCGCACTGGTTTTAGAAGCTTTCGAATAGCCTCATTCCACGCCTTGCCCTTGGCAGGATCAGTGACAACAGCCGTCATTGCTGTTAACGCCTGAGCCTCCTGGATTCCAATAATGAAAATATCTGGAGGTTGTGCTTCCATTCCATCCGGAAACAGCCATGGCTCCAGGCGAACAGAAGGCTTTTTCCCGTTCACGTTCCATGTTCCGCAAAACACTCGCAGGACCATTCTCCCAGTCCACAAGCTGAAGCACTAATAGAGGGAGCAGCTAACCGCCGGTCAGTTTTGCATCCTGGCTAAGCCAGGTCGGATCTACGGGATTAAAGAGTATGAATCTCCACCTTACCTCAAAAACTCAACAGAGGATATTCAAAATTCTAAGCATGATCCAAAGCGTCGACCGGGGGGTAACCAAATATTCAAACCAAAACAACTAATCTCACAGAAGAAGAAAACGAAACCAAGCGTAGAAACCCTTAAAATCACGTCGCCCTGATTTTAAGGTTTTTACCATCTTCTTCAACAGAACATAAAATCGTAGAGGCTCATACTTCAACCCACCTCCCCCCCGCCCCTTCCACCATAGCTCTCATTAGATAAATACATAGTGAGCTCCGCCCGCGAGAGCTGTTGACGATGTAGAAGGATCGGATGGGGTGAATCTCAAAATCCAGAATCCTCAAAAGTCGTTTCCGAAATAGGCACTAACTGAACTACTTGTGGAGCTCATTTGGCCTTCGTTTGATGAATTTTTGGATTGAGGTTAGCCGTTGCCATTCGACTTTTGACTTATGTCTAGCTATGGGAAAGGATCATAGTCTGAATCTCAGCAGAGAGAGTTAGTTAAAATGTGAAATGACACAGAATGAACAGTGTGCTGTTCATTTGTCAGAGCATTTGACGATGTTCGGACTGCGTGCGAGCGTTCCGTAGTACTTTTTTGCGTTGCTTGCTCCCGAAACCTGGTCCGCTAGGCTTGTGCGGTGACAGCACCTCTGAGCAGATGGGAGTGCTATATCTCGGTCTATGTGGAGTTCATGAACTCGTTTAAGAGAATGCGTCTTATGCTTGCTTACGTATAATGATAAACTGAAAGCTGCTTTCTTTCTGTTGCACCTTTCGGGTTGTTTGTTATCGAAGCCGGGTCCATTGGGCTTTTGCAGTAGCAACCCAGGAGATCAGGGGGATACGGATACAAATCTACAGCCTTTAACAGCTTTCAGGAAGGCATATGCTTCAATGATGATCGGGCTGCTTCCTGTCTTCTAGTGCTCTACTCTACGTTCTGTGGTTGAGCAGCATGTACCACTGGACCTCCGATCTCGCAGAACGTTAAGAGAGGATCTACGCGAGTCAATCTGCACATCTCGAAATCTTTTATGGAGAAGCCTGTACAAGGGCGGCGTTTCAATCCGCAGACGTTGTAATGAACGTTCGGAATGCTGGTTGCTTTCTATACCTGCGTAGCTCGCAGTCATCAATCTCGAACCGGATCAGTGTAGCGATGTCGGCAGTTTTTCGTGGCGCCCAAACCGTGTTCCTTGCGTGAGCTCGCGTTTTCATTTGTTACAGCCAAGAAGTATCCTCTCTGTCAATAATCCCATACTATGCGAAGTAAGTCTTGAAAACCTACATAACCGAGAAGAGTACGTCTATTGATTGAAGTCCTATCAGTCCGGATACTATTGATCCTCTGAACTTTTTTTGATATCGTCCATGATGCTGCTCTTAATACGTGATCTGTAGTCATTGTTCCGCCTCTCCAGTTTCCGCGTATGTATTGGTGCACTATTCTGCATGAGAATACCATAATACTTTATTTTGTAAATAATAATGGCGAAGTATGGCCGAAGATCAGACGACGTTAGGATGTGTACTTCACGGGCCAAGCGAAATTGTGAGCCACGCGATTGCCCTGTCCTGTCGATTCTCAGCGCAACCTCATCATTGGTCGGGGGGTTGGGGCCAGCAGGTGCTCGAGCTTATGCGATGAAGATAGCAGGTAACATTCCAGCTTACTTCTTCTTGAGACATATCGAAGGCGGAATCCGTTTTATCATCGATACCGGTCCCTTGCCCGCTGCGATTCATCGAGCCGAAAGGAAAGTCAGCAAACTCAAACGGGCCATCGATAGACGCACTTAACTGTTCAGTTTTCATTCCGTAAGCTACTTACCGATCGGGTTTCGCAGATTCAGCTGCCGATTCCTGTAAATATGCACACCAGATTCGAAAACCTTTCGCAGGAGCTGCCGCTGAAAAGAATTTCGGGCCTCCATGAAACTCTCACCACTCTTCAATCTACCATTTTGGCACAAATAAGACGTGCGAAGCATAAGAAAAAATTGCTCCCAAGCAACCCTAGGGAACCGTTCCGCAAACACAGATTAACCGCACAATCCACTTACATTTGATTCCGCAAATATCGCTCTCCAAGAAGACTAAGCCTGTAAGACCTCTTGATACCCAAAGTAGATATCAAGATAACCAGCACTGTTTCCGTAAAGACCTGCAAGAAACACGCTCCGGTTCAGAATCTCGCTCCCAACTCATCCAGTCAAATGAAAAAGGCAGAGTCTATGTACGCACCATTTTTAACTCAACAGAAATAGCTTCACATATGCAGCCAGCACATCTGCCATCACGATTTTCCCCCACAGCCCCTCTTGCAAAGAGCAGGAGTTCTTATACCAACCAAGGATTCCCAGCGCCATCATCCTCACCTACACCCGAACGAAAATTCCGAAACCAGAAAAACTAGTGTCACCCAAAAGGCAATCCATTATAAAGACTGAATAACAATAAATACACAAAATACAAAATATTATCAATCCAAAAGCAATTTTTCGACTGAATGTGCTGTGACGCTAAAATAGTATTTGCATTGAGCTCCAGCTTACTTAACCACCTCCACACACCGGGGCTATCTGCGGATATAAGCATAACGTATTATATAATATAATATTCATATAAAAGAAATTTATTTATCGTTATTAACGTGTTATATAGTATATAAGATACAGTGCATTTTCTGCAGCCCAAGGGGCAGTTTTCAAGTTGATAGGTTCAGGTTTTCAAATTTTCACATACTTGTAGATTATATAATAAAATTTCGAAATCTTGTTGGATGAATTGTTTGGATTTTTTTCGAACAAAGATTCTGGAATACGTTACGACGCTGAATTGATTTATCTAAAAATTGGTTAGCTGTTCGGAGGTTGATATTTTTCCAATAAATGGAGTTTAGATGTTGAATTGGGGTATTGAGATACTAAAAGTAATATAATTGGTGACTTGGTTTTTATAGGACAGGTGTATATTTTCCATTACAGGACACTGATTTTTTGGATGATTTGGATGCGTTTGATTGGTGGTGACAGTCTTTCCTTCAGAATCATTTGGATTTCTCTTTACAAAGTCGGTTTCTTTTGGAGTAGGGAGGAAACGGGACTGAGTATGATGACAACGGCTTTTTCGCAATCGAATCAGTTCGGAGGAATATTAGTTGATGATGGAGTCGATCGAGCGTGTTTTTGAAAGATAAAGTGAGTCACATCCGGCCGTTTCTGCCCTTCTGCATCCCGATCCAACAACCCGAGTTTCGGTTGACATTCGTTGAGATTCCCCAGGTGGTCATGGATGGTGATTGAAATCATGCCTGAGAATACCATTGATTTTCTTTTGGTTGAAATCAACGCTACTATCACCATTCGACTTCATCCGCCTCCAACTATGTCGACAAGGCATATGGCTTTTTATGTAGAATCATTGTGTATCCCCTGAATTTCTGCTGGAGAACAAGCCTTGTGGCCTGGTAGAGAAGCCAAACGTCTTCCCAAGCGTATGTGCTTGCAAGTATTCCTCCAAGGTGCTTTACCAACTGGTGAAGTAAATCCTGCCTACGTTTATCGAGTTCAGCACACCTTCACGTCTTCCATCCGCATACTTCAATGCCGGACTAGATTCCTATACTCCTATTTTCTATGGCTATTATGTTGGCAACCCAGCAGCCTATTCCTCAGGACGCGTTTCAACACGTCACCATGGTCGTAACATTTTCACGTAACCACGTGGTTCAAACAACGAAGATCTAATCATTAGAGCCTTACTTGGAAATGAATCCAAGAAACCAAACGACACAAGAGACGAGAAGCTAACAATAAGGGAGCGGAAGGCAGCGCTTCTTCCCAAACCCTAGGAACGGTTCGGATCCGCTTAACGTTGCCGAGAAACGTCGTTTCTAAACTCATATTGGCATCATTGAGCAGGGTTGAGAAGAAAAACCTACTCGTTGATCAACGACAATCGTTTATGGTGTGTGTGTGTGGAACCATCTTGAAAACAAGGACGCGGATGAGCTTTAATAGTTTACAAACGGAGGGAGCGCTCTGATTGGATTCCTCGGTACTTCACTGCTGCTTTGGTTAAGTTCAGGGGAGGCTGGCTGTTTTGGTGGCGTGGATATGATGAGTGCCCCGGCATGGGATTTACCGTACTACGCGTTTCTGTTAGCGTACAAGATCTTACGACCTCCGAGGTTGAAGCTGGGCTTTAACGTTAAGTCTCCTGGTGCGAATGTGCTTTTGCCGGCTTCCTTCTTGGGTTACTTTATCATGCTTTCTGGCGTTGTTTATGACATCCTACTAAGGCCGCCGATGATTGGTTACACGCAGGATAAGCTCACGGGTAGTGTGCACCCCTTATTTGTACTCCCAGACAGGCTCAGTGGACAGTTTGCCCTCGAAGGGTTTGTCATGGGCTTCACGTTCTTAATGGGTGGAGCTGGATTGATCTACTTGATGTCCTCTGTCAAGCACAAAGCCAAATACTCCAATTCGATATACTCCGTTATTGGGGCGATATCGGCGTCATTCTTCGCCCTAAAAATGTGCGAGAGCTTTCTTGAGCACAAATTAGGGAGCTACCTCAACGGATACCGCGCTTGAAACCCCTCCACCTGGGACATTGGGGGATCCAGAGGATGGAGGGTTTTCCTGTTCCCAGGATTACGCTAAGGTATTAATAAACGTATTGATGACTATCAAATAACGACTACTCGGAGCTTTCATACCGCTTCGAAGCGCTCATCCCATTTCGACGTTTGTAGAAAACCAAAGAGATCCGTCCTCGTTAAGCGACGAACAGTCCACTGAGCGCGAAAACGTTGGCTGGAACGAATTAATAATCTGCACTGGAGAGCTGAATATATCTGTCAATGATGTGACTGTCTCGTCAATCCTTCTTTGCTTGTGAAAGCATCACATTCTCACCCTGCGGCGTGTCCGAGAGCCGAACGCCTTCAGATCGCGATCTGGAGCTTAGGGCTTCGAAGGATGAATGGGATCAATGAGGAGCTCTTGTGGATTCTCTAGGGGAGGCAGGAGAGGTGTCGGAAAATTGGATACGCGATTGATTTGTTATGCGAAAGGGATGAATTCCCTTGGATTTATCCACGTAGGCTACCATGCGAAAATCTCGGGGCGGATGCTCTGCAAGGCGCAAATGCAGGACAAGTCAACGTCGGACAAACCTCTGAAAATGATGCCGAAACCTGTCATCAGCTTCCCGGGTAGGATGGGAAAGATTGTAAAGGGCTACACGCTGCGCGTGATGCAATGGAACATAGACTTTAACTCGGACAACGTTTTCTCGAGAACTTCACACCTCATCGAAATCATTGGAAAAGAAAAGTACGACCAGATTATCTGGCAGAAACCTGGTTTCAGTGGCCTCTCTGAGCTCGTACCTTTGTCTCTCGATTTAGGCCTGATGTGATATTCATGCAGGAGGTATCCGCGGTAGAAACAGGTCCTCGTGGAAGTTCGTTTCATCTGTTGAAGAGCAGACTCGTTGATACTGGCATTTACGCGTTATTCGCGGATGATTTAATCGTCGAACGACATCCGTTCTACTTTGCAATGACGCTGATAAGGAAGAGAATTCTCACGAAGGTTGACCCGGAATACATAAGGTTTCAAAGAACCAAGATGGCACGGCATCTTATTGTCTTGAGAGCCGGACTGTTGACAGAGGTGATAAACGATGCGAAAGTCCCACTTACGTTTATTTTCTGACGAGGGTTATCTGAGCATCGTTCGTTTTTGTCTTGGTCCGTTTACCAGTCCGGCGAACACGAAGTATGCCTTTTAAACTCTCACTTCGAATCTCTGCCAAGCGGAACAGCGGATCGAATAGATCAGTTTCAAGAAGTCCTGAAGATAATGCGAAATGAGCCTCGGCCATCCGTTTTCGGAGGAGACACAAACCTTCGAGCTAGGGAGATAAGACTTGGAGATGTGAGATTGCCGGAGGAAGAAGACGTGGTTGTTCCTGAGGGCGAGTTTGACGTAAAAGTAAGCGATGCTTGGGCCCAAGCCGGTGCTGAAAGTGCTACAAAGTAAGTACCCTAGCCTAAGAGCAAAGTTTTGGGTGGGGTCTGGGATCGGACAGTTTCTGGAGGACTCAGAAAGCTTTCCCTGCGGATGCTCGTTTGTCCCCGAAGGTTCTCGTGGGATGCTAGAGTTAATGACAACAAAGAGTGGCTTGGGGAGACGAGACCGTATGCTAGGTTTGACAGGCTTTTCTCCTCTCCAGGACGAACGCCGGATCTGTATCGCCCACGAGCCATGTCGTATCGGTTCGTTGGGAAGAAGAGGGGACAGACCGACCAGTTTCCTTCTGATCATTTCGGACTCGTTGCAGATTACAACATGACGCTGCCTTCTTAGACAAGCCAGTTATGGCCATGTAAAGAAAAGCACAATCAACCTTACGCGAGAGGAAATTCCGGAGGCATGAACAATTTTGCAGTGGAGAAAAGAGGTACGGCTATTTCCTCCTCGAGACAGATGCCAGACGTGTTTCTGGTGCAGCTTTTGCTTAGTCCTTCTAAGCTTCAGTGCGATCGTTTAGCCCTCCACTTATCTAGAAGTTATCGAGTTCGAAATGATAGAGAACAGAAGAATTTGGCGTTGCCGCTGGAAAAGTTCGACTCTGAAGTCGAGCAGTAAACCTCGCGAGTTCTATGGGAAAGAAAAGACTCAAGTTAAGCAGAGATCAAGTGTCGAGTCCAGCGGGTAAGTAAGTAGTGCTCTCAACGAGCCGTTGAGGACAGGAAAATCCGGCCCAGGAAAGTAGTCCTTGATACCTTAGCGTCGCTGAGATGGTCTCCGACCAGTTTGGTTCTGATCATTTTGGACTCGTCGCAGACTACAACACGACGCTACCTTCTTAGGTTAGGGCCATGTAAAGAAAAGCACTCCTCATATAAGCTAAGCTCTGGGAATCTGGACCTTCTTCAAGTCTATCTTTTTCGAGCAAAGCATCGGAAGAACGACCCCTTCCAAAACATCGACATCGTCTCACCAAAGGATTCTCAAGTTCACAACTAAATACATTCTCGGATCGGGGCCGGCCTGACCTCAGTGCTGTTCTTTGCACAAAGTTAAAGAAACTTTGTGCACTCTAAATCAAAACATAGCAAAGAAGAACTACTAGCACGATCTTAATACGCGCATTGGTGATCACTCTTCATCCTTCTCCGGGACCACATCCTTCACGTCCCATTTCACAAAGCGTCCCACTCAACAGCGGGATTGCAAATGCCACTCAGTTACCCGTCATGAAAGCAAACTCCATCAACAAGTAGCCGCTTGAACGGTCACGAAGAAACACCCCTCAAAATTCCCAATTTTCATAAATCCAATAATGACTGACATCGACGGTCCGCCATTCGGGAGCTTAGGCGTCTAAAATCCATTCAATTCAATTAAACACGTCTAAATCGCTTCGAATGGTCGCGGCCAGCAAAAGGGAAACGATCGGTTAAATTAATTTCATATTTTCAGTTCTAGAATAAGCTCTTGAACATATTTTTCGTAAGATCAATCTTTATTGATAGAAAAATTTGTATTTCAGAGATATCATATGTGAATATATTTAGTTTTAGAAAATAATCAGTCATTATATAGTGGTCTTATGGAAATAATTTATTAATCCCTTGTTTTCTAAAGACAAAAAGGACAATTGGGAACGACGAAGAAAAGCCCTATTTGGTACGGTTGAGAAGAATGAGTTTTACCCCTAAGAATTGTCTTGGGGGAGGAATAGAGTTGGCTGTTCGATGTTACGGTCTGGTTGTTTGGGAGATGCTACAAGAAGCGACTTTGTATGCTTAATTGGTGCTGAGAGGCTGGGATCTAGATTTCTTTATTCTTGAATTTCTTGCCCGGTCCGTTTTTTGTTCGGTCGGGTGACCCTGGCGAGTTTCGAGGGTTTTGGAAGGGTTTTCTTGGTGTGTGGAGAAGAAGGGGGCCGGGGGGGGGGGGGGGGTGGTGGGGCCAAGGTGGGAGGGGTTGGTGGACCGAGCTCGGGAGCAAGGTGGGAGGGGTTGGTGGACCGAGCTCGGGAGCAAGAGAAGCGATCGTGTTGCAAGTGCGCCGGGCTCTTCAGCCAAGCAGCTTCTTTTTTGTCTCTAGATCGTGTTCCTGACTTATGAGAGGATAAGGATCAGGTTGTATTTTCTCTGAGTGGGCGTTAAAACGATGCTCGCCGCCCTACGAACGCAGCGGCTAGGCGCTGCAAGCATGCGTAGCTGGCAAATTAATGAGCGGATAGGAGGCTGTCGCGGGAAAAAGCGACAACCTATGCAGAAGGATGGTAAACCTTCCCCTGTACGGCACACGAAACTGGGCACAACGAGGCTTTCGGCTAAGGCGGTTTCACTGATTGAGCCGAACCCCCCAAAGAAACCGGTAGAGGTCATCGGAGAACTCCCTAAGTTCAAGAAGAATCAGCACACTAAGATCAAGTGGAGAGAGACTCCAGGCTTCGGGATGGAGTCAAAAATGCCTGAGGGTGAGAGGAAAGTAATGCGTGTTCGTAGGCTTGATATAGCCGCACTTGTCAGGGCCGCACAATGCCGCGTGATGAACTGGCAAGCGGATTACCCTTTTCGAAAGCAGGGAGTTAGGGCCGAAGGGATTTCAAGGGAAATCCTGAGAGTGCAGTATGCCCATTGCGTATCCAGATTCGATCGTCGATTTTGCAAGCGATTGCTTCACATTATGGTGCTCGATGCTAACCCCAGGCTTACTCTGTCATCATAGGCCAGACGTTGTTTTCTTGAACAACGTCTCCACAGCAAGAGATTCTAGCTCACGCCGGGACATGATGAGTGTCTTCCTTGAAAAACTCGTTGACAATGGAATCTACGAGCTCGTGTACAACGAGCAGAGTGCCAAGGAACATCCATACGGATATCCTATCAAACTGTTCAGAAGGGACACAATGAATATCAAGAACAGTACTATTGTTGATGTCGATCCCGAAGAGGCGGTATACCATGTCGCGACTGAAACTGAGCTGAAGACTTCTGTAAGTACGGGAAATTTTAGTTTTACCTCCCTGTGTCTTGTCTTAAGCTCTTTGAAAAATCGTTTGAGCAGGGTGGTGAGGTAAATATCGGCTTCGTGACGACAAGATGGGAAGACCACATGTACGGGGGCAAACCCTTCCATCGTCACACTGAAACTGTGTTCGAGTTGCTCGAGTCTATCTCAATGCCTTGCATTCTTGGGACGCAGAAGTTTCCTGGACGGGTATGCTACCGCATAGGTTTGGAACGTTCACGCGCTTGGCGCTTTGCGCATTCTGTCAACTTAATATATTCATGTCTTCTCCGCTTGACAGAGTTTTTCGCTTGTGCGAAATATTGCTGATGAGCAACGGGGAGAGAATCGGAAACTATCGGATGTCTACGTTAAGGCCGGCATGCCTTTGGAATTACAGTACGTTGTGCTAGAAACGAAAAGGAAATGCTAAGCCCATGATTGGCGCCGGTGCGATTTGAACCACGCTAAGGATTTTCTTTTAATTGTTAACATCTGCTTTAGGTATGACTATGACTCGACTGTGAACTCAAACATCTACAGCAAGGTAAACAAAGACGGCATCGCGATGTTCAAGGCAAAAAGGAAGCGGATATCTCGGGTGTATATAGGGCCCGGGTCAAAGCCCGAAATCATGCGACCTTTGGTGAAGAACTATTTCCTAGTGGGAAAGGAGAAGGTGGAGGAGGAAGATGTGTACCCGAGCAAATACTTCGGCGTCGTCGTCGACCTGTTGGTTCCGGTAGAGGGAATGGCCACGACGTTGCAGCAGAATGAGGAGAAACCTGCTAAGAGTTCAGAATATGTCTGCGCTGTGAGGTTTCCTATTCAGAAGAAAGGCGTAGAGAATGAGTCCTAGTGACTACTTCAAGGACACCTGAAAAGAGAATTCTTCGCGAGACCCGCAACGGCGACGTTTGCCCGCGGTAATCTACTCGAGTGTGGATTCAACACCGTTTTTTGTAGAAATACCGCCTTCGTAGGTGGTTTGGAAAATATGCGTAAAGTTTCAATATCAGGCAGGACCAGTAATTCATATACTGTGCGCAAAATTGAAGAAGAGATCGCGCACAAGCCAAGCCCACCGACGCGTCGCATCAATCAACGCCTGCTGACACTGTGCGAAAAAGCAATCAATTTCTCAGCGGAATCTTTTTATATTTAAAATTTATTCAGGTATTCAGCCAAAAAGAGTACCTTTTCACTCTTTATGAAGGTATATTGATAGCTTCAGTCAATATTTGAACGGATAGGCTGCTGTTCAACAAAATGGTCTTTGTGCAAGTGATGGGACTATATACATATATATGTTTGGGGGTCAGGTTCAGGTGCGGGGTGAAGCTTAGGGCTCTCGTACCCATGTTCCTCTCTTCTTGACTTTCTTTGAGGATTCCTGCGTTTCGCCTGGCTGTTTTTTTTGGGGCATCTGGTGGCGTCTTCCCGGTTTGCTTTCAATATTTGTTTCCTTCGCAATGGCGAGCGTGATATGGATGTCGGTTTTTTGTCTCCTCTGCGCCGAGGTGGTATTATGTCTGTTTTCTATGGTAGGATTGGGTATAGCCAATGTTCCTTTTAGAATTCTTGAGATCTAGTATGCGCCGGTCATCTTGCTGAACCATAGAATTTCTTTCGCTATTTGACAGCTGCCGCTTCCACATACTGTTTGGAGGTCAATCTCCAAAGTACTTCGCACGTCCGCTGTTGACAGCGCTCTCACCTTCATCGTACGATTCTTGGTCGTTGGGCTCGCTATCGGTGTTTTTGACAGCGTCCAGGTGAGGTTGAAAGAAGACTCGGGTTGGATTGACGCAAGAGGCTATCTAGACAGCTTCCCTGACTTGATGCTTGTGTTTTGCCGAATAGTCTATTCAGGGACTTCAGGAACAGATCTCGGTGACAGACCCGAACGACTTGTACAGCGCTATGTCGTTGAGCTCTAGGAAGCAAAGAATCTTTCGCGCGGAGAGGGTAAGAGTTACAGAAACCCCCTTATCGTAGCTGCCCAAAAGCATTCATTGGCAAGATTCATGGTCTGGTCTTCCATGGAGGGAACAGTTATGCTCACTTAGTTCTTTCTCGGCATCGTTTGTGTTTTCTCCTCCAGAACCTGTATCTCGCAGGCTTCTGCTTTGCTCTGATATTCATTATTCGGAGACTCTTTCAGCTGGCCGCAAAGAATGCGGACCTCGTCGATGAGATTAAGATTGCATCTCAGGGAACACGGCCGACCACTGCCAATCAACAACCTTCTTCCGTTCCAGCTACCTCAGGGACGGAATCTGCTCCGGTAAGAGGCAATCAGGAAACGAACTCTGCTTCAAGCCGAGCAGATGTGTTTGGCTTGCGCCTTTAAATCCTTTGACAATATATGGAACTCATCAAGCTCTGATAAGCAGTTTTCCTAAAATTTGATTATCTAACTATGATCTATCGCCCTCGTCTTCTGCCCTGATCAAAGCAGACTAACACGACAGACCAAGAGTTAACCGAAGTAACACCAATTGAGAACGAAACAGAAGCATCTTCTGGTCACGAAGACGGAGTTCCGAGGCAGAGAAGGGGTTTCACTCAAGGGTCTGATAGCTAGACTACCGACGTGCAACTCACTGACGACCGCAACATGGTTTGGTCAGCGGACTTTAACAAGTCGAGTTTTTGAGAAGTCCGCAGTAGCGCAGTACAGCATAGTATGCTGTTGAAAACCCACATAGAATGGGGTACGTTGTAAAATTCCGATCTATAAAACTCTCGAGCGCAGGGAAAACGCGTTCTGATGTAATGCTCAACCGAGAAAGCGTTCATAGTTGCCGACGCTCTTTCCCTGCGAAAAAAAACGATTGTTTAGGGGACCACCTTTCTGGTAGGGGAAGGTCGCGGAGTCGCGGTCAAAGCTCGGCTTTCGAGATTTGCGAAGCGAGCAGCCTACCTGTGCGCATAGGTTAATTACTAAAAGGCGGTTTGTATCGACAATCTTCACATCACGTCCATGCGACCTGTAGATCTCAAGGGCGGACCTGTAGTACTCCTCCGCTTCCAATCTTCTCCCTGCTTTATCGCAGACGATCCCGAGCATTTTGAGCACATCTGAGAATGTTTCTTCCCTCCACTTCTCGCCTTCGGGTAGCAGATTCTTTGCGCTGGACTTCATATGCCATACGCTCATGGCCTGACGAAGATTGGATTCCGCCTCGTCGTACTGGTCCATCTTCACCAACATGTTAGCAATTTCCAAGAGGAACTCGATTGTAAACGGGGTAACCCTACGCGCGCCAAATTATGAACAGTAATGGCAAAATCATTAGCCTTCAACAAGCATGTTCCTTCTCAACTGATGAAGGCGAGGGACCTAGATTACCAAGCTCCATATCTTCTTCGCGCAAACGTCGCCCGCCTGAGGAGCTCGACGGCCTGCTCCAAGCTATTCTCGCTTTTGAGTTTGATCGCCTCTTTGTACCAATCCTTCATAAGACTGTTGACAATTTCAATGTTTGAGTCGTGCCGACAGCGGATGATGTCCTCGTCAAACGCGCACGAAAGTAGTTTGTCCTCCTCCTGCGCCGGAATAGGCTGAGCAGCCTCGGCTAGATCCTTAGTGGCATTCTTCCTCGTCACCATGTTCTTTCCATCCTGACTCCAGTAGTTCTTTTCGTCATTGCTCTGTTCAAAACATGCAGGACATGAAGTAAGAAATATTACAGTTATCGAACAAGAGGAGAACGAAAACCTCACCATCTGCCACTTCAAGTTTCTCAGTAGATTGTCTCTTGCCAGTCGCACATTGATACCCTCATGTCCTTCTCGTCGGTATACTCTTAGGGCCTTCTTATAGTACAATTCTGCGGTACTCTTCTCTCCAATCCTGTCCATCAGTACTCCGTAATGGAGCAGAATATCAGCAAGTCTGTACGACTTTCCCGCTTCGTATCCTTCTCTCTCATATATCGAGATCTAACGCGGAAACCGAAAGAGGTGTTAGAAGCGCCTTAGTTTTTGACAGCTTCGGAGGTGGACTACGTACTGCTGTCCTCAGGTGAATTTCCGCCAAAGTATTCTGCTCCATCTTCATAAGCGTACGACCCAACTCCGAGTAAATCTCAGGATCCCCTGGACTGAGGTCCAAGGCCTTTCCGTAGGCTCCCACCGCATCGAAATAGTTGGCCTAGTGGGTAAAGACAGGGAGCAGCGCTCGGTTTCAATTAAGATGCTCATCTATGGACAAGCCAGCGAGGAAGAACCAGGAGTAACAGGTGTCCCAGACTAACGGGGATGTGTAAGCCGCCTTTCCAGCCCGTGGCTAGCCCCTGAGTGCTTGAAAAGCGCTTTGCGTTTCCGTCTTCGGATGAAAACTACTCACCTCTTTGAAGAATCTTCTACCGCGAATGATCAAGTCCATGATCTCGTGTTTCTTCTCCCGCACATGTGATCGAGATGCCAGCGCACGAAAGTTGATGTCGAGGCTGGTTGGTAGCATACTCGAGACCTTATCGAACCATCTGGATTTCTCGTTCGTCGAAGTAAACAACATATCTGGGTTCGATACCTGGAGAATTTGGAACACGAGGTGCACGATCTGAGTCGTTCGGTGGGTAGACCGAAGCAGGGGCATTTCGTGGACCTACCATGACGTCGACGTAGTTTGACCTATGACCGTTGCCAGGATCGATCAACAAATACGCTGGATCTTTTCGTACTTTCCATTTACCGTTGACAAGAAATCGGTAGTAGTGCCTGAGCGGAATCAAAGATATCAGTCACGATCGGATTGCTTCCATCGCTTGGTGAGGGCGGTATGGTTGTGTGTGAGCTGATGCTGTGCCCACCTCCCAGGCTCCACTTGAAACACGATGCCAAGCCGACCAGAAACAGTTGGAACCAGTGGATGCGTCATGTAGCCGTCAAACGAAGCTGAGACCTTGACGTGTTTTGTGTTCGATTTCCAGACGAACGATATCAGATTTTCGTCATCGATAACTCCTGTCCTAGCGCAGAAAGGTCCCAGATCGACAATGTTGTTAAGCTGAGGCAAGACATCTGCAAAAGCAGAGAGGTCCTGGCGAACATGTTTTAGCAAAGAATTTCCCCTAGCGACTCCTCTCTGTTGATTATAGTCGAAGTTCTCACTGCTCTGCAAAAACAAAGACTCCCGGAACTCCGGCTGAACTTCAATCTCCTGAAGCAATTTCTTTATTACTTCACCATCCATCGGCACCCGTTTATTTTTACAATAGCAGAACACTTCAAACTCCCTTCAACAATGGCGTACCCATCTGACCGAGTTAAGAACAGGAAAACCCGCCAGCGCCCCCTACTCTCACTACCACGCCCATTCGCTTTTCAACCAAATGCCAGATCCAAATGCCATCACGCCAATCCCCAAAAACACAGCAATAATCTCCTCATCCAATTACAGCTTTCCTTATACCACTTCTTTTGCCTCAGAAAGATATTTAGGTCTGGTCCTCCTTCTCTCCTTAACTCCTCACTCTCGTCAAACATCAGCTCATCCAAACCGCACCCACTCACCCACACACCCACTCACCTCGACAATAGCCCCAACCCTGTCCCTATCCCATTAAGCAATCTGGAACCCTCCAACGGACAATAAACATAGAATAATAATAGAAAATACTCTTACCAATCATTTTCAACACTAGCACTAGGTTGCCGTTACATAAAATTGTTCATATAGTAATAAAATAATTCAGTTAAATTCGTTATTGAAGATTTTTTATCGATCTAATTTATGCGTTTTTCCTAGCTTAGGTAGACAATCTACTAAAGTAATATTGAAAAGAATATTTTAGGGAAGAAAATGATTTAAATAAGTTCATCCTTATTTTGTCAACGTGAATTCAGGGTCGATTCCCAGATTTGTATTATTTATTAATGAAGGTATAGTCTCGTAAAATTAAGGAAGACGAAAATAATATGTGTGTATTATAGTAATTTATTTCCTTATTTGCTTGATATTGGATTTAAATTATTATTAGACGATTACATATATATCGAATAAAAGAATAATAATAAGGATAGTTTATGTTTGTTTTCAATTGATGAGATCGAATTTTGATATCTTGATTTTTGTTTTTGTAAATTACAAAATGTTCATTTCGAGATGGCAATCTGACACTTGATGGCCTGTGAGTGAAGATGTCAGTTGAGGGGGTTGTGAGACGATGAAGGTAGGAGGGTGGTGGTTCTGTTGGTTGGGCGCCTTCGTAGTCAGTCCGTTTGGAGAATATAACTGGAATGTAACTATCCTTCGCCGATGCTTTAGTAATGGCACCCACTGAACCTTTTTTTTGCTAGTGTGATGGGGAAGGCAGGGACGGTGAATTGGTCGTTGGCCCTGATGGGTTGATGTTCACCATGCAACTACCTCAGGTCGGACCCTTCGAGCCCCTCGTCGGTGAGATTCTGCTGAATTCTAGTAGACTACGAATGTACAATTAGCTGTAAAACCCTTCGTAATCTCGTTAAGGGGTCAGCTACTTGTTCCGAGTAGTGAGTCTATTTTTAGTATCGGAAATTTCAGCATCTGTAAACTTTACTGGGCACCTGCCTACCAACCTGCAATCAACTCCTTTTCTTCTCCAAGAAGAAAAACGAAAAAGCTTCATAGAAGTAGAGTTTCAGACGGAACTATGGATTAACTCGCCACCAGCTCATACATCTCCGCTGAAACCATCACCTGATACCCTCCATCGGGACATGAACCAAAGGCCCGCACCACGGCTTCCCGTCGTCCAGACCCATCCATGTACTTTTGCCGCTCGGTAGCCGTCCGCTTCTTCACACCATCAGGGAGCTGCTATGAACGCTCCACAGAGGTACAAGAACACTATGTTCAAGAACGCCTCACCCACAAGCGCGATCTCTAACAGTCCACCTCGGCTCCTCTGTCCACTCCCATAGCCGCTGCAGTCTCCTGGTGTTTCGATCGCGCGAGTCTGTTCCCGACCATACTAGATTCTCTTTCTAGAATTTTGCAACTCCGTCAGCTTCAAACTACACTTGACCATCCTCACCAGACCCTCCAAAGCGTTCCCTCTACGTACCCACCCCCTCCCCGTCCTGAAACGTCCTTACCCTCGTTATGGACAGTCTGTCCATTTTCAAGACAAGCTGTCCTAAAATCCAAAAAAGAATTGCCATCGACAGACTGTCCAACTGTTTTTCTTCTGTTTTATGGTTTTTTGGCTTTGAGCTGGGAAGTAATTTTTGTTGTAGAGTTGATGTTCATATGGAGATGGAATGCAGCAGTTAGAAGGAATGGAAGGAGGAGGGAGGAGGTAGGAGGGGAAGAGAAGGGCGGAGCTTTCAGATAGGGAAAAATTTACGGTTGATGGTTGGATAGACATGAACTCTCTTTTCTTTGTCAATTTTTGTGTGATCTTGGGGGTTCTGTGGTTTTTGTATTGAGGATCTTGTTTGCGGGACTTTAGCTGGTTCTGTTGTTGTTTGGGGGCGGGGTGGGCGACGGCGATTGAGCCTTCTTGCGTGAGGTTTGAGGTTTTGGAGGGGTGTTTGGTGTGCCTGGTGTGCTTTTTGTTTTTGTTTCTTTTGTTGGTCTGGTTTTTTTTTATCGACGATGAAACGTGAAGTTGTAATAATTGATGCAGACGATGAGGCAGAGATTCGCAGGAGGAGAAGAAGCAGTCGGAAACGGCCGAGGGCTACAACAGAGATTGCGTAAGGTTTTAGTTCTTCACTCAACGATTTTTCCTCGTTTTTCTTGGTATCTCAATTTCTTACTGAGTCTGCTTACTTGGTTTCTCCTCTTCGCGGCTGAAATGCCTGTCGTTACAGGAGCCGACTGTTAAGTACAGAGAATAGTTCTGTGCAAGTAGAGACTGGATCATCTGTGTCGAACAAGTTAGCACGCCTGGAGGTGCAGAGGACAGCAGAGGTTCCCAGCATTGATGATCTGAGTGATGATCTTCTTGTTCAGATCTTTCAGCATCTTGGAGGGCTTCTTGAGCTCATGCGAGTGTTGCCCGTGTGCAAGAGATGGCTTAGAGTTGGAGGAGACCCACGGTTATGGAGCACGCTGTCTTTCTACAATTATGAGCATGTCTCTGACGCAGCGCTGAGGTCTATTTTGGCGAATGGTCAAGCTTTGCGACGGCTGAAATCTCTTTCCCTAGCGAAGTGTCACCGCATTTCGGAGGAGACTGTGAGGCTGATTCCAAAAAGCCCCTGCGTAAATTCACTGGAGTCGATAGATCTGTCTTGGTGCTCCGGTGCTAGCTCTCGCTCGGTTCCCATATTCTCCCGATGCCCTGGGCTAAAGGAGGTCAAGTTGTCCTATTGCTGGTATGACGAGCGCGACATGTTTTTCCTCGGCTTCGGAAAATGTTTACAAAGCAAGCGTCTTTCTTGCCGTTTTGTGCAAACTTTAGGAAAGTTCACGGTCGAGCCCTGAAATGCCTCGCTCTACGGTGTCCACGGTTGGAGGTCCTTGACATTAACTGCTGTACCAATGTTAGAGACTCGCATATAATTGCGTTCGCTGAACACTGCAGGAATCTACGATACCTCAACATTGCAAACGCTAGAAGTGTTAGCGACCGAGCGATTTGCCGCCTCGCGGAGCACTGCAAAAATCTGGAGGTCCTTGACCTCTCCTGGTGTTCGAAGATAACTGACGTGTCCTTAAACGCCATAGCCGCAAATTTGCCGAAACTGCGTGAGCTGAGGTACGACCGCGTGGAACGCACAGTACGGTTAGACCGATTTTACGTATATGCTGACGAACTCACCCCTATGCTTTATGAATACTGATAGATTGAACGAAACGCAAGTAAGCAACCTTGGATTGTGCCAAGTGGTTAAGTCATGCAAGCAGCTGGAGGAGCTGCACTTAGCACGGTGTCCCATCGGCGTTTTCGCTGCTGCGAGCATTGCCCTCCACTGTCGAACGAACTTGAAGATCCTCAACCTTGCCTGTTGTGAGGCGATCCCGGATAGGGCGGTCGTGGCAATCCTCTCCTGCTGTATCTCTCTGAGAAGTCTCGACGTTTCCACCCTCCCATGTAGGAGGATAGGAAACATCGTTGAGAGCTTCTCTGGCCAGACTATTGTATATTATTGAGAAAATCCTTAGGATATATTAGTCGGGAAATGGTTGTCGTATTACTAATATTGCCTGTCTTTATGGACCCCTCTCGGTATGTAAAAACCAAAACAACTTGTTACGATCTCGTCTGCAGCTTTTCCTGTTTTCATTGCCTGCTACAACTGACCTCCATCCAAGTGGAATGAAAGCATGTCAGAAGAAGCCGTCATGGGCGACTAAGTCTATCTCCAGGCCTCGCTGTGAAGAGAGTCCGAGGCAGCCTCCAAGATCAACCCCGAGAAAACTTTCCTAGATCGAGTTTCCAGCGGAACTCTTGTGCGTTAGCGTTGATGAGTTCATCTGTATCCTCCATCAAGTTTCTCCCACCCAAGCCTCGCACGAATGTCCTCCACTCTCTTCGCGTTCTTCCCAAAATCTCCAATCGGCTGTTGAAAGGGGTAAACGAAGATTATTTCCCTAGAGCAGGATCGATATGAAATCACACCCTGTTCCAAGAAGACGAAATGCGGCCCACAAGAAAAAATCTGAATGCTTAGTAGAGAAGCCAAAGACGAAGCCTAGCACATCAGTGGAACAAACTGAGCGCGAACAAGACATAGCATCGGCAAGCAGATGGATCAGACGACGCTGACTAGGCAGTCGTTCCATTTTGGACAGTAAGCTGTAGTTCCTTAAGAGACGCCGTTAAAGTCATCAACTCAATGACGGCAGACTCGTATTTGGACTTGTGGTAGCTGTGCAGCCGCATAGAAGTCACCTTCCAGCGAAAGAAACAGAAGCAGAACTATGTAGTGCAACCCAGCAACGGTGACGTGGAGAAAAGGACCAACCTCGTTATCATTGAGTAGGAATTCTAGGTCGTCGATTCCTCTGGGAAATCCCGGAAACTCCGCGAGAATGTAGTTATTAGTTGTAGTTATGATCGTCGCATCCGGTAGCTCTTCAAGAACCTCAATCAACGAGTTCCACGCGGCTTTGGGGTCACCGGTCAGTGGTAAATAAGACCACTGGAAGAAGAAACAGAAAAAAGCAGACAAGCTGACAATTAGCGCAGGGTAAGACAGCTGATCCGCTTTCGATCGGCGAAAGACTCTTACCGGTGCACCGAATTTGCTCGCATTTCTGATGGAGCTGGTGCTAATACAGTTCTGTTCAGCTTTACACTCCTCAAGTCGACCATTTTTGATCCCCTATTGAAATGAACAACGAAGAACCCAGAGTGTCTTAGCCTCCAGATTGTCTTCGACCACAAGACTTCAAGTCGAAAGTATCGGATATCGTACAACAGCACTCGCAGGAGAGCACAACAGCGAAAACCCTGTCGCTGCCGCCGCAATCGCAACAGGAACTCGTTTATGTACAGAAACACCCGCAGCAGAGCCAGCGCAAGAACAGCTCAAGGATGCGAAGCAGATATCAGACATGCTTGTGTAAGGATACTCAAGAAGGTACCCGCTCTCCCCAACAAGAGGCAATGAAACGAATCTACGAATCTTTGTAACCAAGGCAAACCACCGAAAATTCGAAGAGGGTAAGAAAAGTTTGATCACAAATATGATCGGATCCTTCGAACATCTTCATCCAATCCACTGCCGCGCCTGCTCAAAAACCGACGGGGTGGTCTGGAAGTCGGGTGGAATAATGAAACCGGATCTTGCTACTTCCGCGCCATCGTATGGGCATCGGGAATGCTTTCGTCTAGGCACCCGGAACATCAGCTACGACATCAAAGGGATTCCATTTTGTTTCCCAACAGCCGAGGTTGGAGTCCAGCGCTTCAGGATTCGTATTCCCTTGAGGAGCTGCCCTTGCTTTTTGCTTTTTTGCTTCCTGTCAAAGCGACGGAGGGTCCTTTCTTAGTCATCGCGAGGGTCTGGTCTCCCTAGCCCTTGAACCAGCAGCTTGTCTGCAGGATTGCCACATCAGGCCTCACTGGCGTAACCTGTGTATGATCTGGTCGTCACGTACTCGACGCGTACTACTTAGCAATGGGAACCAGCTCGATCATGAACGCCTTTCTTTATTGGAACAACAAGCTCACTATTGTTGCCTAGCACATGCTTCACAACAAAACCACCAAGCAAGGTCGATTTCAGAACGAAGACAGGCAAGGAATACCTTAGCGGTTGTTTTACTTTCACTTCTAGGTGGGATTGCGCATGCTACGCTTGACTTCACACATGGTCGTGCTTGTCCTCAGCTAACGCTCTTAACTTATCGAATTGTTCTCGTGCAGGTGAGCTCAGTTTGCTCGTAGTAGTGACCTCATAGGTTGGACGAAATAGGCCAGTGGCTCATTTGACGAGCCACGAAGGTTGACGAACAGCAGCTGGCGTTTCTGCTGCGACCTCGGAAGGATATTCTCTCCAGTTCTAGCCTGAAGATCGTTGACAAACGTAGGCTCGACCGCTGCAATTCCGACAGCAGCGAGTTTTTCCGGATTCCGCAGAACCGCTTGCTTTGGCAGTCAAATTAAAGCTGAGATCGATTTTCAGCCGCGCGGCGTGCGCACATCCCCATCGAACACCTCGTGGAGCGGGGACGGTCATACGACCTAACGAGAGGCTTTCATTTCCGTTGTCACCAGTTTTGTGTCCCGGGCCCTTTAGAGCAACAATAGCAAACTTCACAGAGCGCGAGAAATAGTTTCGCTTGCGCGATACCATCGCTACTATCGATTCCTCTAGTCCGGTTGAAGCAGTGGACGTTCGCCTTCAGAAGCGTTCTTCTTGAGGGCCTCCAGATTCGTATCGAAGTCTCGGTCAGTCCTGGACGAGACAACTGTGACCTTCAGGTCCGTCCAGGCTTCTGCCTGAAGACTACATTGATAACAAATGAACACCGATCCGAGTCTTCTTGTTCTTATCTGTCAAAGCAGAAGATGTTAAAGTCAGGCAGAGTTCCTGTAACGTACGTGCTTGGCTGCGTGGATGTCATACCTTGTCAAACGATGCGTCCGATATGCCTGTGCAAGGCCGATGGCTCCACTTATTGCATAGCTCACATTGTAGGCATTCCCCTGTGAAAACATCGATTCCGCACGTGCAGTTGACGATTACCCGCTTCGCGGAGGACTTCTTTGCTTTGAGTTTGCTCTGGAAAAATAAAAACGGAAAAGGGTTAGTTCCTGTAGGGCGGATTGATGAAAACTTCCAGAGAGACTTACTGGTGAGTCTTTCCTCTTCCATCGCTCTTTGGAGTTCAGCTCTTGAGCAGCTTTCGATCGCTTCCCAAACTTTGTCACTTTCGCAATGTTTTCAGCTCGTTCGTAGTAACTTAGTCTATAGGACTGAGTGTGGTTGGAATGAAGCCGTCGTTGGAGAAGCTTTTGCCTGGAGGGAGCAAGTCGGAGCTTCCAACAGTGAGTTCCCGGCTCATCTGAAACTGCGGAAACCAGCTTTACGCCCAGCTTACTTGGATGAAAGGGGCTTTGCAAGGCCGTAGCCGAACCACCTAATACCCTTCTTTCGCAAGTATACTTGAAAGTTGTGATCGTTTTGGAGCTCCTCCCTGAACCGGGCTGGGTTGCACAGCATCATATGCTTTTGTCTCTCCACGCCTTTCCATAGACCCTTTTCAGGATATAGTCCACAACATGGGCATAGAATCCATTCTATGCGTTGAAATACCATAAGAGAACAGCGCGACTAACTGAGCACAGGTTCACATATCTCGAGCTACGTCGTAACTTATCGCAAGGACTTACCGGCCTCAAATTTAGAGAAACCTTTTGAAACATATTACAGAAAAAACAATTCATCGTCGATCAGATGCAGCTCATCTGCTTCAATCCACCGGTCGTTCAGCTTCAAGACGAAGAACCCCATCTCACAGAATGTATGAATGAAACAACAAACTTACCCAAAAGCATCTCCGTGGGTTCCTCCTTGACGTTCCTGTTATCAGCTCCAAGCTCTCTCTTGCCGCTACTGTCCATGGTCATAACAGATTCGTCTATTTGCGCGGAAGACGAGTCTCTGCTCTTACCAAAACCCCAACTTGACCTGAAAGCGTCCTCTACAGCAACTTTATTCTCCAAACGCTGTGCAGAAGGCGTTTCTAAACGGCACGTAATTGCGATGAAATGTACATGCAATTAGTATGCAAATACACGTTATTAACGTTTCTTGACATCCTAAATTTATGAGAATATCTATTTTTGCACAACATACACGTCAATCACCGTGTGGAGCAAAACGGGGGTTGTCCTCGACGATTGGGTGGGTAGCCTGCAATGGTTGAGAGGGCAGAGTCTTGTCCAGATGATTTAAGCTGGCACCTTGGCTGGACCAGGGCTGGACTGTTGAATGTTTAACAACCCGTAGCTTTGCGTTGGGATAGTCTCTGATAAATGCAGGCGTCTTGTCTTGGGTTTTTCCTGATCGGCTACATGTACACCGCCTTGGAGGTGCTGGGGCCCGGTATTTCAATTTCTTTTTCATCCAATATCCTATGCCATCCTCGGCACCATCCCTCGCCATACGCGTTGCTAAAACATGATAGATCATTATATCCATCCGCCGTACAAATCCCGAAGACCTCGAAGACAAGCTGAACAAACCAACATCGCGTGTGTTAACCCGATGGCGGCCAATGATCTATGACGCATCCGATTGGAGGGTGACCACATCCGTACGGGGCTCCTGGTGCAAGCCTTTGTTCTAACAGGAAGAAACTGATGACAAGCGGAACAAACCTATGGAGCCAACTGAAGCGTGGGTCCATACGCGCCTCCTTGCGCAAAACTTTCTACGAATCCGAAAATCTCGATGACGAGCGGAACAACCCCCATGTGACGCAAGAAGAAAGACAAAGAGCGGGTGATTAAACTGATCCGCCTCACGATTCAATAGTTATCCATGACCCAATCATGTATGCTCTTTCAGTCTGACTCTCTGGCTCCGTAACACCGCGTTGGTCCTGGAGGCGCGCTCTCTTTCCGTCCTGTCCTAGCTTACTTCATTCGGTTCCCATTGGTCGTCCTCGTGTGTCTAAATAGGTAGTCATAAACCGTCCGATAGCCGGATAGCCGTGTTGCAGTAGAATATTGAATTAATGTAGACAATTAGACCGCGTGTGATTGAAATTACTCTAAAACACCTATCCGATCGCTGTTCCGAAAACGGTCTGTTGAAGGGTTAGATATTCAATCAACGTGAGTCGGACAATCAATCATCTCTATGGTCCAGATATTGAATCATAATTACTTCTGAGCTCGACAGACTGTCATCATCAATCCCAACTAAAGGTTGTTTAGAACGCTCAGAAGCATCCATGCCAAGATGCCTTCTGAGCGTTCTGAAAAACGTCATGGGACGTAAGGTTCAGTAAGACTGCATCGACGGAAAAAGCGGTGATTTGATGCGACTTCTGTTTCAAACCCAGGGTATAAGAAAGTCAACCTAAGCATCTAGGAGCTTAAATGGAATCTTTTCGGCAACTTCGTCTGATCGAGCCTTCCCCGTTCCAAAACAAAACCTCGGGAGAAAGAGGGTTCGACACAAACCAATCCCGGTTTAGTGGAACACCTTCCTGCTATTCGTCCTATGCGATTTCGATGGTGAAGATCATATACCGATACGCAATAAACACAATCTACATAGGCCTCGCAGTTTCCCCCAAGAACGTCACTTCCCCGTACGAATAAAGAAAAATAATTAAAACAGAAAATGACAGTCTGTCATCGTCATAAATACTCCCCTATGCAATGTCACAGCCAGAATTCCACTAGAGTGTTCAGAAGATTGAAATCCAATCAATAATATTTATTGATTGAATAAATTGGACGATAGGCAATGGTTATAGGACTGTTATCAGACAAATCGAATAATTTCTTTCTAATTAAGTTCTATGATGTTTTTATCGGACGCAGGCCCGTACCAAGATCCGCTTAAATATTAATTAATTCAGGTCTATTGAACTTATATTGGACCCGTCTGTATTTATCAGACTTTTCTCATCGGACATATAGTGGCAACTTTACCCTAATCGTCCAATAAGTCATCCACCAAATATCTCCTCTGGCTTCCCCTTCCTTGAAACTCCCAAAATTCAATAAATACAAATCCCAAAAGTGTAGCCCCCCTAGCAGGAAATATGTAAAATCCTAAAAAAAAGTTCATTTAATAAGAATTAGTTTGAAAACGTGACCAAGAAATTACCCCTGGAGATTTTTATATTGGAACTTCAGGTTTGATGATTTAAAGATCTTGTGGAGTTCTGTTTTCAAGGGAAGACGGAGGACTTCCTGAGATGGGAAAGTTTGGGACTATTTAAATGGGACGGTTCGTTTTGGGGATGGGAAGGGCGGTGAAGTAGATGGGCAGCAGAGGTGGTATGAGAGGTCGAGAGAAAGACGATTGTTGGAAGGTTTTTAGGAGTGAATCGGATGATTGAAGTGATAGTTTGTGGAGAAGGATGAAGAGGAATCGAGGAAAGGTTAAATTTAGGGATTCGCTGGTGGCGGTGTTGATGAGCTTATTCAGCGGGGACCGGAACAACGTCACGGCGATTATTGTGCCTACAAGGATGGCCATACAGCCTTCGAACATGAATGAAGGGATGAAGAGCCTGGTTTCAACTCCCCCGAGAGTTTTCCTGCAGTCCGACCCGGAGATGTTGCACTTTCGAGTCCAGGAGGCGCTGAACGAGGCGAATTCGCATATCTTGCTGCAGAGAAAGAAGGTTGCTCAGGAAAGGGCCATGAGGGTTGAGGCTGAGAAAGAGGTTACTCGACAGCAGGTTCATATGAGGTCCTTGCATGCACAGATTCAGGATCAGACCTCGAGAATTACGAGCTTGATGGAGGATTTGGTTCACAAAAGTGATAGGACGAGGCTGGAACTGGACACGGAGTCAGACTTCGTTCTAGCCCTTGACCTGTGTAAGAAGCTTGCAGAGACTGCCTCTCAGAAAGCTCTCCAAGTTATCGAAACGATCATACCCGTGATGGAGGACATCAAGATTGCTGAGCAGAGAGTAGACGACTCGTCATTCAGCTTTGATGAATTTTTGAACGACAGCGATATATATGAGCCCAAAAACGAGGGTCCAAAAGAAACGAGGTTGCGTTCAAGGTGAGCATCTGGTCCAATCCAGTGAATTATTTCATCGGACTCTGTGTTTCAATGCACAGGCGCAAGGCGGGATTTTCTCTGAATGTGTATACCCCAATGTCAAACATCCGAATACGACCAGGTATCCGCCTAGACAGCAAAACGCAATGCCCTCACCCGATTTCCTTCTTTTCGGAGACGGAGAGCTCGAAGAATCTGGAAGCGACAAACTCATCCCTGTGATAGCTAATGAACAAGTTACTGGAGATACTGAATATGGACATGGGAGCGGAGAGAATGAGAGTTGGCTGTTGGGTGTGCATGAGCTGTTCAATCATCCCAACGGACAAAACCCAAATCTCCAGGTAGGACTTCTTTAGACCTTTGGATTTGGTGCACAGGGCATGGCCTCATTTGGTTGTGAAATTGTGTTGAGCTGACGAGCAATTTGCATGCGGATGCGATTAGGAAACTGTGAACATGAAGCGGAGGAGCCTCGGTGATCATGCGGTAGCGAACGGAATCGAACGGGATCGTTTTGAACATTTGGAAACACGGAGTTTAAGTTCGGAACTCGCGGCGCGAGGCGAAGTGGCTTGGATGGAAGCTCTGCAGAACGGGACACTGCAGTCCTGACAGGGTTTCCCTTTCAGCGCCTAACTGTATTGTGGATTCTATTCAATCTAACATATTTATTTAAAGTTTTATAGCCTCAAAAGGCTCTTCATGGACCGGACCTTCTTATATATAAGTGTGAGCTGCAGGCTTTTGTGAACACAAACACAAAGCCTTTTTCAAAATGAATTCACATCAATGCGGTTTAGATTATACCGCCCACCGTAGGTTGAACGTGGTCGAGGACTTCGAAATTGCGGCCACGATGTCCAGGGCCATGGACAAGATGCCCAAGTTCATTGTGGACCATTCCCTTCCCAGCAGAATTGGAAGCACACTAGATAGCACCATGATCTGGAATGTGAAGCCTTGTCGGAATGCACCGTTGGTGTAGATGTGCTCGGAGATGAAGTAGACGATGTTTATCCACGGAATGATTCTGTGTGAGGAAAGAATTCTGGTACGTCAGTAGCTCTCCCGGCTTGAGGATGGCGTTGCATTGGGGGCCTTACAAGAGCGCAAGTTCAACTACTGCGCCGCCAATTGAGACCACTGAGACTCCAATGTACAAGCCGATGACGATTTCAGAAGTCATGGGTCTTATGGTGAGCGTGCTCCATGCCAAGGATAAACCCTGTGAGAGCCAAAGGAAAATTTCGCTTTCTTTAGCACTTGGCTCGAAATGAATGCTTGAATACGGAAGGGGGAGCTCGTACCAGCAACGGCAAAAGGAAGTGAATTTTCTCCGCTCTATGAGGGAAACTGAGGAGGAACTGTGGCGGAGTGTTCAGGAGAAGTATTGGGGCATATACAACCGGGGACACGGAGCTTGCTCCTGACGACCGGCTTAGGTTCGAGAGAGCTGCCAAAACGTAAGAAGCAAAGGGGAGAAACTGCAGATCCTTTGAACGATGAGCTGGTTCTGCTTCACAAAAGCGACGCAATAGGGCATGAGCATGAAGAATTCTTTGCCGGATGAAAAACATTGTCACCTACCGTGTAGACAGGTCCGCATGTAAAGCGCCATTGCCATAACGGCGTAGCAAGCGGCAAAACAAGCGAGGGAGTCACTCATCCAGTTTCCTTCAAACGCCGCTTGCCCGCTCCAAAGGACCGCTGGCACAAAGCTCGACAGCGATGGATACAAGAACAGTAAAGAAACCACAGCAATGCCAACTAGGGCTAGGCTAGTCCTTTGGATTCGTTCCCTCCCAGTTTGCTGTATAAGCTGCTCGTACGTTGGCATCGTGCATGAGAGGAAAGTATACCAGGCCTGTAACGAAACCAGGTCAGCCATCCCGCGCACGTTAAAGGAGGTCAGGAATTCACTCACAGCGTAGGTGTGCAACCATACAGCCAGTCCAATCACTGGAGACGTCATCTTCATACGAACGTACACAACTTCAGCAGTACATAGACTAGCTCCCAGGACCTGGATGGGAGGCGAAGGACAATGCGAGTGGTCAGTTTACGACGAAAACAAGTTCCAATTCGTTAGTACGGAGGAGTTGTTGAACGGCCAGACTCTACCGAAGAAGCGAAGAGAAAGCCACCTCTGCCGTGAGCCTTCCGAAATCGCAGCATATGGTAAGCCGGAATTATTAGACCCGACATGGCCCCTGGGCTGCTGAGGGTTATTCTCAGAAGCAATCCTCCGAGGGCAAGAACCACCAGAAACGGATGAATCAAAAAGGTCAACACAAAAAGCGACGTAGCCACAAGCTGTTCGAAGACGTTCAAGCCGGCAATCGCTGGAGGAGCCCAAGCCGACGAGGAAACGATGCTGCGAACCGTCAACATCACAACAAGCACGCGGAGGAAGTACCAGCCCGATGGAGCCTGCGTACGCTTGAGCTCTGATACTCTGAAATCCGAGGAGAGATAAAGTGGCCAAGGAATGCACAGGCACAGTGCAATAACGTACAGTTGGAAACCCCCCCGCCAATCGCTCTGCAAACAGTTGTGGAATCGGACAGGACTAGAAGTGAGCTTCTCATTAAAAAGCGCTGCGTGGTTACTTTTCGGAAAACTTACGGTCATGAGCAGTGGTAAGCGGCTGGCATAAAAGCGCGCGGAGAGTAGATACCACCTCAAATCCACCTCAGTGGGTGTGAGTGAGCCTCGAGCAGCAACGAGCGACAACAGTCCAACTATCGTGCTGTTGAGGACTCTATCACTTCCGATCGAACCACTCCTGATGAGCTCGGACTCAACCAGTAGCAACGCTAGGCTTAAAACAGTCGACATCTAGGCAGATGGAGCGATGGCGATAAGTTAAACGCGCTCAGTGCTCAACCCTGGGCTAGCAAGAGAACAAGGACGGATAAACTCACCCAACCGACTACCGGTGAGATCGACCGGGGAGTTACGCCAAGGTATATTCCGGATGAAACTGCTCCTCCGGAACAGAGAAGAAACCCCAGAAGTTGCCAAACTGGCCGTTTTTCTGCTTGCACGGAGCGCTGAGTTTAGACGAGCATCACTGCTTCCTCTCGACAGACTTTGTGAAATCCAACAGTTACCATTGACGTCAGAGAAGATTTCTATAGTTCCGAGCAGCAGCTGCGCGGAGAGAAGCAGAACCAAAGAGCGAACTCGAACATGATCCCGACGCCAAGCAAGCAAAGGGTAAGGAATCATCAGGATCGTCACGTAGACCGGTATCAAGCTGAGTTGAGCAGTTGATCGAAGAACAGCAAAGATCCAAAGTGAATACTCAATAGCGGAGTCGCTTCTGACATTCTTGAAAATGGTAATCGCACGACCTCCTCCAACTTGGTAGCCAGCTGCAGGCAGTAGCAGAACGAAGGCGGTATCCGCAAGCTGTGACGATCGAAGGGAGAAACAGCTTAAGCGCTGAATCTTTTTCTTCTTAGATATGCCTGCAGGCTTACCGTTGAAAGCTCATGAAGCCCATTCCGCGCACAGCCGACGAACGCGATGGCCGGAAGCGCGCCGGTCACAACCGAGATCATCAGCCTAGTTGCGGGTGGCAGCTCTAGGACGGTGACGAGGTTTTCAAATTTAGCGAAAGCGTTGGTCTCTTCAATTCACAGATGTACCTATACGTTTGCTTCGTACCATTAGTATCAGACGTTATACAGGCGACCATGTATAGCGCAGCAGCTGCAACTGCCAACCAAACCCCTCGGCCAGATCCGAAGAGCTGAGTTGCAGATCTGCCAAGCAGCGAGAGCACGGTCGGACATACTAGCAGATCGGCGATGCTTTGCTTTCGAGCATCGGAAACCGCGAAAAGCTCAACTGTCGCGCAGTAGCCCAGCGATATGCATTCTACGATGATCGGCCATCTCCAACCTGTTGGGCGAGTTATAAACAACAATTTAGTGGACAAGCAGAGTACGACAGGGTACTTGTCTTGGCCTCTTTACCTGACGCGGATTCGTAAGAAATGTATGGACCTTGGCGGTGGGCTTTCCAGAGGACTCCAACAGTGATGCTAGAGACACAGGTGACGAAACCAGCGAGAGCAATCCAAGGTGCAAGGAATCCGAAGCGCTGGGTTAGCTCTTTGCGAGAGCGTATCAGAACACTGAGAAGAAGTAGTCCGCCGGCAATGATTGCTATTGCGCCATCGCATTGAAGCAACACGGCGACAACGCCAATCCAACAAAGGGAGCGGGTCTTTGGCAGTCTCCAAACCATCTCCACTGTTTCTGTCCCTTCATTCAGCAAAGATCTAAATCGGATCCGATTGATAATCGTCCAGCTCCTCCCTTCATCCCGGATAAGCAACTAGGAAACCAGGTGCTCGCGCTCTCCGAGACGTTTCTACTGGGCTTTCTTCACACCCAGCAAGCTACTTGGCTGCTTTTATATGGCGACATGGTCGCATCACTCCTCACTAACCATCTCATCGACCATGCACAGAGCGGCTCCTCTAGGTCGGAAAACGGTCTTACCCGCTCGCACCTCTTCTGTTTCTGGAGATGGCATCACGGACACGTTTGCTTTCAGAAGAGAAAAAAAGTCTGAGAACGAGCAGTCTATGGTGTTTGGTGGTAAACCTGAACCTACCAAAGCGAACCCAGTTCCTCGGAGGTTCCGATCCCTACACCTGGGGTTGGCCTTCACCTCTGACCCTGTTTTCAACAAGTTCCGGCTGGCAGTGTTTCGGCAGAAACAACCTCTCGATGCTTAAAAAAGTCATTGGTTTTCAGATTCGTTTCCTCTTCTAAAAGAAATGAAATGATACCTCCCTCCTTGTCCTGAAGACGCGGCAAAGCAGCAAAACCCTGTCTGGTGAGGACAGCCCTGCTTCAGGGGCTGATGAAAGCTGGGGAACAATGAAGGCGGGAGGATGGTCTGAACGGGAGCAAGACCTTCGCGCGCGCCGCTCAGTTTTTTGGAAAGGGGTTTTAAGGGGTTCTGAAGGTCCTAGTTGGTTTTAGTATTTAGCTTAAGTGTTACAAGTCAGAGATATGGCTTTTGTGGGAAGTTTTGGAGGAATTCGTGGTGTTAGGAATGTTGAAGGCTCCCGCGTATGTAGATTTAGTCAGGCCGCTCATCTAGGTCGGGTTTCTTTGAAAATGGAAAAGGACAGTTCTGAGAAGGACGAGGCGGTGATTCCGAAGCTAGACGAGGACGAGGGGTTGACTGATGCGGAGGAAACGACGGTGCCGCTTCCACTGCTGGATACGGACGAAATGGACGAGTTCAGGCTGATGTGGAAGCTCAAGAAGGAGATGAACGAGGGTGACTTTCAGAGAATCTTCAAGAGCAACGATCCGCGAATTGGGGAAATCTTCTAGCAGTAGGTTATCGGCAGGGACGCTCACTAAATAAAAAACCCCGGCGCTTGGACTAGAACAACTCGTCAAAATAAGAGGCCTCATCAGATTGTCTAACAGGACCCAGTCATCCTCGCGCCCATTTGAGCCTTACTGACGCTAGTTCTTGAGTTTGTCTCGCTCTGGCAACCACTGCCGTCTCTGACCCTGGAAGGTACAACGGGAAAACCCGAGAACTAGGCAAAACCCACAAGCTCGGCAATGATCCACTCACTAAGTGAGTGGAAGGTTGGGACAAGATTTCTTGCATCTCAGTGCATTCTGTCTGTCTAGCAAGGGACGACAAAAGCGCGTTCCAGTACACTCTCTATACAGTTCTATACATCTACTTCTGTAGACAAACCCCACCGAAGCTAGGTCATCAAGCTATACCAGCCCCCTCCCAAAAAAGGTCCAAAACCCCCGCGCGTCATTTAACATCAAATTCACAGACATTGAGATTCCGCCTCTCCAAATTTCATGTTTATTTTATAAATAAGTTAATATAATTAGACCAATCGTCATCACAAAATATATTCTGGACAAATCAATTGGTGAACACGGAAACCGAATTATAACTTTTTTGTTATTATTATCCGACTATTTTCGAGCAGAAACTCTGCCATCAAAAATACTTCATAAAATATAAATACTGCATCACCAATCGTCGCAACAGAACGTTTCTATTGGTTAAAATAAAAGAAATCTTGGTTTAAATGAAAAAATTGAATGAGCGAGACGTAATAGGCTAATAAATTATTAAATTACAATGTTGTTGAACCAATTATCACCGTCTAAATATTCATGAGATTATTATTGGTTATATTTTCTATTAAAAAATCAAGGTCGGTTCTCACTGACCAATTATATAGATTATAGTTTATTATTAATGAAAGAAAAACAATGTGGTACGATTTTTTTGGGATGGCGTATTTGAAGCAGTTCTTGGTGGGCTAGCGCTCACCCTCTGGGGAGGTTTAGGGCAGAGCTTACTTTAGAATACGCCCGCAAAAGTATCCGAGTAGACTATTGAAGTTAGAGAATTTTTAGCAGCTACCCGATCTTAATCCATTCTGGTTGGTAAGCAGCTTACCATTCGCATAAACAGCCATCAACACGATTGTGACGGATCCGCGACGGTCGGGTGTGTGAAGAGCATACGTGATATCTTCCCGAGAAGACTCTTGAACATACTCTTCCCGCCTTCAGTCTGGAAGTACCCTCAACAGCAAACTGGTATCACTTGTCCGTGCTCAGAGGTTCCTAGCCATCAACCAGAGGATCCTTAGGTGATGGAACTGGCAACGGGGTTAATGGTGACGGAACGGAACGTCCCTCAGCCGTGTTGCTTTCTGATGGTAACTGGGTGACGAACTGACTCAGAGTTTTTGGTTCAAAAGCTTTCTATTTTTCTGTCCGATGCTAACGTTTATTTATGACCAGCAAGCATTGATCGCGTTTGAGTTTCATCGCCGGGACGGGGTTTTCTTGGTATCGGGTTGTGAGGACCTTGCTGGTGGATGGATTGAAGGACCACCTATTGATTGATCTCTTTCGGTCTGTGTTCTCTTTCTTGGTGTGAGTGGATGAGTTCCAGCGCCCGGGTACTATGGAAAATCGCCGTGCTTGTTTCAGTCGGCTTCGCACACTCGACCCTGTACGAAGGTTCATGTTCCTCCGCACGGTCTGGAGAGGATTGGAGTGGTGAAACATCGCTGCCGGTGGGAGGCGAGCAATTTGGATCTGAGCGCGATGAAACACCACGATTCAACCTTGGAACTGGTCCCGAATCTCGAAGGGCTTTTGTCCGCGAAGCAACCCTCCATGCATGGCGTGGCTATGCAGAGAAGGCCTGGGGAACGGATGAGCTGCAGCCGCTAAGTGGTCGAGGCAAAAACAATTTCGGAGGAGTTGGTGCAACGATCGTGGATTCAATAAGCACGTTGTACATAATGGGATTCAAAGATGAGTTCAACGAAGCCAAGTCGTGGGTCGAGTCGGAGCTCAATTTTGACGGAGTAGGAGTACGCCCGTTCTGATTTGCTGTGGCATGTATACCTTTTCTGGTCCTTCAATATGGATCTGGTCTTACAAGAATTTGAAACTCGCCACGTCTCTAGGAAGTCATAGTCTTCGAAACAGTTATTCGGATTCTCGGAGGGCTGCTTAGTGCATACCACCTTTCTGGTGAAGAAGTTTTCCTGCACAAAGCGGAGGATTTGGGTCGGAGACTGCAGAAGTCTTTCGCGACCAAGACAGGATTTCCTTTTCCGAGATGCGATTTGAATTCCACTTCTTGTGGGTTCCACAGGTATACCACGCAGATCAGAATGGGTCAAAGGCAGCCTGGCTGAGAAGCTTTCTCATTTCTCCCTTCTGAACTACAGAGACTATGGCAGGCACGTGCTCTTAGCGGAAATAGGGAGCATACAATTGGAGTTTAGAGCCTTGAGCTTTCACTCAAATGATCAATCTGCGGCAGCTCTTCGAGAACATGCAGAACGTGTGATTGAGATGCTGAAGGAGATGGGACCAAAGGAAAACAAAGGCTTGATCCCGTATCTGTTAGATATCAACAGCGGCAGGTTCTCGAATGGTTACATAACGCTTGGATCGCCGTCGGATTCATACTTTGAGTATCTTTTGAAGACTTGGATCCAAGGTTAGCCCGTGTTATCGAACAACCGTATTCGTGCAGTCCCGTTCTGGAGTCTCCGTTATGCTGATCACGAGCCTCGCTTGGTGACTGACTGGTTTAGGTGGGAGACAGGAAGATATGTTCCGTGACATGTTCTTGGAAGTCATGGATGGCATCTTTGCCTTCATGCGCGTCTACGTCGGTGATGGTATAACAATTCTCCAAGAGCTCGCTGGGAACAGCCAGCCCCGAAAGAAGATGGATCATTTCACTTGTTATTTACCTGGCGTTGTAACGTTGGGACTGGAGCTGGCCTCATTGGAAGAACGGAAGACCTGGATGTCTTTCGCAGAGAACGTGACTTCTACATGCTTCGGAATGTACCGCTGGTCTCCGTGCGGCCTTGCAGGTTCGTTTAGCAAGCACGTTCAGCTGCTTTTTTTCAGGGTTCCATCCTAAAACACGGGCTTGTTGCCTCTGAAACGTTGCCAGCTGAGCACATAGAGGTCGATGAGGATGATTTTCTGTACTTTTCCGGGGGGTACATGCTACGCCCAGAGGTGACCGAAGCCCTGTTCTACATGTGGCGAAGTACACACGAACCAAAGTACAGGGAATGGGGTTGGGAGATCTTTGAGAGCATCGAGAGATGGTAGGTTTGCCAGTTTACCCGGACTCCATGAGTACTTGCAGAATGTGGCTGGTAGTTGATTTGGCGGAGCTAACTTTTCTCGATTTCCTTTTGGTGGAACCCTTGCAGGTGTAGAACGGACTTGGCCTTCACTGTTCTGGTCGAAACCAATTCTGAGGACCCAGCCCAAGGGGACTCGATGCCGTCTTTTTTCATCGCTGAGACGCTCAAATACCTGTACCTGCTGTTCAGTGACGACGATCGCTTATCCCTGAACAACTGGGTTTTCAACACGGAAGGGCATCCGCTTCTAATCACCCCTGGTCTGATAAAGACCGAGTGAGCTATGGAAGGCCCTCTACATTCGTATTCACACCATCACTACCGCAACTCAAATGTTGCTCCCAGCCTCAGCTTATGTTGCCTGTAATGGCTTGACAGATTTTGACCCTTTTTACACATAGAAGAACCCGCTCTGCTTAAATGCAGAGAGAACCACGACTATCACAGAGAAGAATGCTGAGATTCGAACAGACACAGCTCATCCAACGAAGAACATGTCATCCAGACGTGCATGATTCCTCACAACCCGCCCGTGACCGGCATCAATAGCACGGTTTCGTGATCAAAGTACCCTGGGATCCCAGGAATCTTTTCCGCCCCTGGATTTGGGGACACGAGGGACCCAAAGGGGGACAAGATCATCCTGGAAATGAACTCTCGAAACTGAAGCGCAACTCGACCGCCTTCGAAAACACTGTAATTTCGAGGGAACGGTGTAAGGCTGAAAACGACATACCAGAGCAGCATGTAGGATGCCAAGGTCGTCCAAATGGGAACCCGCTCCAGCTCGTTTCGCGGTGGGCTATCCTCAGGCCACTTCGCGATTACTCTGAGAATCAGAAAAGTTAACATGCTGGGGTAGATCCCGCAAGCGAGAGCGAGAACACACACGGATGCCTATGCCATTGCAAAAGAGCGCTTAGAAGGCGTGCCCTAGAGTGTATGTCGTTTCTCGCAGCTCCAACCTGAGAGATTAGCTTCGCGTATTTCCTGGAGAGAGAGGACCTCAAAAGTCGCGAGCCGTCGAATGGAGTAAACGGTAGAAGATGGATAGCGGCCATTCTAATAAGAAACGAAGCAATAACTGCCAGTGGATGTAATCCAATGATCTTCTCGTCGTGGCTCCTCGGAAGGTTCTTACCCAACCGCATCGCCATTGCAGACATGAGCCAGGAGTTTGTGACCATAGTAGATTGTACCTGTTGAATTTAGCTCCTCTTCAGGCTACTGTCTTGGAGCTGAATATGTGTGCGATCCCATACCCTCCATAGCGGTCCGCTCATGCTCGTGAGCTGAACGCCGAGCTGGAACATCATGCACCCTGCAACGGCTATCAACGGCGCCCCAGCGAGACCGATTAGAAACCTCGAGTATAGACTACCGCCAGGAACAGATATCTGCAGTGGAAATAGCACCCGAGCATTAAGCGCTCAAAGCACAAACCGACGTTTACCATTGTCCAGCTGGATTGTGCGCTCGATTCGTACCTGCGAAAAGTGCACCGGGAGAGAAAATGGTCTACCAATCGGCATGATGAACGCCTGTCCAAGTTTCAACCCAAGTTTTGCAGCTATTAGCCTCTGAAAGACTATGGAAGCGCTGAGCACTAAGAAAATGGACAGTACGACCACTGCTCCTGGGAGAAATCGCAGGTCACTCGCGTGGGGCTCCAGGATAGCCAGGGAGGACGCAACAAAATACAAACTGAAAGCTCCGAGAAGAATGGTCGTTGGGACCCTCTGAGTCTCGCGGTTCTCAGCCCGCGAGCGAACGACAACTATGGAAAGTGAATTGGCTTCACTTGAGTCGCTTTCTGCCATACATACAACATAGCGGTCCTTGAACTTGGACGAGAAGATCCGTTCTATTACTGCCAAAGCCTCGCTCGGCTCGGACCTGTAGTTTCCGTTGAACACAGCAGAATCTTTCTCTACATAGTAGTCCAACGGCATGAACGCGCTTGGTGGGAAAAACCTTATCATGTCCCGCACTTCCTCCGCAGTTATCTCACCCTGAAGCCCCTCGTCGCGCTCGTCCTTTCGATGATGCTTTCCTGCATCCACTTTGTCTTTATCACTCTCACTTGTGGAGCTCGTGCTTGCACATTTCTCCTCATCCTCAGCTAGCTTTCGAGGTCCAACCCCTGAACAAGTTCGTCGGGCGCGACTTGAACGACATAAATCTTTAGGAAACCCTCTGTTTCCTCTCGTGTGGAGCGTGAATACCCCACAAAAACCCAGCATCTAAAGTTCACGAATGCGACACAAAACCAGAAGCCCCTGCTCGACTCGGGATTGAACTCGTTACTTCTTCAATCAAAACCTCTTCCATACATCATGCGCTTTGCATAAGCTCTTCATACCTCCCGCAGTGCGCAACTGCAGAGCGTTTTGCACCAGCCCGAATATGAAGCCATACAGAAACAGACAACAAAGCGAAGCGCCAAGCCAAAACCGAAACGAAACCAAAATGCTGTTCCGAAAGATTGCAAAGCCTCTATAAAGCTATCTGTTCCTGTAGAAAACCTTCCAAAACGTACCCGCGCTCTCTCTCCCTTCCCCCCCTCTCAACTCCTCTTCCCCAAACACTTTCTGTACTGCTCAAGATCCCAAAAACCAAAACAAGATGTCACCCGTCAAACTCCTGGACAGGAAACTCAATATCAGGAAGCGTTTCCTATGATAGAGAAAACTTTCTAGTAAAATATTAGAATTTACTCACTAAGCAAATCTCAATCCATTACGTACAATTTTCTTCAAAAACACAAACTTCGCTCTTCAAAATTTCAAGAACTTTTGAGAGGAAAGCGGTAGGGGGGGACCCACCGATCAAGACAGAAAACTCCATCAAGACGGAAAACTCGGTCAACACAGAAAACTCCCTCCTTGGCCTTTTCCTCATCGACCTATTTCTATTTCTACGAAAATACAAGGATTTGTTCTAAGCCGGATCTTAAGGTGTTCCTAATTTCCTTCAAAAGTAGAGTTTTTTAACTTCTACTTGAAAATTCGCTTTAGGAGAGTTTTCGCCAAATTTTGCACTTTTCTCTTTAACTGTCATATACGAATTCAGTCTTTATTAAAATATTATTTCTTTTATACGATTAATATTCAATCCAAATATAGAGGATTAGTATTTTTGCTGATGACAGTTAAATATGTCTTATCTCCTGACGAAATCGTCCTCGAGTGCAAGCGGGCTTCAAGGGTCTCTGCTTTGGGATTGCTTGAAACGAGCTATTCAAGCAGTAAAGGGATTATTGTTTGTATGCTTCTGCGCCTGAATATGTGGGAGTGTGGCGTACCTCCTGGGTACAGCTTCCTCGATAGGGCGTCGGATCAACGGACCCCCCTTCCCGCTCCGCTACAGTCTGCAAGCTGCCCCCTCAAACTCTGTGTGCAGGCGGAAATTAGTCGATTTTGCTAGGACGAGTCCTTCTTTAATTAATTTTTTTTTAGTACACGACGAACAACGCTGATGCCCCAGACTTCGGGTAGAGCGGCTTTTTACGTTCTCCATTACTGCACTTTGACCCCGGGGTGGTGCATGATCTCACGTACAATTTCATAAAGACGAAAAATCCAAGGCCTTGCTTGCACAGTCCGCTCAGGCTCATACCCTCTGATTGGAGCTTCATTGACTGGTCCAAGGTAGAGCCGCTCTTCGTAAGTTCAATCAATAAGAACCGATCCCAGTCACTTCTGTGACGATTGTTTCTATTACTAATCATTGGCGATACACAATTGAGCTGTCTTAGGTTGTCCTACTGCGAGCATCGAGCTCAGCATTTGACCGTATTGACTTCTCACGAAATACAAATTAGTCTATGTGTGTTCGCAGTTGCATATTGGGTATGCCTCCCTGACAGGAGCAAGGACGCACACGCTTAAACAGCGGCGTCATTTCCGGGCTGCGATGAATGTGACATCGGACACTTCATGCGACCCAGCTATAGGAGCGTCCTGGGTGAATTTTGGTGCCTTCGTTCAGGTCAAGCTTAGTGATCCAGAGAGGAAACTAGTAAAACACAGGAGGGTTAGCAAACAATTTCGCACTGTTCGCCGAATTGGGAACTATTGCTGGGACACAGCCCCCAAAATGCAATGAAAGAGAATTTAAAATATGTCCAGAAGCTGCCAAGAGCATCAAGACTCTTCTTTTTGCAGATCCGTCCACAGACTTGCGATATAGCTCACCAGAGGCTTTCACAGGAACAATAGCCGTTCTGACCGGGTATCCTAAAAAATCACTATTCTCCCATTTTGAGAACATTTAGGGTCCACATTCAGCCTTAACTTATCGCAAATTCATTGTGAAAGGTCTGGAATAGAATTATCACTCAAATATGTCGTAAACTTGGGAGTACTTCTATTACCCTTGCCCATTGGACAAATGCTTACACCAGGAACGTCTCAACCAATAGAAAAGAAAATATATGGATTCTGCTCTGAAGCACTAGGATCGTTCGGGACTGGAGGCTGATTAGGGTTTCCTTTTAAAGGGGTGAAAGACCTTTGTATTGGTAAATAGGTTAAGGCGGGATTGGTGGTGTGAGGAAAGATAGCCTTGATTATGAGAAAGAATGTGGAAATTGTATGGATAGAGTAGTTGCAGCTGAGTGGAGCTCTGTTCGCACTGAATTGCGTTGATCGGAGTGTTTTTTAGATCAGGACCGTTGTCATGTTTTTGTCACGGACCTTGTGAGTAGCTGAGGAACCGCAGACGATATCAGATGATTAAGTCGGGTTGGAATCTTCAGAGCAGTTCCAGATGATCTCGAAGGTTATTTTCAGCAAGGTGAGCAGCTTCCTGCAATGTCTAACAGGCTGACCCCGTTTGTTGAACCATAGCCAACCTTCCACCTGTGTTCTGCAACAAGCTATGTGAGATATGTTTTCTTCTCGCATCGTCGGTTAACATCATATCTGCAACTACGCCAGACTCAGAACGAGCGGCGTGGCTAGCGAGTTTGATCCTAACCTATTTTTACGCTCACGGAGGTCTGCTTTTGTGGAGAATTCTCGGTGCAAAACCTGCTTCAGAAGCACTCTATGATGTACCACTGGCAGCGCTAGTCTGGTATGTGGTCTTCAGGGCAGCAGGGTTCAGAAAAATTCTCAAGTTAGGAGCTGTCCAAAGTAAGACCACCTCATACAATGACTCCATCCAAGAGCAGCGAATTTCTCATTGTTCACGAAACACCCGTCAGTGATATTGCTCGGTTTAGGCTCCTGGTATCTCGTGAATGCAATGACTTCAGAAGTGGATGCAGTACTGCGCGACTACCCCAAAGGATTCATCGCAGCTTTTCTGGGAGGCGGACTGGTTGGCGTCGGGGGAACTCTCTTCGACAACTTGGAGGAGTCCATGTCGGGAAAAAGGAGGCTCTCAGCTTTAGGTCGCCCCCCAGCAAGTTTCAAGAGAGGGTTTCTCATGTCTTTTTTGTATACCCTCGCTGTGTTCTACGATCTCGAGGTCAGTGCTAAGTGAAACTGCTCAAAAGACAAATTCCTCGGCTTATACTTATCCTTTGCTTGTCAGCAGAGCTTTGTGCGAAGCAAGGTGTCCATAGGATTCGTTTTGAAGACGTGGTTTTGTGTACACCGTGCAATTGAAGCTTACTTGGGTCGTGACTTGAGCTTATTCTACTACAGCGGCGTTTTTCTGAAGGCTATTATTGGAATGGATGTGAGGCAGCACCGGCGCAGCTTCGCTCCAAGAAGCACGTTTAAGTTTAGTACTGGAGCGGAGTTCGCATATTGGAACAGGAACAGGCAAGCTGAGTTGCGGAAAGCAAGATGACGGCGTTCTGAAGGCCATAGAGTTTCTCGACTTGCCTCGCCCTCTTCGAAGACGTTGATTGCGAACTGCCACCGTTCACTTCCGAAAAGAATTCCATACAAAATTGAGAACGGCTCTCGGAGCACCCGGTTCTCAATCGTTCACTCACTCTAGCGAGCTAAGCTTGCTCCGTTTTGTACCTGGACGGGGTTTACTAGATACAAACTGCTTTTACTTAGATTGAGTATTTACAAAATTTTTGTCCTTGCCAGTTGCATTCGTCTTCAGTCTACCCGTTCCTACACACAAGTCACCATGTCATTTGCTTCTGCTGGTTGTAGTGTGGTAATGGTTAACCTCCAGCTGGTGACCGCCTTCTGCAAATTGCAATTTTCGTAGTTCATCATGACTCACAGCGGTAGAGATTCCTCTCTGCCTTGAATTCAAGTTCCTCTCATACCCCTCCGCTCCTCTAGCAGGGAAGTGCTTATGCTCGGATACCTTTTGCCGCTCAAGGTCCAAACTACTCGCCCGCCGAAGTCCACTTTCCTCCTCCAACTCCTCTTCATGGTGCGCTTTCGACTTTTGCAACAATTCATCACGCACCTCATCGTGATGCTTTGAACTCGTAGTCACCGACAACATCCTCCCTCCTCGATCAAAAATAAAAACAGTGCTTCCTCAACACAAAAAAAAAAACCTCAAGATGCCTGCCTCCCAATAGCACCAACCCACCAGCTCCCAACCCCCACCCAAAATAAATTAATACACTTCACACCAAACGAAACTTATAAAAATCCTTCCAACCCCATCTCCATTCCCTCCCTCCCTCACCTCTCTAGATCATTCTCACTCCTTATCCAACCTATCCAAATTTTCCAATCCTCCATTCCCATCTTCATTACCTTCCAAGCTTCTCCTTAAACATAGGCACCGCTCAACACCCACCCCAAAACTATACAAAATCAGAAACCACCAAGTCACGTAAGTCTTACACCCGCCCCCTTCCTTTTCCCCAATTATCAAATGCCTCGAGCGCCATTGTGGCAAACGAGATTGTCTCTCAACATCTACACGGACGTGGGACCGTCCTTTTTTCGCCATAACCCGGACCGTCTTGACAGCCTCCTCGCGGAGCTGTCTCTGACTCTCTGGCGTTCGAACGCTGCTCTGTTGTTGGACGCGCGTCATGAGCGTCTCCGTTTCCGCTCCTTACAGCTCTCCTCAGGTTAGGCAGTGAATAAATTGGTCTTGTTGACATGGGACCCATGATATAGAATTAACGAAGAAAATTCGAGGGCACTGGCATGAATCTTGACAGCCTCAATACGGAGCTGTCGCTGACTCTCTGGCGTTCGAACTCGACTCTGTTGTTGGACGCGCGTCATGAGCGTCTCCGTTTCCGCTCCTCACAGCTCTCCTCAGCTTATGCTGTGAATAAATTGTTCTTGTTGACATGGGACCCATGATATAAAAGCAACGAAGAAAATTCGAGGGCACTGGAATAAGTCTTGACAGCCTCCTCACGGACTGTCTCTGACTCTCTGGCGTTCGAACTCTGCTCTGTTGTTGGACGCGCGTCATTAGGGTTTCCGTTTCCGCTCCTCACGGCTCTCCTCAGATAGGCCGTGAATATAGAATCCATGAAGAAAATTCTATGGGGACTGGAATGAATCTTGACAGCCTCCTCACGGAGCTACCTCTGACCCACCCAAGGATGGCGTTTCCTTTCCACAGAGTGCGGTTCAAGAAATCCCGAGCCTCACTTACTTGCGTTGCCCGCTGATCCAGGTGTACAGTCGCTTCAGGAACTCACTCGCTTGTTTTCACATCTGCCCAAATGTTTCCAGACAGAAGGGAATGAAGATGTCGTCGTTGTGTTCTCCGATACTGTCACGGTATTTGGACTCTTTAAACTTTCCCGCTTTGTGTGCCGCATACCCGGTCTCCCAAGACGAGTTGTGTAGGTGTGTTCTTTGCAACGGCGAGGTCACCGTCACATCGATCACGTAGAGATTGCCTGTTCGTGGGGGTCGAGCTAGGATGTCAGGCCGGAGCCGACTGCCTTGGTAGTGTCCAGTTGGTTCTACTGTCAGTTCTAGTCGCCATTGTCTCAGCAGTGTCGCCAGTGCATCCCTGACCATGTTGTGCCGAAGTGTCCAGCTCCCGGTAGAGCTAGTGCAGTGGTGGAGGCGTTGAATGCCTGCAACGTCGTGTGGTTGTGAACAGATCGTCCATGTACTAATTGTTCGTACACCCGGCAGCGGCAATCCCAACAGTTGTCGCAGGCTCAGGTTCAGTTCCCCGCTACTCAGGCCGCGTCCGTGTTTCGTTGGCAAGTCTCGCAGCCAGGTACCTCCACCAGATCCCTTGCAGGAGCGTATCCGCGCACGTATCGTCTCACTGATCTCCGCGTTCTCCACCAATTCCTCGGATGCCCGTCGTGACTCCAGTTGGACAGGAGTTTTTGGATTGTACCGATCAAAGGCCTGTCGGGTGGTGTGTGCGGGATCTCTTGTTCTTGGCTCTCCAACGATTGCCAGTCCGTAAGGCGAGTATGGGGGCCGGTGTTCCTCGTCCCAGGCTGCGTTTTGAATGCAAGCTCGCTTCAAGTAATTGATCTCGAAGTTGATCCGTCGAGTGTAGCCGGAGTCGAATGCCATGGTGTTCGGTGAGGTTCTTCGACGTGCCGGCATCGAGTAGCGCTCCTAGGTAGCTAGATCCAGTCCAATTGTGTTTCAGAGTCTGTCGCCAACTACTGAAGAAGGCGAGGGGTTGTATTCGTGTTCTCATGGCTAGGCCTGCGCCGCCCCATCGGTAAGGGAGCTGGATCTGCGCTTCGACCACGTCTTGTACAGGTCCCGTGAAGCGCTGGCCTTCGAGGAGCGAGCCACGGAGTTTGTCAAGTTCCAGAAGCGAGATGCGATCGGCTTCGCGGGCAAGAGTGGCTCCATTTTGTAGGGCGAGCGTGCGTAGAGCAAAGTCTAGACGCGATCCTGCGCAGTATCGGAATAGGCGCAGCTTAGTTTGTAGCTCAGTGGTCGGTGGCCGAATGACCTCTTGGACGAGATTTTTATGTTCTCGTTGTAGCTTCCTGGTCGCGTCCTGGACGTAGGTCCGTGTGCCAACAGGGATGGAATCCAACTTTTTTGGAATCCAACTTTTTTCCAATTTAGCTTCCTGGTCGCGTCCTGGTCCGTGTGCCAATAGGGATGGAATCCAACTTTTTTGGAATCCAACTTTTTTCCATCCCTATTGGCACACGGACCTACGTCCAGGACGCGACCAGGAAGCTACAACGAGAACATGAAAATCTCGTCCAAGAGGTCATTAGGCTACCGACCACTGAGCTACAAACTAAGCTGCGCCTATTCCGATACTGCGCAGGATCGCGTCTAGACTTTGCTCTACGCACGCTCGCCCTACAAAATGGAGCCACTCTTGCCCGCGAAGCCGATCGCATCTCGCTTCTGGAACTTGACAAACTCCGTGGCTCGCTCCTCGAAGGCCAGCGCTTCACGGGACCTGTACAAGACGTGGTCGAAGCGCAGATCCAGCTCCCTTACCGATGGGGCGGCGCAGGCCTAGCCATGAGAACACGAATACAACCCCTCGCCTTCTTCAGTAGTTGGCGACAGACTCTGAAACACCAGACTAACGAATGATGGGACTGAAATCCAAAATAGAGATGAACCAAGAAGCGGTTTTGCAATGCTTAACCCCTGTCGCATCCCGAGGAGCTACCACTTTGAGAAGCCTGCACTTTTTCGAACAGGTTTGCAAGTGAGCAGCAGGATTTTTGGGCATGTGGGAGCAAGCTTGGAGGCAAGCTTGTGGGCATCAGAATCTGGACGAGCCGGTTGCAATCGCCGATATGGCTTGCCCCCGGCGCAATGTTGACATTACTCGGACCCACCATACAGAATGCGTTGGTTCTCTCTTCTTTTACTCCTATGTACAAATGCTCTGAAACATACTAGAGGCTTATGATGGGCCCTCCCAGGGCTCGTCCTCCGCTTCTCTGCGAGGTACTTCTGGGTGAAACTTCATCCGAAATCTTAGCGATCGATTCTTCACCTCTCTACGGATTGAGTCATCCATTGGCAGCCTCGACGTCCCTAAGGACTTCGAGCGCCTCAATTCCAAGCATGTGTCTTGAGGCACGTCGCCCCTTGACGGGAACCGTGTACTTCCGTGACCTTTCTGTCTCTGCAGTTCTAAAGTAAACTCGCTCAACTCAGGCGGTTCCCCGTCGCGGATTTCTTCGTGTCTTGAATCAAGCTGTTGCCTGAGCTTCTCCTCTCGCGCCGCTGCACGTGGCTTTGGGCTCGTAGTTACGGACAGCATACCGGTAATTCTCAACTCTCCTCCACCAAGCTACAACCTGGACCCTTTGCCTTCCATTCGGCAAGGGCCCTGGAGACGCTCACGTTTGTCTCACATGATATCCAGTCCTTCACAATGGCTGCTAATCAGTATGAGATTCGATCAAAACCGAAAGCCATTCTGCCGCGCAACGAGTGGTTCTTGATTTGATGCAGCGTATCTATTCGCTGCCCTTTTTGGTCGGACAATCCAGACAAATATCTTTTGGATTGTCTCCGGTACCTTTCATAATCATACGAGCTTGGGGACGAACACTAGACATCTAGGTTGCCGCGAGGTCTCTCAATCTTTGAGCATGCTGAGGGACAAGCAAGGCTTTGTTTTTTTGAAGCTCCTAAACACGGGCGATGCAGAGGCTCTCGAAGCCATAACCATGTTGGGCATAGAGCCCACAGGTCGAATCCAGTCTGTGATGGTTCCCATCAACCTCAATTTGACAGTCTGTCCATGCAGTTCCAATGAAGCCCCGTCCTTCCTACAATCAAAGGTCCGGTAAGATGGGTAAGTGTTCGTCACGATCCGGGGTGGTGTCCCGGAGGTGGTATCCTGCAGGATACCACCTCCAGGATTTGCCATTGAATCCAAGTTTAGCAGAAAATATCTCGTTCTAGAGCAGATTTTTATATTCAAGACCGTAGTTCTCAAAATAAAGAAATATCGTCAAAAACTATTCTCAAAAAAATGTTTGCAAGCATAAGAAAAGGCATCAACAAATTAATTGCTGAATAATAAGAGCATATCCCTTAATTAAGAAATATTTGGGATATAATTAAAGCTAAAGTGTTTCCGTATTTATTTTCTATTATTTGCTTTTCATGTTAAATTGAAACCCTCAAAAAAAAAGAAAAATGGACTACTATATTTTTGTAAGTATGATATAAATATTTGGGCAGAAGACCAAACTGCATCCAGCAGACTAAGCAGAAGACACGAATTCAACAAATTGATAACGGGTTCTTCTCCTGTCGTTCGTACGCACACGTTCCGTTGCACTGGAATTTGTAGACTTCCTGTGTGTGTGATTCATGATGCATCCAATTCCTGATTACTATCATTGCAAGGTTGCGGCCTTAAACGCGTGACGTCTTCTCCACTCAAGTGAAGAGGAAACTTTGAGCTGTGTTCGAGTCACTCGTGGTGACTGCCTCCTTAGGTTCCCTCCGAAAACGGTTCCTTAAAGTACGCGTGTCTCCAAGAGCAAACGTTCTACGTTTCTGGAGTTAGGTCGACTGCGTTGACCGATTTCCCTTATGCATCATATGTTCGAAGTGAGTTCGTCCTTTCGCCACTGTTTATTACAACTCATTCATTTCCTTGGCTGCATTTTCATAATTTCCAGTAAACGCAATACGCTAAATAATTTGCTTATATACATATTCTTGGACAAGTTCAGAGCTGCTTCAACATTTACAGGTAATTTGCTTGTATACACATTCTTCGACGGACCCAGAGCTGCTTCAACATTTACAGGTAGCTTTAAGCTCCATCGAACGTGCAGCATGCCTTATTCTAATATAGTCATATGGTGAAACCATGTCCGTCACCTTCTGTTCAGTTCCCGTTCGCTTGCCGATCACAAAAGCCTCACAGTCTTCTTTTGCCTCGACCTCAGCTCAGCGGGAGTGGCATACTTCTTCCCACTCTTTCTCCTTATGAGACGAACATCAGACTCCTTTCCAGCACCTCTCACCGGGAAATACTCCCTCTCTTGTTTCATTGGCAAGTTTCTCGTACTCATCTGCCCGAATCCAGTCGTACAACGACACTCCAGGGACTTCTCCCTCTTTCCACTAGCAGTAACTGACAACATCGTTCTCAACACCCTCAGCAGGTTCCTTTCAACTCTTTCTCTTTCCTTGCTACTCTGCACTCATCAAGCTTGTCCCGCACTTACCCCTACAGGCCCCAAGCTTCGAGACATGGTCTTATAGAGCGTGGACTCGGACCGGCCTGATCCCTGACAGTGTAGACAGAACCACGAAAAAAGAAGAACGAAACGATAAACCCTAACCTACTAATCCGAACTTGCAAAAAACAATGAATTACCATTTCGCATGGTCGATTTAGAGTAAAATTCCCATACTTCTCTCTAAATAAAATTTCCTTCCCACCCTGTTAACAAGTAAATGAGAGAAACCATGAAACCTGAGTTTTTCAACTGCTTTTGGAAGCTCAAGAGGCCATTCTGTATTTAGTAAGTCCGGGCCACCCCTCCGAAGTTGTTGCAAAATACTAAACAAGCAGCCCTGCTTCCTTCAAAAAAAAAATCCCATCTATTTTCTTTTTCAATACATTAGAGTTCTAGCTTCTTGGAATGCGGAAGAAATTAGAACATTCTAGGGTTTCATGGGCAGAAAAAGAAAATCCTCGACAGCTGAAAAAAAAAAATGAAACGACCCGCTCCGTAGCGATTCATGAATAACTATTCTTTTTAAAAGCAATTCCTACCTCGACCAATCTTCTTCGACCATGGCGAAATGAGGGAGTGTTTATCCGAATTCAATATTCAATCAAGTTTTTTGTGATTGAATGAATGCTGGAACGTACACGGGTTGCTTGGTCAGCGGGCACTTAGGGAATAGGATCTATTCTTGACTTATCTGGATAGTATTTTGTCAAAAGATAGAATAGGTATACATAATTTAATCGGAAAGATGATTAATGTTCCTAAATGAACACCTATATGCGTGTTTTAGATTTTATCCGTACAAAAGAAAGGCGATGACATGAGGCCTGGTGTAAAGAATGCTGACGTCCATTTCTGTGTGGGACGAGTTTTCCATTGAGCCCAGTTCGCAAATATTGGCCTGAGCCCCCGAGTGGATTCTATAATTTCATATATTTAGGAAATAGTTTGTCCATTGGTCTCTTAATTAAGCATATTTGTTCTTAATAAATGATAATCTGGTCCTGATCAACCCAAAGAAGAAACCAAAAATTTCTTCCATCTTTTCCCCATCCTCAATCATAGTGTTTTTCTCGGGCTAATTTTAAATGTATTCATGGAATGCCTGGTATTAATAGAGGCACCGTATATTTTATATGAAATCGTTGTAACTGTTGAGGGTTCAATATGTGCTAATATTGGATTGGTCAAATTATTTTGATTATTCGATTTTGAGTGTCAGGACCACCGATTGTTAAGGTTCCAAATCGATGCTTAGCAGTTGCCCCATTGTTCAAACTACGAGCCGAGCAGAACCATACTTAGAAGGATGGAGGACGTGGAGTTTGTTGAGGGGCGATGTGCCGTCCTCCGAACGCGGGTCGAAAATGTTCAGAGCCGATAAAATTTTTCTTTTTTTTGGACTATCCGTACTTTCCTTCATCGAGGATACTCAACCCTCCAAAGCGATCCCGACAAAATTCATCCGCATGAAAACTAGACGACTCAATAAAGCGCGGACTGAATGGTTTACTCAGTTGCATGTCAATATGTATTCATCTCAGTGCAAAGTACGGGAATCTTCGCAGGTGTTGCTAACAATCTAAATCATGAACACAGGCAAGCACTGCCCAGGATGTTTGTGGGATGTCTTTGCAGGTTTACTGTTCTTGTCATCATTTTTTCGTTTATTCTTGTCCCTGTTGCTTGTGCTTATCAATTGGGCAGCGCAATGTTTCGCCCATCTATTGGTATTGGAAAGTGTGGCTGGACGAATTTCTCGGTAGTTAGGTTAGATACGCCTGTAGATGCGGTAGATGCGCCTGGGCTTGGAGCCCAGGCGCATCTACCGCTCGCTCAAAGAGATAAAGTCATCCAGGCATTTCATTGCATTCGTTGATTGAAAAACGAGAATTTTTCGGCCAGATGTGTGTATCTAGACCTCGGGCAAAGGTATTCAAAGCAAAACGCACTAATTCAGTTGAATCTGTGTTAGTCACCATCGAATACCGTAGGGCCAGACTAGCGTATTTCTGTTTCTAAAAACAGAGCATTCTTGTACTCATGCAGATTTCAACGAATCTTGAATTGGTCTTTGAACGAGCAACGGAAGGTCACTGACAATCAAATTGTCGCGTAACCAATCCTCATTCAATACTGCTTCCAATAAGCTGCGTGGAGTAAGAGCGGAAAACGCTGTTTAGTCAGGATTGCCGAACCAGGAAAAATTTTGTAGCAACAAAGCCACCCTCCGAAGCCAACCCCAAGATAAGTTCGTTGCCAGCCGTAAACAAAGATGATTCCGTGCTGGAAGAAGCTACGGATTTTTTAATACACTTTGAATGTCATCTGATATTATTATAGGCTTAGAGATCTTTGGGATGATACAGCGATCATCCAATCTTGAAGAGATGGAACGATAACGAAAGACACTATCTCATCGCGACACGTCACATCGCATCAAGAGATGGTTGCCGTCGCATTGAGAATCGTGGTGAACGTCAGCAGCAATCTCCCCGTCGCAGTCAGAGAAAGTCACCAGTCGGTCATCTAGGACAACAACAGCTTATGGTTGCACAGTATTTCGTGGAAGCATGGATTCACCCTCTTCAATAATCGATGTGCCTGCATATCATCATCGCCTTCCTAACGCGAAGACACTACCCTAGACAACCTTGTGAACCGATCGGCTGAGGGACCCATGTCATAAAATTAGGGTTTTTCCATCAGTGGGTACTAAAAAGCAAACACTGATAAACACTCGTGAACGCGGAAACTCCGAGGGTTCATCGGTGTTTATCAGTGTTTGGAAATTGTCACTAACGAACCCAAAAACGTGGAAAAATGTACACCGATCCGAACCCGGATCAGCACCGTCCAGCCCAAATGGTCGCACTCATAGCTTCTGTGGGCCTGATCAGTGAGAATTGTAGGAGGTAGTTGAAGTGCAATTCAAAGACTTCACCCGCTCTCCTTCGAGAAGGTCGTCGTGGTCCTTGACAAAACCTCTGAGAGCTTCTTGCTCTTCCTCATCATCATCCGTACGCTAGGTGTTCTCCAGCGTGTCATTCCCCTCGGATCCTTCATACTCGTCGGCAGATTCATACATCCTTGGCCCAGGGTGGTAAAGACATCTACAAATCCTTTGCATGAAACAGGAAACAAGGAAGTATACTCGACGACGCGGAGACTGAAGAGCTACCAACATCAGCAAACGATTAGAGGAGTCGTCGAATGACAACATGCCAGGAGGTATTGCTCCGGAACGTGGTCTCTCCTATCGGCAAAGGCTTTAATATATTTGCCAACATCAGCAAACGATTAGAGGAGTCGTCGAATGACAACATGCAAGGAGGTATTGCTCCGGAACGTGGTCTCTCCCAACGGCAAAGGCCTAATATATTTGTTCAGAGAGCACAACCCTGAGAGGAAGGAGCCGTATTTCGTGCGGGGACCGTAGCTTGAAAGAATCATGCATGATGTGCTCGCACCAGAAAGCTTCAGATGAATCCTGCCCAGTCTTAATAAACGACTCAGTGCGACCAGCGCGTTCCTCATTAGCTCATGCCGATTGCAATTGGGTGGTATGGCGTTCCGGACGGTAAACGGGCTACTTAGCTCAAAGACTACTTCCGTGAGCACCAGCCGGCCACTATCCAGTCTGTACGCGGCTCTGAGCTTCGTTCTATGGCTCATAAACGCCTCCTTGTAGGTTGAAGCACGTTACACGCGTATCTTACGTAGCTTAGTGCTATCATGGTAGTTAGTCCCTGATAAGTACACTTGCACTTGTTTATTTTCTTCAGGACAGGCCTATCAGCCAGCTAGCCGAGGCTCGCTACCGCCGCCTTGGCTTGCACGCTTTTTCTCCTCATCACTAGCTTGTATTACGCCCTGCGTAGCGCTTAAGGCTTATTAAACCCACCCGATTAGCTCGATAAAATGCCCAGCTAGTATTCTCGAGAAGGACACGTAAAAGATGTTAATTGGATTAAAGATCAACTGCCCAATCAGAAATTGGATAATTTTATTTCACATATAAGAAAACTCAAAAACAGGTTTTTCGTGAAAAATCTTCACGCCTATAGCCGTTACTTTTGAATTGACTGGAGGTGGTGCTCGGGGAAACCCAGAGCTGCATGAGCTTTCCTCCCGCATAGTTTAGAGTGAGCGCAACTGGACCTTCGGCCTGGACGGCACAGGCGTTTTGTAGTTACTAGGAGCAGCAAAGAGTTTCGATCTGGGCAAGCAGCCTTTGGAAGGGAAAGCGCAACGAAGGGTTTCCGGGGTGAGGACAATGAATCGAATTCCGACAACGCCAAAGGCCAAGCAGTACAAGAATGGGGATAAGGAGAACAATGAATTGTGCTTAGCACTGGATACTCCCATGGTAAGGGATAAGCCTTCCAAGTCGCTTCTGTCTAACTCTGTGTGCAGATCTAAGACAGTTCGTCTTCGCGCATGCTTAGAAAATCCCTCCCCCGCCAGTCGGACTTAGCAGCACCAACGCGACGCCAATTAGAATAAAAGCGGAAAACGACCCGAAAACCCCCAAGAAGACACCGAATAGGTACTATCTGCACCAGAAACAGGAAGTGGAATTTGAGGTAGGAGGAAGCATGCTGGCAACAAAGCATCAGACCCATCCGCGCCTTTTTTCTGAGCCTAGGTTCTTTCTATGAAACAGGAAAACGGATCAGTTGTTGTATTAGGCCAAGTTCGAGCGTCAAAAGCGCAACAGGAAATCCTTGGGTGCGATACATTGCTCAGTCCAGTCCGCCACTCAGCCAGGATACGGCGGACGAGACAAGTTGAGAACTCTGCCTCGAAGAGTGTAAGAGAATCACTTCTGGACGTCGACTACGCTTATGCACCGAACCAAAATGTTCGCGAAACATATTTCAATGACGAGGGCACTCCTCGAAAGTTGTTCTGAAGTGAAAAAGAATTATTATCATGTTTTCCCACCTGCCTTGAGCACGCCAGCACAAGTTCCAAGGAGCTGAACATTGAGCGACGACAAAGGAGGATTCACACCCTCCTGGTTTCTAAGCGGAAGAGACTCGCAAGCTTTCCCGCCAAAGTTTCGACGACAATATGTGCACGTATTTCCAGAGCTGTTTTAAGCAACTTACGCTTACCGAACTCGGGGGAGGGGTGCCGCCTCTTCGGGATTCCATTCGAGCCGTGCATTTGCTGAGGTGCTCTTGTACCCGTGCCGTTCATGTGGTAGAGTGCCCATCGGGCATGAATCCACCTCAATCGCAGGCATGCTCATTTATGGGTTCGCATATGACCAGTTGGACAACTTTACGTCGCTGCACATTTTTGGCTTGCAACAGATCTCATCGGGATTGAACCGGGCCAACATCTGCATCAGACACAAACGGGGAAAGACCAAATTTGCTTAATAAACACGGTCGAGGGGAAGGAAGGTACCGCAAAGTTTTCCAGTAGAATGAGTGCTCTTCCCGCAAATTTTAATTCCGAGCGTTTAATGGTTTATCCGCCCAATTTAATCCTACACGATTCCTATCAACAACTTGATTGTGGCTCTCATGGATTTATTAGAACGGGGTCACCATCCAAACCACATTTCCGTTCTCAGTTCCTCAGGATAGTAGTTCAAACCCGCTCCTTATTCCTTCTTAGCTGATCTCGTGGAATATTATCAGATTCAGGCACTAGTTTAACGAAGCAGTAGGCAACTGCCTAACGAAGGACGCAAGTTCGCTCTATAGATATGTCCCGTTTCTTGTCCCATTTTCTTCTGTCCCATTTGTATTACCGATTTCGCCGTTGGTGGTAAGTTTCGATGTCGATGCGAGTTGGGGATGGTTGCAGGTAGTTCTGATGGAAGATCCTGCCTAGATTCGTGTCCTTGTTCAATTTTTTTGGTCTTACTTAGTTAAGGAGATTCCGAAGAGGAAATTTTTAAGTCGTTGAGGTGGCTAAATAAGGGATGGACTTGTCGACGAGCGGGTTTGCGCTACTGGCCCTAGTGGCTGTGATTGTGTTGTTGCTGATATACATTGCTGCGGGGTCAGGAAAGAGCAAGCGAAATGCGATTCTGATCGTTGGGAGATCTGGAACTGGAGAGAATAAGTCAGTTGGGAAGACTGCTCTTCTTAAGCAGTTGAAGAATAGCGAGCAGGTGAGGAGATTTTTTGGCAAAGACGCCGAGTGGCGGGCCGAGCGTATTTTCCCGCTTCCACTGACTCCGGAACACCGCCCATTTTGTTCCTTGAATCACTACTAGCCAAAATATGGGTTGCTTCCTTCACTAGTTGTCAATTCTGCAGAAATCACCGTTAATGGAAAGCCTGTCCGCGTGATGGACGTCCCGGGGATGGTCCCCTCGTTGCTAGAGGACCTCCTGGACAGAGCCAAGGGCATTATCTTTATGGTCGATTCGTCAGAAATCAGAGACCATGCAAGAAGAGACGCAGAAATTTTGCACGACGTTCTCACGCAAGGCTCCATTATGAAAGAAAAGATTCCGATGCTGATCTTCTGCAACAAGTCAGATTTAATCGCCTCGTCATCTCCAGATGTAAGTCTTGGCATTCGAGATCTTCGAAGAGAAGGATGCGGAGACGTAAGATTCTCCTTGATGTTCACACAAGTTAACATGCTGGTTTTTTCCCTTCGTTCCTCCGGTCAAAAGGCGGTAAAGACCTATCTCGAACGAGAGCTCCAACTTATCAGAAGCTCTGCCGTGAATGCCGTGGAGACCGCCGGAGGGACGAAACAAAAGCAAAAGGAATTCCTCGGATTTGAAGAGGAGGTGTTCCGATTTGAGCACGTGCCCAACAAGTTAACTTTTGCCAGTGGATCGGTGATCAAGGGCAACATTGATCCTGTCCAGAAGTTCATGGCCGAGACCACAGCTTGAAATGACAGCGCATTCTAGAATTCAGGGACTAACGGACGACGGACGGCTGCTAACATCTGGTACTCCTGCGCGCCCACCTGCTGAAGTTATATGTGTACATAGACTAGCTTTTCATCAACAGACCGGGTAACTTCTAAACCGGAGGACGGAGGTCTCTTCATAAGGTATGTCAATACAAATAAAGGAGAAGATGAACTAGAAACTTACCCTGCGTGGGAACAGGAAAGAAAACTTGCAGCAAGCATCGTGCGCTTTACCTTCGGGTTAGCCACCCCGGCTGCGGTCTACATGCTCACTGTCGTCATTATGCTGGGCACCGTCCTCTGGTTTGAAAGATCAAAGCCGGCAAGCTCATGACTAATCTATGGAAGGGGCCAGAACACAGCATCCTAGTGACTTCCGAGATCAGGAAACAGAATGGAATATCGCTTGTTGCGTTGTCATAGCGGCGTTCGAGAACCGACTACGACAAGCCGGAGATGAAGCATACTAGTCGGGTGCTGGTAAACGCCTGCTTTGAAGTTAACCAGCCTCAGGACCTCACTGTCCTCAATTTGCCTCGGAAGACCGATTGAAGAGAGAAGAGACCATGCGATACATTCAAGTACAGCTCGTCGTGCTTCAACTTAAGTAGGCCTCTGCATGTAACTCTTTCCGAATCGCCGGTGGCACTCTCCTGATTCCAATTAGCCGATGGTGTTGCAGTCCTGTTCGGACGACTGTTCACAGAGAGAGAGAGAGTAACAGATCATATTTTAGTTTGGATCACTCGTCTTCTTCCAAATTTGTAGTAGACATCTTTATATCATCAGCTCTGAGCAGTCCTCAACTTGTCCAAATCGCCATGGGGTGTGACGGTAGGAAGGCTAGTGGACAATAGGGTTTCGTGTACGAGAAGAGGAAGAGGTAGGAGAAGGTCATTATCGCTTTTGAGACACGGGCGCGTTCGTTGTGGTCACTTTGATGGGTTTCTGTTTTCTTGCATTCGGTAAGAGTTGGTCTTGAGCGAAGGTTTTGTATTTGAAACGAGTTCTGTTGTATTTTTTTTTGTTCGGACGCGTGAAGAAACACGATGTCATTCCCGTCGTGGAAGAAGCAGTGGATCGAGCTCGGGAAATTGGGTACATATATAGCGATTCCAATTGTGGTTTTCACAGTAATCGCGAATCCCAATTTCGGAATTGTCGAATGGCTGCAAACAGTGGTGAGTCCCAGCTTTGATGTTAAAACCCTTTTGCTTTTGGAAGGATGTGGAGTCGTCTTGGATTCGCTGTTTTTTTTAGGGATTGTCAGCTTTAACTCTTCGCATCCAGCTGGTTCTGGTCTCTGACTTTCATTCGCGTTTGCTTTTGTAGAGACCTCCCATAAAGTATCCCGATGAGCACCTAATTATTGATCGAGATGAGCTTGATCAAAGACTGGAGGAAGAAACAGCGCGGTTCAATAGACGTCGAGCGCAGTTTGAGGATGCGAAGAAGAGGCCGTGAAGGGTGAACCAGATTGGCTTCATTTTCTTCCTTGTTGGGAAATCGTTCCACATAGGTTTTCAGAATGACAGCACGCGGGTTGTGTTTCGTTATCCTAGCGTAGATGTGTTTTAGTCAGATGTTGGCGCTTTCTTGCCTAGTCTTGTAGAGGCACCTAGCCACTTGCTCCGAACCGAAAGTCGCGTCATGGGGCTCGTTGAAGGTAGGCTCAGCATCTAGGACTGCTCCTATAGTGTTAACAATGTGTCGCGGCGACGGTACAAGCCTGTGCAATAATGTTCCCGGGTCAACAGGACCTGAAGTGAATCTAAAGCTTGGGAATCGCGAATCTACTCGAGGTCTTTGCCATTCAAGCGCCGACCATGTTGCGATTCGAAGGACTGCCAAAACCATGTCCTGAACGGCGAATTCCAGGTGAGCGCTTGGCGTTTGTGTATACAGCCATTCATGAGGTGATACACGGTCACCAAAGGCCTCACCAAACTTCTCTGATTCACCTAGAGGTCTTGATCCTCTGTCGTCTTCCACGGAGAGGTCAAGATCGAGCATCACTGTCGCCACATGGTGTGTGAGATGATCAACGGGGAAGGACACCTCAGAACCATCTGGATCATTCCTCACGATATCGTCTGGAGAGGCAAAGCTTGGATCATAGAGCCATAGCGCCTTTCCATCCAGGAGAGTGTACTTCGATGGTGGAATACCTGCATAAGCGAGAGCCGAGCTAGCGATCTTCCATTTGCCCGCATTCACGCATTGGTTACACATGTTCACGTAAAAGGATGCGATTCGGGAGGGATTGTGGATCCGATTGGCCCTGAACGCGACGTTGCGGTTGAACGAGCTCACAGCCAGCTTCCAGTTTGGTTTCGAATAGCGTAATACCGCTTCGTTGAACGCAGATAGTTGGAAACTCTCCTTCGGGAGGGCTTCAGCACTGTTTTCCATTTCTCGCTTAGCCTCCTCGTTCCTGTTGAAATCCAGAGTCCCTATCATGAGACACGAAAGAACCGCGTAATCATGGAGTTTTCAGGGTCAACCAACCGAAATAAAGCCTCGATTTCAGTGCTTAACATCGGCTCCCCAATCTTCTCAAGCTGCAGCCAGATATCCGTGAAGCTCATGTCCATTTCCAGATCATCATCCATCGGAAGAATCCACGAAACAGACCGCCGTCGATTCCCACCGAGCGCACCTCCAGCTCGAAACCGTCGATCACAGATCGAAGTGAGCGGAATCGTGTCATGAACTGCCAAGCTCATCGGCCAAACGAAGCCAGAAACCATCTTACAAACTACCTCCCGAAACAAACTTGCCTCTTGCTCCAAACTAGAATCGCCTCATTCCTTAACGCCTCTCACTGATCTAACTACAACCCTGGAGAGTCTTAAAACCATCCGTCGGAGTAACTTCAGCAGTGCTTGCTGCTTGATGCCTCACAGAACCCGACAAGAAAGCTCACCGAACCTCTTCAAAAGGAATTCTGACTTTCTCCGTCCCTCAGGCAGTCTGCGTCGAGAAGCCTTGGAGCTTGTTGGCAACTCTAAGCAGATTCTTGTTGGTCACTATGGTCAAGCTATTGCTGATGGGCTCCTGGTTCGAGAGAAGTGAATCCTAGGATGTCATTGAGAACCTCTTGAGTGTACTAGGGTTGTACTTGTTCGCACTCCATCAGAGCGAGCTGTCGTATGCCTTGCACTGAACATGTGGAAGATTGACGTCCGGGGATGATTTACGGACGGAATAATTTAGTTTGTGCTTTAGAATCTTGAACGATTTTGTACGAGCCTTTGTCTTTTTCAGCTCATAGCAGCGAAGGGTGATGGGAGCGTCTCCTGCACTCCAGTTAGCTCTCGCAAAGCTAAAGAATGGCAGTACCACGATCTTGGCGGTCATGGTCACAACGGCATGTACACTGTGCTAATTCATGTCGACACAAGAACTACTGCTGCAACTAGTGTTGATGAATTGTCTCTGGAGGAGCTGAAACTCTTCTTTTCCCGTCCGCAGCGCAGCGACTGCTCAGCTTGCTTTAGTACTGTTAGTGTTTCTCCGGCCCTTTCTGTGGGGATGAGTACTTGCTTTGAAGGTGTAACCGGTACAAATATCATGACAGTTCGGCCTCGGTCCCGCTGTCTTCACCTAGATGCGGCGACATGGCTGCTGCAGTGCCACGCTCATTGGCGTTCTCCGCCTGAGTCGGGTTTTCGGGTGACAACAGCCTAAAGTCTGCTGTTTTCGAAGTGGGATATCGACCCTCCGAGACATTCGTTTGCACAAGCAAAAGAAGAGTTCAGACTCCGTCGTTATCTTTCTCGACACCATTTGGAGCCGGTTCTTTTTCTGCGCTATCTTCCTCCTCGGACTTGTCCTCTTCAACCCCATTCTCAACTTCTTTCGTAAGGAACTCCACCCACTTTTCAGACAGCTTTGCTAGCGGCATGGGATCATCTACGGGAGGTGGTAGCACAAAAGTGCCCAGCCACGAGCCAAGCCTCTTGTTTCCATCCAAACCAATTACAACGCGCTCTTCTTCGCTGAATTCGAGAACCTTGGACATCAGCTCCAAGACCTCGCGACGGTGTTCTCCAGATTTTTGAAAGCTGCCCACAACGAGCTGTCGAACGACCCTCCGATCGACCAAATTCGCAATCTTGTCCTCCTCACTAAAGTTCCCCAGCGTCTTTTCGACTTCATCTTTCATTGCCAAGAGCTCTTCCCTAGCCTGTAAGCAGTCATTCTGCCATCGGCGCACATCAGATTGTAGGCGTCCTTTATCTTCCACAGCTTCCTTCAACGCCGCCTTGATTTTCTCGTTTTCCTCATCAACTTTCTGTTCTACTAGCCTCGACTCCTTCAGATGACTCTCAACCTTCGAAACTTCATTCTCCCTTTCAGCTTCAAAGTCCTCCAGAACTCTCTTCAAGTTCTCAAGCTCAATCAGTTCAACCTCGAGACGCCGTTCCCTCTCCAAACGCCGCTTCCGCTCCTCAACCAATGCGCCCCTTGTCGTCTCCAAGTTGTCCTCCAGATCTTCAACTGCACGCTCCAGATTATCTACAAGATCACATTTCTCCTTGAGAATCGTCTTCACTAACTCCTCAGCGCCGTTATTATCATACGCTCCATCGCGACCTACAGTCGCCATGCTCTTCACCTTTCACCACACCAGTTGAACCAAATACAGCCTTCATGTATCATCAATCGCAACCCACTGCGACTCAATATACCCAACAGAAGTCGCTCTCGTATTCTAAGACCAAAGGCAAATCGCACGTCCACAGCTACTGCTACCCTTCCTCGCTGGCAACTCAGCTTCTACTCGATGCCCAACAGACTAAGCTCCTCTTCTCCCCCTTCCCCACCCCCACGAAAACTCTGGTACCAATTTAAGCGTACTAGCCCCTCCAGTCATCATCTTCTTCAGCTTGTTCTCCGTACAACCGGCAGAAGAGAAGCATCGACGCTCGTCTAGGATGGTTTTGAGACGCAGGGCAAGCTTCTCTTGACCTAAACTCAAGTAGCAAGTCGAAAACTGGGAAGACTGTTGAAGAAGACAAGAGTGGATCGCACTCTTTCATAAACCCAGCACTCCGGTTTGCCACGCCACCTTCTTCAGCTTGATCTCTGTACAAGCGGCTGAAGAGAAGCATCGACGCTCGTCTAGGATGGTTTTGAGACGCAGGGCAAGCTTCTCTTGACCTAAACTCAAGTAGCAAGTCGAGAATGAGGAAGACTGTTGAAGAAGACAAGAGTGGATCGCGCTCTTTCAGCATCCCAGCACTCCGGTTTGCCACCTTCTTCAGCTTGTTCTCTGTACAAGCGGCTGAAGAGAAGCATGGACGCTCGTCTAGGATGGTTTTGAGACGCAAGGCAAGCTTCTCACGACCCAAACTCAAGTAGCAAGTCGAGAATGAGTACTGTTGAAGAAGTCATAGTGGATCGTTTCTCTTTCAGCGTACCAGCACTCCAGTCATCCATCTTCTTCAGTTGAATCTGGACGCCCATGTAGGATGGTAATGAGACGCAAGGCAAGATTTTCGTGACCCAAACTCTAGTAGAAAGTCGTCAATGAGGAAGACTGTTCAAGGAGGGAGTGTACGTCTTCCTCTTAAGCGTCCCAGCGCTACAGTCATCCATCTTCCAGCTTTCTCTATTCAAGCGGCTTAAGAGAAGCATGGATGCTCACGTAGAGGATGGTAAAGTTTACTGACCAAGATTCAGAGAAGTCGCTTTAAGAAGACGGGGTGGATCTGTTCTCTTCGAACATCTCATCACTCATCTTCTTCTGCTCGTTTGCATCATACAAATGCGAAAGACGAGCACGGAAGAACTAGCTGTTAAGTTTGTTGGGATGATGGTCTTGTGATACTACAGTTTTTCCTGACCAAGCTTCAGTCATCGCTTGAAGAAGAAGACAGGGTGGATCTGTTCTCTTCGAACATCCCATCACTCATCTTCTTCAGCTTGTTCGCGACATACAAATGCCAACGAGGCACACGGAAAATCTAGCTGTGAAATTTTGCTAGGGCTGGGCTTGAGATACTAGAACGAAGTATTTCCTGACCAAACTTCAGTTATCGCTTTGAAGACGATGACGGGGTAGGATCTCTTCTCTTCGAACATCCCATGGCTGGTCTTCTTCAGCTCGTTCGCAACATACAAATGCCAAAGAGGAGCATGGAACATAAAGCTGTGAAGTTTGGCTAGGAATGGTCTGGAGACACTCAAGGAAAGCCTTGCTGACCCAACGCATCGAGGAAGAGGAAGTACCTTGGAAGAAGAAGACAGAAAGGGATCGTTGGTAGGGTTCTCGAGTTCTTACTTGTCGAGTTTAGTTTTGAAGCGATGATTCAGACAATCCCAGGAGGCAGCTGAGGAGGATGGAGTCGTCAAGTGATGATCGGATGGAGTTGGATAGTGAGCAAGAGAAGAAGGAACTAGAGGATGTGAAAGCCGAATGGCTTAAGTCTGAAGATGACTTCGTCGAGCTCTGTGAAAACTTGACTTTGGCCAAGTTTTCGGCGTTGAATAGTGCTGTGGATGACGAGGCGGGGGAGGCAGTTTTCAGGAGTGAGACTGATGAGCTGGAGTTCAAGACAGAGGTGGAAGAAGTGGAATTGCCGCACGTCAAAGCTGAGCTGGAGGATTTTGACATGAAGACTGAAGGAGATGAGGAGGAGGGGAGTGAGGGGTCTTGGGAGCATGAGCTGGGGATGAATGGATCAGGGAAACTGCTGGCCGATGCTGCAGACGAGAATTGCGCTGCTCAGAACATAGAAATTGTTGAGCGGAAGGAGCTCTATCAGGATACCGATGTAAAGGTGAAACAGGAAGGTGCGCACATGGCCGTCAACGCATTTGACATGAATCAACCGTCCCCGTTTGTGAATGCAGAGACCAACTCGGAAGCGCTGGCGGTGCTGCTGAGCCTACAACCGTTGCTAGCTCCGATGCGAAAATCGTAGTGCCAACGCTGAATTCAGCAAATAGCAGCGATGTGGTAGCGGGTTCAGGTGCTGGTCGCTGTGCACTGGGACAGTGTTTGCACCATCGCCAGGATTGTAGACTTTGTAATATCTTTGCGCTCGTCCTCAAGGCTTGTCTCGAGTGACTTAAATGCAACAGGCATCTTTCAAAAGGGGTTTGGCTTGAGGAAAATTTCACTCTTACTTCGGGTCGTTGTCATTGGCCCCCTCGAAGGATATCCCAGGAGAGCAAGTTTCCGATTCTTGGGAGCGGCGGAGTAGAGGAATACTTATAGCTATTAAGAGGAGCGCATTGATCTTTTTTTGAGCTTTGCAAGAATCGGAGCAAGAAAATATTTGGCGGTGTGCCCTGACAGCTTCTGCGGCGGTGTTGGATGCTCGCGCAGTAGAATGTTGCTTTAGCCCCAATCAAGGGGTTGGTGACCCGGCTACCTCCTTTTCCAATAGAACCCGCGTGCGGATGATGCTTCGGAATTAGTCGGTACCTCTCAAGGATAGCTTAGTGTTCTTTACTTGAGTGTCTGGTGACGGAGAGAGTTGTGCTTTTAGCTCTCGAAGAGTTTGAGGAGAGTACTCCAATGGCGTGGAGCAACGGCACTAATGTGCAAACTGATCACCGTGGGAAGCATAGTCGACGTTCAGTCAGGTCCGATCCAGCATTGAACGCAATGCAGCTGTAGGATCGTGCAAGGGAGTAGTTCGATTGGTGCCGTCTTGGATGAGCGCACAACACCCGAAGACCTTTCTGACCAACGTCAGGGGGCCGGAGTTTCCCATCTACTTGCCCTTTATATCAAAAGGAATTTCCCTGTTCAGTCTCTCGCCCTCTATTACAACGGGTCCAAGACGCCTGTCTCATGCCGAAGCGCTCTTTTCTGATCTGGCTGCACGCTTTCTTCTCGGGTACACATGGTCAGGCTACCTATACTAGTAACTGTCGATTCAACCCGCTCGCTGAGGAAGCAGAAAAGGGTCCCTATACATTGAAAGTGTTCATGATAAATTTGAAGAGAGCACGCATGCCCTGAGCTTCTCCACCTTCAGGTCGACCAGGTTTTGAGGACGGGTTGAATCCCATATGGTCGATGTGTATCCACCTGGTAGGTTTCGACACGAACTCCTTCAGGTACAGCGCTGCAGTTATCGCGCCCGCGAACCTAATCGTCGAAACAGATTGTAGAAAACGCAAGCGTTAATGTTGTGAATCAGTGTGAACTAGCGGTGCACATCTCTCTTCATTGTGTATCTCCGTTCGGCCTTACCCTCCAGTAGAACAGTTCTTCATGTCGGCAATCGATGAGTCCAGCATTTTTCTGTAAGGAGCATGAAGCGGTAACTGCCAGACCAGATCGTTTTCACCCCTGCTCTGATCCTGGAGCACGCGACCATCTTCCTCATTGGAACAGAACGAGCCTGGAATTTCAACACCCAGCGCCACCCTAATCAGCGTGCGTCGAATGAATCAGTGGACTTAACGCAAACTACTTGGAAGAACGATTTTTTTTGACAAATCTTTTTTAGACGCTTACCGCTGGGCTCCAGTAAGCGTCGCAAAGTCTATGAGCAGATCCGGTTTCTCCTCGCATGCATAATGAAGGGCATCTGCCAGTATCAACCGGCCTTCTGCATCGGTGTTCTCTATTTCAGTAGTGATACCTTTGCGAGACTGAAGAACGTCCCCGGGGCGATAGGCTTCACCAGAGATGGAATTTTCAACGGCTGGGATTAGGAGTCGAACCCTTAATGGTGGGTTAGTCTCCATGATCATTCCTGCTAACCCCATCGCCGTTGCAGCGCCTCCCATGTCCTTTTTCATGTTCCTCATACCGGCAGGTGGTTTGATGTCCAAACCTCCTGTGTCATAGCATACTCCCTTTCCAACAACTGTCACCAGCGGAAGCTCCGTTCGCTCTGAGTTGTACCTCAAATCGATGAGCCTTGGTTCGCATCCAGCTGATCTCGCAGCGCGTCCGACCGCATGGATCATCGGAAATTTCGTTTCCAACAGAGCATCTCCAACGATGCTCTCTGTTCGAGCTGCATACCTTTCGCCGAGGGCCCTTATCGCATTTTCCAGTTGCGAAGGAGTCATGTCCTCGGCAGGGTGGTTGATCAAGTCGCGCGCGAGATACGTAGAGCGAATCGCCGCGGCCGTCCTGTCCTTTGGCCAGAACTTCAGAGTCGGAGGTTTAGTATTCTTCTTGGTGCTCTTGTTCTGGCTTTTGTATTTTTTGAACTCGTATCCTCCAAGTGCCCAGCCCAGGGACAACGCGTCTTCGTCAAAATTGCCGGTTACCTCGTAGCAAGCGTTGGGTGGAAGCTTTTTGGGCAGATCAGCGTACGTCCACGGCTCAGACTTTGCAGATCCTGTACTAAGGATGACCTCAGAGACTACCTTGCCGTCATCCACACCTTCTGAACCGCCCATGAATGGGACAACGGCAATTGATCCGGCCTTTTTACTGCTAAATCGATTCGCGCTCAACCACGCATCCATTCCAGCCGGCTGGGAACGAACCCAAGCATCATATTCGTCCGAAGACAACGCCCGGATAGGTATTGTATCGCTACGGTCCTTCTCAAAGAGAGCAGTAAACCGGCTCATATTCTCAACGCAATCCTCTCCACACGATTCCACCGCCTTGGCAACGACGGTACATCTGCGCTTAGCCGTGGCTGCCTTCGCGGTTGTACGAAACAACCGCAGCGGGGAGACGAAAGCAGTATCCATAGTTCTTAAACCTTATAAACTGAAAGACAAAAACAACAACAACAAAAACAGAAACCTGGCAAAATCAGACCCCCTCCCCCTCAAAGAAAAGATCCCATCGATTCTCACCCAACGGGTCTCTCCAGTCACCATTTCAATGCTTCCATACCTCACTTTGTCGACAGCTCTACAGTGAGAAAAGCTTCAGCTTTTCCTTCAGAGACACTCCAGAAAAACACAACCTTTTGATTACTTTTCCAGCTCTAAGTCAAGGACTTAAGACGTCACAGGATCCCAATCGCTCCGATGCATCCTTGACCAATCTTGCTTAGCATTTCCATCTCATGAAATCTCGTATTCCCCAATCTCAGCGATTTACTCTTCAGGGTGATTTCTCATGGAAGCGCTGTTTTGGGGGGAACGGGGAGTTGGTTTTCGTTGACGATTCCATCAACGTGAACGCGACGGTGTTTATACTTTTGGCAAGTTGGGTATGGAAATTATAGAAACGCTGCTGATAAGCACTTGGAAACCGACAATGTTTCAATACCGATGACCCGTAGACTTCAGTGGAGTTTCACGACGGAAATTGATGCGACCCGTGGTTTGGACGAAACTCGATGGGCACGTCGGCTAGCTATGTCAGACTAGGTATTGAAATTAGATAGATGCTGCTGAGGCGCATGTAAATGACATGGTTTAATCCTAATGGCCGCAGACCTCAGTGCTTCTCACGAGCAAGCTCGTGAGGACCCTTTTTTCCCTACGGCGCAAGGCACCCAGAGAACATACCAGCTTCTCCGCGGCGAGAGAAGAGTGAGGTTGTGAATGCTGATATATTGCACATGCAAATTGGTGAAGGAACAGTTCATTGAAACGTAGTTATCATTACAGAAGGCCAAGCACATTCGAGTGAGATATCAGTCTTAAAAAAGGCTTGAGATAGTGGCGTCCCACCCCAGGTCATTGCAGTTCGAGGTGAAGACTTCTCCCCTTCGGGTTCGATGTGTATCACCATGAAGATAGGATCGTTTTAACCCGGTGGATATCATCAAGGATGTAGAAATTCTCCGACACAGTTCAATAAGGATGAACATCCCGAATGCCTTCAGCGATTCGTTTGGTTTGAGAGGCACTGGCGCTTTTGCTCCGCACGCCGGATCTTCAATGGCTTTTATCTGGAGCGGTTGGCGACTTCATATTGAAATGTTCCGAAGAACCACACGGAGAAAGATCTATCATCTGGGCAGACTAAGTATCGACAAAAACGCTTGTGACTAGCCACCGTAACCTTCCGAACAGATGGACTCTTTGGTTTGGGTCGTGAATCCATAGCGTACCGGCGTGTGGGCAAACCCAGGTACGTCTCCCTTCCTCAGGGCTGCAATCTTTCGTATTTCTGCGAAGAAGTCGATGTATGAACTCAGTTTGACGGTGTTGGTTGCAACAGCAGAGACAAAGCATGCACTGGTAAGCGTCAACATGGTCTTATGGCGGGATTATTCCTGGAACTCGGTAATGAGCATGGACCAGGTCCTTACAGGAAGTCGATTTTATTTACCGATGACTGGGGCAAAAGAAGGTGTTCGCGTTGAATCTCTAGGGTAGACTTCGAAAGCTCCAAACATGGAAAGAAAGCGACCCCCGAGTTCCTCTCGCGACAACGTCAAAATCATGATCCAAGGCCTTATCCACCAAAAAACTACAAATGATCACAACCAGCAGAAAGGCCCCCGACAGAAAAAAGGGAATACGAACGCTCAAGGCAAGCAAGAATCGTAAAACTCGCACGAAGCCAAAAGCACAAACTACTTCGCGATCGCCTTATCGAAGAACACAATTTCGCCCACCTTCTTCCCCGCCATTGTTCCAAGCCCGAACATAATTCCGGAGATCAGCGGAAAAAGGAACACATCCTTGAACTCCGAAAAGATGACCTTGTAATCATATTTCTCATCCCCAGCCGTAGCATCAGCAGCCGTCATCCTAACTTGCACAAATTTCTCCTTAACAACAACCAACCCACAGAACCGTTCTAACAAACACGAAGAGGACGTTCGTTGCTCAACAATACAAGGAATACCTCCAACAGATCCAAAAACAAAGCCAAAAAAATAACCAAGAGTCCAGCACTCCTCCTCCACCTCCAACAAATCTTCTACAAGCCCATCCAAAGTCTAAACCACCAGATCTTCCTCATCAATGACAAAAAGCTAAAAACGAAAACGCTTCTGATGATCACAAATCCATGATTCAATCAAAACAATACTCTTCAATCCAAATTATATTCTTCATCCAATGGAACATAAGTAAGAGTTTTTCTTCGCCAATAGAAGTGAGTTTCAAAATATAGCTTAGATGTATCTATATTTACTTAGATGTGAGAATATTACTTTCTAGATGTATTATTTTAGTTTTATTTGGAATTTTAGGATTAATTTTAGAAGGATATATTTTGTATGAATGTAGTTTTAAAATATCAATCTTTATGGATGAGAAAAAGAATATTTAGTTTTGAGAAATGAAGTTTATGGTACTGATTTTGATTGTGGAAGTTTTCGGTTGGGGGTAGGGTTGCTGGGAGCATTTTGGAGAAGACAGCTACCGCGTGCATCGTTCCACACAGCTTTCAGATGGCCGCCCTACCCCGCACCGAGAGCAGCTGTGCTGTACTTTATGTCTGTAACTGTCGAATCTTAAACGGACAGTCCCCAAAGTCCGAGTCTGGAATGGATCCGAGGAACAGCCATGACCGCGAAAGCAAAGCTGACCTTCTTCCCGTTTCAGGTATAATTAGGATTGTCGTTTTACTTTATGTTGGGATCACCAAAAAGCTTCAATAGCGATGGATAACATTCTCCACTCACAAAACTAGAGAGATGTATGCCTACCAGAACATGCCCTTCTTCTTCTCACCCTTTTCAAATGCCTTCACGCCGTTCTCTTCAAGCTTCTTAAAGGCGGCGCTGAAATCGGTGAACCATTTCTCCTCATCTTTGGCGTAGATTTCCACCCATTTGCGGAACTCCTTGTCCCAGATCATGGCCATGTCACTTGGCAACATCATGAGATCGCCTGTCGGGTCTTCGAACTGGAAAGGACCATCCCACTGCTTCACAGTCCATGCGTTCTCCAGCAGCTCCCTGTAGAATTCATTCGAGAAGGTCGTCGGAGCTCTCGTCCAAGGCCCATCGTATCTGCAGATCGTAGAGATAAAGTGTGCAGGACGATGTTTAAGACTTCAATATATTCGACAAGTTGTAATTCATGCTGCTCCAAGAAGACCTACCCACTCCTCGTGCTGTAGCAGCGTCCAAGCGCATGTGCACCAGAGAGGGCGACGATCTCCTGATCGTTGAATCCTTGCCTGTAGAATATGTCTCTGAGATGCTGAATGGTTGCTGGGACGGAGCCCTTATCCGCGTCTGGCAATCTACCATCTGGCGTGGTAAACGATTCGTCCTTGTCGACACGTCCAGGCCTCCACGCAATCTTCAGCCGCGCCGGAGGAGGAAGAAGGAAATCTTTGTGGAGTAAGAACCTACAACGTTCACCTGTTCTTGTTTTGGACTGAGATAATGTGCGATATACTTACGCTAGGGCCACCCATGTACTCAATTGAATACGCCCCGGCGAGAGTCCATAGGTCACCGTATGTAATTTGTGGAAACTGCTTCTTGACCTCTTCAAGCTTGTCCCTGGCGATACCAAGGCCGGCGTTGGCTGCATGTCCAGCCTCTGCTTTGAACCTCATCGTTGCACCTGTAAAATGAACAAAGCAGATCGTTCATTGTCAGATAGCCTGTGACGAAACCCTCTCACAGATGTGGAAAGCAGGCGCCTACCGTCTGAGCCCCCGGTCTTGGAACTCACATCGTAAGTTCCGGATGCATGCCAGGCAAGGCGGACCAAAGTAGGGCCCATGTTGTCATCATCGTCAAGAATCTTCTCAATGGCTTCCTTAACTTTCCCATAATCAACCGACGTATCCGCATACACAGGCGCCCCTCGACCGGACAGCGCCGAGACTCCCGCAGCTCCGAGAACCACAACACCAACCGTCTGAGCAAAAACCCGCGAGCTTCCGGTAAATCCCGCATGAGATGCAGACGTCGACATCCCACGAACTGACTGCCTTCCCGTCAACCCCAACCTCCCAGCATTCAAAACCGGATAGGATCTCCGTAACACAAACACAGATCGATTCATCATGTCCAAAACACCACAAAAAGAAAAACAAAACACCACAAAAAAAAAACCTACACTCTGTATCAAAACAACTCTATTCTAAACACAATCTGGAAACGATCTTATGGTCCAACAAATTACAGGTTAAGACCAGGATTCTTCTCCACCTTCCCCTTCCTTCCCTCCTCCCCCTCCTCCCCCCCACTCCCCCTTTCGCTTCGAGCTCGTATCTCAACTGCCCCAACATCCAAATTTAACCTCCCGAGTCTCAGGCAGCATCTCATTGGAATCAATGCTCCGAACAGGAAAAATATCTCAACCGAAGCTCACTGGGAGGGACACCGAAGCGGAGGGTACGGAGGTTTATACACCAAACGAATTCTTGAGTTGGATGGCGAAAGCTCCACTTCTTATATTCTTCTCTCAACTGCCCCGAACACCCATTTTAACCTCCGATTTCCCGAATCAGAAATATTTGAACAGAAGCTCCCCCGGGGAGGGACACCGGAGAGGAAGGTACGGTGGTGTAGGAACCGAGTGAAATTTTGGATTGGATGGCGAAGAATCCAACTTCCCAAGTTTCTCTCTCAAGTGTCCCAAACACACATTGTTGTACAACCTCCGATTTTCAGTCGGGCATCTCATTGGAATCAATGCTCCAGAAAAAAAAAATCAACCGAAGCTCACCGGGAGGGACAACGAAGCGGAGGGTACGGAGTGTATAGACCAAATATGAATTCTTGGGTTGGATGGCGAAAGCTCCACTTCTTATGTTCTTCTCTCGACTGCCCCGAGACCTATTGTAACCTCCTATTTCCTGAAACAGAAATATTTCAAGAGAAGCTCACCAAGGAGGGACACCGGCAGAGGAAGGTACGGCGGTGGAGGGACCGAGTGAAATGTTAGATTTGATGGCGAATGCTCCAACTTCCCAACATTCTCTCTCAAGTGTCCCAAACACACATTACAACCTCCGATTTTCAGTCGGCATCGCATTGGAATCAATGCTCCGAACAGAAAAAATATCTCAACCGAAGCTTTCAGGGAGGGGGGAAGGGGAGGGTCCGATGGTGTCTGGACCGAGTGAATTTGATCCAAGTTCCTCTCTCAATTGCCCCAAAAACCCGTCGGATTTTCGATTAGAATCGAATGTCAATGCTCCGAAACAGAAAATATATCTCAACGGAATTTCCAGCGGCGGCATCGACATCGTGCAGAGAGAGAGAGGGAGCAGTGCTTGGGATTTGGTGGTTTGCTGTGTTGGTTCACTGTATATCTGTTGAGATGCTATTGAGCGCCTTCCTCGCTTGAGAAGGTGTTAGACAATAGGTCTTATCTCGACGGAAGCACACTGAGGACACCGAGGAAGGCACCGAGGAGAGTACCTGGTTTGCGGACGTAGTAAGTTTTGGAATTGGTGGTTTGGTGGAGATTTTTGCAGAGTTTTGCTTAGTCCTTTGATTTCATGGGCACACTATACTCACTTGGGAATTGTTTCATCGCAGAGAAGTCCAGAGGGTTTCCCGTGTCCGTTCATATCACGTGTCATTTCTAAGCGCCATCCTACCTCCTTTCCGCGGAAGTCACCGAGGACGAAGCCGAGGTGTGGCGGGGTGAGAAATGGCTTCGGATTAGGTTGTTTGTAGTCTTGAAATACGCAAGTGGTTTGTTTAATGTCTCATCGAATTGCCATCCTCGTGGGGATTGATCTATCAGGTGAGACCTTGAGACCGACCTCACCTGGGGATGGTTCAAGGCGGATGGCCGCGACACAACCGATTCCATGCTACTTCTAAAATGACAAACAAAGCTCTTCGTCCAACTCGTGGCAAGTCTTAGTTCGCGCAAAGTCCAAAAGGCGCAAACATGCACAATAATCACGAAACTTCACGTATGCGCGTTGTTTCTGCTTTCCAGCATGTGCCGAATTGTTCGAGCTTGTACAAACCGCTAATTAGTTGGAGGTTTGCGCTTCCTAGTCCAAATCTGATCTTCTATATTCATGCACCTGGAAACCCGGCGACCAATTGCGGAATATTAACAGCCTGCGTTGCGAGGTAAACTCCGGCCCCCGCGAAAAATCCTAAACAACGCAAATGGAAGCACCTTCAACTTCAGCAGCCAATCCATGAGAAAAGAAGGGCAACAGTCTAGCCCAAGAGCGAGTTCCAGCGTACCTGCCAAAGCCGGAAGACTGATTTTTTTCAAGTACCAGAAGAAGTCAGTTTTCTCCATTCCCATCAAGGCCACACCGGCTGCTGATCCTATAACGAAAATACTGCCTCCTGTGCCTATTCAGGGTCAGAGTTATCATCTTTAGCCGCCGTCTGATATACAGCTTACAGTAACGGAGAGACCCAAGGCCCTTACCAGCGCAGTAAGCAATCAACTGCCAGAGTTTGGAATCTACAGGGAACTGCGTAGGATCGTACATTCCCATGCTAGCAGCGACTAGGGGCACGTTGTCGATGATCGCGCTGAACAAGCCAATCGCAATGGCGACCAAGTCCAGGTTCGGTAAAACCGTGTCCAGTTTCACAGCCAGGGCACGGAGCAGTCCCTGGTGTTCAAGGGCTCCGACACTGAGTAAGATTCCAAGGAAAAACAACACGCTTGACGTATCAATCCGTTGCAAAGCAGATTCTGCCCTTCGAAAGTCTGAATTTTGATCATCCCCGCGATTGATATAGTCCGTAATCACCCAAAGGGTCCCAAGGCCGCATACCATGCCCATGAAGGGAGGAAGTCCTGTGGCCGCCTACTCACCACAAAGCCACAAGAAACAAAGCTATGAGCGACATTGAATGGATCATCCGGCAGTGGGTTCTTTCTGGCCCCCAAACGAGAAACATAGAGTGTCATAGGGACTGATTTCTGTTCCGCACCTTGAATATTGGAACACCTACAAGTGCACCAAGCCCACCCCAGAACACGATTTGCCTCTTGTTCTCCATCCCTACTTCCTCCACTGCCGGCTCTGAAGGCTCCGACCGCTTGACATCACCGCTTAGCGTTGGAGTCACAACAGCTAGCGACACGAGCAAGGAGACCATTGATGGAAGGAACAGGTCAGTCATTGTGGTCAGACCTGAAATGTTGCCGTTAATCCACAGCATAGTCGTGGTTACGTCTCCAATTGGTGTCCACGCGCCACCAGCATTGGCCGCAATGACAACAACACCTCCGTAGAGTTTGCGTTCTTCGGGATCGTCAACGAGCTTCCGAAGAAGCGACACCATGACGATGGTTGAGGTCAGATTGTCCAGGACAGAGGACATAAAGAACGTCACGAATCCAATGATCCAGAGCAGCTGACGCCTCGAAGTCGTCCTTATGAAGTTGGTGACAATCTTGAAGCCTTCGTGGGAATCCACAATCTCCACAATCGTCATAGCTCCGAGAAGAAAAAATAGAATCTCCGACACGTCGCCCAGCTTCTCGGTGAGGGCAGGTAGCGTTTTTTCAACCGTGCTCGAGGCGGTAACCATAGTCCCTGTGTGCCCGAGAACAAAGGCGGATGAGAAGGTCTGGGGAAATCAAATGAAAACTCATCAATGTGGTGAGAGCTTACACATAAAGGAAGCCATAATCAAGCTGACTGCGCTCTTGTTTAGTTTCAGGATATCTTCAAAGACAATCGCGCCGTACCCAAGCAAAAATATGGCTATGGACACAATCTGTCCGTTGGTTTCCAGTTGGTCGGATAAAAGCAATCCATAAGTTATTGGGACCAGCGCAAACACAGCCAAACAGTACAGCAGATCATTGAACGCATTTTGCCCAGTATTGTGTGGATGCTCCTCATTTGCCTGTTCAGCACAGAATTCCAATACACAGGAGAACACACCTGAGAACAACTACGGAAACTAGAACAACTGCAGAAAAGAGCTTACGGTCATATCAGGGTCAGCAACAGTGGACAGGCTTGAGTGAGCAGCTACATTACTTAGTTCCTGAGATCCAGAAACGAATCGTGAATTAGCTCCGGAGGTACGACAAATCGGATGCCCCGCGCAATCGGTTTGTACAAGAATACCTCAATCGCAGGATCCACAACGGGCTCCAGTTTCACTGCATCCACGGCAGGAGTTCTCTCAAGGTCCGTACTGGGGGGAGCTCTATCCTCAGAATGCGATTCCATCCTCCACTTCGCAAACGCATTGCGCTTCCGCACAATCCGATCACAACCTCTCCCACCTCGGGCTCTCACAACACCACCACCCAAGACGAACCCGATCGCCATCTTGATTTCCCCAAAATAAACAGTTCTAAAGACCCTCTCCACCCAGAGCATAACAAACACAAACAATAGCTAGCCAGACAGACCACAAACCCGCCCACCTCCCCCACAAGCTCAATCAGTCCTACACGTAAACCATTCTCTTGCAAGAAACCCTAATTCGGAAAGCCCATCCGCCTCAAACCCCCAACGAACCGTCACCAAGTAATCGTCTAAAAGACCAACCGTAAATAAACTTCGTATTTCATGTAAACTAAATCTAAAAAATCACTATTTTCCATATCGTTCGATTTATCGTAGTTGTTTTAGGAGGGGATAGATATATTATCTCGGGAGGATAAACGTCGATATTATTTTCATATTAGTTATAATACTGAGTTTTGAGTGTCGGGGGGGTAAACACATAAAATATTATGATATCGGTATTGTTTTTATTATATTATTCAATACATTTTATGTAATATGATATAAATTATCCTTATGTCTTCTGTTTCTCGACTCACGATGTGAGTTCACATTTGTCAATAGCATCTTGACTGACTATTGTCGAATATATTTTTATATGGGTATAGTTTCTGTCAATGGAAATATGGTTAGTTTTTTTATTTTATAATACAGTTATATCGTATTTATCCATTTCGATAAACCCCTAACCCCCTAGAGGTATTATTGTGGGATCGAGATATAGACTGATTCAATCTATTTTTCTGGTGGCAGGAGAGTGGTTAACACACATTAGGCAACCAGAAGATGACGCGTGTTCTTCACTTTAGAAGGAGCAAGCTCATTGGTAACAAGTTTTTTTGCGTTCTCTTGCGCGGCCATTGGATTTAGCTGGAATGGATCCTGCAACGTCGGGGAAAGCCATTGCTTAATGTACTGGAGAACTGCGCGACCTCCCCGCTGGAGACTGCTTGTTGAGATGGACGAATCAATTTACGTGTGGACGATCTGATACATCTGATTAGCGGGGGGAAAGGTCATCATTGCTTCTGCGGAAGTTCGGTTCTGTCTAGGGTAGTTGATGGCTTGCTCTTGGATACACCGGGTAGGAAATCAATTTTGTTGTTTTTTTTGTCAACAAAAAAAACAACAAAATTGACTAAGGCGACTGTTGTCCTCGCTAAAGCACAGATACGATCTGTCGGAAGCGCCGCCAAGACCCAGGTTTAGAACACTCCATCCTCATTCCCGAAAAAACGAAAAGGTCTTTCGAACCCATGACTTTTCAAGCCCCAACTCCACCAACTCAGAAAAAACAATGTTTTACTCAGGCGTATGTATTCTCGCCAGCACTGCCAAAGACCTTGCAGAAATAATCAATCGTTCTCATACTAATTAGATACTCATTTCTCCCAAAGTCTCCTTTGCGCCTTCTCCCCTTCCGTAGAAGGCCGCACTCGTCGTCGGGCCGAACTGTACGGATCCCTTCGCCTTGAACGCCATGATAAGTCCCTTCGCTTGGTTGTATCCGCGCTGATACATAGTGGTGGTCTCCGTAGAAAGCTCATATGCCCTGCAAAGAGATTCGCCAACCAAAATTGACTGCAAAGGAAGTGTCGAATAAGAGTTGTTTTTGTCAGAAAAGTGATCCTGAAACATCTAGCTGTGCGGTGCGGACGACGCTCGAGCCGTTCCGGTAGCACATTGGACGTCCCGCGTCTCTATGAAAAGGTTGCGTTGGGTTGGAGTGCGTACGTTGTAGCCCATATCTCGGAGCTCCCAGGCGTCCAAGTTTCCTGAAATTCCGCTCTCCGCCACGCTGACGACGTCATCCGGAATAAGCGGTCTAAGCCTCCTCGCGGTCTCAAGAGATACTTCGAAAGTTCTCAAATTCCTATTGTTGACCCCGATAATCTTTGCTCCACTGTCAACAGCGATCTTCAGCTCATCTTCGTCGTGCACTTCCACAAGCGCTTCAATTCCTACTCGGGGTAGTCCAACAAAATCCACAATTTCAGATGAAACCAGAGCGTATCACATGGGTTGAAGACACAAATCAGAGCGACAGCAACAGTGCATACCGATTCTTTCGCAAGCATCCAGGAGTTCCTTAGTCCTCTTTTCTCCAAGAGCGGACACAATCAGGAGCACAGCAGAAGCGCCCGCAACAGCGGCCTCTGCAATTTGAATCTCGTCAATGGTAAAGTCCTTTCGCAGCACAGGACATGGTGGTGGGTACTCGTCTACGCATATGGTCAGAACCTTAATCTTAGTCAGGCTCTTATTGAGTCCTGAGGCTCTTCCTACCTTTGTAACTTTTCTGCTCAGAAACTACTTCTCGGAGATCATCGAGCGATCCTCCGAATCCCTCGTAATCGGTAAGCACAGAAATACAGCTTGCTCCAGCCTCCCAATAGGTTCTTGACAGTAGCGCTGGGTCTTTGATATAAGCAATATGTCCCTTGCTCGGACTTCTTCTCTTGATTTCCGCTATGATTGTTAGAGTGTTGTTCGGGCGCTTCAAGGCAGAGTAGAAAATGCCCGAGACTTCGTTTTCACCGGCAAGGCGTTTCGCAATGGGGTGATCAGGTCCCGCGGCTTCGACCTGTTTGTGGGAAACGGACTACTCGTAAATAAACATGTCAGATAAAGGTGCCTTGGAAATCCCGCCTACCTCTGCCTTCAGTTTGGCAACTTCTTCCTCCTTCCGCTCAAGAATACTCTTGAGAACATCTGGAATTTCAGTCTTGATATCTGTCGTCATCCTAGCAGGCACAACGGCATCCCATTTTGATTTTAACGCCTGAAACCCTGTTCAATTTTCAGGACAGTCCAAAACAGCCGCTGAGAAAACACCAACAGACAGGACAAAGATGTAAAAATTCGCACTCACCTGAACTCCTCGACTGTCCAAGAGCACGACCTGTGCCCACTCCAGACACTCCAAAGAAGGCCGACACGAAAGCCATCATGCCGAAGCAAAACACAAACAAAAAAAACACGAGAACACGCAGCGACGATGCCCCTCTCCCCACCTCCCCTGAAAAACAAAACCGCAGAGACAAGACGATACAGAACAGCTCTCCCCTCCACCGAAAAACTAAAAGTCGTCGTTCCAGAACCAAAATATTATATTGTATATGGATCAGCTCCAGACCTCCCCTACTACTCCAAACTAAGAACCATAACAAAGAACAAACAACATCTCCTCCGTCGATAAACTTCACGAAGAAATGTCACGAGGACCTCAACAACCCCACCGCAAAAATTCTTAAAATAAAAAATAAAATATTATCATTAATAAGATCGCCGTCATAAACCGTCCGATAAAGGTTATCAGACGTGTCCGATTTTTCGTGTCGGTATAATATTGAGCTAAGATAGAAAATTAGACTGTGTGTGTATACAATTCGTAGTCAAAGCCTGTCTGATTGCTCGTCCGATAAAACGTCCACTATTCAATCAACGTTCGTCCGATAATCAATCATCTCTGGCGAGATATTGAATCATGATTACTTCTCGGATTGACAAGCTGTCACTCTAGGTTAGCTTTGTCAGGTCGTGCAGGGTTGTTATTCACGTCCGATAAATAAAAAAAGCCCGATTGCGTACGACAAATATCGGACAGTTGGATTAAACGTTTATAGGACCTGAATATAAAAATAATAGAAGGTATTTTGGAGGACTCCCGTCCGATATAAGTTTATCGAACTTAAATAAAAAAAGACATACGAGGTTTCGTCCGACAAATGGTCCGATAAAGACCGATTCCACGTCCGATGTCCTGAACTCGATCCAGATTGCGTTTTCCAAGTCGTCGCCACCTCTACCGAATGATGTGACAGCCTGTCATTTTTCAAAAGTAATCATGATTCATTACGTGAGGTGACAGCTTCGCACGCTGAGGAGCAGGGACTACTTAGTCGCATTAATGATATGAGAGAGAGCTTATGATATCAAGAAAGTAATCATGATTCAATGGCCGGACCGGAGATGATTGATTACTAGACTAACGTTGATTGAATATTGGACGATTTATCGGACCCGTTTATCGGACGTGGAAAATCAGACCCGTCTTAAAAATAATTTCAATCGAAGACCGAATATTTTTCTAATGCTTTTCAATAATCTTTCCGCATGAAAATTTATCGGACGGTCTATGACAACGCTACTGTAATGACGGTGGAATATATTGAATTAAGATTATTTCTGAGCTCTATCGGCTGTCATACACTATCTATTTGTTTGCTAAAAGAGGAATGGGAAATGGGATAAATTGCTGATCATTCAGGCGTTAAAACCTGTTGTTGCTTTCTTGCAGTCAATAGGATGTACAAATCAGATTCAAAGTGCGGTGGAGAGGAACACAAGTACCTCGGAAAGTCAATATCTCTGATCAAGGAGACACTGAAGATGAGCCAGCGCCAGTATGACAGAAAATCGGTTAAAGGTTGACATAGGTTTCGTCAGAGAACTATTTCGAGTACTCACAACTTACCAATCTTATTTGGCTACAGTCGAAAGATAACATGGCCGACCCTCTAACAAAAGGTGGACGTTGGTAGGATTCTATGAAATCCTAGATACAAGATGATTACAAGTACCGGGCCTGCCAGACCGCTCGGTTGCTGCAGCACTAGCCACGCCCGTACGAACCGGTCAGCGGGAACTGCTGCTTAGACTGTATCGCTGATCCGTAGTCATAAACGTTTAGTTTTCAGAGAAAACTTGACTGCAAGTAAATCTACTTTTGAACACGATTATCTTGATCCATCTAATTGCTCCTAAAATACTCATATACGAACTTATAATCTATTTATTTATACAAAACCAGTATTATGAGCGAATAGACGACGCTCACTACTTCGAACGGTTTTATGATTGGACATATCTTCTTCAAAGAAGATATATTTTTGCATGAATAGAAGCACAGGAATTTCGCTTTGGCAGTTCAGACGGCCGAGCCCCTTTGAGGAAGTGGGGTGGACGGGGTGCTGGTGCCCGGGCGCATCCTTCTGAACATGAGAGCAGAGTAATTTCAGGTACACATGGAAGCTTACCGACGGCGCTTCATTGTTAACCGGAATGGATATTGGAGAACGGAAGGAAATCCAGAGAAGCATATCCGAGTATGTCAAAGATGAGCGCGTTGAATCGCTTGATTTCTTGGTTAGAACTGTTTCGAATAGAGAAAGGGAGGCTACAGTGGTTGTTTTTGACAGCTTGATGTATTGGGTGAAGTCTAAAATGTACCTGCATCGAGCTCAAGCAATAGGACTGCTAACTCGTTTGGTGCTCAAGTCAAAGATTCTTGCTAGTTTGGTAACAAGGTCTGCTTCCAAGATCGTCAACTACACTGTCTTAGATGAGAAATGCGACAAGAAGCTCTCCGATGAAGTTCAGAAGTTTTTCCTTCGGTGGTTTGTCGCGTATGAAAACCTTGATGACGTGAAAAGAGCAGCCAACCAGCTCGCAACCGTCCAGGGGATGGAAAAGTTCGTCGAGGAGCGAGAGAAAATTGGCGCTGAGAAGATTGCCATTCAGCGCATACTGATTGAAATGGAGAGCAGATTCACCGAGATCGTTCCCGATTTTGGTTCTGAAGGAACGGAGCTATTTCAAACGAACAACCCACCCGTAGGTCATGGAATCAACGGCCAAGCCACTCCGGCTGTTGTTGATCATGACGGTGACATTGAGATTTCCCTCGACCTCCGAGTACGAAACGACGAAAACGAGCCCATCTACTCGGCACTAAGAGCTCGCCTGCGCCTGCTTTCGACTTGTGAAGATAGCCTCCTTAGAATGTTAGAAGCTGCTGATATTCCCGCAACAGTTTTCGATAGCCTTTGGGAGCAGGTGAGATACCTTCACCTTGAGAGACAACGTTACCTGGCCTCATGCTGAGTATGTTTTGCTTCTCTCCCTCTCAGCTTCGCGAGGTGAGAGAAAAGAGCTCAAGATTTGACTTAGAGGAGCAAGGCGAGGAGGAAATGGAATGGGAATCCGCCGAAGATTTAACTGAGGTCGATATCGTACGGGAACCAGAGCGACCCCCATTAGATGAGCGCATTGGCAACGTTGAAAACCCAGACGATTTAAACGCGGCAATTTTTCGTGCTGTCGAGTCTGGAGATATCCGCGACCATCTTCGATCTCGTCGGCGAAGACCGGTGAAGAAGAGGCCGCAAAAGTCGACTCCTAAGGGTCGAATTCAGGCGCTGTTGAAACGGATGGGGGGCAGGAAGAAGTAGGTTGTGCTGACGTTCCCCCGACGAGCCACTATCCCAGCTGAGATCGTGCATAGGACCGTATTGTTTACATAGAGTTTAATCATATTGTAGAGAAGCAGATATCCTTCTCAAACTTTGTACAGTGAAGACGCAGATAGAGGACTTGCAAAGGTCAAGTAAAGTACTTGGCGGGGTCATCGTCAACATCCTTGGCGAGGATGACGTCATCTTCCTTCTTCGACTTTTTCTTCTCCGCGGCTTTCGAAGAGCTCGGACCGGCCGGTTTCTTGTTGTACGACTTCTTCTTTGCAGATTTAAACGCGGTGCTGACAGGTTCGTCATCCTTGGACTCGTCCAAATCCTTTTTCTGCATCTTATAGTCTGGGAACAGCGCTTTCAATACTTTCTGATACTTGGACCTCAGCCTCTTGTTCTTCTTCAGTTTTCTAATCATGCGCTCCAAATAAAGAGTTTCCAGCTGATCATTTCCACGTTTTATCTCCCTGGCTCGGCCCTGGTTTTTCAGCCCCGTTTTCAAGACCTAGAGCGCAAATCATGTCAAAAAGTTGAGGGCGTCAGGAAAACGGTTGTAGTGTTTATTTGAGTGTCTTTCCCGCAGGAATACCTTTGTTATAAGCGCATCTCTCCTTGCTTTATTCATCATTTTGGTATCCCTCAACGCCCACTGCAACATGCGTAATTCCGACTGCAGAGAATCCTCCTCATCAGCGTCGACCAAACCCAGGGTTTTCAGCTCATTGGTCACACGAGACTCCAGCGATGTCTGAAATCCCTTCCGATTTCTCTCGTCACCCAGTCCGAGCCATACAGAGTCCTCCACAGGGGTATTTTTGGATTTAAGGTTTGGTATGGACATCTAAAGAAAGGAAAATGTTAGATTATCCATTTCGCTGGTAATAAAAGCGCTCATGTCGCCGTGTTTTTTCCCTGCAAATTCGTACCGCTTTCCCGCCTCCTTCATCAACTAGTGCAGCCATCAGTCGATGAGTAAAAGGGTAGGCGTTGAGCCGTTGTTGGAGGTCCTCAACCTCATCCTTGACTGGATCCATGTCATCCGAATCTTGCTCCACGGTATTTCTCTTCTTTTTTGGACGCTTCCCAGCTTGGGACCCATTGTTTCCATCCGATGACACGCTCATTGTATCCCAATCGTCATTTCGCTTCAAGAAATTGAGCTGCGGAATTCTTACCGCAGGATCGTATTCCTCCAAGCTGGCACCACGTCCGTCCATGTTCCTCAGGAGCTTAACGTCAGTCTCATTGATCGGTCTGAAATACTGTATTAAGAATACGTAAAAAGAGTTCACAACATGGTCAGCTCCAACGTTATTACTACATACACAAACAGAGAGCTCCAAAAAAAGAACAGGATGTGGTTCCCGTTCCTTGGAGCTCTCTGTTTGCACACCGCTTCCAAGCTTTCGTGCAGCAAATCCTTACAGTTTCAACCTCTTTCCAAAACGGATCCCATTCCTCGTGAGTCAGCGGGTCATGCTTCTTTCCACTCTCCGGCAACGCGAAAGCCAGCGTTTCGTTGCTAACGTCGATCATCCCGGTTGCGGGACGGGATTCGTCGTCCCTCATCTTGCCCTTGCATCCACACAAAAACTAAGGGCAAAAAAAGGACTCCAAGCTTGCTAAAAACTACCTCCGTCCTCCGCTACAGCTGGGGGAAACCCAAAAACCCTCTCTCTCAAAAAACACAAAAGGTCCTATAAACCCTCCAGCGTCTCGCAAAACACATCAAAACAAAGCTCTTCGCGACCAAGAAAACATGATAATGAAGGGGTTAAGAAGAAATATATATAATTTCCATCAAAAATTCAGTTCTCTTTGTCTAAGCAACTCAAATTCCAACTTCACTCACAACGAATCGTCTCTTCCTCCTCCCCAAAGGCTCCCAGTGTGCGCTTTCGTCTTTAAATAATGGCTTTGACCAAAACGCCCTTTTCTGAGCTGAAAGTCAAGTTTGTGTTTTGAGGTCTTCACGAGCGTAAGAATGGATAGCTTTTAGTTGTAGGACGCAACGGAAATCGCTTTGGTCGAGATTGGATTCCTCAGAAGGAGCGTAGGGCTTGCAAGGCGCATTCTCTTCCAGTTTGAGAACTCATTTGGTAAAGTCTGCGTACCTGCGGAGGGTCGTGAGTTGGAGCCAAGCGTGCTCCCTCTTCGTTGAGAGCTTAATGACTTTCCCGTTTATTCTTCGGACAAATCCTAGCGAGTTCAAGAACACTGCGGAACTACATCAGACTACTGTAGGAGCAACCCCATTTTCCTCCTACCCGCACGGCCAGCCAGCCCACACGAGCTTATAACCCCCCTTTCACAACATCCAATTCAAAACCAAAAGCTCATTTACTGTTCAAAAAAGCTGATCAGAAATTCCAAAGTACAAAGTCCTTGGGGGTTACAAAATATAGAAATGACCCCATTAGTACTCATTACTAACCCACAATGTAGAAACGAACCAACTCGAGTAAATGATTGATAAAAGTACTAACTTCACAAAAAAGCCCCATGATTTACCTTTTGGAGGCATAGTACGGACGACATGTAGTCTGATAACTTATTTGATTGAATCCATCATTATTTCTGCTCGCTGAGCGTAAAGGGAGTGTTCGCGGTTGTGGTTGCGGGGTTGCGGGGGATGGGCTTCTGCTGGATGTTTTGTTGCCTCTTTCTGCACCTTTGAGGTTTCTGTGGTTTAGATTTAGTTTCATCTGAGCGTTTTGGAAGGGTAGAGGTGCTTTCACGGATATGCTCTTCTTTCTTGCTTAGAGAAAGTCCGTCATTCTTGATTTTGCTTGTTTTCGGGTTTCGGCTTTTGGAAGCGATGGCGTCGTATACTGGGACTGGAAGGGATACTGCACGTATTCAGCATCTTGAAGAGGAGCGTAAACGGAAGCGAGAGGAGCTTGAGCGTCAGAAGAGTGCGATTTCAGAGGCGACTGCGACGTCCAAGTATCGACTTGGGGAGAACTTTGTCTCGCATAAAGAGTCTGTGGAGGATTTGCTGAAGAAAGATACAGTTGGCCTTGTGAGTTTTCAAGATTTTAAGGCGAAGAGACAGTATCTAGAGCAGAGGGCGGCGGAGGAACTGGAAAAGCGTGAAGCTGCAAGGCGCGAGGAGGAGACTTTGGCAAGGAAAAATAGACTGCGAAAAGCCAACAAGGCGAAACTGTCCTTCGCTGATGAAGAGGATTCCGAAGACTCAGATGAGAGCTCAGATATTGATGCAAAGTCCAATATCGCCAAGGAATCGAAATCCGCTGACGAAAACTCAGAGGCGAAAGAGACCAAGGTATGTCCGCACCCCCGGCGAACATTTAAAATCTGAAGACGGAGCTAGCCATCCACACAATTGCTGAGAATTTTGCTCCTCTGCTTGCACATTGTTTGAAGGAAATTGAGATCGACCAGAGCAGCAAAAGAAGGTTGGGGAAAAATCCATCCGCGAACACAACCTTTTTACCGGATAGAGACCGTGAAATAGCTGAAAAAGCTGAGCGCGAGCGTCTCAGACAAGAATGGGAAAACGAGCAGAGGGTGATGAAGGAGCGAATGATAAAGATCACATACAGTTACTGGGACGGATCAGGTATGTAGAACCGGCCTGCCGGTCACATCGGTTTTTGAAAACTCTGAACTAAACACGTCCCTGACGACGAGACATGACTTGTTGTTGATTGACAGGTCACAGGCGTACCTTATCTTGCAAGATGGGTACGACAATAGGCAAGTTCCTCGCGATGGTCCAGTTGGAGTTTCACGATCTTCGCAACGTCAGCGCCGACATGCTTATGTACATCAAGGAGGATCTCATCATCCCCCACCACTATAGCTTCTATGACTTCATTGCTACCAAAGCTAGAGGAAAGTCGGGCCCCTTATTCAACTTTGACGTTCATGATGACGTTCGAATTATTAATGATGCGAGTAAGGAGAAAGAAGATGCTCACGCTGGCAAGGTATGAACCAAGCCACTCGCATACGCAAGGGATGTTCATAGTCAATGCATCTGCTGATAGCTGAACCTCCTTTCGGTCCTCCGATTTGTAGGTTGTCGAGAGGCGATGGTACGAAAGGAACAAGCACATTTTCCCAGCATCACGGTGGGAAGTCTACGACAAGAACAAGAACTATGGCGAGTACACTATCCATGGGGGTGAAGTTAACTAGCTCTCAGAAAGGCTCGTCGAGGAGCAATCGTATTTATACAGACAGAGCGTGGATGCCGAGAGGCGCTAAAGCCATCTGCCCCTAACTAGCTGCACTGGTTCAATCGTAGCTCTGAACTGCCCTCTACACAACAAGTGGAAAGCTATAAAGCAGTAAGAACCATCATTTCGTTCTTTTAGTCAGAAAGCTTCAAGAGGACACCTAACAGTTATTTTCAAGTGAAAAGTGCGTATTGCGATGCCGAGGATAGCCGTAAGATATCTGAAGCGCATTTTCTCGACGAAGCAGAAGCACTTGCGGAGATTGGCACTGACATGCTCTTTTCTTTAAGAGTACAAAGCCCTACGTTCGCCGAAGGGGCAGACTGCAATAAGAATCGCTCAGAAGACTTCATCTGCATGCAGATAGTACCTGTTTATGAACGTGTTCTTGAACTCCTGCACGTTCGGTTCCTCATTTTGGGGGTAAAACTTGTACGCCTTGAGCGTCCTCAGAGAATCCTTCTCCTCGGTTGACATATTATCGATCTCCTTCTTCATCGCTTCGCGCTCAGCCTTTTGCTTCATCTTCGTCGCTTTGACTTGCTTCTTAATCTCATCTCTCAGCTGTGCCTCATACTTTGCACCATCCAAATCCTCCTCCTTGAGCTTCTCCGGAACGAATTCGTCGATGTCATCCAGCTCATAATCGTACTCGAAAACAAGAGGTTTTCCACCATCGACAAGATCTACCATCATGTTGATGACAGTGTCCGGCACCTCTTCCTCCTGCTTCTCTGGGAAAAAGATGTCTGCTCATCCAGCAAAGCACCGGGAAGGGACACCAGAATTTACAGAAACCGAACAGAAGCAAAAACTCAGTTCACTGGCCAATTTCAGCGGGCATCATTCCTCATTCTCTCATGGTTTGTTCGTATTCTTACATGGAAGAACGTATTCGTATTGCTTGAGTCGATCAATTTTAAGGTTCTTCAAACCCGCTCGTCGCTGTTCGCATTTTAACACATACAATCGTTGACTCTTGGCTCCTCGTATTGGGTCCCTAGAGTGTTTCAATTCATGCAAACCAGATCCTGATGAGTTCTTTTGCTCGGGGTTCTCAGGCCGTTTAAAGAAAAGCGGAGAGTCCTCAAGCTTGTAAGTGCACTTACACCCCGGGTGGAACCAGCGGATACCACCCCATCTTCATCCTTGACATAGGAAGGATCTCTTCTTCAACCCGCTGAACTGACTTTATGCTGACTGTAGACGGTGGTGCGAGCTTCGAGCTGACTACAATTATCACTGGGATGGGGATCACTGTTCCAGATGGATGCTCTTTTGTGTTCACCAGTTGCGCTGTCAGCAGCGGAGGCAATGTAATTTGCCAGAGTCAGAACCAGACGTAGAGACGGTCGAGTTCACTATTTTTTCAGAATGGCTTACGCTCTGTAGTTCCAAAAACAAAAAGCTTCCCATCCTTCAAATTTCCTTCGTTGATGGCGTCATCGAGATGTCCGAAGTCCCACGGGTACCTGTCCACGTCCGAAAATTGATCCCATTCGGTTCCGGCGAGGTACACCTCCTTCCAGGCGTCTATGACCTGCATCGTCTCGCCCTAAACAAAAAGACCCAGTTATCTATTGATACATGAATCCAGGACGCGACCTCAATCAATGCCCATCTAATGCCGACCAACCCAAGACGGCATCACCGCCAAGAAATGGATCCAATCCTCCGATCCGGTTGGAAACAGTGGGGATGGATATTCTTGCCAATGTTGTTTCGGATCTGAACAAGCTCTACTTTGAACAGTTCTCCACATCGATATCATCAGTTAGGAATTTCAAGAACAGACCCCAAGCCTCTCCCTCAACAAAACCCAAAGCAAGCTGTCAATTTTTCCTCCCCCCCCCATAATGACTGAAGAGTAACAAATTATATAAATTCAAAATCAACGACGGATAAAAAACAACTGAAAAGCCGCCTCCAGTCATTTAGAATCGCCAGATACTGGAAATCCGTATTCAAGACCGAAAATTGCGAACAGAAATATTGTACAAAAGAAAAATAAAAGAATATCAATCTTTATTATATTAGATTCTGGTAAATAAGCACAAGTGCTGTCGTTGGTTGAGCAATATCCACAAGCACAAGCTATCCAGGGGTATGCAAGCTGGAAGAAAATATACTTTTGAAAATAATAAGTTTTTAGATACCTACATAGTTTGTAGTTTGGATAGGAAGGGGGGGGGGTAGAATTAGATGGAAAAGGATGGCTTGCTTTTGGGAGCTTCTTGATAGTGCAGATGGTCAATGAAGGAAAGGATGGAACTCTTTGGCATGGAGGGCGCGGGGTTGGTGACTGCTCTTGTGGGACATGTGTTAAGTGAGGAAAGCTAGTGAATTGAAGATCTGGAGTAGTCACTGCTTAGTCCGTATAGATTTGTTGGACATCTGGATCGTTGATCTTTTCGGTGGACGAGAAAGATGGATGAGAAACGGGTGACAGGAGTTGAGGAGGATAGGGTGGATGTGATGCGGGATGGGCTTTCTGGGACTGTGAAAGCGGAGTTCGGCGCAAAGCATCCGGCTCAGGAAAGGTTGAGCAAGGTGAGGATTCTTATCTATTTGTTTTTTTCAATTGTACTTTTTCGTACGAGCGAACTCGCGTCTCCTCGGATTTGGTCCCTTGCTTTCTGTGGTTGTTGGGTGTAGAGCGTCTCTGACTTATTAGTATTGACAAATTTTTTGAAATGACTGCCTCGTTTAAATGAGGCTACGCTCAAATTCTGAACTCAGCCGCTTTCTTCGATTCCTCTGGACGTGCAGGACCGTGAACAGGGGATCAAGACCAAGCGGGAGATGCTCGCAGCGACTTATGGAACATACTTCCCAACGAAGCTAATGATTGAACAAGAAATACTCTCGAGCTTTCATAGGCTACCCGGGTTGGAATCCGAATACGTAGGCCTGGAGACTCTTTCAAAGCGTGATCTGGACATTGACTTTTGTGACGTTTACGGCAGGCCCGAAGATTCGGCGGAGTTTGCCTCTTCTGATCTTCACCACGAGATGGAGAAGCAGTTGAAGCTGAAGTAAAGAGATTACGTGGACAGATGGAAAAGTAAAATGACAGTCGAATACATGACCAAAACTTTTCATGTCCTCTTTTCTTTGAATTTTCCAGCTCAACTGACTCGACTCCAAACGATCCGCCAAAAGCCAAAGCCAAGGGGCAAACGAGTTACTAATTATTCACATTATTAGCAGTTAATGAATAGCTGAACAATCCTACCAGTCCAATCGATCGGATTCGTCTGAATACTGAGCGGCAATCCCGCTCTTGCCCTTCCTAGCCTTTGTGGGAGCATCCTCCGGGGTTCGATACTCCATTCCAACGTAAGATCGCCTTTGTAGCTCTGCGGCTGCTGATCCCTGTCCTCGAACATCTTGCACGCTCCAGTCCCCTCTGTTCGAAACATCAGTCGACGTGGTTCCTTCCCGGCTTTCCTCAGCTTCATCTTCGAGCTAAAGAATATATAGGCAGAAGCAGTTATAGTTAGTCTCTGAATTACTCAGCGACACTGCCGTTAGTAATTCATTCGCATTCGTACCTTCAGGTTTTCAGAAAACGCCAAGTTGAAATCTGCAGAGTACTGCAGCGGATCCAAATGGTCGTCGTCTGTAAGCGCCACGATCAACTCCATTGGGGTTATGACGGCCCGGTCAAAGCCCTTCGGGGAGAGGAGCGAGTTCTCCGGGCACGCGATGACTATGAATACCTCGATCTCTGGAAAGTTTCGCAGCTTCTCAAGCGTGGGCTTTCCCACGCAAATAGTGTACGACCTCCGCTCCGCCTTTTCTATGACCTTCTGACACCTGGCTATGGCTTGGCTCTGGCCGCTAACGGACAGGGTGCCTGCAACTATCCCATAACGATGCGCATGCCTGGCCTTCTCGACCACCGCGAAGCGCTGGGTGATAACCCTTCCCACGGCAACGGAGTGGTCTGCATCCGGCGCCTCCGGATCGAAAACATGTACCAAATGCGCACTAAGACTCACCGCAACGCTCCGTAGGGTGCGTGAGTCTGCTGATCCCACCCAGATGAATGCCAATCGACCTTCCTTAGGCGCGGACGCAGTCTCCGGGATGACGTAACGACCAAATTTCCCAAACCCCAAAGATTCGTGATGCTTGACGATCTTATTCAATTCTACAGATGGACTAGCGACCACCGCTGCAGTGAAATCTCTCACTTGACCGAAGTATCGCAGCTCCGGAACAACGACAACCACTGCTTGAGGCTCGGAATCTCGGATTTTCGAAACAAGACCCTCGAGAAGCGAGTAGTCCACTTTCTCAATACTTTTCTCAGGGACATACATGACAGGCAAAGTCCTTGTTGGAGACAGGCACGCGTGACCAAAGTGAACAACAAGATCACAACTCACATGCTCTGCCGCTACCTCGTCAACGCAGCAGTCCCCGTACGACGTATCGGCAAGAACAAACAGTTCCACGTCGTCTCCAATTCTCCTCTTCAGCGCACTCTGTACATCCCAAACAGACGGCAAAAGTCCATCCGGAAACTGAAGCGCTACGCGCTTTGCTCCGAAAGAAGAAATCTCCGAAGAAATTCTTCCCGCAACCAGATCGTCATCTTCCATGATTAACACCGCCTCATCAACGAGCCAACGCTCGGGATGCTCACAATACCCTTGGCATCAGCATACTCATCCAGAGGCTCCGCCAGAGGAATATGCCGGCACTCTGCTCATCGCCATAGATAGCTCCGAAAGAAATCTTAAGTCAGCCCATTCCCTGACAGTTCGTCGGCGTCTCGAGAGTGCAAACTTTGTTCACCAGTTCTCAGTCCTCAGCACACCACTGAGCGGATTGCTCGAGCTGGGGGATGTCTCACGGGAGTATTGACTTCATCATAAAATAAACATGGATATGTATTTGTAGACGATTCTCACTAACCAGTTAGCCTCTCCCAAAAAAAATGTAGACAAAAGCCTAGTGAAAACCCACCCCCCTCACCACCATCACATCCGAAATTGACTAAATAAACTCGAATAAAAAATACAATAAGAGCACATCAATCTTTAACCCCGGCCTGGCGCACGGTGACGCTTTCGTCTATTTCTCTAATTTCATGAAAGTGTCACCTCCAAGAAACCTCATTTTTGGTTTGTTCCGAAAACTATACATCATATTAATGAATAAAAATATTTATCAATCTATTATATTGACTGAATAAAACGACTCTTAACCCCTCATGATCTGCACATCCCGTTACCCATATCTAAGCGTCAATACGAATTATTAGAATTAAATTTATGACTTAGATTGAGTAGGCAATAATATTAATTTATTTGAATAGAAGTATTGTTTTTGATTGATATTTGTTGACTCTTAAGGACTCAATTTGCAATTCGGTATTGGGGTACAATGTGTCTGGAAGCTGCTGGGAGGGAAGGGGGAGAACAGAGGGAAGATGGGGGTTTGGATGGATCCTTGAGGTAGCGTTTAGGAGATTAAAGATGGGTAGAATAGACTACAGAGTAATCTGTATCACAATATGGATCAATATGATTGTATTTGGAGGAGCGGAACCCGTTGTTGTGGTTTTGAAAGGCGGAGAGGAGGTGTGTGGGCTGTACAATCCCATGTTTAGTGCTCTGCCTGCAAGGAGCGGAAGGGTTCGAGCGTCTCAGTACGTTAAGATGACTATTTCAGAGCCATTGAATGCTTGTGAGAAGCTGGTTGGTGATGGGTTTTCGGGGAGTGCTGTTCTGGTCGAGCGAGGAGAATGCTCGTTTGCGGAAAAGGCGCAACATGTTGAACGGGCAGGAGGAAGCCTGGTGGTGGTAGAGAACACGGAGGATTCCTTTATCACACCTGTCGCGAATGCGAGCTTGGGAGAGTACGACGAGGTCAATATTCCGGTGGTCGTCGTGAATCACGCTGGCGGGTTGGCATTACGCGCCAGGGACGATGTTCAACTGAAGGCGTACGAAATCGTTGAACCAGCGTGGTTGACTGTAGGGGAGGAGTTTGCGTCTGTAGTCGCAGGGTTGATCGGTGTATTCGTTGTTGTTTGCGGATCAATTTTGGCCACCAAACCCAACAAACGGGTAAGCAACCTCCCCCTCTCCCCCCCCCTCTTCTTCTCATACAACCTCATGCCCAGGTGCGCTTATACACTCAATAAATTCTGCTCTTTGCTTTTCAGGGCCCCTCCAGGCCTTCTTCAAGCGTCGAGAAAGGGGGAAATCCTGAGAAAGGAAATGCTGGGGCGATTGTTATCCTTGACCGACCAATCACAATTTTCTTGGTCATGAGCGTGCAGTTGGTGCTCCTCTACCTCCTGTACGACTACGTTGTACGTATTGTTATTATCTGTTTTGCGATTGGTGCAGGGGGTTCCCTCTTTTTTATTCTGAGGCAGTTCACGAAGCCTGAGGACCCCGACGTACTGGTGATCCCCCGTTTGGGACTTCAGGCAACAGCAGCTGAAATCGTCCTCACGGCCTTGGCAACAACACTCCCCGTTCTCTGGTACAGTTTCCGGCATTCATCGTGGTCGTGGATCCTTCAGAATATTCTCGGCATTTTCCTTATGTTGTTTGTGATGCAAACGCTCAAACTACCGTCGATCAAGGTGGGAGTAATCCTGCTTTCTTGTTTATTCCTGTACGATATATTTTTTGTATTCGTCACTCCGCTCTTCACCTCAACCGGAGAATCCGTGATGGAGCGAGTCGCCAAAGGAGGTCCCACCTCCAGTGAACACATGCCCATGATGATTGTCGTCCCTTACCTGTTCAGCCCTCCCAGTGTAAGTTTCTCGGCACTCTTTCGATCCGTGAGGAGAAAGTACTTGACCTGAATACGTGCTAACTGAGGCTGTGATTTGTTCTGTCTAAAACAGGCCTGCCTGGGAGGAAGAGGCGCTTCGATGATCGGGTACGGTGACGTTATCGTGCCCGGTTTGTTCATAGTCCGACTACGTGCTTTTGAATTGAAGGCCGCGAGGGGACGCAATGGTCAAGAGGCTCCTTCCTACTTCAAAGGCGCGGTTATTGGGTATGGAATTGGGCTTGTGCTTACGATACTGGCGTTGCGGTTGATGGATACAGCGCAACCCGCGCTATTATGGATTGTCCCGTCCATTGTCGTTTCCGCGGTGGTTGTGGCCGCTCGGAGAGGAGAGCTTGCGATGATTTGGGCGGAGAACACGGACAATCCGGCTCCGACTGCTGTGGATGCAGAGGAGGCTACACCTGCACTGGTCAGCGGCGACGGCTAGGCCCTTGACAAGACGGTTGTGGGTTAGAACCCCCCATAAACTTGAATATACAAAAGCGTTTTAGCGGCGGGGAAAACCCGCGCAGTGTCAATAGCCAGAAGCACAAAACTAAACCAACGTTATGAACTACGATGAGTACTACGAGGGAGGCGTCCTCAAAGCTTGATTATCATTTCTCGACAGTGAGGCTATCGGTTACTGCAAGTTGGATAGCCAATCCGTCAGTTGCAGGAAGAATGAAACGATTTAATTCGCCGCATCGGAGTGATCAGATGAACGAAGAGGCCAGGAACTTCCAAAACTGCCTCAGCGGGCAACAAGAAAGTTTCAAACCTGTATGAACCATGTTCACGTTGACCCTCAGTTCTTCTTCACAATGTCCACGGCATCGTCTTCGTATTCCTCCTCCTCTTCCTCGTCCACCAAATCCATCGATCCACGGTTGAACAGCTTTGTCGACACGCCTTTGAAGATCTGATTGATTCCTGGGAGCGGTTGCAATTCTCCCAGTCCCGCCATGCTTGAGTATCGCTGATGAGCTGCCAAATTTTCAAGGAAGTGCAGAGGTGTTCAGAGGAAACAAAAATTGGTATGTAGCTAGTCACTTTGCCAAAGTCCTTGCAAACAATTGACGGGCAGCTTACATATATCTCCCTCGCCCTCGCCGTCTTTTCCACCGGCTGAAGAGAAGCTGCTCTCCTCGGAGTACAGAATCGTTCCCTGTGTCAGTCCACGTATAAGATGCGCGGATCTGGAAGTATTCATGGTCGTTCCTGTCTCGCCAGTTACCGATCCATCTGCGTCGAAGAACGCTCTCGCGATTCCGTTCGTTGTATCTCCTGCCGATTTGTAGTAGTAGCTTCCGTCCTGGATCAACCGACAAGCCTGCACAGCAAAGCAGCAAAAGAAAACGACCAGTCGGCGAAAATTTTAGCTTCGAAATCAAACAGATGATCGCGGACAAAACGAAAACCACCGGTCTGGAACGTTGTCGTACCGTTTCGAACGTAAGCCCTTGGCCGACCAACGACCATACAACAATCGTGTAGGTCATGAGAAAGAAGATATTGCCTGACGCAGAACTTATTGGTGACATAGTTCTAACAAAAATATCAAGCAGGGGAGAGGCCGGATTGTCGAAAGTCTCCTCTGTGAGCTGCATTCATCGAGATTCATGTACGATTAAACCAGCGACTATACTAGCCACTGGGAACCGACTTACCGTATCGCTCCCAAGGCGAGGGCGATCGTCAATCCTCCCCGAAGTCCACCCCATGTTAGAACGCCAATCGTCCCCGCTCGATAACGTACCTGCAAGTAGTGTGCTTTCAAAAAACCAGCTGATGGTGAAAGGTGTAGGCGACTGCGTTGATAGGAAATGACTTACGCTCGGATGTCGAAGTCTCCGTCCTAACAACTTCTCAGCCCACAAAAGCATCGACAAAGAAAGCGTAATGCTCATCGCTCTCGAAAAAAGCGAGATGGGAATGATAGCAAGCATCATGATAAAGTACTTGCCCCAGCCAAGTATCTACAATGAGAGCGGAAGAACCATGCAAGCTAAGCAACGATGATTCGGAAGTGGGTCTAACAAGGTCTGCGGTGCGTCAAACGTACGTCAGGCTGCCAGTAAATAGACATCAGTCCGATCATGAGGAACAAAACAGAGTTCAGCGTCTCGTCTATGAAACGCCAAAGTTGGTGAAATCCTTCAGCACCTTCTGGCGAGAATCCGAATTCCTATATGCACGGAAAAAATTGATCATCATTCTCGTTAGGATCGAGCGACATCTACGGCACGACCGCGCCAGGTAAACGCGGAATATACTACTGAGGCCCGTACCAGTCCATAATTTCCAATTAACAAACCGGCACAGATTGTAGCGAGCGGGATCGAAGCTCCGAGCTCAAGACACACTACCTCCAGCATACCGACCAGCACAATAGTTATAGTAATCTCCAGAACTGGCTCTGAGACTGCCTGGATGAGTAGGTACGCCATGTAGCCCATCACCAGGCCCAGTACAACACCAACCTGTTTGAGGGGATACGAGAGTTTGAGCTTTCTAAATCAATCCTTTTCTTATCGGGTGGCTCCTTTGTACGGCGTTCCAGCGTACCACACATTCTCTCAGGAACACTTCAACGACTGCCCATAGCCTATCACTCACTGGCGCGTCGCCATGAACGGTAAAGTTGAGCATTCCGTAGTACAGGACCACACCTACTGCATCGTTGAACAGAGATTCACACCAAACAAAGTACCGCGTTGACTCGGAGATGAGGTCTGGCTTTTCGTTGAGTATGGAGGTTACAGCGACAGGGTCGGTTGGAGAAACAACTGTTCCGAACAACAGACAGATAGCGAAAGGCAACGGAACGATTCGTCGAAGCAGTAGCCAGGTCAGAGTTCCGACAAACAGAGTACTTAGGACAGTCCCACCAAGAGCGAGGGTTATGACTGTCGAGCGAACCTAATGGATGGGCGGAGCGAAGAGAACATAAGCGCTTTTTGAGCTTGCTGACCGCATGAAAATGACCCAAGTGAGGCTCTGAGCATTTCGTACTCGGCCAAGCCGACCGAGATCAACCTCAATCGCAGCGGCAAACAATAAAAACCCGAGCATGTAGTCCATCACCAGCTCCGGAAAGTTCCGCAGGATATTCCGAAGAGCTCCCAGCGAGGAGGCGATATCCGAGTTCACCGCCTGCAGCAACATCAGCGCACCACCCCAAACTACAGCGGACAAGGCCGTTACCACCGAAGGCGCCAGTTTGATATAATGATAATTCACCACCCGAATCAGTACCGTCCCGGACAAAAGGTACATGATACTAGAAAAAATATCAGTCCCATCCGCATGTTCCATGTTGGCTCTCTCTTCAAGATCCAGGAGAGCGTCAAACACTACCTCGAAACCAGAAAAATAAATGAGTCCCAGATCTCCACTATAGACCCCTTCCAAAACAACATGCAAAGAATCTAAATGAGGTCTTCCCTCGAAAGCTAACCGCAACTGCTCGGCCGCAAAGATCAAAAGTCAAGTCCTCTTCTTCCAGCTCGAGACATAGCGATACCCAGACATCCCCATCCAGACCTAACGGAAATTTGCCAGAATGAACCAACTTTAGTTTTTTGTTCTTAATTTAGAAGAGGAAATTGAGTACATGTATACCCCCACGTTCGCTAAATATTTTCATCATTATTTGTTATCGTAAATTTTATTGACGTATTTCTTCCTTCAGATATTGTTAGACAGGGGTGGTAGGTGGGTATTGGACGTATGTTTGGTATACTTTGTTTGGGTATAGATTTGGTGTTGCTTAGGTGTCAAAGTGACCAGAAGCGAATCTCGAAGTTGAGTAAACTTTCCTCAATAGAGTCGGAGCCCGAAGGCTTGTGAGCGTCCATTTATCCTGTCAAGGAACTGGAAATAAACTCGATCAGTGGGTAACTGCCCTTTAGAGATTGCGGTTAGATCTGGTCTCCGGCGTTGTCGCTCATTTCGTAGTCTGCTTCCCTGACCGTGATCCTCCGGTCTTTCATCTTTTTTCTTTCGGAACTGAATCTACCGTCTTCATGGAACTGATCTCTAGTAGGTCCGAGCATCCAGGAATTCTCTGCTTTTACATAACCCGTATTGTACATAAGGAAATCTGGCCCCCCGCGGCGGCTCCTAGTGCTCCTTGTCGCGAAGTTGGACCTGAACTAACTTTCATCCCAAACGCGTCCTGGACCGTCCTTGTTATCTAAACCCTCCCCTGCCATGTTGCCAAGTTACATTTGAAGTACGTCGCTGTCCGCGATTATAGTTCGTTCCCCAAAAAGCGCACGTCGGTTGTTCCCACTGACTACGAATCCTCTTGAATTTCTAGACAACTTGCCTCATCCTTGCACCCCTCCACCTGTCATAGTGTTAAAATGCTCTTCGTCTATTGTTCTATGGGGAGGATTTCAGCTTGTCTTCTGCCACAGAACATGTTAGCTATTCTCATCAACCGGAAATGTTGTCGAATCCATGTCCTCTTCATCTTGCATCTCACGAAACTCCTCTGGACTGATCGGCCGGAATGCTTCAGTGCCAACTTTGTTCCCAAAGCTACAGATAAGACCACAGACGACGAATGAGTCAGGCTCACGTTTCCGTCTAAGATTGAGGTCGTTTCCGGCGTCTATCTCACCTGTCGTAGTAGTATGCCACATTCGAGAGCTGCCAGTCCAAAAGGGGGTCCACGTAATACTTATCAGCTGCGTTGGGAGGGACAATTCCGTACTCCATCTCCAACTCGCCGAACGTTTCGACGTTTTTCAAATTTACAAGCTCCGCATCACCTACAGGGCTGATCAAAGTTCCCAAAAGTCGACGGGCAGATTTGAGAATCCACCCACCAACTAGAGTAACCAAACCGGTGCCCTCTTTGCCCAGCAAACGTTTCCAAAAAGTCTCCATGTCCTTCCAAAATTGCTCATCAATAACTATTACAGTGCTCGAAGCCATGTCACTCCACCGCAGAGTTTCACTTGGGGATGATCCATCTCCAGACGATTTTTCGGAACTCTTGTGTCCCTCGCCTGTTGATCGTGAGACCGAGTACCTCACTCTGCGAGGATTTGGACAGTGTTCCGTATCCTTCTCACCCTCATGCACGCATAGAACAACAAGCCTTCCATATTTACAAGCTAGAGCGCGCGGCTTCGTACGAACCAGCCCTGCAGACACTGCAAAGGTCGAGAACCCCACACAACGCCGAACATTCATCCGACGTTTTCAACCAGCATGACACCTTGCTTCAGAAATTTTCATTCAAAGAACCAGGCCACTCCCAGCAAGAAGTAGCTCAACGCCAAACACCAACAGCATGAAAGTCCCCAGCAAGACACAGAGACGAAAAAAATCTCCCCGTCGACAAGGAAGACAATCGCAGCTACCGAAAAACCGAACACAACGGGCTCCAACAACACCGTTCGGAATTGTAAACCAAAAAAGAAAAAACCAAAGCTGCCCAGAGGGACTTCAAAATCCTAAAACCGAAGCGCTAGTGAGCAAAAAAGCCAGCAAGATTTTCATTCCCACAAAATCCCCCCAATACCTAAGAGACTTCTCTTTCCAAAAACAAAAGCGAAAACTACTCCTCAACACTCTCAGATATTCCCACTCAACAAGATATCGATGAACGTGACCAACCGCTAAATTCCCCAAGCTGGAAAGTACGAACAAGGAACAAGGCCAAAGTTGTAGCGAACGATCTGTTGACGGAAGTTATCACCCCGTATAGCTAGGATCCTTGCTCACCGAACAAGACCAGGAGACGAAGAGAGAAACTAGTAAACCCTCTTGTGGAGATATGTACTTCGGCTTGGTAGAGAGTGCTGCCGCCCCAAGGGAGCTTGGAGTTAGATCAAGAGTTTGGTTCTCATGTTAAGGAGGAAATCCGAAACAGCTGAGCTGCCTGGGTCCGAACTGGTAACCTCAGTGATGTCAGCGTCGCCTGCTTAGACAGGATGTTCCTTGTTTCCATCGAAGATCAGGATGTTGGCACGTCGGTCGCATCTCGACGGTTGGTAGTAGTTGTCAGCAAAGCTTCCTACGCCACGAGGAAGGTGTGCTTGGTATTTTGACTGACAAAATGGGACTTGGCGAAGATCAAACGATCTCCTCTTCGGAATCAGGGATGCGCTTTGATAAAGAAGAGCGGTGCCCTTGACATCAACCCTGGCCATCGTGCGCTAGCTCATCGCTGAGCAATGGCTTCTAAAGGGAATCTAGAGGCTAAAGTGCCTTCAAGGTTGAGAAGCGAGCTGGAGGCTTTGAGCTCCAGAGCATTCGTCGAGCTGGAGGCTTTGAACTCCAGAGTATTCGTCGAGCTGGAGGCTTTGAGCTCCAGAGTATTCGTCAAGGCCAAGGTAGAAACAGCTTGTTAATTTTAGAAGCGGCAGCAGTCCGGTGTGAGGTACTTCTATGTCCAGACTTGGACGTTTGGATCTTCTTCCGCATGAGTTTGTTTTCAGGTTTACACGTTGTGCGGAATTTTGTTTTGGTGGAGATAGTCGGGAGTCAGATAAAGTGAAGGATGGACGCATCGCGAAGAAAGAGGAGAGTGTACCTACTTTTTGGATCTGGTGGTGGAGGCCACAAGGCCAGCGCAGAGGCGTTCAATACTGTTTGTGAGCGGCTTCTGTCCAATTCTCGCGTGATTGCCACAGGATCGGTTTGAACGTTTGACCAAGATTTTTTTCCTAACGTCTTGCGCTGTTTATATAGTGAGTCAGGCTCACCCGGACTGGGAAGTGGGATTCTTCAACGCTTCTTCAATAGCCGGCATGCTCTTTGGGGACATGATTTATAACAAGATTCTTGAGAACAATCTCACCAAGCTCATTCCACTTGTTTATTTGGTCACCAGCTCCCTCCAGCCGCTTGTTGAGCCGGGGTTGAGAGAGCGGTTCATCAACCACTGGAAAACGGTTCCAGAACCGGATGTCGTGGTGTCCTTTGTTCCTTTCCTGAACGCTGTTATATGCGAGTCGATCCCCAGCGCGGTTCACCTAACCATCTTAACTGATTTTGCTCACTCAAAGTTAGTTGTCCACAAACAACCGTGTTGAGAGGGTACCTGCCCACCGTGTTCTAACTGAGCTACTCTAAGCTTGTTCTTTCTTACTGGCAACGCTTATAGAGCTCACCCTTGGCTGCAGTCACATTTCCAAAACGTGCTCGTCGGTACCGATCAAGCACGAGAGCAAGCCGCTGAACTTGGTTTCGCGCAGGACAGGATCATCCGTTTATCCGGTATGCTTGTCCATCCTAGGTTTTACAGTCTTCATACTCCTGTAGAGCTGGACGAGTTTCGGGCGATGTATGGACTTGAACGCAAGGCCATGACCTTTATGATCATGTTCGGATCGCATCCGCCGACGGAGTTCGTTGAAACGCTGGTGAAGAAGCTCTCAGAAAGAACAACGGAAACGGCAAACTGCATATGCATGTGCGGTAAAAACACCGATCTACGGGAGAGGTTGCTGATCAAACATAGAGCCGGGGAATTACAGAGAACAGCGGTCATTGGATTCACAGACAAGATCCCCTTGTTCATGCAGATGAGCAACGTTGTCGTTGGAAAACCTGGCCCTGGAGTTGTTTCCGAAGCTCTCGTTTCTAGTGACCCTCTCATTCTACTTGTAAGTAGCGTCACGCGTTTTCGTCAGTGAACCTGTTCCTCCGTCCTGATCCAGACTGTATTGAGCAAGCTTTCGGTTTTCTGTCGTAGGGAGCCAAGGGGGAAGTCATGCAACAGGAGTTGGACGTGTTAAGGTGGGTGGAAGAAAACCGTGCGGGGATTGTGGTGACAAGTGCTGAGGAGATCGCAGCTGTCACTGCGAGCCAGATAAAGCAGATGACAGAAAGCGTGCGAAACCTTACGCCCAACAGAGCAGTTTTTGAAGCTGTCATGGCGATGGATAGTATTCTTGGAGCCGGTGATCAGGGTCGATGAGGGCCATGGGCTGCGTCAAGGGTATCCATTCGTGTTCGTGTTAATGCGGAAACTCAAGAGGTGTGTTATTATTTAGAAAAGAAGAAGAGATTATCGTTAATGTCTGGATCCATGAAGAGGTTCTAGTCTAGCGCGTTTCGACAATCCGATGCGCAATCTGGGCTGATCTGGTCCAATCTGTAGCGGCTCGAAAACCTTGTCCGTATCCTTCGACCCAAGACCTCCGCGTCTGGTCTGCCCATTGAGCCCAACCCCATTGCTACCCTTGCCTTTGCTTGTTTTTAGACCCTGGATTATCATGTGACAGCAAAACTCAGCCACACTATACATCCGCTTAGGCAGTCTTGCCAGGGTTGCGTTGTTAGTGACAAGATGAGATCTGTACCTGTTTTCTAACCGAGTTCAGAGTCGGAGCTGCGGTAGCGCTCTCCTCCTTCTCCTTCTTCTTCTCTGGTCTTTTCCGTTTCGCAGGTGAACTAGCTTTCCTCTGCTTGGTATTAGCCTTCTTGTTCGGCTTTATCGTGTAATCGTCAGCGTCCGATCCCGATCCTATCACAACTTCTTCGTTACCTTCTTCGTCAGCTGAATCTGCTTCAAAGTCGGAGTGTTCCAGGTCATCTGTGACGGGCAAAAACCGAAACCGTTAAGTCACAAATCTACAAAACGAAGAGGTCAACGAGAACAGGCTGAAAACCGTTTACCTTCACCACTGTCCAGCTCTACATTCTCCTTTACCCCTTTCACAGCAGTCGCGGATCTGCTGGTTCTCCGCCCGCTTCTTGTTGTGTAGCTCGTCTTCTCACTATCGACACCACTAGCACCCCATGGCTGTCCACTTTCTTTCTCTGGAGAAACCACAGGCACAATCTCGCTGAAATCCTCCTCAGCTCTCACTCCATCCTGCATTTCAGCCTTCTTCTTCCCACGCTTCTTCAACAACAATCCATCCGATCCATTCTCCTCGACAGCGCACCCCTTTCCATCCTCAACCATCGCTTCAAACCAAGACAAAAATAGATCACCCTCACTCGGTCTCAGTCCTAATCTAGACAATCCCACAGTCTTCAGAATCTCAAAAAGGTTGCTACTAACCAAAGAAAATGCAAATGGCAGAAGGCAAATCCTCCAGTGTCCCACTCGAAGCGAACAGAAAAGCGCAGAATTTTTAGCCCACCGTTCCCAAACTGTTTATCATTGACTTCATGGGACAGCAGCATCAACGCCCATTCTGGTGGAGGAGTTTTGGAGACTACTTCACTGGGGACGAAGCTGTTCATCAGCTTAGCTTTAGCAATGATAAGTTCTTGATCGATTGCTTGTCTTGATACTTGTTTTCTGTTTGAACAGCAGGAATGAAGACAATACAGGTGGCGTTTATCAGAGACTAAGCAATGAGCTACCGAAGACCCGACAAACGGTGCGGCCTCGACACAGCCAACATCCGGACGGCGTAGAAGTTTTGTCGATGCGAATCAGAAACGATAAGACTCTAGGGATGCTAGTTCTTATGTAGATGCTTGAAAAACTAGGTCTTAGAGTCGAACTTGTTACTGCTTTTCTGTTGGGCAGTAGACATCAAAAGGGCGAACAGGCTTCATCTGTACAGATCGCAAGCTTGGGAACACGCTAATACCTTGGGAGATGATGGTTCTTTTGGGGATGCTTCCATAAGTAGTTCTTACAATCGAACTTTATGCTGAATGATTTAGTGGGAGGGCAGCATAAGCGCTACATTCTGTGATGCAGCATCCTGCAAATAATTGCAAGCTTCATCGGTACAGAGATCATCAGCTTAGGAACAATAAGCTTGAGAGTGCTATACATATATATATATATCTTCAACCAACAACTGCTTATTCAATATCTACTTGTTTTCACAATCAACGATACTTACAAGGCCCGCTACAGCTGACCTTGGGTCTTGGGATTAAGTCTCGTGCACCTGATATAGCTGTCTATACTGACTCCAGTTGCGCAGATTCAAAGGATCGAAAGTCGTTTGATGCGCGCGTGCGTTTTCTTATATAGAGCGTTAGGTTAGATTTTACACGGTCTATACAAGAAAACGCGCATGCCCGTCACCGAGTATATATCTGTCGAGCAGCACGCATCAACGCGGAACCCAAAACCGCTTCGGTGCAAATCACAATCAGTAGGATCTATTTTGAGGGACTATTCCGTGCATGCTTCAACAACATGGTCTGAGAATCGAGCGTTCTGTTGAACGCAACTTTCTTTCGGAGAGCATTTATCAAGGCCAAATAACTTGGTGAGGAAATATACTAGTTTGAAGTAGACTTGCCAAACCACTCTAATTCGTGGCTTCTTTCTCACGTCCAGCTCTTCCAAACTAGTCACGCACTGGTCCACCGTGAGGTTGGGGAAGATGATATGTTCCGTCCTGCTCACTCTATGAGCAGGTGGAAAGGGCTAGAGAAGAGTTCACTTGAGTTTGCATCGTTTTTGGTCTTCTCCGAGATTCTCTTTATGTCTGAGGTTAACGTTAGGGCTCTTTATAAGCAGATTCTCAGAGCTGCGAAGCATTATCCTAGCTCGAACCGGGAGTCGCTGATTGTAGCGATTCGCGAGGGTAAGGCACTTCGTTTCACGTTCGGAAGCGGAAGCTTCCGTTTTGTTGCTTGTTCATATTGTGATTGTAGACAATGTGCTTTTGACGTTGTTTCTATCTACCTTTTTTGCCTACGTTGGTTTTCTCTTTGGCAGAGTTTCGAGCGAGCAAGAATTTGGAAGGTGAGAAGCTGAAGGAAAAGATTCGCCTCGCCGTTTATGAGAAGAGAAGGTTGGAGTTTTGGGCGCAAGTAGTGGACAAAAAAGATCCTCGAAATTTGAAGAAAGACACGGACATTGTAGTCGATCTCTAGGACATAAGAATATACTTTACGTTTGGGAAAATACCATACCCGCTGCTGCCAACTGAACAGGACCAGGTCCACGGATACTCTACAAAGGCCGCAGCTTCCTTTCTATTCATTTTTCTGAGCCTTGAAGGACTCATAGCCCAAGTCTGTTCCATACAGTTTGTCGCACCATGTGAAAATACTAGCAAAGTTTCCAGAAAACCTGAAATGGTGGTAGTCGTGGTGTTCAGTGCCCGCGTAGAACTTGAAGTACTTGTTCGCACTCCATGGCAGGTCGTAGCCAGAATGAATATCAATTGCCTCATATGTGCGAAGCATCAGCCAAAGCCATAGCGTAAAGAGGTGCGGAGAAAGAATTACTGGCCCCGTAAACGTTGGAATGCCAAGGATGATGACTTCAATTGGGTGGGCGTACGATGCACTCAACGCGAACGGAGCAGTGTGCTCGTGGTGCATGTAGTGAATCTTGTTGTAAGCCCATTTGGAGTGCAGCCATCGATGAAGCCAGTAGTTCAAAAAGTCCTCCGCTACGAAAAAGTAAACTTGGGATGTGAGCAGCTCCATCGCAGAAGGAAGTTCTGAATCCACTCTAATCTGCAAAAGTCCCATCTGGCGAACAAATAGATAAATCATGGGGAACATAAGGTACAGGAACAATCCCAAACACACTTGGGAGGCGTTCCATTCCATCTGTGGGGCAGGGCGGGAAACCTAAATTCAGCATCGACTCGACGTCATGAGAATGCCTCTCGGCGTTCATCACACCTTTTCATCTGGATAGAAATGCTGCTGCACTTTGTACTTGGCGAGAAATGGGATCTTCAACTTATCCAACAGGAGATATGGCAAGCAGCCCAAAAAGTACCCGAACAGCAGGGAGAACGCCAATCCCACGAACGCGATTGTATTTGTTCCATAATTGCTAAGCAACCACGTCCTATGAGAGCAGAGACACCAGAAACGATATTCACAGTTAGCCAACTTCGATCTTTCCGAAACGAGCACACGCTTCTTGACAAACACAAGGGACGGGTCGGACTCACCAATGGTCCTGTAAAAGACCACGAGAAAGGAGAACAAACGCAAAAGTAGATTCCAACAGCATTAGCTCCACAAGTCACTCTCAGCAGCCCCAAGACTATGCAAGAAAAAGCCAGCAACACCCAAACCCGTTCGAAGATCCGCGCTTAGGTCCAAGCCAAACTCATAAATCAGCACTTGAGTCTCAGAAATCAGGAAAAAATTATTCTCGTATACATATTCTATATCTGTTAGTTCCCTGTCCTACTCATCTTTGCCATCACTGACCATCCAGTCCGGCCTACCCTCCCTATCGCATGCCCGCTCCAAGAAACAGTTCACTAAATCCCATTGGCTTCAATCGTAATGAATTCCATCGAAATCAAATCAATACCCAAAACTGAAATATTCATAAAAAAAGCCTGCCCATCCAATAAATTCCTAAAACACAATATTAGCAATAATGTAATAACAAAATAAATAGAACATATCCAATAATATATTGAAAACAAATCTATTATGTTCATATAAATATTAAAATAAAATGTATTCTATTTGAATTACGTGATCGGATATGGTAAATGGCTGTGAGTACTGAAGCTAGTCACTATGTAACGTTTTATTTGTTGAATATGTTATGTATTAGGTAACTATTATGAATATAAGCATAAGAATGGTCGTAAAAAGACAGGTGGATATTTTTAATTGGATAATTTAAAAATGAACGGTTCTTGGTTAAGGTTTTGAGGATTACTATGTTTGAATTTTAGTATTGTTTATGTCGGTTTCGTTTATTTGTTGGAATATAAACTTCAAGAATGTGACATTTTGTATCAATCGCTTTGATGGAAACCGGAGCAGCGGTAGGCTGGATGTTGCCGAAAGAGCGGGGAGGCGTGTGCAAGTTTTGCGCTATTGACGGAAGTGCAAGTTGCGTTTGTGGATAATCTAGCTGCTTTTGTTTATGATACGTCAGTTTTTCCTGGTCATTGGATAACCACTTGTACTGAAGTTCAGTGCTTCTGGCGTCGCAAATGGATCGCCTCGGAGGCTGATAAGATTCGCTACCTACGAACATTATCTGCTTACGAGAAAAGCAGATTGCTGAAGAGATGGTTTTGGTCGAAGCTGAGCTCAAAATATTGAGGAGAAGGGAGGGAATGATCGAGGTATTGACTAGGGCGCATTATCAGGCTCTTGCTTTTCCGCACGCAGATCTGTGATAGCTCGGCAATTTTATCACATCTCCTTCGTTCGCCAACCTCCCCCCCACCGGAGACGATGCGCAGCGATATGTGCTAACCAACGCCATGCCCCCCAACTGCACCCCTGTTAGTAATCTCCGCAAAGAGTACCGTAGTCTCTGGAGCACCCACAGCTCGTCCTTTCCGTCGGTCGTTAATCTCTTCTTTATCAGCAGCTCAATACTACTGACCTGCCAAACCTCGGGCATGCAGTCGCAATCGCGACAACGATTTTTTACACGCAGGAGCTCGTTTCTCGTGCTGAGGCTCCCTACATCTAATAACCACCAGCCTCCCATCCACAACAACTCTAATTGAGGGGGTGCCCAAACCAATTTTCGAATTTTGAAGTTCAGATCTAGCGTTCAATCCACTCGAGCTGGCATTCGTATCCAGTGCAGAGTCGTGATCTACCCCCATATCGATTCTAGCTGCGCCTCCTCGACCCGTTGCACAAAAAAAGCCAGGGTACGTGGTTCTCGCGGTATTTCTCTCCTTCAGCACGGGAGCTGCGCCTTCATGCTCCTGCGCTCTGTCTGCGTTGAGGTTCTTGACCTCTGGCTGAATGATGCTACTACAGGCTAGAACCCAAAATACCCTTCTCGTTCCTTCAAATCACGGCGTCAGAATCTAGTTATCCTTCGAGGGCATGAGCTGCATATTACGAAGGGTGAAAAGAAACACGCTCGCTCAGGTCCTCAATAAGAGGAACTGGCCCTTCCGGTTCTTCGGGTTCATTTCAGCAAGTCCCATGCACTCCCCGGTTGTGCCGCACGCGTCCCAGCGCTTGGGCTGAAACAAGAGGGAAAGCAAGCAAAATCAGTTCAAGGGCTTGCCAGCGACAAGCGTACGCTGCGATGACCCCTATGTCTCGGGCTTGGAGCGTGGGTGAGCATGGTGGCTGCGGAGGATCCAAACAAACTTGCTGTTGTGAGTTGCCGTTGCAGAGAGCTCCAAAATTTTCGTGAAGTTCGAGAAGAGGACCCCTGCTTCGCGCGAAATGAAACCGGCCTAGAGTAGCGCCCATACTCCATTCGTTGAGTGAAATTGGTCTTTTATGCTCTGTTTCTTTTTGCTATGCAAAGTGCAAAGCCCTAGTTGGAACAGGAATTCAGCCTGGTAACCTTCTCATAAGTTTCTTTACTCTGCGATTCTTCTATATGGATTTTTAACCTCCAGGAAAACAAATTTCGACCTCGTTCTTTTCTTTTCTCTGCAGCGCTGGCTTCACACCAATTACACACCCCTGCCACCAGCGAAATAGACGCGGAACAGCTGGAATACACTTGATCCCACAATCAGAAACAAGAAGAGGGCGATCATCGCCTTTCCAACTGGGGACTTGTTCTCCTCAACCTGCCCCTAATCGAGAGCACAAAAGGTTACCAACCATGAAGATTAGTATCTTGTTACTGGGACACAGTAAGCGCGTGCAACAAAATAAACTTGGACGTAAAAAAGCCCTCCAGCGCAAAAAAAACAACACACTCCCTCAAAGCATAAAAGCATTGAAAATCCTCCCCCTCGGAAAAACAAATCTACAAGAAAACGCAGGCGACACTGGCCGGCAAAAGTTACCTTTGTCGTTCCCCTCTTGGTGATATTCTGGTCAAACTTCTCCGAAGCGACCTTCCTCCTCTGTGCATGCATGTTTTCGCCTTAGATAAACTCCAAATAAACTCCCGAAACAGTCAAATCAACACCCGCCCGTGAACGTCAACCTGACGTAAAATCCGAAAAACGCCTCAATCACCGCCAAAAACTTACCCCCCTCCCCCCCAAAAAAAAAACAACTTAAACTCCTTCTTCAAACCTCAACACAGTCCTCAATGCTTCTCCTCAAAGCCTACCTCCTCTACAACCTTGCCAGGCTCCGCTCCCCAATACTGATCTCGTTAAATACCATTCATGTCATGATGGGTAAGGCGCCCTCGACAGTACCGAACGTCACCAACACCCTTTCAGTAGCCCAACGACCAAGACAATCTAAACAATATATTTCAATTTTATTTTTTCCCTATTCAGTCAACAAGATTCTGCCACTGTCAGCACCGCCCGTGACAACGATCTATTGGCTAATTCTGGAGTAGTCAATCCAAATTATTCTTGAAACATCACTATTTTATGCTCGTTGTCAAGTTGAACAGTCATATATTGACTAGTTCAGTCTACTTATCAGTCATTATTCAAGATATGTGATACTATATGCGTCCGTCTAGTATTATGATAAAATTAATACGCAGCGGAGGAGTGACGAATAGTGAACTCCAAGTTCGGTATTTTGATTGATAGGCTTCTATTTTTAATCTATAGAATATTCCTGATGTCGAGAATTAGATATGTTGATTGAGAAACGGCTTAGGTTTTTTCTTTCTTTTTGGGGTCGTTGATCGTTCTTTTACCGGGAAAACAGAGGGTAGAGGACGAAAAGGGTTGAGCATGCAAATAGTGTGCAGCTCACAAAATTGAATGGACAATTTTCGTGAGGTTCTGGAGAGGGGGAGGGGAGGCTGTGAGCTTTATATTGGACAGGAGGGAGGTAGAGGGTTAGCGAGCTTGTCTTAAAAGTGGGGTATTCAGTGCGAAAAGAGGGTATTTTCGAAGAAGAACAGTTCACCTCGAAGGTGAAGATTCATCGTCGGCTTGGTTTAGTATTTTTATATTTTTATCTTGGTTGTTTTGTCCCCTCCAGGTTGGGGAAAAATGGGTGACGTAGAGGGGATTGACAGTGCGAGCTGGCGGGGCATGGACGGATGGATCGCGTATTTCGGGGAGTTGGGGCCGGAGGGTGAAGATTCGGCCGAGCTTATTGCCAAACAGCTTGTTGTCGATCGGTTACAAGCCTTTTTCCTGGAACCAGGGTGGAGGTTTTTGAAGGATATCGACGAATACGATAGGAGCTTTCATTTAGACTTCAGTGACTTCATTTCAGAGTCCCCCATGCGGAGTATCGAGAAAGCGATTACAGACTCTCCGGAAGACTCTCTGCCGTGCATCGCCCTTGCCGCAGCGCGGGCGCTGGAATCTCAGGGAATCTTCTGCGAGCGGAAGCCTCGGTCCCAGATTGAACTGCTTCTTCCCCGATTTACGGGTCTGAGCAACCTTACCGGTATGAAGGACCTGAACAGCGCTTCGATTGGTAAATTTCTAAGCGTGCAAGGGCATGTGGTTCGAGTTGGCAACGTACGCCAACAGGTGCGTTGAAGGCTGCCATGAGCACTCAGAGAGCGGGTATGCACATCGGTGTTGCTATTCGGTGCTAAGAAGACTCGTTTGTTCACGCACGTCGAAAAACAAGGTGAAGTCCTTGGTTTTCAGCTGCTGCAAGTGCGGGAAAGAGTTCACTCAAGAGTTCAAGGATTTCAAATACGCATCGCCTATGGAATGTCCGAATGCGCCGACCTGCAGAGGGCATTTCTTCCGACCGATGACAAGCTCAGCAGTGACCTGCGACTGGCAGGGAATTAGAATCCAGGAGAACCTCAGGGACGACATACGAGAGGTTGGTCGAATGCCCCGGACGTTGGATATTGAGTTGGTTTCGGACTTGATCGACTCCTGCAACCCAGGTTCGCCCCGGGATCGGACTATCTTCCTCTTCCTCAAGAAAAGGCCTGTCAACTAAGTTCTTCCTTCTAGGTGACACTGTTACTATTTGCGGAATCTCGAAAGCCTTGAACGTGGAGGCTGGGAACAACGCCGGCGGCAGAGCTCAAAAGGCGAAAACGCACAGCCTTTTTAAACTGTACATTGATGCGAACTCCGTGGTCTCGTCAGGCCGTAGCCGGAAACGCAGGAGAAAGGCAACGGATGATGACATTACGGACGAGGATCTCACGGCTTTCGAGGAAATTTGTGAGTGTCGCGTTTTCAATATAGATTGCCTTTGTCTTTGTTTCCGCCGCGTCTGAATCCGTTCATGTTCTGTTTCTACACCCCAGCGGGAGACTCGAACACTTTTGAGCTTCTAGCTCATTCAATTTGCCCTAGTATCTACGGCCATGAGCTCGTCAAGGCTGGAATCCTGCTTACCCTTTTAGGCGGTAGTCAAAAACCCGAAACGACGGAGGTTTGTGTGAGGCCAGATATACATTGCCTCATTGTTGGCGATCCTGGCCTAGGAAAATCGCAGCTGCTCAAAGCAACAACAAACGTGACCCCGAGAGGAATTTACGTGTGCGGCAATACGTCGGTACGAGCTTCGAAAGCGCATGTTAATGGTAGAGTTTCAGCACGATCTGCATTCGGAGTGATAACAACCCACCATTTGCACACAGACGACAGCAGGACTCACTGTGACCATGGTCAAGGAGCCTGGCTCCAACGACTTTTTCCTTGAGGCTGGAGCGCTGGTGCTGGGAGACGAGGGCGTTTGCTGCATCGATGAGTTTGACAAAATGGGATCTGAGCACCAAGCTCTGCTGGAAGCTATGGAACAACAAACGGTATCAATCGCCAAGGTATGGAAAGTGCCAGGCTGTTCTGAGCGGACCGGACTCGTCGTTGAGAATATACCTCTTGCAACAGGCGGGAATGATCTGCAACCTGAAAACCAAGACAAGTGTCGTTGCCGCAGCCAACCCAAGAGGTGGGCACTACGATTTGTCGAAAACAGTGTGCGAAAATCTGAAGATCGCATTGCCACTGCTGTCGAGATTTGACCTGGTCTTCATCCTGTTAGATAGCCCTGACAAGCAAAAGGACAGGTCTGCATTATCCAAGCCATTGCTTCTTTACCCACGAGCGCTCGTTACTGACAAAGGTTGACTGCTTATCGTTTGTACGCTCCCAGATTTATCTCCGAGCACGTTCTGACAGCATGCAGCTCGAAAAAGAGAAAGAAAGGCAGCGTCAACATGCGACCTCGATCCAGAGAAAAGGGTGAGCCATCGGATTTCGGACCACCGCACTTTCGCGGTGATGTTGAAGAGCTAATCATATTCCCGATTCAGGTACTGAGACAGAGGCTGAGAGAATATCTCTCGAGAAAAGATTGCGGAAGTACCGCTGCGATTCCCCACTACCCTCCGTCCTGTTCCGAAAGTATATTTCTTATGCGCGAGCACACATAAACCCGGTGTGTAGCAGTTGAATCGAACCCCCACACCCGGCGGCTCGTCAGAAAGGAATTACGACTACCCGGAACTGAATCACTCTCCTGGTTTCTTAGGTCCTCTCGAATAGTGCCAAGAGGGTCCTCCAGACCTTCTACCTGACTCTCAGACGAGGTATGGGAAATCGGACCTTGGACGTGCCTCCCGTTACAACAAGACAACTGGAGAGCCTGAAGAGGCTCGTCGAAGCCCGGGCTAAGGCCGAGCATAGACAAATCGCGACCGAGAATGATGCACTGGTATCTGCCCGGCCAATGTGGCTCAGAAGCGTGGAAAACTGGCTAACAAATGTTGTGATATCATGCCTTACGGACAGGACGTCATTGAGATTCTCAAAGCGTCTCTGGTTGATACTTTCTCTGATGAGCACGGGCGAATAGACTTCACACGCGCGAGTGGCATGAGCCGAACGAAAGAGGTGAAAAAATTTGTAATGGGATTACATGCGGAGGCACAGAGAACCGGCAACGACGTGTTCAGCATGTCCGACCTGAAACGGATTGCTCAAAATCTGCAGCTGAAGATTCCAATGTTCGAAGACTTTATAGACATGATTAATCATCAGAACGTCTTGCTCAAGCGAAGCAAGGGGTATCATCTGCAGGGTACCCAGCTTGGATGAGACGACCTCCGACTCCTTGTGGAGCAAAACTGGAGTGTTGAAAAAAAACGCGCCGTGCCTGACTGCATGGATACCAAGCTAGCTCTCTGCCTGCACTCGGCAGCGCCTGAACGAATTCCACATCAACTTCTCTGGGGATGCAGCCTTTTCGGATTGAAAAGACAATACGATCTCCGGTGGAACCGATGCCGTAGAAATCAGCTCCGCAATGGAAGTTTCGCTCACGATCCAACCTCGATAAGCACCTCTCAAAGCTCTTGTATGTTTTCGTTTCAGAAACAATCTCCTGGGCGGGGGCGGAAAGAACTCTAATTCAACCTGCTACTACTGTAAGATAGAAATAAGCGTCGTAGAAAATTCCCCCCTCACGGTTTCGAAGAAGAATTGCGGTAAGGGAATAATCCAGGCTTTTTTGGAATTCGCAAATTCGCAACCCCTCCTTCAAGGCTGTGCAAAAAGCATACGGGCTGGAATTCCAGCCCAAAGAACAATGCTGCACTGATCGCACTAGGTTATTCTTTTTTTGGAAGAATATACGGTATAAATACATAATCGAGAAGAAATCCTCTTTATGAAATCAATCATTACCATCAAATTCAGGTCTTTAATGATTGAATACTCTTTAACTGGCCAGTCATCAACGATAGCACTTGCAAGGGTTCAAAAAGTTTTACCAATACTAACATCTTGTATCATAAAATTGATGAATTAATTGAATAAAAACGCGGGGTCTGACACAAACCCTTAGTTTATTTCTATTCTCAGCCCTCGTCAATCATTTCAAGTGCGAGCTAATCGTATTCCCAATATTCTCAATATCCCATAATTTTCTCATGTAAGCATAAAACTACTAAAAAACTGACATGGAGGGTCTGGACCAGATATCTCTGTCCCGGAAATAATTACGTAAAACAATCTCTCTGCTGAAAAGAATTCAAGGTCCAGACTAACAACGGAAACTCTCAATTCCCCCCCTTCCAACAACAAGCTCCATTCCTGTGTTGATTGGACTACCCCTTATTTATTCCTACGAGATCTATTTATGAATATATAACAAACATTTATATTTTTAGAGAGGGGGTACATCTCTGCACATGATAGAAATAAATGGCCAAAGCATATAGGAGTAGAAAATCTTGTAGAATATATGTAGGGGTTTTTATATATCGTTTTCAATATTGTGGAAAATTATATTGGACATGTTTATTAAAGTTTAATTAGGAAGTTTTTTGGAGTGATTTTTTTGGTTGACTTGACGGATGTGATTGACGTATAACGCAGGCGTTTTGGGGCTGGTGATGGGGAAGGACTTTATATATGAGGGTTCGCAACGATCTACTATTTTGGGTGGGAGGAGGAGGGTGAGAAGGGGACGGTTAGAAGTTGAATGTCTCTGGAAAGAGGTGCGTTGAATCGAATCATTTTTGAGAACTTGCGGTTAGGGAGGCGGAGTCGGTGTTTTTGGGTCGTGTGTGTGCTTAAGAGGGAGAGAGAGTTGGGAGCGGCGACTTTTTCCTCACCGTCGTGAGTTTTGTGAGGTGTGTCTGTGTCTGTGTTGTTTTTTTTGTGGTCGTGAATGGGTTGCTGAATTTTCGAAGGATTTTGAGGGATAATTTAGCTTGCGTTTTTTGGGTTTTGTCTTTGGTGCTGAGAAAAGGAGGGGTTGTGTATTTCAGGTTTTGTTGAGAGATGGCGGGGACGTTTTATGAGAAGGGAAAGGTCGCTGTGGACAGGGCGATTGCCGCAGATAATCGTGCCTGGGAGCAGATGAATGCGGATAATGTAAGGGGTGCAAAGCAGTCTTTCGCGGAAGCGTATCAGAGCTATGGATCTGCCGCCGAGTGTTATTTGCTCGCTGCCAAGTACGAGAAGAACACAAGACTGGTTCCCAAGGTGAGGGAAAAGGCGGAGGAATACATCACAAGAGCCGACTATATGAAGACGCAAATGCAGAATATCGACAACGGTGGTGCGCCGACAAGCAATGGTAATGATAACTCTGCGGTTGCGAAGAAGGGCGCAACGAAGAAGAACGAGGATAAGGAGGAGAACGACAAGATGCGTGATGCACTTTCCGGTGCTATCGTTAGAGAAAAGCCCAACGTGAAATGGGATGACGTTGCGGGTCTTGAGGGTGCTAAGGACGCTCTAAAAGAAGCTGTCATTCTTCCTCTTAAATATCCAAAGCTGTTTACCGGCAAACGAGAGCCATGGAAGGGTATTCTTATGTACGGACCGCCGGGGACGGGAAAGTCTTTCCTGGCAAAGGTATGTTGAATCCTTATTGGATGGGGCGTGTTTCCTTCGTTGGGGTACTGAGGGCGTGAACAAATTCACCCCATTCTTCAGGCTATTGCAACTGAGGCGGATTCGGAGTTCTTCAGCGTATCGTCAGCTGATCTTGTTTCCAAATGGCAGGGTGAATCCGAGAAGCTTGTTCGAGAACTTTTCAAGATGGCCCGTGAAAACACACCTTCAATTATTTTCATTGACGAAATCGACTCTCTGGCTTCCTCCCGGTCTGACTCTGAGTCCGAGAGCGCCAGGAGGATAAAGACGGAGTTCCTGGTTCAGATGCAGGGAGTCGGAAAGTCCCAAACCGGAGTACTTGTTCTTGGAGCCACAAATATTCCATGGGGACTGGATTCAGCCATTAGGAGGAGATTTGAGAGGAGGATCTATATCCCTCTGCCGGACGTCAAGGCTCGCCTGAGGATGTTCGAGCTTAATCTGGGTATGTGCGACTCCAAAATCATGGAAGTTTCTTTGTTCTTCTTTACCTCGTTTTAAACTCTTGTTTCTGTTCTCGCATTGCAGGTTCTACTCCTCACGACTTGAATCCGGAGGAGATGCAAAAACTGGCGGAGAAATCCGATGGGTATTCTGGTTCAGACATTGCAATTCTGGTTCGTGATGCTATTATGATGCCTGTCAGAACGTTGCAGAGTGCACAGTACTTCAAAAAGGTAGGGCTAATATGCGTAACCAGTTTGCGTGCGTGCGATGAACATTTTTCGTCCGGGGTCCTAAACCTTGCTGTGGTCACGTTTGTCAGGTCAAGGTGGTCGAGAATGGAGTTGAAGTTGAGCAGATGGCTCCATGCAGTGCCGGTGACAGTGACCCCACCAAGTTTGAGGCAACATTGATGGATATCAAACCGGATCAGCTAATGGTACCAAGAGTGACCTACTATGACTTTGAGAGGGCTCTTTCCAAGTCCAAACCGTCTGTGTCTCAAGGCGACCTTGCTGATCACGTGAAATTCACTGAGGAGTTCGGGCAGGAGGGCAACTAGACTCAGAGTGCGAAACCAGTATGACTTTGCTGGTGTCGTTGAATAGCAAATAGAATTGACTGACATACGTTTATTTGATGGGAAGCAAAACAACTTGTTCGAAGCCTCCTTACATGTGAAAGACTGAACAGATGGCAAAGAGCCGCACACTGCAAGGGAGCCAGTTTTTCTTTTCCCGGCTTTTGAGCTCAAAATAAGTAAAATATACCCTTCGAGAACCGAATTCCTTGCTAGGTCCCCACCCACGCGGGTCAAAATTAAGCCCCAGCGGTGGCTCCAATGAAGATACGGGCCGTTGCTGTCAGCAATACCAATGCCGTTGAATTCACAACTGATCTGCCTCGTCCACTTAGAGCAATGGTTGATGCGAAGTCCCCAAAAACTTTTCGGGTCCCCATCACACTGCTTCCGAATGACGCGACTCCAACAACGAAACATATTCTCGGACGCTCAACAGCAAAAAGGAAAGCAGGAGCTGCTTCGGCAGCAGCAGAAATTAGTTCACTTCGTAAGCCGTTTCCTGAGCATAGTAGCAAAAGCAATTACGACTCAAACGACCTTGATCCAATGCTAGAATTTGGAGCCGCCTTCATTATTCTGAAATATATGAATCAGTTCTTGGGCTGTGTAATCCGTTTATCCAAACTTTGCCTGACGGCTTGGGCCTTTCTTTCTCATTAGGCGAGTGGAGTCTTCTACTCGACAGCGTGCTTGAGAGGACTGAGTTAAAAAAGACGTGTAAAAACGCAATAAATGTGCCCTCTTCTGAGAACTTTAGTAGGGAACTAGAGAGGAAAGGTATTTGGGAGAAGCCGATACTGTTGCTGATAGTATAGAAGTGTCCGCTGGGCTGTACGACGAGGGATTACAGGCTCAGGATGGTGAACTCTCCGGGCAATCTGTTATCCAACGACGGTTCTGGGCATAAAATGAAAAGACCGTCGCTATTGGACGAGACGTATGCTAGAAGGCAGGAGTCAAAAGCGGTTACCGTTGCAGATGAATCGAAAGTGGTGTCACTGAAGGCTGGCGTGTTCGGAATTTTGTCTTTTGTGGTCGGACAGAGCGTCCTCATTGGTGCGCTGATGGACAATGGCCACCATCACGCCTACGTCGTTCTTGATGTTTGCGTTGGAGGTACTGACTAAACTTCACAGCAAACCCGAGCGATGTGGAGCGGGCGATTCGGATAGCTTGTGCGCCAAGTGTTGCCCCTAATTGAATTTGTTTCCTTCTCCACTGGCTATAGTTGTGCTGTTGTGCGCAAGTTTCTGGACGCTTCATCCTGTTGTCCAAGCATATCGGAAGGTCTCCGGCTACAGAATTCCGACAGAATTGCAAGACTTATTTTAAAAACTTTGGTGACAATCAGCGATTCATAAAAAGTAGCACCCACCATCCTTGATTTGAGATTCTAGGTGGATGAGCGGGATCGTTGGGGAAAGTGCTGGATGCAAAGGATACGCTGGCGACATTTATTTATGACGATAGTGGAAAAATACCGGGCCGCTTTTTTGCTCTTTCACAAGTTTTCTTAGTTCTCTCTTCTCGCTTTTGTTTGTGTCTACTGAGTTTTCTTTGCGGTTTCTGCCAGAAGCACATCCGCCTTCTCTATGAGTGCGTTTGGGTCAGGTTTGACCTCCGCCGAGGAGGTCTTGGCCTGTTCGTATTTGTCTTGTATCGCAGTAGCTGCACTCTCCAGGTACGGTGAGATCAGCTTGTTCATCTTGGCGGAACTGTAGTCCACTCGCTTGGAGACCCCGTCGAACGCAGGAGCGATGAAGTTGTTGTAGATCAACGAAGCTCCTCTTGTCTTCGGATGCAGGAGCCATATGAACATCACGATTTTCAGCTCATAATAGAGCGGAATAAACCGCAAAATCCACCACGCCAAGAATTCAACGAAGTAAATCAGGTTAAAAACTATACTGGCAGTTAGCAGATCAACCTGCTTCTCCTTGTCATTGGTCTTCAGAGCTTTGTAGATCAAGTACGACACCCAAAGACAGCTAATGGATAAACTAAGAACGTAAAAGATCAGAAAAAGAAAGCGCGTTCAGCAACACGAAGCCAAAGGAAATCGCTCAGGACAACAAAAGGAAAACGTATCCAGGCAAGAATGGCCTTCCACAACTGGGAGAATATGAAACTCACGCAATAAACTGAGTTACGAACGCATGAACAGCCACCATAAACATAAACAAGTCCAGTATCCTCCGAAAAAGACTCGGCCCCTTCGGCTGAAAGTCGTCCTCATAGTATACGTAGGTCGACGACATCTTCTCCGTTCACTAAAACCACAACAACAAACAACAGCAACCCAAAAGTCAATCTCACTCGCTTCTCGTCAGAAGCGAATTCCTTCAACTCACGAGGTCTTCCTCTTTACCTCAATTTCTCCCCAAAGGATCCTCTTATCTCCCCGAACCAATCTTGCCAAAGCTTTCCGTTACTATAGCAAAATTCGATGCCGGGTCCTCTTGCTCAGTGACATAGCGAGTCTGAAGCAGATGGGGAAGGAGGGAAACGATCATTGGCAATTCCTAGCATAGAATCCGGACTTTTTCTGCTCTGAATAGTTCTCCTTGATTATCTGCTATCCTCAGTTCAGTGAATCGATATCTACTTTTCTTTTGTCCTGGAAAATAGTGATCCTGAGATGCTACGGGCATATCGCTCTTGTGCTCTTGCTGATTTCTGTCTGGGAGTACCGTGGGAGAGTAGATGAGTCTACAGGACACCTCTGTCGTACCAAGAGATCCGTCTAGCAGTGCTGGATCGTTGACACGACTAGCAACTGTTTTCTTTTCTTGTTTTCGCAAAGCTGAACCAATGAAAGCGAAGCTGGCGCGGAGATCGATCACAACTGGGATATCAATCTTCCAGCAGATCAAACCTACGGGATCCCAAAAACAGGGCTTCTTCTAAACATCACCTTTCAAGAGGAACTGTTCTTCTCTCGACAAACGCTGCCTAAAGCAAAGTTTCCCAACATTAACAGCCGTGGCGAGAAAGCAATTATCCCCCTTTGAAAGGCAAAAATTGATCGGGGGAGCCATCGAAGAACATACAGGAATCCATTCAATGCTCATCGCATGCAATACATCCATCAAACCTGCCTCTTCTCATCATCAGTCTCGTGAAGAGAGCCCCAAACTCCCACTTCCATAGCAATGCGAACCCCTCCCGCCAACTACCTGAATTTGAAAAAGCTATTTGACTGAATGAGAATAATATTGACTGAATAAGATCTAAAATTTCCTCTGATCTACTCGGAAAAGTTGAAATTTCTTGAATATGGTATGACGCGTGGCTGGTAATTGTTGGTTGATAGTATTCGTATTTGATAGAGTTAATTAGTATCCGGAAAATGCTTCGCATAACCCGATCTCTGCGTTTGGTGAAGCAACGGGTACGAACGCACCTCTAGGCAAGCTTCCTGCGCAACCACCCCGAGAGCCGAGAGGACTATGAATGACACAACGAACGCGCATCTAGAATATGGGCAACTGAGCTCAGCAAACAAAAAATGGTGCTTAAGCTAAGAGGAGACTGTACCCACCGTTGTGCTAGTATAAAAGCCAGTACAACACAACCCATAAACAGGTGCGCGAACGTTTTGCGCAGTTGTGGTGTGGGTGCTTCGGGGATGAACCTCAATATTTTCATGCTGTTTCCAGTTGCTTCTTAGCTTAAGCACTTTCTTTGCAGAGTTCAGTCGCACGTATTCTCGACTGGCGATCTTCGCATCGCAACCGTAGTTGAAAGCTCTCGCGTGTAGTGCGCCCTCTAAGAAACTCAACGGAGTCGCTCGAGCTAGCACATCCCATCGTATCATCGATGCCAATGGACGGACCTCCGGAAGATCCTTGAGGACTGCTCCAGTAGGCATACAATCACAGAGGACTTGGACTGGACCCCTATTTTGGCGTTTTGGGGGGGACGCGTGGTTTTCTAATATTGGCCTTAAAGGTTAGTATTTGATTAATTTCGGACAGGATTTCGGAGTCAGGAAGCGGATTTGGGTTAATTGTGATTGAAGGGGTTTCAATCCATTGGTGTCAGCCAAAGCGAAGGAGCAGGAGGTAGATAGACAGTGCAGGACTGAAGGGAAGGGGTCTCTGATTGTCGTGATTTGTAGGGCTGATACGGTTGTCGGGATTGGGAGCATCTACTGAATGTCTGATCGCCTCAGTGCCTTTTTTTTCGGTCTTCCTGCGTATCTGCCGGTCACCATTTAGTTTAGTCTTAAAACGGCTTTGGAGAGGCCGAATCTGGGTCTCTCTGATTAACTATCCTATCTTTTTATCTTAGCAATCTGCCTGAAGACGTCGTTTGGAACGTCAACTCTGCCAAACTGTCTCATGCGCTTTTTCCCCTTTTTTTGTTTATCCAGCAGCTTCTTTTTTCTCGTTACATCGCCACCGTAGCACTTCGAAGTGACGTCCTTTCGGAAGGGGTTTATGTGGTCTGATGCCACTACCTTTGAGTTGGTCAGAAGTCGTCATTGAAAGGCACATAGCTTAAGAAACTTTGCTGCTCAGTCCTGGCGGGATTCGGCTGCCCCATACCTTTCCCCCGACTTTGGCTTGGACGCTAATCTTGAACTGGTGACGTGGTATGAGCTCAGCCAGCTTTCCGCAAAGTTCCTTTCCCCGTCGGTGAGCATCGCTTCTAGGAACTACAGTGCTCAGCGGTCCCACCTCCGTCTCCGCGACTGTTATGTTCATCTTTACAAGTGCCTGAGGCCGGTAGTCAGACATCTGATAGTCCATGCTAGCGTACCCTCTGCTCACTGACTTCAGACTATCGTGTAAATCAGTGATCACCTCCACAAGCGGCATTTCGAACGACAGCTGAGCCCTCTCTCCGCTCAGGTGTGATGTGTTCAAGAGGGTCGCTCTACGGCTCTAAGAATTTTGACGCCAAGCAAATTTGAGCGTTTGAAACCCAGCTCCATTCAGCAAGGAATCGACGAAATTAGAACGCAAGGGCGTGCACCTACCCGGAACAGATCTATCACGGCACCCATCTTAGAGGGTGACAGCATCACCTGCACCTTCACGAACGGTTCTTGAATCTCGCGAAGATCCTTTGGTATAAGCGAGGGATTTGACAGCTCTTCGATGGATCCGTCCAATTGCACTACTCTATATGTCACACTTGGCGTGGTACAGAGCAGGGAAAGATCGTATTCCCTCTCCAGACGCTCGATGACTATGTCCATGTGGAGCAGTCCCAGGAAACCGCATCGGAAACCCATTCCCAATGCCGAACTGCTGTCAACCTGATAGTCGAGGCTGGCATCGTTCAGTTTGAGCTTCTCGACCGAAGTCTGAAGTTTCTTGAAATCATCTCCATCTATCGGGAATATGCCGCAGAAAACCATCGGCTTCACCTTCTTGTATCCGGGCAGAGGCTCAGCAGCACCTCCTTCTCCAGAGAGCGTGATGGTATCCCCAACCTTTTTCCAGTTTAGAATCACAAAGGTGAGTGGTTAGTCCCCTCGCGAGGACTCAACGCTAGCTGATTGACTGTGAGGCTTGTCCTACGGGAATATCACCAATCTGCTTTGCACCGCACATGACGTATCCCACTTCTCCGCTGGATATACCCTTGTCGAGCTTGGTCATATTCGGTGTGAATGTTCCTACTTCCTCGACAGTATATTTCGATTTCGAGGACATGACCTGGATTTTGTCGCCTTTCCTTAGTCTGCCGCCTTTCAAGCGGACGAAGACCACTACGCCTTTGTACACGTCATAGTAGGAGTCAAAGACCAGAGCTTTCAGAGGCTCTCGCGAAGATCCAGTCGGATGAGGGATTCGATCAACCACGCCTTCTAGAACCTTGTCAATGCCGAAGCCCTATCAGCAGCAAAGGTAGGCGTAAGCGCGCTGATCTAGTTTGGCAATGCCAGTGTGCGGCATCCGAAACCCAACTAGCTCACCTTCTTAGCCGATATCAAAATCGCGTCTTTCGGATCAAGTCCGATAACAACCTCGAGCTCCTTGAGTACTTTGTCCGTCTCCGCGTGAGGCAAATCGATTTTGTTGAGCACGGTGAATATCTCTAGATCATTCTCAATAGCTAGGTCAACGTTGGCAACTGTTTGAGCCTGGACGCCCTGGGATGCATCTATCACTAGCAGCGCACCTTCCACGGCAGCGAGGGACCTACTCACCTCGTAGGAAAAGTCGACATGTCCCGGTGTATCAATCAGGTTAAGTTGATAGTTTTCATTGCGATTCATATAATTCATTCTAACGGATCTCATTTTGATCGTTATTCCACGTTCTCTCTCCAGATCCATGTCATCCAGAATCTGCTGCCCATCCTCCAGGCGGCGAGCATCCACAGTGTTCGTAAACCGCATCAGCTGGTCCGCCAACGTCGACTTGCCATGATCAACATGCGCGATGATGGAGAAGTTCCTGATTTTCGATAGATCCAGATCAGGATCCTTAGAAATTCGCTCAGTTTCCTTCTCTCTACTCGGCAAAAGCCCAGACAACCCTCTCCTCCAGCCACCAGACCAAACCTTGGAGGGCGGGGAGATGCGGCGCAGGCCGAGGCTTGTTATCATTAGGGAAAAACCCTACTTTATCGAAATATCCTCCATTTCTTCAAATCCCTCTGGTACCATGCAGCTCAGCCCAGCCTGGACCTTCCCCGTCAAATGAAGCAATCCATCCTCAGCCAACTAATGTCTAGAACTTAGGTCCCCCGTGCTGTCGACCTCCAATTCCGTTCTGCCGCAGTCGGATGGTTTTTAACTCCAGGCTTCCGAAGAGCCAACACGAGCCTTGAACATGAAGAGTCATACATAAGTACGTCCACGCGTGAGGTTGGCCTTCAGTCAAGAGCAGTATAGTGGCATGAGAGCATGCCAAAAGCAGGCGATAGTTCAGCCTATTGCTTTTTTTGGTAGCTGATGCCAGAGACAAGGCAAGCCATACGCTTTTTTGTACCTGGTACCAGTCCTAAACTGCTAGTTTTAGATCAGATTAGTTACCTGAGCAGAGTCAAACTACTCGCTGCAGAAGCGCCGGAAATGCAAAGCTGGCGACATCCTGGAGGTTTTGGAAATCGATTGTTGAGGTCTGAGCCCAAAAAGTTCTCTGTATGGTACATGAGATCTCAGTGCATCTGTACTATCCAAGTACAGTGAAGTCAGATGACTTCACTCTCGGCTTCCAATCCGCACCACCTGACCGTGGAACCCACAGCCAGGCTTGAACACGAAGAGCAAGGAAGCTACACAGTCCATTGGGTGAAATTCCAAAGCAGCACCACTTTCTAAAAGAATCTGTTTACGGCGAAGCCAAACTAGCCATGGGGAAGCAACGGACGGATCGCTCTCAGAGCCAGAGAGACGCTTCAGAGAGTATCTCAGAGACTTTCTGAAGGCGGAAACGTTAATACCGCTCACTGATTATTGTACTAACCACTCCCGCCGTAACTGACTATTTCACTAGGTGGCTTTACCAAGGAGTGGCCCTCGTCATCCGTTCGCTCCATGGCGATATTCCTTCGCTAGCTGACAAATCGATTTCGCAGGTCGCCCACCTACTTCACGAAGCGGAAACGGATGGATTCTAGTTAAGGAGCCGAAACGTAGGGATGTAGTTGACATCGAGGACACCTACTACCGGTCCCCCAAAAATGTGTGCCCCCTAAAAATGTGTGGAAGGTCGATGGGCTGAGTATCTGCTGTCCGGCTGGTGAAAGTTCTTCCATGTGGCTTTGGACCTCGGAATCGCTCTATACCGCAAGAGCAGAGACAGAGCTCTATGCCTTTCGGGAACATCAAGTCCAGCGCAGTACTAAAGCAATCCTACTCTAAAATCACCTTTCGTGAGTTCTTAGCTCTGGGGTTTGCGCATTGAAGAGAGATTAACGCGCTGCAGACACAACTAGGAGCCTATGTTGACTGCACTCTCTTAGAGCACCAAGCCAGGACCGCTAACTAGTTATCCACAAAAGTACGGAAAACTAGTTAAGCCAGTCGATGCCATAGCATCTCAACTCGGGAGGTAAAGAAAGCCAATTTCAGAGGAAAGCATGTCTCATCCTGTTCAATGAACCTGCTTTGCTAGTCTTGTTCGCGGTTAGAAGCTGTTGGAAGCGGAAGGGTGACAGAGTTTTGAGCGAAAGCGATCTGTAGGCTTTCAGTGCATGTTAGGTTTTAGAGATCGACTGGGGTTGAGGTCCTGACACAAGATATCTGATTGCAGATAAGGCTCTTTCGCCTACGTGATTCTTCTGCCAGAAGAGGATTGAGAAGTTTGGGTTAACGACGTCGAGGTTGAATGCGGATAGGGGATAACAGGATTTGTAGTCTGGTTTCTTTATGTTGGGTAACTCTGTTGCGACTGCAGTTTGGAGAGATTGTGCGATTTTGTACGATAGTGATGTTGCTTTTGAGCTGAGGAAAGATTGCGATTTGACAGCCAAGTCCTGTACATTCGTGCGGTATGTTTGAGAGCTTGATATCTGATGTTTTGGAGAGGGTTCTTGGTCAGTATGTGGAGGGAATAACGCGCGATAAGGTTAGCGTAGGAGTATGGCAAGGGGCGCTGAAGCTCCGGGCGCTGAAGCTAAAGCCCGAGGCTCTGTCAGTGCTAATCTTGTCGTCGCTGGGTAAGGACTCTCCTTTTGAGGTGAAGGATGGGCTGGTGGATTCTGTAACGGTGGAGGTCCCATGGAAAGCGATCAGATCTCAGCCTGTCAAGATTGAACTGGTCGGTTTGACCGCGCATGTCGTACTGAACACGGGCGTAGACGCGAATCAAATCCATGAGAGAGCGAAGAAGGTCAAGGAAATTCGTCTTATGACGGACGACGCCTACAGAGCTGTTGCTAAGTCATCGGAAACTGTATCGAGCACTCAGCAAGCCTCAACGTAAGATGCCAAAGAGCAGCTTGTCCGAGCTGAGAACCGAAGCTTGTCTTCCCACAACTGAATCTTGAGCGTTTTTCGTATGCGTCTTAATGTCCGAAAAGATGGTCATCTTGGCTGGGAGTAGATGACCTTACGAGCAGTGTGCTCCAGAATATTCAAGTGGAAATGAAGCACGTCAACCTGAATCTGCAGCACTCCGATTCGATCTTCTCTCTTGGGCTGCGCAGCATCAAAATCTTGTCAACAGATTCAAGCTGGGAAGAGAAGTTTCTGTCTGAGACCGGCCTGCCCTTCTCCTACAAGCTTACCAGTATTTCGGATCTGTCAATATCGTACAGAAAACAAACAGAAACTTCATCAGAGCGGTAAGCCGAAGACAATGTTACATTACAACGCAGCCAGGCAGTTTTGTTTGCTTAGCTTCCGCGCTTCTGTGCCTTCCGATACATTCCTTTCGACACTACCAGGCCTGACGATATTGAGGATGTACTCGAACCACTAACTTTTGACACTAAGCTGACAGTCCTACGGGGTGGAGCTGAGAGCAGGGATGTTCCAGCAGTCTTCATGCAGATAGCGTTGCCGGAGGTTGTAATCAGCCTCAGCCGTGAAGAGTACGGAGCTTTGCTCGGAATAACTTCGGACTTAGCCCTCTTCAACAAGAAGCGTAAGCCGCAGCAAGCTGCTCGAGATGCTGGACTCTTTTTCATCAAGAAGCTAATTTGTCTTCTTATCCGTATAATGCAGTGAGAGCAGGAGAGAAGTCTGCTGGAAGAGCATATTGGAGCGCTGTTCTGGAAAAGATATCCGCAGGATTCATGAAGAGACACCGAGAGCGTCATGCACTTCAACCGGACGTGCTAAGGGAACGACTCGACAAGCTTAAGTCATATATTGAGGCCAGGAAGGAGTACGTGATTGCGGAAATGAAAGAAGCCAAGCCAAGCACACAGGTTCTGGCTACTCTGAAGAATCTTGAACTCGACCTGTCCACCGATGATGTCTTGCTTTTTCGGGATATCGCATCAACGGATTTGGAAAGGAAGAGTTCCGTGCCTGCTGGGGGTAAGCCCTGCAGCCTGCGGTATCACCATCCCAACTCCTTGTTTACGTTGATCTGCCCTTTGTGTTTCGCCCAGGTGGAAGCAAGGATGACGTCAACATTAGAGTGCACTTTAGGCTCCTCGGAGGCCACTTTGCTATCCGAGAAAGAACGGGGCCATCTCATGTCGAGCAATCTATATCAGTTATCGCTTTTCGCGATCTTTCACTGACGTTTGACAGTTTTGACAACTCACGGTTTGACTTGGCCCTATATCTGCAACACTTCGAGATGCGCGGAGGCAACAAAATGGTGAGAAACTTCACCTTGCAAAGACACGAGCGTGACCGATCCAGTTAGAAACTGGTTTTTCCGCATTGCTGAGTGTACTGTATTTCAACACAGGGCTTGCTCGTGAGGAGGAGAACTCCGCAGAAGGAAGGATCCGTTTTCTTGCTGCATGAAAGAGACAATTGGGGTTCATCGGTTTCGGAGGAATTAAGACGCATCCGAGAACAACGAATGCTGAAACTCGAAGAAGACATTGGGGCGATTCTAATGTTGCGGTTGTCCAAAAACGAGAAGGAGCTTTCGCTAGTCCTGGAGGTATACACGCAGCCGTCTGCCAGACGGGTTTCTATAGTATCCTTCGACATCTGACAAATTTCTTTTGTTACCAACCCGTGCAAAAATGTAGCTCGCTGGGCTGGACGTAGGTGTAGATGGGATTGGAGGGGCTCTAGTCTCGAGTGTCAAGTTCTGGAAACCGCCCAGGGGAACCAAATCCGGTTTACTTTTAGAACAACTAGGAGAAACTACTCTAGCTAGTTTGGAGTATTTTCGCGTGCAAGTCAACGAGTCCCTGTTTGTGAAGCGAACAACGCTAATGTTTGACGTTCACGTACAGGCGCCCAAGTTCATTTTGATGAGCAGTGCAGGTGAGATTCAATTTGTTGTTAATTCTGGCCTTCATTTTCTATCAACACCTCAGACAACATGGCCGGTCTTATGAAATTGCTAGATGAAGAGCCTACCGCGAGCAGCTCGAGCCTAGAGATAGACCTGGGCATGCTCGAGGTGAAAAGCACTTGTTTCGGGAGTAATCGAAGCAGACACGAGCTGAGCATGACTCGAATGTCAGTCTCTGTCGCCGGGCAAGAAACGGAGTCGGAAGCTATTTTGCCTCCGACAAGCTTCATTGTGTACATAACGTTACCGGCCTCAGGAGAAGAAGTGGTGAGGTCGATTCCAGACTGTTAACTTCATCAGTTCTGAAGAGAGACTAATGAGTGAGTTTCTCTGATTATCTTGCAGATATTGTTGGAAGGCAAGATTCCCCTTATGCACTTATCCATGTCCCGGCCGGCGTACAAATCAATGCTGCGCCTTTCAAGATCCTGGAGTCCGGAAAATGCGTCATTGGATGCCTTTTCAGCATCGAGTTTCTCGACAACTTCTTCCACAAAGCCCTCGGAATTGCCGCCAGACGAGACAAAGGAAGCACAAGCTGTTGAGAAGGTTAGCTTAAAGGCCAGTTTTCTTCTCGAGGCAGCGAAAGTGGAACTCTTGGAAACGTAAGAAGTACGAGTCACTGTCCCTTTGACCTGGAACCAGTCAAATCTCAACTCTACGTCCTCGTTTTGATCTCTCAGAAACGGGCAGCCAGCAATACTCTTGGTGTCAGACGGGCTGTCTATCCACCTAAGGAAGGGCCCCTCAGAACTCTCGGGCGATTTCGTCATGAAAAGGATATCATGCACAGGTGGTCAGGATATGATTTTTTCTGGTGGAGCGTTGTCGTCCGATGATACTGGGACGGACGAAGGAGACGAGGAATACTTCTTCCGAGTATGTTGGAAAGTCCAAACAGTTTGTTAGATGTGACACCGTCTAAGCGGCCAATTGGTTCACTTCCGAGCAGGCTGAGACGTCGTTCGACCCTGTCATGAAACACTACCGAGTTTTGCTTCGCGCAGAATCTTTAAGAATTCTGTTGATTCCAAGAGTGATTTCCGGAGTTGTGGAATTCTTAAAACCAGACGATCTTTCTGGAACGGACGTCGCCGACAACAGGCTCTCATTACCAGCGGAAGCGATGAGGAAAATCCCGTCGGTACGTGCATACCGAGTAGAAGCCGTGGCTTGATACAAACCACTGGTATGTTCTTGAATCCTGACTATCTCGAATTATGAATTGCGGTTGCTCCCCGTCGTAGGCGATCAGCGGCGCACAGCCAGTTTTCCAAGAATTTTCGTCCTCGATTTCGGTGGACTATAACTTCAGAAACTTCGAGATAGTTGGAGCGCTCTTCGATGATACGCCGTTTGCAGAGGTTCGTTCCACAGAGTTCATGGCGAGATCTACACTGTCAAAGGAGAAGGAGGCTGATTTCCGGGCCTCGGTATGGAAAACATCGCACAGAGCACAACAACATAGGTTCTTCTACTGAGGACTATTGCTACCCTTTCCCATTGGATGAGATCAGGTACAAACTTTTCACCTACGGGATCTTCTGGCGAACCAAGAATCATTACGAGAAATCGTTTCTTACGCTCATAGAGACAGCGAGGAGGGTTCCGATCTACTGAGTGTTACCTATGATAAGCAAGCAAAGAAGACGCTAGCTCGGTTCTTCATGCCCAGGCCGCGTCTCGTGCTCTTGGGTTCATTCTGGAAACAACTCAAGAGTTTCCCAAGCTCTCTGGTCTCAACGCCAGAGGCGACCACCGAACAGGAGAACGAGGTAGAAACAGAGGATGATGTAGATGTCGAATTGCAGCCTGTCCCATTCGAGTTCGAGGTAGCTTGTTCCGACCTAGCCCTGATCTGCAGTCCGTTTTCTGAGATATGGTGATCTTTTAGGTTGTCTTCGAAGAGGTATACGCCGTCCTTCCGAGGACGTCTCGCTGTGCTACTGAGGGCCTCAGACTCTTGTACGAGAAGATTAGCATTACTAACGCAAAGGACGTAGATGACTCGCGCACCGTGGAGGTTGTTAAGATGAGCGTGCGAGGCGTACATGGCGATGTCTTCTTTTTGGAAAGGCCTGGGCAGGAACCGAGTCATGCTAAGTTTCTGCGTATGGAGAACGAGAATATCACCACCGTTGCATCAACCTGGATTGAATCCGATGAGATCGAAGGGTGCGCCAAACTGCGAACTTCATTACTGAGCAAATGAGAGATCTTATCCAGAGCAATCCCGGTTCACCTGCGCAGGAAGGAGTACGGGTACCAGGTTGTGTCTGACATTTCAGAGTCTGTCAAAGTGTCCTTCAGCGAGGCGCAGTACACTGTTTTCGTCTTATCGGTCCTCGACAACGCTGCCGAAGTCTACCACCGTTCTGCAGACGTCGATACAACCTCGAAAATGCGAGCAGGTTCTTCAACACCAATGTCCGTGCTGCTGAGAGTGAGCAATCTAGAGGTTGGTTCGAAATTAGTGTAGCGTCTACCATTGTATTCCAGCGGAATGAACCGTGGGAAAGGAATTGTCCAGAGTCCCTGAACGCTTTGCTTTTCCTTACGTTTCGCAGTTGGCACTTTTCAAGGGCGTGTCCCCATCTCAGAAGAATTCTCTGATGAGCTTCATTGCAACCAACTTCAACCTTCGATCATTCACTAGCAGCAGTGGGAAATACAACACATACGTGACCGCTCTGAACTGTAGAATCCAGGACTTGAGAAAGGATCACTTCGCCGCTGAAAAGTTCATTGTAGATAGACGACCGCGTCTGGGTGGCCATCTCGGAGGTACGGTCTTGGCAACGAAAGGCTTCTGGTGACGGTTTTTAATGCCAAAGTTTTGTTTCTTTGGTCAACTTTTTCAGGAGCTGACAGTGAGGAGCAGATGCTTGACTTGTACTATAGCAACATGCAGAAGGGAACACCAACGTTCAGGGCCACGCTCGCATGCTCTCGGATGCTCTTAGTTCCTCCGTTGATGAAGGAACTGGGCAAACTTACAGCTGTTGGAGACGTGTACTTGGAAACATCGGAGGACCCACGTGTGTACGACTTCGAGGGTATTGGCCTAGACATAAAGTTTCGCGGAGCCTCGTTAGGCGTATGCTCGTGCCGGAATGCGACAGACAGAGACGCTCTTCTTGTATCCGGAGACTTTGACTTCGAAGCAATCCTAAATGCAGATAAGGGAATTGACGATGCGTCGATAAAGCTCCAGGTGGACTCGATCGAGGCATCGTACAACGTCCTTTCAAGTGACACAAGCGTTCGACTCGTTTCCCCCTTTTCAACCCAGCTTACTCTGCGGAGCTCACATCTTAAAGCTACAGTCTCTGGGCTAAGATGCTGCTTGGACGTCAGAGATATGCCCGTTGTGGCGGGCTGTTTGAACAGACTTTCGGTAAGATCCGTAAGATCCTGCCCGTGATGAAAAACCGCTTTCTTTTTCTCAGGGACACATCCGGATTCACGTTTTCTAGGAATTTTCTTCAGATTCTGAGGAAACAGAAACCGGCAATCAATCAAGCAAAGTGGACCCTAGAGCTTTGGTCACAGCCTCAGAGTTCAGCTTTGCTGACTCGAGACTTCTTGTAACTGAAATGATGTCGCATGGTGCATGCATACCCTGTGTCGAGATCAGAAACGAGAATTGCGTAGTTGTCAATTCAAAGGCTCAGCAGAGTTCAAAGCTGAGTGCGGACGTACGAGCGCGAATTTACGAAAGGGACTCTAGCCGATGGGTTCCTGTTCTCGAGCCTTGGGTACTCGAATGCGAATTCCGCTCCTTTCAATCGGAAAAAAGGGTGTACCTATCTTCTCCAATGCTCATGAATCTGAACATTTCTCCCGGCGTTATTGGCACTGCGACGGCAGTTAAACGCGCGTACCAAAGGTACGCCGGCTGCATTAGTCGAGTGAGTAGACAAACTTCTGATGCCGCCTCGTTCTGATTGTTTTTCGGTGCTATGTATCCTTTGCTTTTGAGCAGCGCAAATGAGATTATCATGTCGAGCCCAATGATCGGTGACGATCTGAATGCATGGTTGAGACGTCCGAGTATCGCGGCTTTCGTCTTGAGAAACAAGAGTGGCATGCCCTTGGAGGCATCCTTGGTTCTTTTTGGTAGTACTAAGAAAAGGTTGTGGAGTGCTCCTCTGGACGGTGTGTGTGAGGTCGAAGTTCACTTGCCGTTTGACGATGACCTGTCAGAGGAAGTAGCATCGTCAGAGGGTTCTCACGGGAGGATGAGATGGGAATTCTCTTCGCCGAACTATTCAACTGTTAACGTGCCGCTTCAGGAAGGTGCGAAACACCCCTTTGCACTTTATCCAATAGATCGGAGTGCACGGGAGCAAATGGGGGATGTTGCAGACCAGGTTCGTGAAACGCAACGCTTTGCTCCCGCTCTCAATTTGGACAGCATGATATAGCTTAATAGGCTGACCCTGTCTGTGACTCTGCAGGCGTTACTTCTGTGGGAAGTATCATCTAAGAATGGAGTTCCTGTTGCCACGCTGAAGTCAGATCTTACTTTTACGAACAATTTTGCAATACCAATGGATGTAAGGCTTTCTACATCCGAACTCTGGAAGAGCTCATAAAGCCCAGCCATCGGGCTTCTTCTGCAAGGTATCTCGTGCTCACTGAGCAACTGCTTTCGTCGTCGCAGGTGAAAGTGGGCGACGAGGATCAGGGGGAGGTACTCTTCATCGAACCAGAGCACTCCATCTCGATCCCTTGTCTTCGAACGAACCAGCCCGTTTATGTGCGCCCATCCCGAACGGAACTCGTCCGCATGAGGGAGTATGATTGGTCCGTCGCAATTAGCAAGGCGCACTTCACAAGAAGCGAGGGGCAGCGACTGCTTAAGGAATTCTCGTTGTTGCTCACGGAGGCCGCGTACCACGGTGACAGAATGTATGTCCAAGTGAAGGCAGAGATTCCTGCTACAGACTGCGTGAATATCACTCTGCGACCCACCCTCGTTCTCGAAAGTCGGCTTCCCAGAAGTTTCCTGTATGCTTTCATCCACGAGAAGGATGGCATGCTTACCAGTGGCACTATTGCGCCAACTGAGTCCGTGAACCTCTACGGCCTGAGAAGCGATCTCCGCAGTGTGCGACTTTCAGTTACGTACGACAACAGTGCCTCTGGGTTCCAGGACGCGACGTACTCTCTCAGCATAGGCTCAGGTGAGTGAATGAAAACAATCACTCAGTGATTCGCTTCTTCTCACTGAACTTTTGCTACTTCCCAACATGTCGCCGCGCGGACGTCGCTTGCGCGCCCCATCAAGGTACTGACCCCAACGCGTTGCTGTCGACGTCATTGGAGCATTTTGACGGTGTCAAGCTTGTTGTCTACGCAAGGCTCTACATCGAAAATCGAAGCGACATGAACTTTTTCTTGCAGGAGGGGTTCACGTTTAGCCCGCTTCCTGCCCATTCTTTCGATGAGCGAGAACCGACGGTTATTATCGTGAACGCGAAGCGACCGACACTTGCTGTGGGACGACCTGTTCCCGAAAACTTTTGGACTCTACCGATGAACGCGGAGGATATGACAAAGCCGTGCGAGATACCAGCTTCTCCACTCTCTCTGCTGGTTCACTCTCGTCCTTCCCAACTATATGACAAATCTGTCGAGCTGGTAATAATGAACTCGATGTGGATGGACAATCGTAGTGGATTCCGTCTGGAATACTCAGGCTCATTACCGGATACAAGCGGCATAGTGGAAACCGGTCGAGTGGTCCCCCTGCGGCTAGGCAAGAGTCGAAAAAACGTAAGGCCAAGCCCGCAAGTCAGTGCACCCTAGCCGTCGATTGCCGCTCTGGAGCGTAATCCATGTTAACGATTCCGGGTGTATTTGCCCCTGCACAGGTTCGCGTGAGACTTCGACCATGCGACGGATCGTGGGGTTGGAGCTACCCGGTACCGTTTAATCCTATCGGCGAGCTGCCTATGCTCTTTCGGCAGATGGAGTTTCCGGACGTCTACATTGCAAGGCTTCAGATCTCCAAGACAACCTGGGGTGCGCGAGTATTGATTGTCAAGCCCGAGGACCTGGAGCATCCTCCGTTTGTTGTGCATAACGCATGCGAATCAAAATATATTGTATCTTTTAGACAGGTATGGGTTCTACGCTCAGGGCAAGGCGCCTGCGCGCCCAAAACCAGTACTCGATTAACTGATTCGCTGAATCGAGACGTTTATTTGTTGCACGATGACAATAGAGAGGAACGCATGTGAGTACTGACTGTAGACTCCGCTCTGGGGAGTTCATCCGATACGCCTGGGATATCCCCGACAACAAGGAGTATAGGACGCTGTTGCTGAACGTTGCTGACTTTTCGGACACCGACGGGGCATCAATCGAACTGAACATACAGAAACCCCAGACGCGTGTTCTCACTTCCAGGAACGATCAACAGTTTATCGTATCGGTATTTTCCAAAGACGCTACCATGCTGGTACAAGTCTCCCAAGCGCAAGGTAAACCGTTCCATCAGACTGCTTCTTTCGTAGCTACCTTCATCTAATGCGGTAGGCTGTCTCTTTCAGCTTCTGAGACCGAGTATCGGAGGGATCTTCATCTGAACTCTCGTGAAAGCAGTGCGATTCCCGTTGTGGATTGGGACGAAACGTTTTCCAGGCGCTCGTCGATCGGAGCTGACCCCGGAGATAACCTCGGACCTATTTCTGTACCACGCATTACTCGCCCGGAGACTTTGGATGACGCACCGATCAGCAAGCTCGAAAATACGCTATGCGATCTACTCAAGAGGACCGACATTGACTCACCGAGCAACAGTCCCATTTTACCTGCGTCCATGCCTACTGTTGTGAGCGATGGACTGGGAGGCCATGAACTTGCTCGCACTAGCTCGTCTGAGGAGTCGCCAAATCTCTCAGTCAGAGTATCCATATTCTCTGTTGGCATTTCGATTATCAGCGGAGAGCCCCAGGAACTGTTGTACATTACGCTTGTGAAAGCGCAGGCGCACTACGCGCTGCTTCAGAGGAGGGAAATAATGGCTCTCAGTGTCGCAAACGCGCAGATCGATACTCAGCTAAGCAGCAAAAAGTGGCCGGTTCTTCTGCATTTCCCACCAAACGTTGCCCAGTCGTCGACTCCGGTTGTACAGCTCTCCAGTATCAGGTAGAATCTTACCCCTCGTAAGTGACCACGTTGATTCTATTGACTTATCTGACCGATTGTCTCTCGTTGACGTGTGTGAAATAGGAATTTTGCTTCACAGACAGACATATTGAGGTTCCGCGGACTGTTTCTGTCAATTCAGAAGTTTAAGCTCTTTGCTGATGAACACATCGCGTTAAAACTGGTCAGGGTGTTAGAGGAGTACAGCTCCCAAATCTCAGATGTTCGCTCAAGAGCGAGTTTAGAGTGGGAGCTCATCCACTCTGCGAACGTGACGAGGGTTCAGATTGACAAGTTACTGATAAATCCGCTGGACGTGACGCTTTCTTTCTCGACGTCCAGAGCCGTTCCAGTGAGTTAACGTTGAAAAACTTGAGAGCTCGCTCTTCCAGTGCTGAGCTCGCCTCGTTCTGCTCGCATCACGATGGTGTCTTCAGGTCAAAACATCTCTTCGATACAGGCTCTTGCTGCGGCCGATTGTCTCTGTCTTCGGAAACGTTGAGAACAACAAGCTCAAGTTTGAATCCATTGACCTGGAGGGAGTTTTTGACACAACATCACATCTCAATACGTTGCTAGTGAAATACTATGCGAACTCCTTCGCAAAGCAAAGACTGCGATTCGCTTCGTCCTCTAAGCTCCTTGGTGATCCGGCTGGTCTCTTCGAAACCGTCTCAGCGGAGACTAACCACGTGTTCTTCTCGCCTGCGGAAGGGTCTAAGAGTGAAGACTTTTTAGTGAAGGTTGGTGAAGTCTCTGGCGGATTCGCTGCCGGATTTCTGGGCTCGGTGAAGGGCTTCACTTCTGCGGTATCGGAGGGAGTGAGCGAGCTCACTGACGACGAGTTTTATCGACAGAGAGAGTTAATTCTAAGAGGAAACAATGAAATCGTACTTCCCAGCACCGGCTTCTACAGGGGAGCCATGAACCTAGGACACGGTATTCAGAGCGGACTAACAGATCTTGTGGCGGAACCGTGGCAAGGTGCTATGGAAGGTGGCGTGGGAGGGTACGATTCATTTTGTTTATCTTCGGTCGTCTCCTGGACGGCGTGTAAATGGGCATGCATTGGTTCTCACTATCGTGAAATTTTGGTTTCTCACTGTGGCCAGGTTTGCCGAGGGACTAAGCCGCGGGGTCACCAGTGCGATCACGAAACCTCTAGTAGGCGGAATGGACATGATTGCACTACCAGTGGCGGGCTATATGAATCTCATCACAGTCCCAGGTCACATAGGCCCCGATCCCAAAGTAATTGCTCCCGTCCGGCCTAGGCGCCTGTTCGCTAGCAATGGAAACTTGCAGCCGTACAATTGGAGAAAATCCATAGGGCAGGCATTGTTCGAATACGTTAGCTCAGACGCTACGCTGAAGTCCAATGGGTACCTGGTTGGATGGACGGAACTTTCCGATGACGTAGCTCGCGCAGATACTAACTACCTTGCGAATCTGTGGGGCGTGTTCTCGGGGTAAGCTATGCCCTTTGTCCCATCCATTTCCGCAGAGGCGTGCTGGGCGTGCGTTCTCACCATAAGTGCTGTTCCGCTTTCCCGTGACCAAGCTTTCTCTACAAAGGGACAAATCCACTGCAGTCGACTGGAATGAAAGGACTGTGGTACAAAAAGCGACTGGCAATTGTATTGAGCGATGCGTTACTCTTCTTGACGTTCACTGGAGATCGACTGTGGACATCGCCCCTCACGGATATTGAAAGCGTTCAGACCTCAGACTACGACCAGAGGAAAGTGTTGATTCGTGTTCCATCCAACCCCAGCCTGTCCGCGGAGGTCAACTGTGTCTCCAATGAAGCGAGGGAAAATCTGCTACTCTATTTATCAATGGCAGACCGACGGTTTGCGGCTGGAGGAATTAACCCATCACCAGGTGCACTAGGTAGGACGGCGCAGCACACTGACGTTCTTGAAACATTTCGAATACGACGTGTTATCTAACTCCATTTTATGATTTTGCAGAAGCTGACGAGGATTCGGTGGGCTCTTGGGAGGACATGGCTGTTTCTCCAACGTATCCTGACTTATCAATGCAGATTGTCATTGTCAATGAAACCTCGAAAACCTTCAGCCTTGCAAAGGACATGCTGAGCGAGGGAGAATGGACTGTGGAACCGCCAACTACTGTTAAGTCATGGGATGCGTGTACGTTCGAGGCCAGAAATGTTTCCAAGGATATACGCGGAATGCTTGAATTTGGGAGTGATGGGTAAGCACGACCGCATGAACTTTTTCGGATGGCTTTTCTTTCCTAGTTAATTGAGGTAATCCAATTTCTCGCTCGTCATTGCGCGGAGTAGCGACAAGGGATCCCTAGTTCTGAGATTTTCGAATAAGTTCCCGCATCCTTGCGAATCTTCACTGGAGGCACCCAGTGACATTGTTCACTCATTCGATCAGGTGGATAGTGAACAGTCACTTATGACGATTATGCTAACAGAACGAAGTTGCGAAGACCGTAGTGCGGAGGTTGTTGAACAGCTCCAGTCGATGGGATTTGATCAAGACGTAGCCCAAGACGCCCTCGCGAGGGCTAACGGAGACATTGGTGCTGCCGTGGAGATCCTCACTGCGTTGAACGTGGCTGAGACCTAGGACGAATCAAGATCCGCTTCATTCGTTCGAGGCTTCCAGGACAGCAGGAGCGAACTGGAAAATTTCTCATTAAGCTCCGAATTGCTTGTCTGACAATATACAGAAAAGACAAAGCGGGTAGGGTGGAAGAGCTTCTTGGCTAAGAAAACGACCTCGGCAGCAGCAACATCCAGTCAAGAAAATAGGTCTGTTTCCCCTGCGAGGGGCTGATCTGTTCGATGAAAGTGCATCCTCTTTTCGTTTTGAGGAAGCGCATTTGTGCTCTTTTAGTCTTGAAGCGTGCTGGGTCGGATAAGTCCAGCAAGCGCAGTTCATACCCTGATCTCTCGTACGCTACGACTAATTAGAAGTCTGTACAAGCTCAACTCTGAATTTATAAATAAACAAACGACTGCGATAGTGCTCAACCATGCCGCCTGCATGACCTGCTAAGGCTTGAAGGGCCGCTGGGAAACTCTCGAAGCTCTCCCAGAGGCACCAGAGACTGCCTCGCACAGGATTGACTCTAGCGTAGGACTCCGTAGATTGGCTACCGAAGCAGCTGCAAGCCCGACGTAGAACCGTACTCTACGGATTTGCAGTCGGGCAACGAGGACGAGTGAACAGTACCACCCCAGTACGAGTGGACCTGTGCTGCGAACAGTTCTTGGCTTTAAAGCAATCACACATGGTACATGAAAAAAGCTCCTGATGCACAGGAGAATCGTGATCTGCTCGTCAGACACGCAAATTCCCATAAACGACTTCGAGCTTCCCACGGAATGATTTCATATGCTCACTAGGTCGATGCATAGGATTCGGCGCACTATTGTTTGGAGGGGCGAGATCAGTAGGAGGAGTTGAAGGGTGCTAAGGCGAGAACTGTATCTACTAGGCGAGTCATGCGCTTCGATTCAATGATATCAGAATGGAGGGTCTGATCTATCACGAGCAACAGACCGGGCGTTTATGTGGAGTGCACGTGATAAATTGTCTTCTTCAAGGAGAGTTTTTCACTGAGATCGAGCTAGGAAACCTTGCTCAGGCGCTTGACTCAGAGGAGCGTGCGTTAATAAGCAACGTTGATGGAGCTCAAGCGACACCAACGGAATCAGCAAATGTGTCTACGGACGGAAACTTTAGCATACAAGTACTCTCGCGAGCCTTAAGTAAGTGGTCATTGGACTTGGAACCCGTAGCGAAAGCTTCCTTGGGAGATGGATCTCTTGTTGCAGAAGCGTATCTATGTCATAGACAGGACCACTGGTTTGCCATAAGGATGATCAATTCGAAATGGTTCGATTTGAATAGCTCGAGCGAAGCTCCGCAGCTCATATCGGAGTTCTATCTAAGTGCATACCTCGCTTCGCTCATTGATGAAGGTAAGCAAATTCCCAGCGCCCCATAGTTCTTCGGAAGCGTTCTGGGTAACGTTCGATAGAACGGTCGATTTAGAGTTCGATGTAACATTCGATGTTTTAACATTCGATGTATATTCGATGTAACATTCGATGTAACATTCGTTGTAACATTGCGTGTAGCACGATGTAACATTCGGTTGATGTAAATTTCGATGTAACATTCGATGTACATGTAACATTCGATGTAACATTCGATGTAACATTCGATGTAACATTGCGTGTAGCACGATGTAACATTCGATAACATTCGATGTACCCCAGTCGATGTAGCATTCGATGTAAAATTCGTTCTAACATACTTTGTGGCATTGCTAGCACTGGTTGCAACGTTCGTTTGTATAATTGTCTAAGCGTTACGTTTAAAAAAGCTTCTTTTTGAATCTTCTTGAAATAGGATGTATCATGTTCTCCGTTTCCGGAACTTTCCCAAGCAACGATCCGCTCCGGGGATCGGCCACCTCGTATGGAAAGTGGTGGACGCTTGAGGCGATCGAAGACGTGAAAAAAAAGGAGGGTCAAATTCGTTCAAAAGATTCCAAGAGGGATGAGGACGAGCAGATCAGAGAGGCGATTTTAAGAAGTATGAACGATGGAAACGGGACGAATTTAATGTGTTCAGAAGAGGACCCAGAACTCGCAGCGGCCATTTCAGAGAGCTTGAAAGAGCCACGAGGATGAGACGTAGGTTCTGATTGTCCATTCAACCATCGAACACAGCGCGGTGCCTTTGGAAGTAGTCGCCTTAGAAGGAGACACTGTCCATGTCTGTGCCACACGTAATTTTCATGCGTTTCTTCCTTTTCGGCAATTTCCGACTTTTCTGGATTGCTGGAACTGGTGAAAGAAGCAGATCCGTGAGGCTCACCATCCTGCGGGTTGAATCTGTTGGTTTTGCTGCTTCAATCGAAAAACTCGTTCTTACAAAGATCCAGGTCTGACTATTCGTTTGTTCTGGATATTTTTGCTTTTGGTAATGGTCTGGCGAAAAGCTCTTATGCCGGGAGCATAGGGGCCTATAGCTCACTGCAGAAGAACAATCCTTTTAACTGTCCTGGAGGGCGAGGAAGTTTGCCAAAAACGCTAGAGCTCTGACAACCTAGACCTTGACACAGTTCGCGTTCTTGCTGCGAGAAACTACAAATGTTTGCATCTACTCCCGAATTGCAAGCAGAGTTGGTCTTCGAGTAAACTTGAATTCATCCGAAATGACGAAGAGTACTTCATGGTCTATGAGAGCGCGTATTGAAGCGCGTCGCACAGGATGCATTTTTGCTCCAGTTCCAAGGACAAGTAGCGACACGAGAAAAGTTACCCATGCCAAACATAATTCATGACGCATCAAGGAACATTCCGGTATGGTCTTGACAGACAAGTGGAAATATTCTGCCCAATCTGCGCGAGCTTCGAACGACAGCTGGTATCTGCATCAATGAGACTGTACGTCCTGACCGAACAAGTCAGCCGCCAGGAGTGTAGCCCAAAACAAGGCAAATAATAGATAAGTCTAGGTCTAATAATAGTACTCTACAAACCCAAGACATGAACAGGCAGCCTATAAATACGGAAGTTACGACCTTCCGTCTTAGGATTAGAGCTAGAGGAGGAGTATCCAAGATAGAAAAAAGATAAAACAGAAGGGAATTTAAGGTTGTTTTGGATCACCTACACGTGTTAACGGAGAACGTGTCAAGTGGTCTCATCGCATGAGTTGCGATTGAGGAACGTGAATGAGCCCAAAACCTGAAAACCAGAAAACCAGAACATCAGAAAAAAAAACCGACAAACAGAAGATGGCATCGCTAACCCCACAACATACAATAGTTAAACGAAGAGCAGCAGTAGGAAACGCCGACACTGTTGCTGATAAAGGCGTTCGGGTTCGCTTCGGTGGAAACTTCACGGTTACAGGGCTCTTGAATGGGAAGAAGCAACCCCTCCTGGTCGATACCGGAAGTAGCCATTCTGTTCTGCGAGGCATCCCAGACGCCACTCCAATAATCCCGACTCAACACGGGAGATTGGACACCGCTGCCTCAGGAGCATCAATTGAGATTTTGGGTGAAGCGAACGTAACCTTACAGCTAGGTGATCACTACTTCGATTGGCAACCCTATATTGTGGAAGAAGCCGCTAGCCCGGGGTACTTAGGGAGAGATTTCCTGCAAAAATACAAAGCGCAGCTGAATCTACACAACCAGACCCTGACCCTAAACCCAGAAGAACGATCTCCTACATTCGAAAAACCTGAAGAACCTGTAGAACCTGAAAACCCTGAAGAACCTGAAAACCCTGAAGAACCTGAAAACCCTGAAGAACCTGAAAACCCTGAAGAACCAGAAAACGAACCAGAAATTCAACCAGATGAAAACCCTGAAAATCCTGAAAATCCTGAAAATCCTGAAAGATCCAAACGCGCCACTAAGGCGAACGAGTTGGATACCTGGAGTACATCAAGGTATGAATCGGTCTTCGCGGATAATATTGAGACACTACCCCCTTGGAGAAAAGTGAATTTCACTATAGACCTGAAACCTGGAACGGAGCCAACTTCTCAACGACCTTACAGAATGAATCTTACGGACCAGAAGGAGCTCAAACGACAACTCCAGGAGCTTTTGAACAACAAACTGATTCGGCCCAGTTCGTCGCCTTTTGCAGCCCCGTGCCTGTTCGTTGACAAGAAGGACGGTGGAAGAAGGCTATGCATTGACTACAGAAGGTTAAACTCCCAGACGATAGCCAACCAGACGAGCCCGCCGCGCATAGATGACTGCCTGGACGCCCTGGGATCAGCCACATACCTCAGTGTGATTGATCTCCGGAGTGGGTACTGGCAATTGCGGGTGAAGGACGAGGACATACCTAAAACGGCCTTCACCACACCATTCGGCTTGTATGAATGGCTGGTGATGCCGTTTGGATTGACCAACGCACCGGCTGTATTTACCCGATTGCTCAACAACATATTCTTCGAAGAATTGAGTGAATTCGTCACGATTTTCTGTGACGACATCATAATCTACTCTACGAACGCGGAAGACCATAGGAGACACCTGGATACTGTCTTTTCAAAATTGAGAAACAACAAATTATATACAAAGCGGTCAAAACGCGTTTTTGGTGTCCCCGAGACAAAATATTTGGGTCACCTCGTTGGAAGTGGGCAACGGAGACCGGACCCGGGCAAAGTAGCTGCTCTCAAGAATTGGCGAACCCCGGAGAATGTCCATGACGTAAGATCTTTTTTGGGATTTACTGGCTACCTACGCAACTATGTACCGGAATTCAGCCTTGTAGCAGCACCTTTGACCAATCAAACGAAGGAAAATGTGAACTTCCTATGGGGTCCTGAGCAGCAAGAAGCCTTTGACACCCTGCGGGAAAAAATGATGGCGCAGCCAGTCCTCCGAAACCCTGACTTCCAAAAAATGTTCATCGTACATACGGACGCGAGCAATCGAGGGCTGTCCTACCACAAAAATTTAAAGACGGCGAACATCCAATCGCCTACTTTTCGAAGAAATTTTCGGACGCCGAAAAGCGATATTCAACGTATGAGCAGGAGCTTTATGCATTGACAACTGCTATTCTCCACTGGCGTACGTACCTGGAGGGGACCAGATTCGTTGTTCGCACGGATCACAACCCATTGAGATTCTTACATTCACAGAAGGAACTTACGAAGCGGCAAGCCCGATATTTATATCGGTTAATGCCCTTTCAGTTCAATATCAACTATAAACAGGGCAAGGAGAATATTGCGGATGCGCTAAGTCGTCACGCCATACAACAACTAACAGTCGTTTCAGTTGTACCAAATCCAGAGTGGCGGCAAGCGTACCTGCAGGATCCGGCGTTCAGTGACATCTTCGAGCATCCGGAGCGATACCGGCAGCAAGGATTTGTTTGGCGAAATGACTCCTTGTATTTGCATAACCGAATCTGTGTTCCGGAAATCATGGTCACCGCTCTCCTCCAAAGTCACCATAAATGTCCCCCGATGGGTTTACCATAAATGTCCCCCAATGGGTTCACCATAAATGTCCCCCAATGGGTTCATTATGGTGACTTTGGAGGAGAGCGGTGACCATGATTTCCGGAACACATATTCGGTTATGCAAATACAAGGAGTCATTTCTCTCCTCCAAAGTCACCATAAATGTCCCCCGATGGGTTTACCATAAATGTCCCCCAATGGGTTCACCATAAATGTCCCCCAATGGGTTCATTATGGTGACTTTGGAGGAGAGCGGTGACCATGATTTCCGGAACACATATTCGGTTATGCAAATACAAGGAGTCATTTCGCCAAACAAATCCTTGCTGCCGGTATCGCTCCGGATGCTCGAAGATGTCACTGAACGCCGGATCCTGCAGGTACGCTTGCCGCCACTCTGGATTTGGTACAACTGAAACGACTGTTAGTTGTTGTATGGCGTGACGACTTAGCGCATCCGCAATATTCTCCTTGCCCTGTTTATAGTTGATATTGAACTGAAAGGGCATTAACCGATATAAATATCGAGCTTGCCGCTTCGTAAGTTCCTTCTGTGAATGTAAGAATCTCAATGGGTTGTGATCCGTGCGAACAACGAATCTGGTCCCCTCCAGGTACGTACGCCAGTGGAGAATAGCAGTTGTCAATGCATAAAGCTCCTGCTCATACGTTGAATATCGCTTTTCGGCGTCCGAAAATTTCTTGCAGGATATCGAGAAATTCTTAAGAACCTGCGAAGTTTGCCAGAGGCAAAAAGCACTCCGACACTCAGCGGGAAAGTTGAACCCACTGCCTATTCCAGACGGGAAATTTCAATCCGTATCGATGGATTTTATTACTAACCTACCTGTGACACCGGACGGCCTCGACGCAATCTTCGTCATAGTGGACAGGTTCACAAAATATGCGCAATTCATCCCGACCACAACTAAGGTTACTGCGCGCGAAGCCTCCGAACTATTCCTACGCCATTGGATCCGTTTCGCAGGGGTGCCAAAAGACATCATCTCGGATCGCAACTCACGTTTCACTGGCATCTTCTGGAACCATCTAATGACGCTCCTGCAGGTAAAACAAAAGCTGAGTACTGCCTACCATCCACAATCAGACGGACAAACAGAAAGAACGAACCAGACCTTGGAAACGTACCTGCGATGTAATTCAACAACCACAACTTGGGCGGACGACCTTCCTACGGCAGAGCTGGCCTACAACTGCCAAGTTTGAGAGTCTACGAAGTTCTCCCCCTTCGAGTTGCTTTACGGAAAGAACCCGATTTTACCTCCCGATCTTACAGTCCCGGATGCTAACGGCCCTTCATTGTCGTTACCTGAAGCCGCAACCATTATGTTACAACGACAACAAGACCAACAAGGTCTAGCCCGCGCCAACCTACGATATGCCCAAGAACGCCAACGCTTCTACTATGATCGAGGCAAAAGAGACCTCCACTTTGAACCAGGCGAATATGTGCTCTTGTCAACACGGAATCTTCAACTCCCTGATTCAAAAGTTTTTCGGCCAAGATATGTTGGACCGTTTCGAATTTTACGCCAAATTGGTAACGTTGCGTATAAGCTGGAGCTCACGGGAGATTCTCAGATGCATGATGTTTTTCATGTATCACTATTACGAAAGTTCAATGGACCTGAACCTGAAGGCTCGCGCGTAGTTCCTGTACTACAACCAGCAGTACCACAACGAGAGTTGAAGTCAGTTTTGGGACATCGACGAGACGAAAAGAACCTAAAAGATTACTTCGTCTACTTTGAAGGCGAGACAACGGATTATTTGAGATGGCTACCCTACCATCTACTACCGCAGAACCGGAATACCAAGAAACAAATCCGGTATTATACGAATCTCCACAAGGCAGCTTCTTCTGCCACCGGATAGTTCTTTCCTTCAGTAGTGTTAGTGTGGTTGAGTTGCTACGTCCTGACCGAACAAGTCAGGAGTGTAGCCCAAAACAAGGCTAATAATAGATAAGTCTAGGTCTAATAATAGTACTCTAGCAAACCCAAGACATGAACCGGAAGCCTATAAATACGGAAGTTACGACCTTCCGTCTTAGGATTAGAGCTAGGGGAGGAGTATCCAAGATAAAAAAAAAGATAAAACAGAAGGGAATTTAAGGTTATTTTGGATCACCTACACGCGTTAACGGAGAACGTGTCAGAGACCTACTCAACTTACAACTATGAACCGATCTTGCTCGTTGATGCTGGAAATCATCACGGGCTTGACTTTATCAACTTATCAACTTTATCAACATTCATGACGTCTCGAACAACTTCAGAAGTTCATCCAAACGTTAGCTCCTTAACTGTATCCAAAAATCGTAAACCGCGGCAAGACGAGGGTGGAAATACATTTCAAACGTTTCCGAGGTCAGCTACTCCACTTCGAAGGCCCCCTCGGAATCCATCTGACGATTGCATCGGGCACAGTCTTATACAATAAGCTTCCCAGCGGCTCGCGCAGGCCGAGCTTGTACAGCGCCTTTGGAAAGAGGAGAAGCAGCTTTGCGAGCGATGGATTCACGGTTTGCGTGTACGTAGAAGTGATGACACCGTTGACAACGATATCACCGGACATCGTGTGCGGATTGTAAACTCCCTTCAGCTGCACCCTATGGACAGCTGTTACTGTGGTTAGATCGCCATTTGCCAGTGAAATCTCGTCGCCAACCTTCACGTCCTTCGCAGCAACAAGCTTATCGCCGACAACAAGATAGTGATTTGGACTAAGCTCAATGAAGTTCGTGCTCGTTTGAAGCCGCACAAACTTCCCGAATTCAGTGCTATCTCGGTGGGAGAATCCGAAGACGTCGCTGTACTCGCCGTGGCCCCCGAGGACTGTGTCCCCAGCCTCAAGTCCATCCATCGCTTTCGTCGTTCCGTCCTCAAGCGTAACCACTGCATTCCCAGGGAAGCACGCAACCTCCTCCGGGTCCGGGTCGCACTGCTCCATCAGCGTCTCGCTTACAGACGGAAAATCGTTGATGAGTTGTTGATTGCCGCAGTTTTCAATTATAGGCGAAAGACAGCCCAAGGTGGTTTCCACACCCGCACAGCAGTCATCACCCTGGTCGTTCATGACACATGACAAGTCGTTCTCTTCCATGCAAGCAAAGAACGCCTCTCTGTCACATTCATCAGATTCAGCGTACGTTAAGCTGCCCCCGAAGGTCGCCGCGGTCTCCTCGAGGAATTCAATATGACTGGCAGCTGACAGGGAGTTGTATCCTGACTCGGTTGATGAGTTGCATTCTCCGGTTTCTGAAAGTCAAAATTGATAATATCCCTGTTCTTAGCCACTCCTCTAGTACGATTCTGTTCTCAAAACTCTTCACAAATACGAACTGAAATGGAATCACTTACCTGATACGATCCTGACAAAACTCAAAACTCCAACGGAGTACGTCTCATCCAAATTGTCCCCGAGTACCAGTAGAGGACTACCAGAGTCTCCGGAGCAGGTAACACCAGCCGTTCCGTCATGATCGCCGTCGGCACACACCAACCTGGAATCCGCGCTGGGCCCCTCCAGGAGATCGCATCCAGTTGCGGTAACAAGGATAGTGTCCAGCTCGCGCAGCACGATTGGATCCCGGTTATTGTTCGTGCTACCCCAACCAACAGAGGCGGAACTTGTCCAGGTAATTACGGGCAACGTGCTAAGCATCAGCACCTTTCCGCCATCATCTAAAAGTGAGCTTGGCATCTTGATCATGCTTAAGTCGAAGCCGAGGACAAGCGTGAGGTTACCATCAACGTACTGCGGGTGGTTTTCATAGGCTTGGATTGGGCGGCAAGTGGACGAGTCAAATTCAAGACCAAAACATACGTAAAGATCATTCGGGTCCACATCATGAGTGCAGTGCGCGGCAGTCAGCACCAGGGTCTCATCGACGATAGCACCTGTGCAGAAGAAGAAAATGCCGAAATTCCCGGCGATCCCTATCTGTACCAACCACGGGTATTCCGCCATGCTTGTCACTTCATTTCCGTTCACAATCTTCTGCGACGGAGTGAAAAAGTTTTTAATTGACATCTTAGCCGATACATCCTGAACCTGAACCCCGTCAACCAAGCCACCCAACACTCCAATCAAGGCAAGCAAAATCCCTATCAGGATCCGCTCACGTTCCACCACCATTATCAACACCCCACCCACCCCCCAACCCCCAAACCCCTCAAAAACAAAAACCACAGGAAAACTTACAACTCCCTCACCCCCTCACTCCCTCACTCCTTCACTCTCTCCGTCACCTTCAAACACCTCCCCCTCCGGAATTCCCATCCACCAGACCATTACTAGCACTCCTTAAGTATCCATTCTGAAGATCCACCGCAGAACATGAAACCAACAACTTTTTCACAAACCCGAACATCCAGTACATAAAACAATCAAAAAACAAGATCTCGAATTCCACTGACAAATATTAGCATACCCCCTTTTCGCGAATGCAAAAGTTCAACCTGACTTCATTTTCGAACAAATCATTTCTGAAAAATGAAGTGGGTCCACGTCTTACGACGTAGATTTTAAAAGGGGGAGAGGGGGGGGAAGAGGTGAAGGAAAAGCCTGAACTTATTTATCTGAATGAGAATGGAATGCGTATTCTCATTCATAAATATCCGGTTTTGTTGAATTTATAAATAAAAAAGGATATTTTATTTGTGAATAGGAATGGAAAATAGGGAAACGGGGTTATCATTCATTATTTTGGTTGTCGGGTTCGGGTTTCTTCGAGGCGGAGGCGAAAGCGGAGGGTGAGAGGGAAAGTTGTTGGAGGTGGGAGATCTTGTGTGATTCTAGAGGCTCGCCAGTATTTCTTCACTTCAATAAACTAAAAAACCAAGCGGAAAAAACTTCGAGTGTGTGTGTGTACAGCCCCGACATTTGGATCTGTCCTCTTACTTTCGACCAGTAGACTTTAGATCGTTTTCCTAAACGTGAATGTGGTTGCCTTACCAGTGAAAAGCAAAAGAATCACGCCTTGGACTTCCAGTCGCGTTTCCATATGATGTTTTTCTTGCTGGTGAAGAGCGGTTTTTGCGGATGTGTCGTATGCTCAACAAATTCTGCTGAGAATTGTTGAACCGGACCTTTTGATCTGCAACAAGAGGGACTGCAACTTTTTTGGAGAAAGCATGGGAGAGGAATGTCAAAGTTTGGTCCATGCATGTTGTGCGACTGAGAAATTTATCTCTCGCTAGCTGCGCGATTACTACAGTCAAGATTTCCGCAGTTATCGCCTCTCGCCGTGAAAGTTCAGAACCACGTGGTCTTCGCTCGCATTTCTCCCTGAGCCTAAGAGGCCTGCGGCGACCCTTCCGATGTGGCAAGCAGAGGCTTGAGCGGTCCCGGATGGGTCTTACAGGAGCTCGTCATCCTAGGACTGAATGATATAGCTGCGCTGTGAAGGAGATGAGATAGAATGTTCCGAGTTAGTCTGGGGTAGGCGCCTTGGCTTAGACTTGAGCTGTCCCGGGTGGGCCTTACAGGAGCCGGTCATCCTAGGAGCGAATGACACAGCTGTGCTTTGGAGGAGATGAGGTAGATTGTTCCATGCATCCCACTCGTGGCACTGCTGCCCGAAACCGACATGGTTCTAGGTTCCGCGAATCATGATTGCAAGCATAAAATTGAAAGACATGAACAATATTCCAATTTACTTGTAATTTAATATATTATCATACACGCGTCGGTTACGAAACTTGCAAATTTTGATTTGTAACGGATATCGATGCGTTTGGCGGGAAAAGGTAACCCTGAAGTTTTTTTTTCCCCCTTTTGCTATCTTGAGTCCCGAGTGAACCTCAATGCGGGTTTGCACCTTACTTCAGCCCCACTCGCAGTCATCCACTTCGGCCAGGACATCACTCATCGCTGCCTGGTTTTCGGGGAGGTCAGCAGTAGCGCGACTTTCTTGTATCCCGACCACAGGCTTTGGTTTGAATGGATACCGAGACGGCTCGACATCCAGCTTGGTTTCATTTTCTTCGGTACCTGGAATGTTCGATGGAACCATCTCCTCAGGTTCTGCTGTTGCGCGCTCCCTATCTACACTAGCAGGGACCCTGCAGGGCGCGCTTCCTTCCTGCCTCTCATACCGACTCCACCTGGATGCTGATGGTAGCTCGCGTGCTATCTGCACGTCCGAACTGGGTGCTCCCTCGTTTGAACTCGTTGAATCGACATCTTCCGATTCTTCCTCATGTTCGTCTCTGCTGAAGTCTCTGGCGCGATTGAGCTTCTGAACAACCGGCCGTATATCCTTGGCAGAGTGAGACTGTGCGATAATCTGTACGAAAAATAAAGACCTCCTTGTTCAACAAAACCTTCGTTTTCTTACAAGGTCCTGGGGATCCCATACCTTGCGCACAGACTGCTGAATCCCGCAAACTTTGCATACGAATCTTCTGTCCCTTCTAAGCGTACTCGCTTGAAAAGTTCGACAGCTGAAGCATAGTACGCAAATGTAAAGCATTTCAGCGCACCATCAAGAATATCACCCTACCCTACACCGCATATCGAGCTTATGTCATGCATCCCTCAAAATCACCTCTCAAGCTCTGCATGCGTCGCACGACAGCTCACCCGCCTGCCGTCTTGTTCAACAAAACCAAAGTTCAACAGTTCGTACAGAGTACATATGATGGTACTAATGAGCGTCATCATCACATTTTTCATCTTCCTCGACCGCAAGCTATCTCTGTGGTAAGGGTGTTGGGATTGGAAACTTAAAGGTCGGGCAGGGAACGGGATTTTGTGAACAGAACTTTACTTCACTCTTATAGATTCCTAGGGTTTCGGCGCTAGCTCATCCCACAGACAGGGATTTTCCCCAGTTGTGATGGCCGCTCAATGGATGATTCCAAGACACCCCAAATTGACTTTTCAACTCGCTGAAATGTCGGCCTGCCACAATCAAGCTTCTGCTTCGGGATCGTCTTCAGATTTCGGCAGGTTGACAATACTCCGAAGCTCCTCGCCCGCCCGCTCTGCCTCTTCTGCGAGCGCGTACTTGTCATCCTCAGTGGCCAGCAGGGCAGCCAGGGGTGAATCTCCCCTGCTCACGAAATTGAGCTGCATGTATCGATCATCAGACATCCTTACAGCCAAGTCAACAAATTCCCCTTCACGCAACACATACCCCTCCGCTCGGGTGATAACCAGCAACATGAACACCACCAAAAAACCAGTTCTCCACGCCATCTTTAGAGGACACCGCGATTTCAGAAAACACTGCCCGCACCCAGCGCAACCTCAGCATTCACAGATCCACAGACAGTCCTCCACTCTCACTCGGAGCTTCAGTTGCTGCATACTGCAGCTCCCGATCCATAAATGCGCCAACCCTTCACACCACTATGAGAAGCAGCGCCGGCCAGTGTGCCAAGAACCCCGACAAAGCGATCCGCATGTTCAAAAGAGAGTAAATTATTTCAAAATTCACATCTGTACAACGGATTCATTACTTTCTGTTGTGCAACCTCAACCCCTTTGATCCATCTAAAAACTTCAGATTTTCAGTCAGTCAGGAATCTTTGTGAAAGATTCATCGGCATTATTTGTTGGACAGCTGTCCACTGCTAGGCTAGATTAGCACGTTCCAAGTGTCAAGTGTCCACTTGGGTATTGACTCAATTTTTCCAGAATTCAAGGTTTGCTCCTTCCTAATTACTCCCTAATCAAGTAGTTTATCCCAAAACTAACTTTCCCTTTCTAACTCTGGTTCTTCTTCCTTACTTGTTTTCTTCTCTACTAGCTTCAAGCTAGGCTAACCTCAAAAGCATCGGGGGTTCCATCGTATTTATATCCTTCCGTCATCGGGATATGCGATACCGTCGAGACTAAAATAAGTGTTGTACCTCCATAGATTCTGGCACAGTCCGAGCATAATTTAGCTCAGCCGCATAGCTCTGTAAGGTTGAACTTGCTTGAAAGGCTGACATGACACATGGTGACAAAACAACTGGAGACAAATCTATACCCAGAGTACGAAAAAGAGTACAGATCAGGAATGACTGCAACACAAACTGCAGACAAATCAGAAGCATAAATAGGATTGATCATGGGAAACTAGACTATAAATACGGACTCATTCGCATCCAGACCTGGATGAGAGAGAGAAAGGCATCGAAGATAAGAAAACATATAAGAAAAAATAAGGAATCGAAAAGTGTTTAGGATCAAAGACACCCGTTAACTACGAAGCTGTCGTTTTGGTCTCATCGCATGATGGTAAACCTGAACCCGAATGTCTTCACTAATAAAAATCCAGGCCCCGCAGCCGATCTACAAGTGACATCGGATAGGCACGCCGAGCGGGAACGTCTGCAAGGGGAGTTGAAGGAGTTTGAACAGCAAGGTTTCATATCCCGAAGTCAGAGTCCATTTGCGGCACCAGTACTTTATGCTGGGATGGGGGGCGGCGCCTCTGTATCGACTACCGGCGGTTGAATAGCGTCACTACTAGGGAGAGGACAACGCCACCGCGGATGGGCGAGCTGATAGTACTCTGAGCACCGCCCGGGTGTTCACTACGTTAGACTTGAGGTTGGGTTACTGGCAGCTTCCCATTGATCCGCCATCGAGAGAGAGAGGACAGCCTTCGTTACGTGTTTTGGACAATATCAGTGGAACGTCGTGCCGTTTGGATTTAAAAAAATGCGCCATCAGCGTTCATTCACTATTTGACGGATGTGTTGTATGACCTCATCAACAAATGCGTGGTGTTATACGTTGATGATATCCTCATCTACTCGGCGACTCAGGAGGATCACGAGAGGGATGTCCAACGGGTCTTACGACGACTGGAGCAGCATCGACTGGTCGTCAAATACTCGAAATGCCAGTTCGGAGTACGTGAAGTTTGCTACCTGGGTCAAATATTGGCGGGAGGCACTCGCCGCCCCGACCCAAGGAAGGTGGGGACTATTCAGCGTTGGAAGGCCCCAACAACTATTAAAGAATTACGGGCGTTCATGGGATTCGCAAACTTTCCACGACCGTTTGTCCCTCACTTTGCGTCAATCGCTGCACCGCTCCACCCCCTAACGAAGAAAAACAAGTACTGGTTATGGCATCATGACGAACAGAAAGCGTTCGATACATTGAAAAAGGCGTCAGACACCGCCTTGCTATATATGGCTGATCCCACACTTCCGTTTATTATTCAAACGGATGCCAGCGACACAGGAGTTGGGGGTATCCTCTTCCAAAAACAAGGCGACCAGGAGGTTCCAGTGGCATACATGTCGCGATCGTTCAATGCAACGGAACTTCGCTACAGCACGTACGAGAAGGAGTTATATGCCATCGTACTGGCAGTACGACAATGGTCAATCTACCTGGATGGGCAACATTTCACCGTGCGCACGGATCACAACCCGTTGTCTACGGCGTATCACCCTGAAACGGATGGGCAAACAGAACGCGTCAACCAGACCCTCCAGACTATGCTGAGATGCTGTTGTACGAGCCACACTTGGGTACAGAGTTTACCCCTGCTTCAACTGGCGTATAATAATCATACTTCAGCGAGTACCGGGTATTCACCATATTTCTTGTTAACAGGAGGGCACCCGCGGCTCAATTTGGACACCTCAACCCCTACTACTACGATTCATAATCTGGCCGATGCTGCTACTGGTTTCTCGCAACGTCAACAACGAATCCTTGCTGACGCACGTAAATCCATGGCCCTGGCGCAGGAGTTGTACACGGAACAGGCAAATTCACGACTTCATGCCAAAATCTTCAATACCCTAGACATTGTTTATTTGTCAACGTGGAATCTATCCCTGGACGGCCCAACACGCTTTCAACCTCGATGGTTGGGTCCCTTCCCCATTACCGCTAAACATTCCGATGTGGTTTATACCCTGCAGTTACCAGATGAGATGCGGATCCATCCAACATTCCACGTCTCATTGTTGAAAAGTGTACCACCTGCTACCACGGCGCCGGTGGTACACAGTGTACCTATCCAGTCACACCTACCCTCGACACAACCTATCCTCTCGATCTTAAACATGCGGAATACCGATGAGGAGCTTCGGGAATTCCTATGCTACCGCGAACAGGAATGCTGGACCGATGCGACCTGGATCGCTGAACCGGACTACCCAACCGATCTCCAATCTCGGCGCCGACTCCGCCATTACCTCAACTATCGGAAAGTACTCGATGCTCTGCCTGACGGCTGAAGTTGAACACTTCAGTTTGTACCCAAACTCTGCGGGAGGAATGTGGGAACTCCCCGGACAGACTGTATTGCTGGTAGTTGTTTCTGTTACGTCCTAACCGAACAAGTCAGCCGTCAGGTGTTTGGCCCAAAACAAGGCTAATAATAGATCAGTCTAAATCTAGTAATAGTACTCTAGCAAACCCAAGACATGAACCGCAAGCCTATAAATACGGAAGTTATGACCTTCCGTCTTAGGATTAGAGCTAGAGGAGAGTATGCAAGATAGATAAAAGACAACAAAAAGGGAATTTAAAACTATTTTGGATCACCGACACGCGTTAATGGAGAACGTGTCAAGTGGTCTCATCGCAAGAGTTACGATTGAGGAACAAGAATGAGCCCAGAACCAGAAAACCTGAAAAACCAGAAAACCAGAAAACCAGAAAACCTGAGAACCTGAAGAACCTGGAAACCTGAAACCTGAACCCGAATGTCGTCGCTCATTAAGATCCAGGCCCCACAACCGAAAGCCTACGACGGGCGACGTGACGCCTTAATCATAAGTACGTTCTTGAATCACTTAAGAACGTACTTCAAACTGGCGCGACTACCCGACGACGATGACGACTACCGAATCACCTTGGCAGAAGGCTATCTCACGGGTGACGCCTCCTACTGGTGGTCACTACTTCCCAACCACCAGAGGCCAACGACATACGAAGGGTTCGAACAAACGCTCAAAGCCCAGTTCTACCCGGCGGACGCCAAGATCCGTGCGAAACAGCAACTCGCACAGGCGCAGCAGAGAACGACTGTCTCAGCATATTCGGCATACTTCAATAAATGCCTGATCCAGGTCGGAGAAATCTATCGAACTTTCTCCGAGAAATCTATCGAACTTCTCCGAGTCCGAGATTTCTCCGACCTGGATCAGGCATTTATTGAAGTATGCCGAATATGCTGAGACAGTCGTTCTCTGCTGCGCCTGTGCGAGTTGCTGTTTCGCACGGATCTTGGCGTCCGCCGGGTAGAACTGGGCTTTGAGCGTTTGTTCGAACCCTTCGTATGTCGTTGGCCTCTGGTGGTTGGGAAGTAGTGACCACCAGTAGGAGGCGTCACCCGTGAGATAGCCTTCTGCCAAGGTGATTCGGTAGTCGTCATCGTCGTCTTTCTTTTATCTATCTTGGATACCCTTCTCTAGCTCTAATCCTAAGACGGAAGGTCGTAACTTCCGTATTTATAGGCTTCCGGTTCATGTCCTGGGTTTGCTAGAGTACTATTATTAGATCTAGACTTATCTATTATTAGCCTTGTTTGGGCTACACTCCCTGACTTGTTCGGTCAGGACGTGACAGTTTCACAATACTTTCATAGTACTTTCATTCCCTATTTTTAGATTAAAAAAAAATTTTAGGTTGACGTTTAGCCTCCAACAATTCCTTTTAGGTTGCATCAGGTTATAGTTTACAGGAACCACAAGACTGTATAAGACCTAGCTTTGCTAGATCTTGAGACCTAGAATTGAGCAAAGACACGTTGGTTGCAGTAGTTCTAACAGAGATGTCACATAAATCACAGCTGTCCTTCGTGTAGACAGGCTGTCCCAACTGGCTGGATCGTTGGTGGGGGGAACCTATTTGCAACTGTGCTGCGTCATGTCGGATGCGGTCAAGATCACCATAGATCGGTACGCAAAGTGCATTAGTACGAACAGATTCAATCCCCCCGCAACGATTGAGGTTGCGTGACTGCCTGTTCTTGTCTTCGCATCTGATTAGTACGGACGGTCCAGGCGGTCATTTGCCGTTGCCGGTAGTTGAAGAGAATGTGGAATTGGCGAATATCAAAGAAGCCTCATAGGGAACGCACTCGAGAGAATGATCCATCATGACCGTGATTCCATTCCAACCGGTTGTTGTGGTGGTTAGGCCCACTATGGAGTCGATCGATTTCTTCTGGTTGGGGAGCGGCGCAGCTTGGGCAGGAAAATCCGATGGCACAATCCCTCTGTTGACCATAAGCTCTTTGTTCTTGTTAGAACATAATGGAATTGCGTAAGTGTTGCTCGACATCAGGTGTCAGCATAGGAGAGGTATGAATTTTTGGCCATGAGTTCTAGCTGTATAGAGGTTTTTGGCTGCCTGCGCACTAGCCTGTACAATCTATCTTGGTGAACGACTACCGATGGATTCGATAGGGCAACAATGAGCATTTTTTGCTTGCAGGTGTTTCTCATAAATTTGCCTTCACCGAGAAACTTTGACACAGTTATTGCCATAGGCTTCGCCGTGATAGGGAGGTTTGTCGCTCATTTGAGACTCTATTGGTGGTCCGCGGTTAAACCCTGAGTGGGCGGAGGGCAAGGATCCGGCATTCACCGAAGTCTATACTATGCACCGCGACGCTCACGCAGTCTAGAACGCCTGAAGTTCAGGAATAATCTACGCTTTTGAACTAGTACATGCTAGAGCCCAGTGCATGCGGCAGCGGAGCCGCGCCAGAACCGTCGGCATGGCGCGGCAAGAGGTACACGAGGACTTTCATGAACATAACAAGGAAGCGGGATACAGTCATGTTCACAGAATCAGGTTAATTGTTCTTTCATATTTACTTTCCGAGTGGCCGCATCAAATAATTACTCCGCCCCTTCCTCGTCCTGGTCATCTTCCGAAATGTTATAGTACCGCAGCTCATACTCGTTCTTACCAGTTGCTACTACTCTACACCAATCTCTCAGCGCCTGCTTCTTGAGATACTTCTTCGTAAGATATTTCAAGTATCTCTTTGAGAATGGAGAGTCCGCAACAACGATAATCTTGTTGTCTTCTCGCTCGATAATCACCGCATCACCAAGCTGCCCTACTTTACCGTTAATCTTTATCCTATCGTGCAGGAACTTTTCCTGAACACAGGGGAAGCAAGACATGACCCATGCACATCACTCAGATAAACTGGCGCTGAAGATGCCTTGATCTAACTTCGACAAACTTACCAAAGACGCAGGCTCCATGAGCTCGTCGCCGACTGGTTCGGTACAGTCGATCGAGAACTTCAACTGCACCTTCTTCCCCTTGGAACCCTTCTATAAAACATCACGAACACCGAAACAACAGATCGTCAGAACCAGGCCCAAAAATCCACAAGAAAATTTCCCCCAAGAAACCAAGTCAACTCCAGACAAGGACAAGCCAAAGCTTTCGACACGCCCCACTTACCTTCATTACGCGCGACATCCTTCAAGATTCTAAAAACCTGAGAAATAGAAACACCCTGCTTTCCTTTTTCCCTAAGAAGCCGCCCTCTCTCTTCCCACAACCCCCCGTTCCTGTCTCTACCCACTTCTACTTGCCTCGCAAAATGAAACAACTAGGCAAACAAACCATCCCGCCCATCATTTCCATCAAAATTCGTCCCCTAATCCTAACAAAATAGAAAACTTAAAACTTTTGCAGCGGTCCGTCGTCGTCGTCGGGAAAACCAAACCCAACACGGGACCCAACCTGCTAATCTAAAAAAACGAAAATAAAATTGGGAGACACGCGTCTATGTTCAATTAGTTTCTTATTACACGTGTATAGTCTCTGGTCGACAATATAGGACACGTTCTATAATATAAATGGTTAAAAAAATCAGAAGCGAGACTTCATTGGTGTATAGTATAATGTATTTCAATCAAAAAATAGCTACCCCCAGAATTTGATCTCTTTCAGCTTTGTGAACATGCAATCGGTAGCTTGCACGTGTCTTTAGTTGATTGTATCAATCAATATGAGATTTTCTTTTTTCTTCCAGAAATGCGCGGATCGCCTGGCCAGCTCGACCGGCCTGGCTCGATCCGCCTGGCAGTGATTGCGACTGTACTTAGAAGCAGACTCTGAGGCTTTCTGATCCTATTCTCATCAATCTTGGCACGTTTATATCATGTGAGGATTTTTTGTTGGCGACTATTGCGTCCACTGAGAAATTCCTTCCTTCTCCCGAGGCCTTGTCATCTTGGTAGATTAGGGTTTTGCTGGTGCTCTGGGGTTGACGGTCCGGGGATCGGGGCGTGGAGGCAAGCTTGGAGCGGTATTGTGGATGCGGACATATGTCTCAGGGTAGAATGGGATTCGTTGGATCGCTCAGCTACGGAAGGGGTACGCTACTTACGAAAAGTCAGTGCTGTGGCCGTTTTGGTCGTCGTCCAGCCATAGCCCGCCGCAATCTGGTGGTGGTTTGTCAGAGTGCTAGCGCAGTAGAGCAACCAGCTCTGGCCAATCTGAAGCTCTTCGAGTACATCGACGAGAGCGGGATTATACCGTATCCGGAGGAGGAGCTCGGGAAAGTAGGAGTTTATGCTGTATATGATCAGGACAAAACCCCCGTGTACTTGGGAAAGTCCAGGGACGTTGGGAACAGCTTGAGAATGCACCTCGCGAGGATGCCGGACCACTGCTACTTCTTTAAGGTAAGGTATCCGTTTGCACCTGCAGACTGTACAAGATGTGAATTTTCGCTCAGGCCGAAGCCCGATTTCGAGCCAAAACAGGTATACAACTTTGCAAGGCCTAGTCGAACACTGTTCGATGATATGATCAATGCTTGGACCGAAGAGCTAGGAAGCTCACCTCCGGGTAACGCAGATCCAGAGCTAAAGCGGCGATGGGAAAATGCAATCGATATCAGAGATTATGAGTTTACCGATGAGGAAGCCAAAGAGCTTGAGGCTGTGAACCCGGGAAGCGAGGCGAGGATCTACAAGAAAATCTGTCGGAGAATACAGAAGGACGTAGAGGCGAAACTTGCCGACAGAAAATTGACGGAAAGGATGTCCTTCGACCCCAAATTGAAGGACAAAGGCCTCCTGGACATCCAGAGCAAGAAAATGTCTACGCCGGAAAGTCTTTGAGTCCTTTTTGGCTCTCAAACAGGCCGGTAGTCAAAAGAATTCCATTCTGGCTCCTTCAATCTTTTCATGAGCTGCTCCTCACACGGCGCGGTGTCCCCGTTGACATCATCAACGGCATTTTTGGGTGCTCACTTTCTTGAACTGATCTCCGCGTCTGGGCCTTTATTGGATGACGCTCAACGTGGGTCCTTGATCCGAGGCAGAATGAAATGCCAGATTTGCGCTTTTTGAGTGCCTGTCGTTGCTTTCTGCTCCATAAAAAGCAAGTTTTTCTAGTGCTCACTGGCCTGTCCTGGAGTTCCTACTTTCTAATACTGGGCACTCTTCGAGTAGTTTGACACTTCACGTATAGCCCACCGCCTGTGTATGCGCTGAGCACCCAACTGAGGGCACTTCAGAAATGCCGACAGTATCAAACGAGACCATCATCAACAGTATACCATGATCCTCTTCTTCCACAGGTCCTCCTCTCCGAGATTCTACGGTAGTCCTTTGAGTGCTCCTCTAAGGAAACCAGAAACCATAGCAGACTCCTCTGTCGCCATGGCGCTCCCGTCGGTGTCACTGAGACATCCGTGAAGGGAATTCTACTGCCTTGATGGACCAATGCTTCGATGTCTTCAAGCTCCATGCGGAGATTACTGCTCAACCTAGAGGACAGTTTGGAAGGTAGAGTACTTCCCAACGCTTTGGTACGTCTCGATTCAACTGAGCCTTCGCGTTGGGAATGGAAATGCGACCTGCCACTGTCTGAGTGTTGTGATCTCGGAGGGCCGTTGGCGAAGCAGCGCATACTCCACGAAAACGAAAACTATCCGGTGAAGGCGATGTAAATGTCTGAAAGTGACGACGTTGAGCAGCGGCTTGCCGAGCTTGACCTTAGCTGCCTGGATGATCTTGGTGACGGATACCTCCGGACGGATTTCGGGCCTCACGTTGAAGCGCTGAGGATTCTTAGGAACAGTGATCGTGAATCTCAAATCAAGCAGCTCAAGGAAAGCAAGCGTCTGCTCGAGAGAGTTGTTGATCAGATTGCACCTCTTTGCGTGGAGACCTTCTCGGATGCCCTCGTCACCCTGTCCTCGGTGGGCAGAAGCGTTGAACAGATTAAGGGGCAAAACTGGAGCCCCTTAAGTGGTGAAAGGATTAGCGAGGCCGCGGACCATAGAAATGAAGATCTCGAGTCATCGTACTACGAGCTTGTCAAAGCCACAGAGAGTCTCCGAATCCTTGACCTTACTGAGGAGTTCATGTGGATGCGGAAAGATGCGCAATCGGAACTAGTTCACGGTAATCTTGCAGAAGGCGCAGCACTGTTGTCGAGAGCCGCTGAGATCTTAGCCAGGCCCCCGCTTAATGCGATTCAGGCGCTACGAGAGGAGCGGGAAGGCCTGGTGAACCAGCTCCGGGAGACTTTTGTCAACTGCGTGGGGCTTCTAGTATCTCGCCTGTCTGCAGCGGAGCGCTCCGGTGATGTCCGGGACGAGCCTACTTGGAAAGCCATACCGACGTTAGTCAATTCTTTGAAAACCCTCGAACAGGAGCGGGATATCGATACAGAAATCAAGCGCAGTCTTGTCACAGCTTTGTACGCAATGACATGGAAATATGTTCTCCTTGAAACAACCAACAAAGACAACTCTTCCATGATCAGCGCCTTGCATCAGACGACGGAGACAGCAGAGGATATCCGCGCCGGTGCTCTGCAGAGCATACTCCCTCAGGCCAGTGCGAGCACTTGTGAGAGGATCCTGGGCACAGTCTTTTGTCATATGACTAGTTTTCTGAGGCATTCCTCCGACGTGGTTTCAGTGGTGAGCTAGAAATACATGAGCAACTTCTACCTTCAAAGTTCGCTGAAAACAACTCATGTTTCGTTGCATTTCAGCTCACGCAAAGCTCTGCGAGAGAGTCAGAACTAGCTCTTACCAGCATTTGGGGCGCGGTTGAGGACATCCTTATGCAGTTGACGAAGGCGATGACTAGCCAAGATGGCTGGGAGGGCAACACGTCACTGGCGCCCGTTCTTAGGGAGCCGCCGACGCTCTCACCGAACACAGAGCGCCTTTTCGCTCTGGTTCCTATTGTGAGATCAGGTTTCCTTGAATTTTTCGACAGCGTGGACCGGGTCATGGCCTCCAGGAATGTTCTAAGGACCTTTCTAGATGACGTAGTAGAGACCAACCTGGTGCGAGAGATAGGACAGACCCTAGATAGGTTTCTCTTGTACTTGGACATTCCTCAAGGTCGGCTCAGCTTGATGGAACGTGAGGACGGGTCAGGTGACAGGCGTTCACAGATCGCGTTGTTCTATCAGCTTCAGGTTTTTCTTGACATGGTATGAATCCGCTGTAACCTCATCATCCATGACGTGTGCCGCTGTACCCCCGAACACCGTCGCTTCTCTCCATTTCTATGCAGTTTGAGTTCCAAAAAATGAGCAAAATGCGGCAGTTTCAGTACTAGTCGAAAGTGACCGCCAGTGATAAGTATCTGAACTCTCTCGTGTGAACTTGTCCTGTTCCTAGGCTATGAAGTCGCTGCAATCCTGTGAATATTCTGATGTGTTTTTCTTCGACGAATTTCTCGAAGCGTTCAGTGAGCGCTGGTCCAATCTTGTACAAATGGTCGAATCTTGGACCTACGCTAGTTATCTTCGCGCTGAAGTTGGCCCAGTGAGGGACACCCCACAAACAGCAGATTCGTCCGTTGAGGCTGTAATGCAGTCTGTCATCGGGTCAGAACTTTTCGGACGTCTTCGGGACCTGTGCGAAAGCGTTGACCTCGCAGCGCTGTTCTTCATGAGCGATGAGCAGAGGGATTTTGCCTCCAGATTGAGCTCTGCGTTTGCCTCTCTATCCGCTACTCTCAGTGCCGGTTGTACGTGGCTACGCCAACAGCATTCGCAGAGCACTGCTGTTCCAACGACAGAGGGGGATGCAAGTAGTGCTGAGAGTTTCCAGAGCTGGCGTAGGCTGAAGAAACATCAGGACGAACTAGCAAAGGTGGCTGCTGATACATCGGCTTTGGTACATCTCGATGCGTTGATAGCTCTCTATGTCAAATCGCCATCATCGCTGTCTGAGTAGCCTTGTGTCTATATCCTCCAAGAATCTGTCTACCAGCAAGCGTGTAAAAATGCCGAAACTTGGTCTTGTACAAACCACAGATAGAAAAGTCACTCGTACTGTGCGTCAAATCAATAGAGTCGTCCAACTAAAACTGTGAGTAGAGGAAAGCAAAGTGAGGTCGGGTATCGAAATCTAGCAGGCAGAGTACTTAGAACCGAGAAGTAGCTCCGCTAAGTACCTGAAGAGTCTGTCAACAATCAAAGTGTAATGAAGAGGTGGGAACAGCTGCAAGGCTGGTCCCTGGAGATCGGTTTCGCAGGACAGCTGTGAAGACGAAATTTCTTCTAAAAACAATTATCTTCGAGTTCGTTGAATTCTGGATTCTAACGGAAGTGTCCATCTTCAGAAACTTGGACCGGATGGCGTAGGTCTGCTGAGCCAAGCTCTTCCAGCTAAGCGTTTCTTCTAGACACGGGTTAAGAACAGCAAAGCTTCGCCAGCGAACGTCTCACCCATCACGACAGATTGGTGGCACTGGGGTGTGCGATATGCAGGCCGCGCCCCTCTGTTCGTGCTCCAGATGAAACACTCTGGAAACAATCAAAACGATCTCATACCCCCCAAAAAAGAAAAACGAAGGTGCCGCTCCTCGAAACGTAGGACAGTGTGATCGAACGCGCCGGGCCAGAGGTCGAGCTAGCCTACCTTAGTTTGTCTTTCCAATCGTATCCGTATCTCCACAAGTCTTTCGGCTCCTGAAATACTAACTGCAGAGGCCAAGCTGGGTGCAGCCACTACCCCCAAAGATTACGGACTTTTCAAGCTCTACCCTCCCAAAACCTTCCAAAAAGCCTTGTTTAGTAATAGCCCCCCCGGCATTGCAATGTTTTATCCAAAACCTGTGTTTCCGCACAAAACAAGAGTGGACAAACAAACCACGATTTTTTTTGGAGGGGGTAGGTTGTTGCCTACCACCAGATCTAGAAAACCTGAATAAAGTAATAGAAAGATCAGCTTTGAGTTGAAAAGACAACCTGAACAAAACAGTCCAAAAAACCGTTTCAACAAATTCTCTCACAAAATCTGTCCGATTGCGACTCCCCCCGATATTCTTTTGTTTTCAAAAATACCGTATATTTTTCTTCATTATTAAATCTACGTGACATGTACAAAACGTACTAATCGATTTTATCAGACAATTTATGACAATCCCGACATGATGACAGGCTGTCGGACATCCAGCACCAAAAAAAAACGAGTCAAAAAAGGTAGGACACGTGTCCCAAGCCGGAAACGTTTTTTTAAATTCGATCTTACGAAAGAGGTCAAAAGAAAAAAAAAAAAAATTCCCTACGGTGTTTTTCGAGCTTTTTAAGCCGATTTTGGTTTGCTGGATCGATGCGATGGTTTTGTTTCTTAGGGTCTCGTCCCGAGTGTGGGTTTTTGGGGGGGTTTAAAAGACGCTGGGGAGTGTATAGAGAGACAAAAAAGGTGGATTTTTACAGGAGTGCTTGTATTGTTGTGGAAAAATTGGGTTTTTACCGGTCTAGTCTGGAGCACCCGTAGAAGGAGGGAAAAAGGTGGGGGGTTTGACGTTACTGTTAGAGTTTGAAGAGAACAGAAAGTATGGGGATGGTGAGGGGGGGAGGGGAGAGGAGGGTAATGGGTAGGGTGGATGTAAGTATGATGTTTTTTTGGTGGGGGGAGGGGAAGGTGGGAGGGGGATGGGGGTAGAGGTGAAGGAGTTGGAGGAGAGATCGTTTGGATTAGACGAAGAGCTGTGTGTGTGTTTTGGGGATGGTTTTTTTGAGGGGGTTGGTTTGAGTGAGTGGGTGTGAGGTTTTTGGTTTAGTTTTTAGGGTTTGGTTTGGTCGGAGGTGGTGGGCGGGGGGGGGGAGGGGGTTGGGAGTTTTTTTGGCTCTGGTTAGGAGCTTGGAGTAGGTTGTAGAATGGAGGTTGTTGCTCCACCGCCTCCGCCTCCTCCTCCGGCGCCGTTAAGGGATACTTCTTCGGTAGGTCGTTTGATGCTTCCCTCAATGATCGGCTGGGTTTTGCTGAAGGAGACCCTTTTTTTGTGAGAGCTTGTCGGCTTCTGTTTCTGAGCTCGGTTTCTCCGTTTTGTTCTTCCTTTCCAAGGGTTCTAAGGATCTGCCTGCTGCGCCACCGGTTGCTGAAATGTCGGCCGAGGAAACACTGACTGAAGAAACACCGGCTACGGTTTCACCGGCTGCTGAGATAGAGGCTACGGAAATACCGGCTGCTGCGATAGACGCTACGGAACTCCCGGCTGCTGATATAGACGCTACGGAAATACCGGCTGCTGAGATAGACGCTACGGAAACGCCGACTGCTGAGACAGAGGATACGGAAATGCCGACTGCTGAGACAGAGGATACGGAAATGCCGGCTGCTAAGACTGAGGCTACAGGAATACTGGCTGCTGAGACAGATGCAAAGGAATCACCGACCGCAGAAACTGGAGGAGTGGAAGCGTCCCTTGAGTCGGCGAAAGCAGTTATTGTTGAAGAACCGGACCGATTGGAGGCTGTTGCCAACGCTTTAGTTGGGGAGCCCAAGCTGAATCCCTCGGATGAAATCGTTGTTGTGGGGGGAGAGAAGTCAGCGTCCGCTGATAACATAGTCGGGGCGGATGAGATCAACATGGCCTCAGTAGACGAGAAAGAAACACTTCTCGGCACTACTCTAAACGAGGAACGGGTCCCGTCGAGTGCCGCAGATAAAGTTGGCCCCAAGGAGGTTAGCCTGATTGAGGATCTCTCGAAGACGATTTCGTTCATGGCGGATCCGATGACAATATTTTTCGCGGAGATCGTCGTAATTTTGTTCATCAACGCTGCATATTCACCTATTTTGCAGACTTGGTTTTGCCGGATCGTTATTCCGCCGGTCCTCATCTCAAGTGTAGCCTTAGGATTCTTTTGGCGACGGGAATCGATCTCACCAAATCGGATACTGGAAGCGTTGAGCGAGCAAGAACAGAAAAGAGTGGCTGACTTTGAGGTAAGGAACTTTATCTGAGGAGAGGAGATACGCTGCCTGACCACCATTTGGTTCAGAAGACCTCATCTTTTCACGTTCGCGTTGTTTCGCATCTCCCAGAAACGACTGAAGGAAAGAACTAGCGCCCTCGATGCTAAAGAAAAAGCTCTCTTTCTCGAGGAGGAGAAGCTGCGTGCTGTTCGGGACCAGCTGAAGGACGGCCTGCTCCAGCAGGCAAGCACAGGACAGCCTGATGATGCACAACCTCAGCGCGGAGTAGAGCTTGGACCATCTGCGTCGGTAAGTGTCCTCGTAATGCCTTGCTGAAGCAAATTAGAGGAAGCTGAAGGTCCTTGTCTGCTTTCGGGTTGGCTCTGCTTTCGCCGATTCGCGATCAATAGCTGGAGGCTGCTGGAGAACCTGCAAGGAAAACTGTGGAGGAGTTCCTTCCCCCGCGCACTCTGGCCGGCGCCCAAATAAAACTTGACGCGAACATGATCCATATTTGTCAGCACGCGTTCGAGACCTTTGAAGAACGCGAGCGCGTGCTCCAGGCCCGGGCAAATCTCGGTCTGGATTCTAACACGGCTGAAATGAGCAGAACCGAACTTCAGAAGAAGTCGAAGGAACAGAGTGTTGGAATCCTAGCTAGGTAATCGACCTGTTTCCAATGTCTTTCTAGTGCACACGACTCATGCTGCTTCTCAGAGCAGATCGGGCCTAACCTTGCCGTTATTTGTGTTCACAACCTGACAGCTTCTTGCACAGGGTCAGACCATACTCGAGCGTGCCAGCGATGATAAAACCAAACAAAAAGCTGCTCATGAGCCGTCGTATCGATTGACCTACATTCATTGTTTCTAAAAGTATGTTCGGACCTGAAGGTGATAACCAAAATTTTTGGAGTGAAGAAAATAGTGTTCCCAAAGGAGTTGCGATGTCTTTTATTTGATGGAACCGTAGGAGCTACGAGCCGCAGTCTGCAGCTTTTCGAGGGTCGTCCCTTATCGTACCTGAACGTTCTTGCACCCTTTCCGGAGAAGGAGCTTATTACGGGGTCGAAAATTCGGCCGAAAAGGAAGCAGTAAACTTTCATATCGTCCTTTGCTTCGGATAACATTTAGCCTTTGGTTTTAAAAATATCCAAGTCTTACGGACAGAGGAGGTTAGGTGAAGCTCCGCAACTTTTTGAAGAGCTCTGTGATAAACGGTTTCTGCTCTCAAATATCTTCCGGAAGTTCACGAACTGGCACTTTTGCTCTGGAGGCCGTGACTGTGTCTCATGACCCCCTCGCGCGCTTCTACTCCTGGACATCCTCTCTTTGGATTTGAACTCTGAACTTTCGCATGTTTTGCTATATGAGCTCCTGAGGCGATATCTTCAGCTGGCACCGAACCCAGTTTACTACCGTTACTAGTGTACTAGCAGTAGGGTTGTGCCATGTGGGTTGGGTTTTTCGCTGCTTCCCCCACCTCCCCCTTAAACCCACCTGTTTTCGCGGGTTTAACCACTTCTGGGTCGTAAACAATACGAAAAACCCAAACCACTTGGCACAAACCTACTAGCAGTACTAGACTCTTCAGAACAGCGTGGGCGTCAGTCGAGACTGCTTAGGCAAAACTCAGAAACATTACCATTGAATCATCGCGTCCCATTACATCCTCATGCGAGTCTATCACTGATGGGAAAAGATCTGAGTAAAGGCTGGACGCCAAAAGTCAAATCTGCATAGTTTAACTGAGCCCCTCATCAGTTCCGCGAGAGGAACTGGTACCCATGTACTACCCTCGAAGACAGCCGGCGTCAGGGCTTGTGCTCCAAATCTCTCAACTCAGGCTCCGTGATGTGAGACCATGGTTTCTCATCGTTGACTCCATTGCTAAGTCACTCTCCACCTACTCGGGCCAATAATCATGTTTCAACAATACGGCCTTTTAACCACCAGGGAAACGACGGGCTCGAAACAGGGGACTCTGGAGCCAGCGGGGTCGCATATGTCACGAAACCTTTATCATGAAGAGCGTCTTTGAGGTAATACGAGCCGACTGCTTCAGCATCTCAAGTGCCTTGCTTGAGCCATGCAGGCCCATGCCTTTTAATAGGTTCTTGAAGCCCCTTCGCGCGTCGCGATCCCCAACCGCAAACCACACCTTGAAATACAATAATATATTCAAAATTCATGATCCGCTTCCTCCAATTACAGCCAATTTTACTATATTTTATCATTCATTCAATATTTTCAGTATCTGAATAATAGATGATATTATTCACCTAATCCAATAGACTCATATTTTTATTTTACGATAGCTGAGGAGAGTTTGATTTATTTAAATATTTAAGATCTGCATCTATTTTATTTGCTATTACAGTATTATGTTATTTGAATATTATATGAATTTATAAAAATGTTCGAAGTTTCCGTTGGCGGAGGACTTTTTGGTTTTCAATACGGGGAAGTGAATCGATTGGTGGAGATGGACTAGTGCTTTGGTAGTGGGATAGTGTGGATGGAAGAGGGGGGTGTGAACAGGTTTGTAGAATAGATTTTATTGAAGGATCAGATGGCATTTGTATCATTGAGTAAGCTGGTGCGGTCACCTGGGCTGCGGGGGCTACGGTACTGCACGAGACGCGCCGTATCGAGCTCTGCGGGTGGTGATGGATCGAATCTGAGCTTGAAGTTGCTGGTATTTCTGGGGAGTACGAGGCCGAATCGAATGTGTGCGAGGGTTAGTTCGTACGTTGTTCGAACGTTGGAACAGAGGGGGCATCAGGTTGAAGTTGTGGATCCTGTCGAGTTGGATCTGCCGCTACTACGGCAACCGGTATTTGCTTATCCGCCCGGGAAGGCCCCGAAGGTTTTATTGGAGCTTGAAGAGAAGATCAAGGCGGCTGATGGCTACGTAATCGTATCTCCCGAGTACAACCACAGCTTCAGCCCAGCGATCGGCAATACCCTCGGACACTTTGGCGGTTCTTGCTTTGCCTTCAAGTCGAGCTCGATCGTGACCTATTCGATCGGACAGTTCGCAGGCATCAGAGCAGCGATGAGCCTCCGTCCGTTCCTCAGTGAGCTAGGGTGTCTACCCGTCAGCGCGATCTTCAGCATAGCCAAAGTGGGCGAAGTGTTCAACCCGGATGGGTCTTTCAAGGATGGACAAGATGACAAGCGATGGGACGGCTACGCCGCGAAGTGTTTCGGTCAGCTGGAATGGGTAGGATCAGCGTTCAAGAAACACCGCCAGGTCGTAGACCCGTTCAGTAGCTCTCCACCGAACGTGAAAATGGAAGACAGATACATGCCCGAATCCGAATAGCGAAGGTCCTTCAAAGAGAGAGACACAAACCATACAAGAGCGGGCCAGAGGAGCAAAAGTGAGAAATGCTCGAAGCCGCTGGGAAATAACGATCCATTGTGAACCTCACAAGATCAGGATTGAAATGACTTGGGATTTTTAAAGAATAGCCTTTCTGCTGAACACCAGCCCCTCCGCGATGGAGTCCGACAGGGAAGCTCAAACTGGGGAAGAGCAGAATCGACAACGACTTAGGATTCTCAACTTGGTAATGAAGGATCATGATAACGATTGTTGTGTACTAATATGCCTGCCATAGATGCCCCTCGAAACTCAAACAGACGAACACTTGTTTTCCGTGAGCTTCCACTCACGAGGATCTCGGTGAAGAGGTAATCTCACACGCCTCGACAAACGACGGGACTATGTGAGTGACCTCGTGCACGTGTTCAGAGCAGCAGAATGCTAGACCTACTCGGTCTTCTCATTGCAGTTGGACAACTTACTTCTCTGTTTTACACGAGGTCTGCACCAATCAGCCCCTCAATCGGCTCCATCGTTGCAGCAAAGCTTCAGGGTACTTCGAAACATTTCCGCGCACCCTCATTGAAACCCTAGCCGTTCACTAGCAGGGACAAAGATGACGCGCTGTCGATTATAGAGAAGTGCTTCTCGAACCGTGGAAGCGCAGGCCATATCGGGATGCAGTGTCCGTCCAATCATATACGTCACTTTCGTAACCCACTGAAACCCTTTGCCATGCTGAACGTCTGATCGCTTTGGATCCACCTTTCTCATGCTCGGTTGGAAGTTAGCCGGTTGCGTTTTCAGCTCTGACATGAGATCGAATCGATCTCATGCGATGGAGGTTTGATTGATCGTTTTGTCCTGTTTCCAGCGCTCTGTTCCGTGTGCACATCTGGCGATTACGGATAACCCATCCCAACCCCTTGGGGGAATTTTTTTTTATTTCACGTAGAGATACTCCTGTTTTGCTTAAGCGTCCTTTTTGGGCTCTGTGGATCTGAGAGTTCTGGGATCCAGCGCCTTGATGGATGGATAGTCCATCTGTTCCAAGGTCGAAGCTTCCAAAGGCGCGTATGTGACGACGTTATAGGTCTGGTTGTAAACCTCAATGACATACTTGAGATGAGCGCCCTTCTCCTCGGCGGCTCTGTGAAGCTCTCCGAAGACCTTCGAGAGGTACATAAGCAAGCTCGGAACAAAGAACGGCCAACCTCTCAGCCGGAATTTGCCGTAGAGACAGTTACCCGAAACCAGCGGATACTTCTCGAAACCCGCGGCGGCGAGCTTTGCAGCAAAGGTCTCGCGCTCCTCCGCCGGAATATCTTCGAGGACAACTCCAACCATCGCTCGACTGCCTTCGAAGTCACCGAACTCCTTCTCCATGTCCTTAGGATCGTCGTAGTAAATCCCAAGCCTCCTGACATCCGGCGAACACTCCAGCTGGAAGACCTCACTGAACAGAGGGCCCAGTTTCTCGTATGGGCCAACCTGAATCTTCAACATAGCAGTCTTTCCAGAGAGGCCGACATCACCCTCCTGTGCTCGTACCATCTTGAAACCGCCAACGAATCCAAACGCAGCAAGTCCAGCCGCAACAACAGCAGCTCCCACACCAAGTCCTACCAGCAACGCCATGATTCAACTTTCAACAGAACAATACTAGAATCAAACCAGGTTCCTGTCTTCCTCCTCACCCTCAGGACTGTCAAAGACACATAACACTGCCTCTACCGATATAAATCACCTCAGACGAGGGAAGAAGATCTCTATACTGATAGCGCTGCGTTTCTGGTCGTCGCGCCAACTAAATCGAGTGTGTTCAAAACTAACAAATCGCTAGGTATCGGGGGGGAGAAGGGGACCGGCTGCCACCAAAAAACAAAACTAACCGTTCTATCTCCGTTTCTGTCTCTCTGGCCATCCCAGAAAACCTCTAAAACAATATTCACGTGTGCCGTAAGACCCTTCAAAACAAGATTTAGCTCCTTCCTTCGGCCTTTACAACGGGTTTTTTTTTTCCCAAATTTTTTTTCTTCAGGATTCATGCGTAGAAACAAAAGCTTGATGCTAATCACATCATCCAAGAAATTTCTTCTTCATCAAGAAGAGGGACAGTCATCCCTTCCCCCCCCCTCCATCCACGACCAAACCCCCTTTTGACTTCTAACCCCAACGCTTCGTCGGAATAAGTCGATCTTGAATTCCCAAATAAAAAGGGTAAACAGTATCTCAAGTCTTATCTCTTTATAAGTGTCACTCTATTTATTAACTCTAGAAACCAAATATTATTTGAAATATGATAATTTCGAGATGATAAGAACGACGCTTAAATATGTGGTTAAAAATTCCGTTGACATTAGATTGATTGAATCGTTTTAAGTGTCACTTGGTGAGAAATCCTATAATATGTACGGTTTGGGTTTAAAAACTGTACAATTGGTTTAGGCGGAGTTGAAATGGTTGGTGGCGCGCTTTCGGGAGGTTGCAGGAGGATAGCGACGGGATGACTGGTTTTTAATAATGGTATGCCTCATGTGAGGACAAGAATGTGGATATTGTTTAGGTATGGTCGGAAACGGGCAACCGTTTTGGTGACTGGGTTTGGCGTCGGAGTTTTTCCTGGACATGCACAGGGTTAGGAGCAATCGAAGCAATGTGCGCAAAAAATGATGAGCGGTGTTGATTTTCTCAGTGGTCGTGTCTTCACATGTTAGCGATTGTTTAGTTCATGGCTAGGGTCGTTCCTTGCAATCTTGGTGCTGGTCAGAGTATCAAAAAAAAAACAGTCGAAAAGCCCGCAATCAGCCCGCCTCGGTCAACGTTCACGTGCGGGTGTGAACAAGCGTTCTTCTCCAGGCCTGCGTATGGAAGGCGCACAATACGAAATCGCCTCACTTATCCGTCCAAAAATTACAAACTGGCGCCATCACTTTGCCTTGCGCTGAGCAATCATTGACTGGACTCGATCTGCTCTTCAGCCCCCAGCACTTGACTCGATCAAAGCAATGCTGATGAGCGAATCTATCCACCGATGAAGTTCATGTGAAATCTGCTCAAGAGCGAAGGTACAGCGGTAATGACTGGGCCGTATTGTTCCTACATAGCGTTAAGTGAAATGGTCATGAGGCTTGCTGAGTACTCGTCGACGGAGGGATGTTGGTTGTCAGCTTTCATTCTTTCTTTCCGGCGTACCATGTTGTCATACACTTCAAACAGAGGTACGGCGAGCAGTTGATAAGATTTTGGAACCGCAAACGTGCATGAATCTGGCAACTGCACTGTGAAAACAGCGTGGGATTCCTTCGGTTTGGTTACATGAGCTGGGATATATGGGTATCTCCTCTCCGAAAAGTCAGGGGAATACCATGTCGCAACTGCAGCGGCACAGCGGAGAACGGAACATAAGTTTCCCGGACAGCCTTTTCCGGCCTCCGTTGTGGTTGGGGATGCTCTTACTTTGCTCTCCGATCTCAAACTCTGGAGGCGTAGCAACATCAGCCGGCGGGCTTAACTTGCTCTGGAGTTTTCTCACGAGCCCATCTACATCGTTCTCACCTGGTCGGAGTCTTCCACCTGGTAGTATAAAGCTGAACAAAGAGGAGACATGGACGTTCCCTGCCCGTTAGTACCGCAGTCATTGATCCTCATTGTAATCAAACTGAATCTTCTGCGACTCACTTTTTAGGTCGCTTAGATGATTGCAACAACAAGATGTGCGGAAATCGATGATTCTGCAGCAGGAGCACAGCACCAACACTACGCCTCATACCCCGCTTCTTGTATTTCTCTTCCAGATCCTTTTGCCTCTCCTCCGCGCTGCTTGATTTCTTGCTGTCCTTCTGGCTCTCGCCTTTCGTACCAAAGGTATACTTGGTCACATCATAAAGGTTCAACGTCGACATCGGCGCAAACCGCGGAAAAAGCGGGGACTCCGAAACCGCCCTCGGCGTGATCGCCTGTTCTGTACCCTGACCTACTCCATCTTCTTCACCCGATCCATTCCCTTCCAACTGCTTCTCACCACCATCGACCTTCTCCACATCGTCCTTCCCGGGTTCAGCAGACGCATCCACCCCATCCTGCCCCTTCTCACCTCCATCTCCCGTATCCGCAGCGACGTCCTCGTTCTCAGGAGCACCGGATCCACCCACTTCCTCCACCTCCTTCCCAGGCACTTCCTCACCACCCATCCTCACAACTACAACGAAAACGGAAAAAGAAAAGAGAGAGAGAGGAGCCAAAGAAGAAGAATACTATCAAGATTTGACAAGATCTTGTCAGACGAGCTCGAGGACAGCCCAAAGCACTTAGACTAATATCTTCAAGACAATCCTTCCAACGAACAAGAAATCACTCTATCCCTTCAAACCATACAGGCACCCGAATGAATGACAGGTTTCTTCTTATCATCCACCATGGTATCTTATCTCGCTTAACGTAGTCCACCCTCCAGATCTACGTGCCTCTTCTCTCCCCGTTATCTTTTCTAAACTCGGAAGAGAAGCCAGGTCCGAACTCCTTCCTCAAGAGAACTCGTCGGAAGAAGAAGTGTGGATGCCATCTCCAACTCCTTGAAGAGGACATGACGCAGTGTAGAAACGCGCAACCTCTTTGAGAGAGAACACCAGCTTGCATCTTGTGCTTAGTAGCAGATTGAGGGTTGATGTTCATACGTTCTCACAAGGCTTCGCGACAAGACGAGCGCTTTGAGCTTTCAGAACTGTCCTCGATCAGATAATGAGAACAAGGCCCACCCGTCCAGCGTCGTCTTCCACTCGTAAGAGAAAGAAAAAGTGTGAAAGTTTAATGATTCAGTATCGAGGAATCACCGAAATACTCGCTGTATGTAAAGGTGACGATAGGTTGACCGCTACAGAAGTGAAGCCTTCCCAGCAGGCAGGTCAGGGATGCTGGCGAACCACCGGGTATTTAGAGAACAGAAGAATAGAATAGAAGAACGGAGTTTCTTTGGGTGTGAATTGAGATGGCGAGTCGAATCACTGGCTCTATCTCGCACCACCCAGTGGTACCTTTCCACCACGGCCGACGCAGGGTTAGCTCCGATTGCCCCCCTCTCCGCTTTTACTTTTACCCCACCAACGTAATGGCACTTAGGATATGCGGCAATCGAAGCTAAACTCTGCGTCGGCCGAGGTGGAAAGGTACCACGGGCGAGATGGAGCCCTCAAGATGAAGGAAAAGAGGAGCGGATTTACAGACACAGCGGGTTTTTATCCCCGCCATCTCTGTCATTGGAGACCTTTTGAGTAGTTCCATACCACTCTAGGTCACTTCTCTTGTTCGTCAAAGAGAGGCAGAGGATAATATTAATAAAGAGAACTCAAGTCACTGGGACAATCTCGAGCCAGTAGGAGCAAAACCAATCGGGCTTGTCTCTAGTCCTCTCTGAAAAACTATGAATGTACTATGCATACCAGCTCGACTATTGACGAGGACGTCGGAAGCGAAAACGCTTTCAGAAAAGAGGGCCAGGTTGCGTCTCGCGCTTGAGGAGTGTTTTCATACGTCCTCAACTACACCAGACTTGAGCTTCAATCTCACGTGAGCAAGAGAGAGACCAAGACGGGCTTCCCTCAAGTAGCAGCTCAACACTCTTAGCGAGGACTTTTATAAGAGATTAAGAACCCAAAGTCTGTCCTAGAGCGAGGACGAGCTTGTGTCTAAAGCTTGCACCAGGTTGAGGGTGATTTTAATAGGTACTCAAATCCTTTGTGGTCTGAACGACTGAGACCCAATCTCAAGCAATCCAGTGAGAGCAAAACCAAGTCGAGATCTTCTTAAGTCCTCAGAAGTATCGCTTCTAATAATAACAATGTGCAGCCTCGTGACCTAAGATATTTCGCGTAGCGTTAGGATCCTCGGAAGTTTTGAATCTCATGCTCTCTATCTCTCAAGAGCGAATCCTCGACTTCGAGGGAGCCTCTGTCCTGTTCGGACTCACCTGCCGGGTGCAGTCGTTCAAGAAGCTCTTCATGAATCTCGGGAAAATCGATGAGCTCCACAACTCATTGGAAGAGCACTGGACTGGTGAGGCTTGAACCGCGGCACATCTATCAGGAACGTAGGACCACTGCATCGTGGAGGAGACCGTGACGATGTCTCTATTACCCAAGTAGTCCTCCAAGAGCGTGTGATAACCGAACAATCCACAACTCAATTTGAGGATGACTAGGTCAATGTCCAGTTCTGTCTTTTGGTTCGTCAGTTCCTTCCTTTCTTGCGCTGCTGACGACCCGCCGTGTCCTGTTCTTCAGCGTGCGCGGCCTGGATGCGTTTCGAGGCATTTCTTTCCGTTTCAGCCGCATCGACGACGGGCTTGCCCGTGCCGGCTGCTGGTGGCTTTGGGATGATCCTATGGCAGCAGCTAGCTCGTGCTCAAAGTCTGACTGCTGCTTTAACAGCTCTTTTTGCTGGGATTCACTGGCCAGATGAAAGAGTCGCTCCCATTTGCGAGCAAAGTCGTCACTGGATAGCTCGATGGGCAGAACTTCTGTAGGGTTCGGGTTGAGCTCCATCCTAGGGTGTCCAGAGTGCGTAGAATTCCTGGACATGACGTACCATCCGTCACGGAAACCATCCGGAGATGGAACGGATCCTCGGAACATATTTCGAAGCGAGATTTTCCTCTTGCTCTGACCGAAGTTATCGAGCGAAGACATGGCAGCTCCCTCGATGAGGGTCAACTAAGGGCAAACATATGCGGTTTCCTCAGCAGAAGTAGCATATCAAAGTTCTTTGGAAAAGCGGGTTGGGGTAAAGCAACTAACTCTTATCTCAAACGAGCAATCTGCAGTTTTTTTGGTCCTCTTTTTGGTCTTCTTCGGCACTGAATTCGGCTTGGAGTCTGTGCCTTTCGAGTACGAACACTTAAGGACGAACAAGCCCTTCGCCCGCGATGAGTACGCGGTCGTAATATCGCTTCCATGAGTCCGACATTCTTGTTTTAGGGTCGACCGGATCTCTTCTATATCGGTCCCGAGGAACGATCCTGCGGAGAGCAAAACCAAAGTGAAGCCACACCTGATCAATCCTTGTCCAGCGCAAAAGGCACGAACTCAAGTGTTCAACAGCAAACTTCAACTTCATAGAAATAAACCTTTTGCCGTTCCACAATCCACTTACCAATGGACCAGAATCCCTCGTGGGTCCAGGTCTGCTCCATCTTCTACCGATTGTACAAGACCGCGTCAAAGTCAGCTCCGGCCCTCCGCAGAATCCATGGCACTCCAGCTAGGCTTCTTCCGAACCTGTTCTTGGCGATTTGCTCAACTTTGGCATCAACTTGACATGGAGTTCATCAGAAGCTCTCGCCTTGTCCCAGAGACTCGTTATGGGACATGATGTCCCACTACTTCTTTCCCATCGTTTGGCGCTGGGTTGGAACTCCCCCGGGCGTCAATGAGCGGCCCAAGGTCTTAGCCCATCTCTATGCAAAGTCACCTGAAGAAGCAAGGCAGCCAGAGGTGGAGCTATGTCAATTGGACCCGGAACTTCACAGCTGGAGGTCCGTGAGGCCCCTGTGAAAGTTCGTGAGCCCTCCAGAAAAGAGATCAGAAAAATATACGGGCTCTGCCATTTTTCTCTCTCTTCAGACGTAGGCTTGGTCCCCGCTCCTCAACAGGTACCCCGACTCGTGCCTACATGATGGTGCAGCGCCGTGTTCGCCAAGGAGTCATCGGCTTAGACAACACCAGTTCGATTGTTAACGCTGCCCAGACGCTGTCAACAAGTGCATAGGGTTACTGACCACGCCGACGACGGACGGTCAGACTGATGTCTACGAATAGGTGCGTAAGGTCGAGATAGTCTTACCTTTGCCACGACGACCCAAAGCAAAGGATCCCGTGGCGGAACAGAGCATTTCTACTGGCTCAAGGTTTGAGACTTAAGTTCCTAATGGAGGTGGGCCTACACCTACAGAACCCGGCGGGCAAGTGAGAGAAGCCCGAGCGATGCTGAATCAACTATTGTGGAACGGGAATGCACTCGTGTCCACACAACCTCGGCGAAGCGGACTACCCGGTAGTCCCCATGGTAGAACGTAGCCACCCTAGCCACTAAGGCTTCACCAATAATGCATTGATAGTCTTCTTCACTTTTTAGGGGCTCCTTTAGGGAGTCCTTTAGTAAAGCGTCCACGGGTACGTCAATCTGGGACTTAAACTCTGAAAACAAACGACCCAGAGATATTGATTCTCATCGATCAATGTTGATTTAGAGATCTTCTAACCCTCACGCGAACAAAAGGAAATGACCTAGAGCAGGATATACCTGTAACCTCCCTAAGGTGTCTCCAGTGCCAAAGGTCGCCGGGATGAACCGCGCACTGAGTCTATGCCAAAGGCAGTCCAAACCAGACGCAGGGATATTACCGGCGATCTTTGTCAGTGGAGACACTTTAGAGAGGTTACAGGTACATCGCACTCGAGGTCATTCCGCTTGTTCGGGTGTGAGATAGAACAGGTGAAAATCAACAGTATGTCTTTCTCGATTGTCTTGTTTTTTCCGTCATAAACCAGGTGCTTTACTTAAGATTCTCACTTGGGACAAGCGCTTGGTGATCGATCTTATCTTCCTGCATGTTCGTTCCTTAAAATTTTATTTGTGCTTCTTTGCGCCTCCGGGTTTCGGTTCATTGGCTCTTACATCTTCGTAGAGGTACTTCTCCAGCGCTGTTGTATCGGTGACAGAGCACATGCACCCGTTTACATTGTCTGCAAAGAACTCAATTAGCATTCGAACCTTGTGATTCTTGTTTTTCTCCGTGTGATTTTCCACGCGTGAAAACACATTAGGGAGCGTGCACGCCAAGCTCGCGGATATGAAAGGCCATCGCCGGATCTTGTAGTTCGCCGCATATGCTTTTCCAGAGAATAGCGGATACTTCTTGTAGCCAGCAGCGGAGAGCCTGGTCTCTGCTTCGGATCTCTCTTCCTCAGGAAAATCATCCAGTATCACACCTGAAAAAAAACGGCCGTGCTCGGGGCCGCTGTTGATCTTTTTGAGGTCGTCAGGATTGTCATACAGCATCGCGAGCTTTCTGACATTTCCAGAAGGAGCAGCTTTGAACGCCCCTACAATTCCCCCCAAAACCCCTCCATATCCGATTGTAAGTTTCATCATTGCTGTTTTCCCACCGAGCGGCATGTCCATCTCCTTGACCTCTGGCCTCTGGAATCCACCAAGCAATTCATACACGGCCACTCCACCAATAGCGACCGCACTCACACCGATTCCAATCTGTGTCAACATCTTAGCTTCACTCTTCAGTCAAGTCGAGCAAATTTTCCTTCGAAATTTGATTATGTCCCCTTTGTTTCCAACACTCCATACTCCTCACGGCCTCACCAAGCTTCACCCGCGCCGAGGACTTTTACTTATACCTTTCGGCCTAGCGACAAACACCATTAGAATCTCCTGATTTCCTCTCTAAACCTCAGCTCCTACAAAGACGGCCCGGGGGGGGGGCCCCCCGGGCAAACTTCCACGACTGCCCCTCGGGTCATGCCCCAGCTACTGCCAATCGGCCGATCACCTCGAAAGCATGACACAGACACACTCCTCAAACCACCACCCTAAAAATCCGCCAAACAACAAACATCAAGGGAAAAATACCCCTGCTTACAAGAGACTAACTTCACCAAACATACATCCTTCATCCATGCTCATATACATCCAACCCTCCCTCTCCATCCGCCTCCAAAGCCCTTATCGCTAAGCTACCTGTACCATAGCATGGCCCGTCCGAGTGCTTAGTGGAGATGCAACCTCATTGGCGTACAGAATGTCCCGGATCCAAATATTATTATATTCATAAAATAATAACCAATGAAAAAGTAGAATACTTGCATTGCCGGAAGGGGTAGGAAATCTGGTTTTGTTTTTCAGAAATTAATTGGGATTTATTGAGATAAAATCTGGAGGTTGAGGAATGTTTTTTGGATTCGATCTCGAGTTGACGGTTGGAGTGGATGGAGCTGGAAGTCGGTGGCTCTTGGAAGAAGGTTATTAAGGGGGCGAGGTGGGGGGTGTAGGAAGTTGTCTTAGCAGGAGAGATATGACAGAGGGAATTTTTGAATTTTTTGAATATGGGAACTCGACTGAACGAATAGGTCTCACCTGGCTGAAGGAAATCTGAGGCGATGGGTTTGGTGTATGTTTTGCCACGGCGCGGGCGGGACTGGCTGCCCGTTACCCGGCTTCTCTGAAGCGAGGGGTACGGTGTTAATAGTTGATACTTTAGAGCTGTAGTGAATGGAACTCACCAATCTGGGCTGGGGTAAGCAAAGATCCAAGTGGGACGGGAGACAGGTAACGTCCTCGCGCTTCATCATTTCCTCCCCTTCGGATGAGCGTGATGGAAATTCTGTGTACAGCGATGATCGAAAGAATGGTGGTGGCACCTGTGAACACGATTTCGAGCTCCGTGGGGTGTACTTTACCAGCAACGCTTGCTTGGAAATATTTGGCGGGAGAGTAGCAATGAGAACTCTGTGCTCCGTTCAGTATGCAAGGCCTCGCTGATTTTGATTTAAGCACAGCGTGGTTCTGATGCAAACGCACCGCTGGCAGTAGGGGCGGTTGAGTGAATAGGGGAAAATTTGCGGACTTCGATTCCATCCGATCGAATGACTCCAGTTTTCCGATGGAGTTCGTTGAAGCGCGGTTAATTTGGTTTTGCCATTTGGCGAGGACGCTGATACCGTCCGATTCGCAGCCTTGGAAGGGTTCTCTTGATAAAACGGGTTGAATTGGTGGCTTTTTTGAACTGGCTTATTTTTTTTTTCTGTTACGAGGCTTGTATGGCCCATGGGTAGTGTAACGAAAACGATCATTTCTTAGTATTCCGGGCGGGTTGGACTTGGACGACAGATTCCGCTTGACTAGTTGCAAGCCGCTGGGAAGCATTTGAAGACCAGATTGCTCCAGACAATCGTGATCCTCAGCCGAGTTCAGAGGACCACAGAAGTCCGCAGGTTACTCTACGGACTGTCGCCCACCGCGCCTACAAGACCGATTACAGCATTACTCGACGAATATGTTTGATAGGTGCGGGATTGTTCGCGGTTAGAGACGACGGTTTCCGGTGTGCTCACGTGAGGGGCTCGCTGACACGAACTGGTCTGATTCTGAGTGTATTCATGCACTGACATGTGTAACCAGATGGTAACAGCTACTGACTCTCTCTTCGATGGAACGTCCATATGACACGATCCGTCGGGGGGTTTGATTCTCCAGCTTTGAAGCTCGGGCAACAAAGAAAGAGCTCCATCCAGACTTGCAAACCTCATGCTCGAAAAGAAAGGGCGAGACAAGCAAAATGTGATGACAACGGCGAATTTTTCTTGTAATAACCGATCCCGGCCTGTTCCTACGGCTTGAGGCTCCAACCTGACAACAGCAGCCTGTACAACAGTCCTCTGAACTATCAATTTCATTCACACAGCGAGGAGACCTGCCTCAATCCTTCAGCAACGAATGATCCTAAAAATTCCTTTTTCTAAGAGAAAAAAGTTATTAGCCATGAAATAATTCACTCATAATTTAAACAAGACTTGTAAATTAAGAAATAAACTCATAATATAGATTCCAAATATCTCAGATTTAATCCCATCCCTCCGGTACTCAGCACTTAGAAATTTTTTTTGACCTCTGGTTGCACCTGTCCGCAAGCATTTCGCGTTGCTCCTTTTTCAACTAAATTACTTGTTCTCTGACACCATGAAACTCTTCACATTTCAAGCTGTCAGTAAACAATCGACGCTGTTCATTCTACCCCTGGTGAGTATTGGCGTACCAATTATTCAATCTACTAAACGGTATGGCACCCATTGTGGTGATAACAAAAAACGCCGAAATGGCGGGCCATCAAGCCTAAAGTGCTTGCTGAGACTAGGGTAGATAGTTGTTGTCTTCAACCCACACTAGGGAGCGTGGTACAGCTTGTCGAACCAAGCGCGGCCACAAGGACGCGTACCTGGAGGCCATCGCGAACATGACCACAGTGCAATCGGATGTGTCACACCGCTTTGTCCTGCTAGTCGTTGAGGTTTTCGGATTCGTTGAGAGTTGAGGCCCTGGCTGGCTTCAAGACTGTTCCCACGATTGCGATGACAATCACTTGCGTTCTTCCTTTCTTCGCTGGCTTTAATGTACTGGCGTACAACCGTGCCTTAGTTTTAGACGCCTGTTCTCCCCGTTCGTCGTGGTTTTCCGCCTATCGGGGTTGTTGCCTCTGAATAAACAATTGAAGGTGCTGCATGGATTCTTCCACAGTGTTCTTTCTTATCATCACTGGCGTTGCAAAGGTCTACCAACTAGCATTCTATTCTTGTTTTTTTGGCTATATCTCGAATATAGAGGGCTTGTTCGAGGTAGCCAGCCCGATTCAGATCCTTCGACATCTCAGCGCCGAGAAATGCACTCGTCTAACCGAGCACCTCTCCTTACATAGTGATTCTAGCTTGCTTTCCTCCTATGAGCGACATATCATCAACATAAACGACCAATATGAACTTCAAAGTTGAAAAATGCAAATGTTCACATCAAACGATCTCGAACCCATTTAAATTTCACGAACCCATCCCTCGAGGTCATCTCGTAGTGCCTCGGACCCAAACATCGTTGCCTTCCTTGACTCGTATTCTGAACCCAGTACTCTGGGGCTTGCTCCCCCGAGGAGGAAGAACTCCAAACTACACAAAAGAACCAGCCTCCTGAGTAAGGGCCCCTGAACTCCACCAAAGGCCTAAACCGAAGAAGAGATTGAGAGTACGACCAACGAGCAAGTTGATGCCCATCGCACTCAGGCAATCAGATGACCCAACCACTGTCACTGAACCCAAAGACTTACAACAAGCTCAGCAAAAGCAGGGTCGCCGATGCAAAGGTGAATCCCCATTAATTCCACCGCTCGTAAAGGTTTTTACCAGAAATGTACCACTTATACTATGCACGATACGGTATCGTTTTTACCCCTAGGATGAGGAGATTCATCCCCTCACCTTAACCCCTGACCTCAGCACGAAGTACAAGCTCCGTCCAGCGTAGAAAAAAGAAAATGTACCGCTCCTGCAGATTCTAAAATATTGAATAATCCAAAATTATTAACATATAGAGCGTATTTTTGGTATAAATATGAACCAATTCAAAGAAAAACTCTTAATTTACGTATTTCATCCTTGTTCAGTGAACTCAAAACAGCTATGGGATATTTCATCATAAAACGATAATAATGTGCTTGGGGAACTGCTTGCACACTTTCATTCAGTTATTTCTTGTCTTGAAAACAAGAAATAACTGCGACTACCTTCTAGAATCACCCAATCATTCTGCACAATGCCTCCAGCATGACTCGATGAAAATCATAATAATTAAGGACTCTACTGCCCTTTTTTTCCGAAAGAGGATTTGAACATTACATATGATTGGATTAACTGCTATAAAATGCCATATAAAATTTACTGTACAGGATTTCTCTGAACATATTTTGTAAGACAAAGGCCGTCTATTGGGTTTTGGAAAGTAATTCTGACTCGTTTTGCCGGTGAAAGAGGTTTTGCTAAGGAGCTTAAAATTTTCGGAATATGGGGTACTCAGATATTGGAAAAATAGAACCTTTTATGCAAGATTTCTCCCGTTCATAAAAGTTTCCATTTTATTGTATTTCTTGTACGGGAAAATTCTGTGAAAATTTTTCTTTGTTTTTGGTGATTTTTTGTTGGTTTTGGTAATATATGGAACGGGTTCAGGAGGGTGGGAGGAGTTGAGTTAAGCGGTGCTGGCCATTAGAGCCAGAGCGGGATATAGTGACGACTACTTTAGGGAGCAACCTGATGGGGGTATAGAAAATTTGGACAGAATTGTTTTGCTGGGGTAGGCTGAGGTGTATATGTACTGTGTTTGGATAGGGTGAGGGGGTGAGGTGTAGAAGAGGGAAGGCTGAAAGGGATTTTCGGGGAGGGGTGTATGTGGGAAGCTTGAGCGTTGACCTTTGTCAGAGGGAGTGTGGGAATGATGGAGACTAGAATATGTATGATAGGAGCTCTGGTAGTTTTGGTTCTTTTGGGCGGTTCGAATGGACTACCGTTGAAGCAAAATGTTGAGTTTATTGAGGCTGCGGTGAATGGCGTAAAGACCAGGAGGCTTCATTTCACGGAGGCCACTGAGGAGTCCACTGATGCTACCGAATGGTTGTTTCAGAAGGAGCGAAGGGTTTCCTTCCAGGGGAGTACGAGAATTTTTAACGGTGAAGAAGCAAGGGATGGGGAGTTTCCTTACATTGCCGCGCTTGCCTTGTCTGCATTTGGCACCGTCGTTCCGCAGCCGTTCTGCACGGGAGTGTTGATTGACAATGACATTGTACTAACTGCCGCCCACTGCGTGGCCGACCTCGAGGATTCCCCGCTGGAGTTCTCTGCGTGCATTGGAGACGACAACTTGAACGCTGGTAGAACCCGATGTTCACGGGTGACGGACGCCATCATCTCGGACAACTACATCCCCAATTTGCTTGTGGACGGCTTTGACCTCGCCGTCCTCAAACTTGCGGAAACTATTGATGTGGATCCCATCGCGATCAGCTTTGAAAGGCCTCCGAATGAGCAGCTGACGACAGCTGTTGGATATGGCCGATCGAGTCGGAGTGCACCAAGCACCGACGGAATTCTTCGATTTGCACAAACTCAGTACGTTGATAACGCGAACTGTAGAGTCCTTCGACAAAGTTTAGCGACCAGAGACGATAATCTTCTCTGCTCGGATGGAAACTTTGCCGGCGATGGCAGCACTGTCTGTAATGGGGACAGTGGTGGGCCCTTAATTGTTCGAGGAGCCAACCGCTCGGAAGACTACACCATCGGAGTTGCAAGCTTCATCACTACAATTTCAGACGGTACGCAAGACCAGAAGCTTTCAAAAAGCGTCCTACGTCCAAGCGCGCTTCTAACTCCGTTCTCTTATCTTCTCCGCAGATTGTGATGATTCGTTCGAAAACGTTTACATGAGCATCTCTAGCACGGGACACGATGCTATGATCCGAGATGCAGTCAGTCAGTTCGGTGGGCGTATCATAGATGCAGCTGACAATGACACAACGCAAAGGGACGAGTGTCGTGCGAGTGAGCAAGAGTGCATGGAATTGGGAGATCTGATGTGCGTCGAGGGCACCCTGACGGAGGATTGCTGTGAGTCTGCTGGTACTGTTCTGGAATGCCTCGTACCGGTTGCCGAGGAGTGCGGTGATCTCCTCATAACCCAGAATGCGCAGGAAATACAGGATGCGTTGGCTGAGAGCAGCGTCTGTGGTGGATCGGGGGGGTCGGCGGGGTCAGGAGAAGTTCCTGAAGTCAAAGAATGCCCATCTAGTGAGTTGAGAAAGTGTGAGGATAGATTCGATGATTCTTGCTTCAATGGCCCAACGTTTCGGTGCTGTACAGACGCGAGCGAGGTTCTTGATTGTAAACGGCCGTTCATCGAGGAGTGCGAACTGGGACAAACTCTTCGTTCATTCGATGAATTTGAAGAGCTGTTCGAGGCAGTTTGCGCTGAGGTCCTGGCAGAAGGGCCTGATTCGTCACAACCAGGGAGCGGAGACCCCACAGAGTCCGGTGCATGCTTCCCTGGAGACGCAAGCGTCGTTCTGGAGAGCGGGTTGGAGAAGCAGATATCCGATCTCGTAGAAGGAGACCGCGTCCTGGCTGCGAATGGAAAATACAGCGATGTAATTGGTTTCACGCACAAGATGGTGCAGGCTCAGTCCGAATTTGTTCACATAGTCGCTGGCAAGGAGTCGCTGAGACTGACTCCCGAACACTATATACCCGTCGGTGTGAACGGGCTTGTGCTCGTCGCTGCCAAGAGCCTCGAGGTCGGGGACCTTGTCACGTTGGGCGATCAGACAACAATCAGAATATCTAGCATTAACCGCACTAAGGCTAACGGTCTGTATAATCCGGAGACCCTGGATGGAACTATTGTCGTTGATGGAATCCTAGCTTCAACATACACGCAGAACCTGAACCCCCGCATTGCGCGGTTGTTGCTGGCATTCCCAAGATTTGTGTATAGGGTTGGATATAAGCATCCTCTCGGGTCTTTGTTCCATTCTACAATGCCCGAGTTCGTTTATCGGTATATGCCGAAAGGGAGTCCTGTCATGTAATTAGTCCGACTGCGGCTTCGGGGGCTGGAAAATATGAAGTACTCGAAGCGATAAATGATAATTGCAAATTAAGCATTGTGAATGCCTCCTATGTTTGATATTTGTACTAACGCGGCCCGATGCACGCTAACATCCAGCAAATGCTCGAGATCAAAAGTCCAACGGTCTGTTGAGAAAAAAGAACCCACGATGCTTGCATTTGATCTACTTGCCTTCCGACTGCTTGGCACGTGCTTAGCACGAGGGCGATAGTTTGCCAACCCGAGGAAACCTTGCCCAAAGCAGCTTTTCTTTTCCAGAAAAACGATCAAAGCCCACAGCGACCATCTTCCCGCCAAGCCCTTGACTTGCTGTGTTTCCTTAATCCGCTGACAAACAAACAATAGCAACGCAGTCCAAAATGGTGGTGCTTCAATGCAGCCCGACACTGTCAGTTGGCACCCCAACCAGCGCAGGATCTTACATAAAAACGATTAAAAAAGACCTCGCCTCTTCAACATACGACGTCGAGCTAAGAAATGTCACTTAACTCTCGAAAGAATCCCGTGGGTCGCGAACGTCGGCACGAGGGAAGGCAACCCTCAGGAGAAATCGAGCTTCCTGCCCCCCACCGATACCATGACAGTTTTCTAAAACGATCGCCCCATTGCCAAACAATGTCGTGCTCGGGTTTCCCCGGGCTTTGGCACGCCCAGCCAAAAGTATATTATATTAAAATAAAATTACTCATTAAAGAGCTCAATAAAAAACATTAACGTTCCTTATTCATATTTTTAACACAAAAACCAATTCCCAATAATTATATAACGTTAATTGTTCTAGAATTTCGAAACTTCGACCCCTATATATTACATTTTATTCATATTTTAAGGATATTTGAATAAAATAAACTCTATTCAAAGTATTTCACGTTCAGCCATTCCATTTTTTGAAATAATTATATCATCATAATATTTTCCGTTATTCAAGTTTTTTGTTCATCGGGTGATAGAGGAGATCGCGTTAGCTTAGTACAGACTTTCATGGAGAACGGGAAGCGGTGTTGGTGGTTGGGGAGGGTGCTGGGAGCTGCTCGGAACACCCTCCCCAACCACCAACGCCTCCTCTGCGGTTGGAATGGTTCGCTCACATCCGAGCGGGTACACTAACTAGCAGGTTATACAGAAACTAATCCTCTCACCAAAGTTAAAAAAGAGGAATTTTTACGTTCAGGGACCGCAAGCTCTCAGCATTCGCGATGGAGAGCACATCCATCCTAACCTGTCCCGGAGGAGGGAAAATGCCTAAGTGCCTTTCGAAAATCTTCATGATGTTTTCTCTATATAATTTTTAACACCCGCGAACTTGTCTTATATACTATTCTTCTAGATTTTCAACCGAAATTTCCTTCCCATTTGCAAAAATTGCGTATGATGTCATTGCGATGAAATCCTCTACAAAATTCCAAAAATAAAGATCATCCGGCTTCCGAGGGTGTTGCCGGGGGGGTGGGCGGGGGGTTTCTACGCCCCTTAAAAATAAACGGAAATGTGGACAGTGGGTAGGTTGCAACTCGTTCACTTCTTTTGATGGCCAACAAAACATTATCACCATACAATCTTTTCTGTCGAAAAATAGATCTCTGAGCAGAGCTACAACTTGCTTTGCTCTACCCCTATCGAATTACCATTATACTGTTCTTCGACCCGGCCTGGAAAGCCGGCGTCGTTCTGCCTTTCCTTATCGTCTATCCCTTAAGCAGAATGTAATTAATCCGCCTACTATGCTATATAGAGGAGGGGGGTTGATCCCGCAAAACAACGAAACGGTCGACACTCCCCTTCCGGAGCTACCCCCACACTATCTATTCCTCGCTAAGCCCCAGTTGTGAACGCAATTCTTGAAATGCTTCCTTACCCAAGGGCTTTGTAAAAATGTCCGCTAGCATTTCCTCAGTCGATATGTAGGCCGAGTCGCTTATGAGCGGTCGATGCCTGTATGGCACAACTCCTATGCGGACTCTCAGACACTACTACCCTCAGATCCAGCTCGTACATCGAATCGTGCACGTACGCGTAGAAACCCGTGGTGCGTCTATTACTAAAAACTAACCTTTGGTAATCCTCATCTAATCTATATCCATGTGGCAAAACCTTTCGCATTGAGATTAGATTCATTTCGGAGCGTTTTAAGTAGTAAACCTCCCCAAAAGTTATCTTCTTCCCATCCGGTGCTCCGTTGTCACCTCCCCCTTCTGCGTCGCGACTGCCGAGTGTCCGTTTGCAAAAGTGAAATGCACAGGCTCCGTCTCCTCTAGCGTCTCGAAGCAATTGACGTCGTTGACCATGTGCTCCGATCCCCCTGAGTCGATAAGCAGGTTAGTATCTACTGTCGTTTTCTCACTGCAGCGCTGTACTTCGGTCCTGATCCCGCTGCTCCGCTCCTTACAGTCTCTAATAAGGTGCCCCGGCTGCTTGCAGTTTAGGCAGGTCTTCTCCTTCCTGCACTCTCTGTAATCGTGTTCCGTCGTGTTACTGGTCCAACATTCCTGTTCCGGAGTCTGTTCTGCATTTCTCCTTCCGGCCGCCGCTGGAACTCCCACCGTTCCTTTGTGATACTTCTGCCAGACCGAGACCTCTTTGACAGGAGCCTGACATCTCGTCATAATTGATGATGTCCGTAGCCGGATCACTCCATTTCAAGTCCGTGGTCTTGCTCAGAGTCGTGTAAAGATAGACTCCGAGCTCCTCCCCATCGTTGTGCCAGACCTTAGGATCCTTGCCTGCTCGCGATCTTCCAGTGGTACACCCTGTCCCTCCTTGATCGCGGCAAACTGCTCAGGTCTGGCATCGACGATAGGGAGGAGCTCAGAGTCCACCTTTACACGACTCTGAGCAAGACAACGGACTTGAAATGGAGGGATCACCCCAAATTCGCCAACCAAAGCGATGAAACCATGTCAACAAACGGATCCCTTTCTTTAGTCTACCCCTATCCAACTACCATGGTCAGCCTAATTATACCGTTCTTCGACCCGGCCTGGTACGCCGGCGTCATCCTGCCGTTCCTTATCGTCTATCCCTTAAGCAGAATGTAATTACTCTGCCTACTAATGAGGGGTTGGTTGGTTGATCCCGCAAACCAACCAAGCGGTTGACATTTCAACTATGGGTGTGACGTCCTGTACACAGCGTGACAATGGGCGTATTCAGTTGGACAGGTTGTCTGGCGATATATATATTTGAAAAACCAATTCTGTGAGATGGCGAAAGGGCTGAAAAGAGGAAAAAACTTTGAGGAAGCTTTGCGCGTCTTTTTCCTCACTAGAAAAACATCATTTGCACGAGGAAAAAAAAAAAGAAAAAAAGAGGATACTGATTCGCCTTGATATCAGAACAATGTGTCCTGGTTAGTTATATATAATCCCTTGTCTTTGAGTGACGTTGAACGCTGCACGCTTTTTTCACAGCTCCTATCAAAAAGAAAGTGGCTGGACGTGCAAACGTTCATGACAACTTGATGGCACTTTCTAAAAACGAACAGCAACGGATACAGTCAAAACCAATAATCTCATATATTATTAATAAAATACATTTATTGAGGACAAACTGGCGTCTTGCCCAGGGGGGTATCTTGTCTAACCTCATCTCCCCCACCCTATTCATTGTATTCATGAAAAATTTTAATGGTCAAAGCCCCCCTTGCAGATCCCGACTATCTCTCCTTAAAATTTCTTCAACTAAACAAAATCAGCCTATCTGTCCGGCAATATATTCCAAAATATTTCCAAAAAAGCATATTTATTTCCGAAAAAATGTTGGAGGATGGGATCCGAAATCAAGTTTTGTTCTTAAAAAATCAAATATTTGTATTGCAGCGCGAACCACTTCAGCAGCGATAAATATTACTATCGTTCATTATAAAAATAGACAGCCTGTCACACATATTAATTTTGTTTATTCATTATACGATCTAATCCAGTCATTTGGTTGGATAGATAAAATAGAAGTTATTTTAGAAATATTTTGTGCTATGGTGTTGTTTCAATGGTAAAGTCTTGTTTTAATTTTCGTGAATCGATTATTTAGATGAGCGTTGGGATTTGTTTTTGTTTTCAGAGATTGTATTTTCTTGGAGAGCGGTGGGGAGCATTCTATCGGTACATAATGGATAGGTGGGAGGAGGGGGAGGGGTTTGGGGGGGAGTGCGTGGAGGTATATACGATTAGATGGTGACTGACTAAGAGATACGGAGGGGGGCGGGTGGAGAGGGAAGTACCTTGTGATGAGAGGGTGGGGAATGAGGTAGGGAGGGAGATAGGGGAAGAATTAAGGGAGAGGAAACGATGTCGATTCGGTTGGCTGTGGGAACCATCCCGGATTATGCCTGGGATTGGGTGAATTTCAAGGAGGACCATACTTCGTTTGACCTTGAAAACCTCAAGTTGGCAATGGTGTTGAGAGGAAGGAGCAAGGTCGTACCTGCAGGCAACTTGAGTCTGAGCAGCATGGGTGATGGAAATCTCACTTCAGAGCTGTCAAGTGTCTATGAGCAGTGCAAAGATGAGATACACGGGGATGATCAGCTCGAGGATACATTCAATATGCTGAGCTTTCCGACGCACGTTACCAAGGACGCGATTCTGGGGAAACAAACGGATGGGCTCATGTCGTGTTTAGCAAAAAGTTTGGGATTTGAAGTCAAAGAAGAGCGCTTTTTCGTCCAATTCTCTGGACAAGGGAGCAATACAATAGTGAGTTGCAAAACGTCATGTGGACATGTCGTTCTGGGTGAAAATGTCATGGAGGCTCTCTGCGAAAATGAGCGTTTTGATGCCATTGCCTATCACGAGGATAATCCGTATCAAGTATTTAAACCTGCAACTACGCAGGAGTTCTTAACCTGCGAGAGCTGCGGCGTGGCCGGTCGCAGATGCCCCTGCAAGATACCCGACTTGAGCTTCAACTGCAAGTACGGTTCATCCATGCCTAAGAGTTGGTTCGAAACTCCACGAGACAAGTGGTTGGACTACCGCATGGGGTCATTTGCAGTGCTTAATAATTTATCGACTCTGGCAGTGTTCAAGTCAACGCAGGATGCTTACCAAATGAATGTGGCACCGTGGACGCTGTTCTCGTACATGAAGTATGACATGCTTACGGACCAGAGAGCAGTCGACAATTTAGTAATGGATTATCTCACACAAGTTGTAGCAGCACACTCTCCCTTTAAGGAGCTGACAGTCTCAGATGGAAGATTTGCTGAGGAAGAATCCTTCCCAAATGACTCGCCTTTGATTGAGGAGGTTCAGGCTGGATCCTATGAGAACCCGTTTGCTTCCTCCGGCCCCTCAGGAGTTGACGGTATCAGAAAACCCGTGTTGCTGCCTTTCGGGAAGATTATCGTCGGACCTGGGGAGCTCATCCCGGATGAAACCAGTGAGGTCTCTGACGACACTGGGTCAGAGCGTTTGGACCAAACAGTGCCCGCCAGACCACAGGTGAGACCGGGCTCTACGTTTTGTTTGAACTGCCCCCCTCCCCCGCCCTCGAAGGTGCTAACAGTGTTCCTGATTTTGATCCTACGTTTTTAGGCATACGAGAGATGCGGTACACAAGCACCTCCTCGACCTGAGTGCCACGTATGTGGTGCGACGTTCTCTAGAAAGTACGAAGTTAATCGGCACATAAAAATTGTTCATCAAGCCGTGAAGGAACATGTCTGCCAGATATGCAACAGAGCGTTCGCGTTGCGGCAGCATTTGAATTCTCATATTGACGCAGTTCATGAGAAGAAGAGGGATTGCATTTGCAAGATGTGCGGCATGGGCTTCCCGACGGAGGCAAAGGTCAACCGCCACGTTCGATGCGTTCACTTAAAAGAGAGAGCCTACAAGTGCAAGGTCTGCAATAAGGATTACTTCCAGCAGAGTGATTTGTTGAGGCATATGAAGAGAAAGCACAAGCCACTGCTCGACGATCCGACCTTTGAAGTGAACAACCATATACTAGTGTAGCTGTTCAACCTGTGTCCTTGGCGTACTAGGTTGCTGAGCAAAATTTGGCCGAACGATGATTTTTATTTAGTACAGCTTGAATGTAAGCGTAGAATTTCGTTATTGTAAAGAGACTTGGCTTTTTGATATCCTCATTCACGAACTGTTACGCATTGAGAGCAAGATAGGTGTCTTTCAGTGCACTTGCAAAAAAAAGATCCACCCCGCACTTCCGAAGACAATGAGGTCGTTAGCTACGTGCTAACCTCATCGGCGACCGAGATGCCGCAAGGAAAGTGGGATCCCGTCTGAAAACCGCCCCTAAATACGTGGTGTTGTCCCCAGTTTTTCTCAGCCAGTAAGTCGAAACTTTCTGTAGAAGCTGTGCAGGTCTCAGCCCGTACCCACTGGAGGTGGTTTCGCACTTTCAACTCCGTCCAGCATCCACTCTTTTGGTAGATCTGGATCAAGTGGAAGTGCAACCGTAACCATGCCGTCGTGGTAGTACTCAAGTCCTCCAACCACGTTTACACCGCAAATTCTCTGTCTGTTTCGAACTCTAGGGATGACCCTGTGGCTCATCAGATACCTGCTGATCAGATCGAATGGTTTCAAGGTTGGAACTGGGAAGTCTGCCATGACGGCTCTCCCTCCTTTCAGGATCCCCTCTCGAAACCCATCCTCAGCTTGTTGAGTCACTTTCTGATGATCATCATCTCCTCCTTCTTCGGCAACATATCCAATGGCATATCGCAAGTACGCGTCTTCCCCGTACTTTGCTTTCAACGGACCCGGATCGTCGACGAAAATGCCCACGTATCGAGCATCCTCCCCAGGGTGCGTTTCCCGAACGTAGTCAAACTCCCTAACAACGTGCTTGAAAACATCGTCAAAATATCGGGCATGTGGCCTGTATCGCACCCGAACGGCGTCGAACGGAAGCTCTCCAACTCGATAGTTGGGATCGTGAAAGCCCCCAACATACCAATATGAACCGGCGGCGAACGCTATTCCCGATCCCAGAACGAGGCGTGCCATTATGGACAACAAAGCAATCCGATCGCACTACAGCCAAAAAAAAAAACAAAACCAACCACCGACAAAATCCGAATCAGCTCCCGATGCCCACCCCGCTCAATGATTCTTCGAACTGGATGAAAGCCATACTAAATGGCACTGCGTTTGACCTCCCTTAACCGTCCTCCATCCCCAGCCACCATTCCCTGCCTCGCTCTCCAGGGTTGCGCAGGAGTGCAAATTTTGCGCACCAAAATGGGCTTGGAAAAACTCATAGCTCGCCGTTGCTAACTACTGTTGGGGAAGTAAACGCGGAGTCCTGAAAATGCGATGAGCAGGACTACATTCCGTCCTTAAGTCTGAAAAAGCTCTCAATCTCGGGCTTTGTTGGAAAAAAGAGCCGCGTGCTTGCCTACTCCATAATTAGTGCGTCCTCTTTAGTTGTTTTCTTGGATCTATCATCTTGCTTGAGTACAAGGCTTGGAACCTCAAGACAAGAAAAAATTAAGTGTTCTACCTCCTCTGGCCTCTACACGAATCAATTGGGTGGCCCGCTAATAGATGTGATCGGTCTACAATTGAGACGGGTCACGGCATAGTTCACAACCTGTTCCGTTTCTACGACGTGGAAGGCTATGACTTATCCTCTGACTCTTCTGAGACGGCCTTCGAAACGCCCACCTCTGCAGCTCTAAGAACGCGGTCGTTAATCATGTAGCCTTTCTTCGTGATGGAAACTATGATGCCCTCCTTAGTTCCGGGAATCTCGGACTCAAACAGAGCCTGGTGAACGTTCGGATCAAATTCATCTCCCTCTGCAGCAAACTCCTTGATCTCGTTGCTTCGAAACACTCGCATCAGTTCTTTTCTCTACGCGTTTCGTAGGGGATCGAAGCAAGGTAATCGAGTTGAGAATCTTCCCAAGAGAGCAAAGGCCCGGAGATGCACCATACCGTCATTTCAACACCAATGTATAACTCCTTCAGGTATTTGTCTCCTCCTTCCAGCTTCTCAGCTGGGATTGCACCCAAAGCCCGGTTAAGATTATCCGCCACCTGCAAAATTGTACAGAATTCGTCAGCATTTGGCAAGACTGGTTGCGAAAGGCCTAAACAAAGGTGGCGTACCTCAAGGAGTGATTTCGCAAACTTCGTTATGCCGTACTGATGCGCGTTTGCGACATCACGCTTTGCAATCATTCTTGTATTTTCCATATCTGCCAAGTACCTGATTCTCAGATCGTTCAGCTTTCCAATCTCCTCCTCCTTCTGAGCCAATTGAGCTTCCAAATCCGCAACTGTGGAACTGTCTCCAGCGGCCGTGCCGTCGCTTGCTTGTGCTCCTATCGACAAGATCAGACACTCGTCGTAAACAAATGCTATCTGCGGAGCACCCTTATGATGCCTCCCATCAACTCCACTAGATCGCAGAGAAAAAAACTGAAGATCCTTACCGTTTGCTTTCGATGCGCTCGAGTCCTCTAGATCTTCCAGATTTCCGAGATCCTCCTTCGTCTCAGATTCTTCTTCCGATTTTCCCGCAAACCTCGTAGGAGAAGATCCAAAACTTCTTCTACTCAATTGAACGCTCTCAAAGGAATTAATTCTCGTCCCGCTTCCCAGACCGAGGCTTCTACACCCTCCCACGTGGTGCACGGACGTAAATCCTCGATCCAATGCTCGCCAACGTAATCCTCTCATCAAAACGCGTACGGTACTCATCTTTCTTACTATCCGCCAAATAAACAATCCCCTAACTAGTCACCTTCAAACCTCAAGCAGCCCGCGAAACAACCTCCCAAGATCTCTCCAATCAATGATCCACGTCCTCAAAACTCTTCTAGCTTGGAAAAATCCGTCCCTTATCTTCTTCTCCTTTTAATTCCCTTCCAAAATGTAAAAAAAAAATCAGAGAGTCAGTTCCTTCACATTAAGTACACAAAGTTTCCATTCGCCTTCCCCCCACCCTCAAACAAGCCCACCCGCCAAATCCCCTCTCCTTCTCCCTAAAGCCATATAAATATCTCTTCGATCCTCCACAGCAAATTTCGGCTGTCATAGATCAACTCAGGGTTAGCGTTAGCTTTCACGCAAGCAAAAACGCCCCCTTCCGAAAGGAAAACTAACCTCTGAGAAACATCTAAAAAATAAGAATCTGTGGACATCCCCGGCTCAATGTCATCTAAATACCCAGTTTTCCTTTTTTTCAATTTTTTAGTTGCTTAGAAAGCACGACGCTCGATAACATTGGCCAAGACCTGCTGGAAGCAGATTCATATGTGGCCCCTCTGCATTTTTTTCGTGTCTTTCTTGTGTTTAATATTTCTTTAGTATTTAAAGTTATTATGGCGATTGTTGGATTTCAGGTAACCCGTAGTTAAAAAGTCGAAGGATATTTTGCTCGAGAGGCCCGTTTGATTTGGTGCTAAAAAAGATAGGGGGCTCATAGCTTTGTCACCACGAAATTATTCATAATATGAAAATAAATAGGGGGTCTATTTTGCTAAATGTGAACGGGGACTACTCGTGTGGTTGTGGATATGTGCGCCAATCGGTACGATTATCTTTGACATAAGTGTCCATTGGCTGACTAGCCTATTGGCGGGGAAAATAATTGGTGAAACTTTCTGTAAGTAGAAGATACTGTGGTGTTGATTAGTGAATTAATTTAATATCTATCAGAATATGGGATATTCAACAGAAATAATCCAATAAAGAATGGTTTTGCATGCCAAATTGGAGGGAAAGTACGATATAAGTACTTGATTGGTTCAAAGGTGTCCATTGAGAAGATTTGCAAGGAAAATGGATGACGTTTCACAATCGAAGCGCCGGAGATTCGTGTTGAGATCAAAGTCAATGATATTGGACGTATTGGGGATGACGATGAGCATTCTTGTGTAGACGGTTGGAATCCGTCTTCGCGTTGAAAGCGTTTTGTTTATAGAACTTCTTCATGCGGAGACTCTCTCAATCGAACGCTTCTAATTCGGCTCGCTCGCTCACTCCATTGGTGCTCTATTGTCTGATGTCGACGATGCTTGGAGAACGTTGTTTGGGAAGTTGTTTTTGTTCGCCGTCCTTACGCAGCACTGTTGAGGCCTCGGGCAGTTCCGAATTTGAGGCATCAGTGTTACAGGCTAGTGAGGGATTGTCCATCTCCCAAAATAGTTATGTTTTCATCATGTGAATGGTTATTTAGTTGTCCTGAGGTCGTAGAAGCCTCTTCTTGCTTGGAAAATGCACGAGCAAGGTTTTCCTGCCTGCCCACTGAACTCTGCAAAGTTCACTCCTCGTACTCAGCTCCAGTAGGAAACCATATTTAAAGGTATCAGATTTCAATATGTCCATTGTCGCGAGTGCAGATAATCTCATAGGCTCACTTTCATCCCCACCTCATTTCGCAAAGTTCGAACAAAGTTGCCGCGGCCGCGGCAAATAGCATCTGCACCTCCTGCTATTTCCGGGTCCAAATATTTCATGCCACCCATCAGCGCCTAGAAGAGCTTCTTGATCAGGGTCATTTGACTAAGGATAAATGAGAGCTGGTGCTTTCTGATGCTTCGTGCACTTTTGTCCATAAAGTCCTCCCGTTACTCACGCCTCAAAAATTCTTTCTCTGACCATACTTCGCAATGTACTGCCTTTGTAACTCCTCGTGCTCTTTTTCTAACTCAGTTATCCTGTCGGAGAGCACTTTGTTCTCGCCTTCTAATCTCTTCTTCTTCTCCTTCGTCTGCTGACGAGACCGAGTCGCAGCGTCTCTATTTCTCTTCGCTCTGGCGCTCTTAATGTCCTCAGCATTCGACCTCGTCGGGTCCTCAGTAGCAATCTCTCCCCCCATCAGCTGCCTCCCGCACTCACTCGCACTCAATCCCAGACACCACCCCAAACCAAACCCACCCCCACCCCAAACCTAAAAAACACAAAAAAAAAGTTCAACGGCACACCGCGCGGAGCCAAACCAAATAGTCCCACAAATCCATCATCACACCGTCTTCCCCAAGCCAACCCCTCCTTACAAAATGCTCTTCTTCTCTATCCCTCCGCATAAGCACTATTCCCAACTCTCAACCCCAAAACCAAACCACCCAAAAGCCAATATGCCCCTCATCGGCTCCCCACAAGAACGAGAACTCGTTTCCCTTCCCTTCCCTTCCCTTCCCTTCCTTCAGCAAAAATGTACACATAAAAAAAAAAATACAAAAGCCAAAAATCGTCCATTATGCCCGCCTCCCACTTCCCCACAATATTACTAATTCCAACTTCTTGCTTACCCCTATCTTCCTCTTTTAAAAAACTATAATTCGTTAACCTAATTATCTTGCCCCCTAAAACTTTTCAATATCCTTGGATTATATTATGAAACAAGAAAGAGTCCACAGTAAAAGGGGGGTATACGGAATTTTTAGAATAGTTATCTACCTAAGAGAGGGGGGGGTGGTCAGGATTGTTGTTCACGAAATTTTTCGTAGCAGTCTGTCTTTTTGTTTTGGAGGTTATTATTTCGGCAATTGCTTTTTTCTTGTCGAGACTGATATGTACGAACATTTTTAACATGATAATTAATTTTAATTGGCTGAATCTCGATGGTAAAAAAGAAGGCTATCGATTTACCTGTATTTAACTGGATAAAAGGACACCGCTCCGAAATTTAATTAAAGTAATAAATTATCAGAATAACATTTTATTGGCATTTAACTGCCTATATGATTGGTTTGTGGATATTTTGTATAGTGGAGTTTTTTAGGGGATTTGACGGATTTATTCAGAAAATTATTTTCATAAGAAATGAGAAGTAGTCTCTATTCTTGAAAAAGCTTGGAAGTGAGCAGGTTTTAGGACGCGGGAACTGTTCAGGGTTGGTTTGCTGGCGCACTGGGTTGAAGGCGGGGGGGGGGGGGTTGTGAGAACCTCCCCTGAGAGCTGTGTAATCCAGGTGCCTGACACTAAAACATAGACGGATTGTCTATGTTTTAGTAACAGGCACCTACTTTTAGCGTAGGAAGTGAATGTTTTAGTGTCCGCTAGCTTCTACTTTAGTGTCAGGTATGTTTTAGTTTACAGTACCAAGACTATATAAGGCCTAGCTTTGCTAGATCTTGAGACATAGAATTGGGTAAAGGACGAGTTGGTTCGGGGGGAGTTCTAACAAAGTGGTCTCATCGCCTACGGAAGAAAGGAAAGGCTGATTTACGAAGAGAGAGAGAGAGAGGAACCAGCTTCAAAAAAGGAAAACAGAAGAAAAAAAAGCATATACCAGAGCGGGAACATGGCAACTCTCTCGATTCCCCAACAAGACCAATAAGACGGCCGGCGCGACTACGTCAGGATCGAGACGTTTCTGGCGTCATTGCGCGGCTATCTCGAGTTCCACACAGTCGCCAATGCCGACCGGCAGTCGGTCCGGTACGCGGGCCTCTTCCTTAAGAACCAGGCTCAAACCTGGTACCAGGGTCTCGTCCGAGGACTGGACGGCATACCGGAGACCCTCGAATCCCTGGACGTGTTCGAGGCAGCGTTACAGACCCAGTTCCAGCCGCACGACCATATCGAGCGGGTCCGAACGAAACTCCGAAGCGCCCGCGAACGGGGCCCCAGCGTTGCACGGTTTGTCGACTACCTCGACGAACTATTTATTTGGCTGCGCGCAAACATCAGCGACTCGGAGAAGCTGGACCGCTTCAAAGCGGGCTTGACGGGTCAAGAGCGAGACTTCCACTTTTACAGTCGACCCCGTACCTACGATGAAGCCAAGGAGCTCAGCCTGGCTGGTGCGCAGGACTCTCCAACGGGGACCACGAAGTCGCCACCGGATCGACCCCGAAGAAAATCCCAAACAGCCTCGCCGCGACGACCTCATACACTGCGCATGGTGCGCCGCGGGGAGGGGCACATGCAGAAGGACTGCCCAGAGCGGTGGCTTACCTCCTGGCAGAGGTGGAGCGCTTGTCACAGATCCAGGAAAACTAAAGGACTCCGGACGAGGGATGCCGTCCATGAGTCAACCGACCCGCATCCCACCTACCATCGAACTGCGACGACGGGTAATCTGCTAACAGCGGAAGGATCAATCGCGGGCAGACCAGTGGAGTGTTTAATAGACACTGGGGCTATCACAGCGATCCGCGAAGATGTGGTGGACGAGATCATTTTACCACGACACCCGGATCCACGGACATATGGGCTGGCCGTTGACGACACAACCGTCACAAACCCGAGCTCGACGACAACGACGCTCACTCTAAACGGCACAACGTTTGAAACCACGCTACGGGTTTTCAAGAATCTAAGCCACGATGTGTACATTGGCCTTGACTTCTTAACGCACCATGGGTTGGCGTTAGAATGCGGCACGGAACCAGAATACTTAATCAAGCGCGAAGATATCAGCCGGGGTCTACATCGACTAGAAAAGGAAGCCGAAATGAAGGCAGAAGATCCAGGCTTACAAGGAATCACAGTCATGGAAGCTGAGGAGGAGATAGGGGACAAGCACACCGACGACGGGAATACGGGGTTCGGTGCTGTCCTCAGAAAGGAGTTCCCGGATGTGTTCAAGGAGAAGTTGCTGGTGCCGCCAAAGGAACGGGAGAAATACGCGCTCCACATCACCTTAGAAGACGGGGCACGAGCTCCAGCACAAAGACCATACCCGATGTCCTTCGTCGATCGTGAAGAGCTGCAGAAGGAGTTAAAGGACCTGGAAGAGCAGGGCTTCGTATCTCGCAGTAGAAGTCCCTGCGCCGCGCCTGTGCTGTACGTCGATAGGAAAGACGGAGGGCGCGACGCCTGTGCGTAGGCTACCGCCGGCTGAACAAAATCACCGTAAGGGAAAGGACGACTCCGCTAAGATTCGAGGAGCTCATGGACGCGTTGAGTAACGCCCGGGTGTGCACAACGTTAGATCTCCGGTCCGTCTACTGGCAACTTCCTATTGAGCCATCATCACGGGAAAGACTGCGTTCACGACGTGCTTTGGACAGTACCAGTGGAATGTCATGCCGTTTGGGTTGAAGAATGCGCCCTCGGTGTTCATTCGCTACCTGACGGATGTATTTTAGGTAGCTAACCTTATCAACGAATGCGTGGTGTTGTACGTCGACGATACCCTGATTTACTCGGCGACTTAGGAGGACCACGAAAAAGATGTCCGACGGGTATTACGACGACTAGAGCAGCATCAACTAGTCGTCAAACATTCGAAGTGCCAGTTCGGAGTACGTCAAGTTTGCTACTTAGGTCAAATCTTGGCGGGAGGCACTCGTCGTCCCGATCCAAAGGTGGAGGCCATTCAGGGTTGGAAGGCCCCAACCACTGCCAAGGAAGCACGGGCATTCATGGGCTTCGCAAATTTTCTACGGCCGTTTGTTCCCCGCTTTGCGCAAGTAGCTGCACCACTTCACGCACTAACCAAGAAGGATCAGCAGTGGAAATGGCACCAGGAGGAGCAACACACCTTCGACGAACTAAAACGTGCATATCACCCACCATAACTCTGTATGTGGGCGACCCGACGCTCCCTTTCATTGTTCAAGTGGATGCAATTGACGCGGGTATCGGCGGGTTCTCTTTCAAACGCGGCAAGACCAGGAGGTGCCAGTGGCGTATATGTCGCGAGTATTCAACACAACGGAAAAGCGATACAGCACCTACGAGAAAGAATTGCATGCCATCGTACTGGCACTACGACAATGGTCAATATACCTCGATGGGCAACATTTCATCGTACGTACGGACCATAACCCGCTGCGTTTCCTCCAAACGCAAACGACATTGACTCGACGGCAAGCAAGATATGTTAAATTGCTATTGCTGTATTCCTTCGAGATTGAATACATACGAGGGAAAATTAACCTAGCGGACGCGCTGAGCCGGGACTACTCGGGGCAACGCGATCCATACGCGTTACCCCGAGTACGGATTGGCATGTGGATTACCTGGCAGACCCAGAGTTCACCACGCAATTCCAGAGGCCTGGCCAGTTTGAAGGCTTTCAACGAAAAAAAAGAAAAAAAAAGGCCTACTCTTACTACATGCGAGGCTCTGTGTACCCGACAACCCCGTCAACGAAGTCATCGATACGCACCATACATCAGTACCAGCAGAACGTTTTGGGGCACAAGCTACGTGTCGCCTGATACGCCGACGTTACTACTCGCCGAACATGCGGAAGGACGTACTACAACGCGTACAACAATGCGAGGTATGCGCACGTGAACAACCACTGCGGCGAAACCAGGGCGAGCTGCAACCCCTGGCCATACCGCAAAACCGCGCCATACCACAAAACCGCGCCATACCGCAAAACCGCGCGATCGACTAGACCATGGATTTTATGACCGGATTTCCCAATGTCGCGGGACATGATGCTCATCTGGTTGTGGTTGACCGACTCACGAAGTTCGCCGTATTCATTCCAACGACGCAGACCGTGACCGCAGAAGAGGTGACAACGCTTACTGTGAAATCTATTGTAGAATTGTTCGGACTACCCCCGAGCTTCGTAACAGATCGTGACAAGGTCTTCACAGCGACCTTCGGGCGACACCCTCTACGATTGATGGGGGTTCAACAGCTGCTCTCTACCGCGTACCACCCCGCAACGGATGGACAGACGGAACGGGTGAATCAGACCCTACAAATGATGCTCAGATGCTGTTGTAACAGTCAAACATGGATGCAGCGTCTACCCCTTCTTCAGCTGGCCTACAACAACCAGACTTCGGCCATTACGGTATTCACCGTATTTTCTGTTAACCGGAGGGCATCCGCGTTTGAACTCGCCAGTCAAACGTCTCAACCCCAACCCCGACGATTAGCAATCTTCCCGACTGCTTTCGTGAAAGGACAACAGCAAATTCTTGCAGACGCCCGCAAGTCCATAGCCCTGGCGCAGGAGTTATATACTGACCACGCGAATTCACAGCGTCACACGAAGGTGTTCAACGTTGGTGGCAAGGTCTATTTGTCCGCGCGCAACCTGCCTTTGGAACCCCCTTATTCGGTGTCAACCTAGCTGGTTAGGCCCCTTTCCAATTATCGAAAAACATTTGGACGTCGAGTACACGCTACAGTTACCTGATGAAATCCGGTTACACCCGACATTTCATGTTTCCTTACTGAAGAGCGCACCGCCTTGGACAACTGAAACCCGACATATTCCCGTCCGAACCAATCTACATCCGACGCAACCTGTGTTATCGGTATTGAGCGTGCGTACTGACGATGCAGGCACCCGCCAGTTTCTATGCTACCGCGAAAATGAATCGTGGACTGATGCTATTTGGCTCCCTGAATACGACCATCGGATACGCTGTCTCCACAGCGCCTCCCGCACTACCTCAACTACCAAAAAATGCTCGATGCTCTTCCTTCAACTTCTTGAGTTTATGCCCAAACTCTGGCCAAGCTCTGCCCAAACTCTGCAGGAGGAATGTGAGAACCTCCCCTGACAGCAGTGTAATCCGTCTATGTTTTAGTGTCATGCACCTATTTTTAGGGTAAGACGTCAATGTTTTAGAATCCACTAGTTTCTACTTTACTGTCAGGTATGTTTTAGTTTACAGCAACCAAGACTATATAAGGCCTAGCTTTGCTAGATCTTGAGACCTAGAATTGAGTAAAGGACAAGTTGGTTCGAAGAGTTCCAACAGGGGGATGTGGACGGCGCCAGCCTGTCCCCTAAAAACTTTGAGGGAAACAGACCTCGAACGACACCCAGCGACGGACTATAATTACCTCGCTTGATGCCAATCTGGGCAAAAAACCCAGAGGTCACCGACGTGCAAGGGTGGGGACAGTGTGGACACTTTTCCGATAGCTTGAGTGCACTTGCTCCGTGTGCTCATGCATAGTCACCAATACCAATCGTATCTACGGAAATAGTTGGCTCAGGTATCATAGTCACGACTCTATCCGAGTAATGCACGAGCTAAATACCTCTGCATTCCTATCAGGGTCCAGTCCGGGCCTCCTTTCTGACCATGGTGAAGCTGAAAGGTATATCTGGGCAGTGGGCACCGCAGGCTTACGGCTCTGCTGCGGGTTTTACTGTGAAACTAGCAACCCCGTATGGGTGTCCCAGCACTGCTGCTGTGGGTTAACGTTTAAAATTTTACCATAGTTCATAGTTTAGATAGAGGAATGATGCTGTTGGCTGTGCATGCGCTCATTCTCACGGGAATTACTTGAGCAGGTGATGGCGTTGTAACCTGATGCTTGTGGGCACCGTTTCGCTGAGTCTGACCGGCCTTCCGCCGCTTCCCAAGAGCCAGTTTAAGGAAACCTTTGACGACGTGTACGGAAACTGCAGAGGCGGGGCCATGGAAACCCGGCCGGTTGCTCGGAATAATACCGAGAAGTTCGCCTTTCAAGTTGAGGAGGATTCCCCCCACGCTTCCGCTTTCATCGACAATACTCGTTTCCAGCATGTCTCTGTTGTGGCGCAATGATCGGAGGGTTGAACGACCACGGCCAACGGATTGCAAAATCCCGCTGCGGAAGGTTTTTTGCCTTTCGAGATGGTTTCCAATACAGAAGACCGGCTGCCCCTCACGAATCTCGGAGCTTCGCGCTTTTGGTAAAGGGCGTGCTTTAGCAAAGGAGCTGCTCATTTCAATACAAAGGAGACTTCTGTGAGCGAACTAGACTTTCCGGCTTGCCCTGTCCAAACGTTGCAAGTCCTCACCTGTGCGAGAATAGCGATTCAGGATTGACAGGCCTTAACACCGCAAGATCGCAAGACTCATCGGCAGCAATGGGATAATACTCGATTCCATTTGCCCTTGGCGTACTGCTGTCATTCAGGAAGACTGAAAACTCGCTCGCGTTGACAAGCGTCCTGTAGTTAGCCAGAACAGTGCCCTCCGAGTCCCACAGAAAACCAGTTGCACACGGCCGAGGTTCACTATTCTTCTTTCGCCTCGCAATACCAACTATTGATCTCGACGCAGAGAGGAACACCCTAGCCGCGTCAATCTCCGCTGTGGAAATCGCCGCTAGCTGGAATTATCGAACAAGAACCAACACAGAAAACAAAACCTCATCAGCTCAGAGTCATTCAACCAAATCTTCAGTCGAAAAACAAAAATCATAGTTGACACACTCACCGAGTCTTCCCTTGCCATATCACCTCTTGAGCTCTAAAAGCAAATACACCTCACACGCTACCCACAGCCGCCTGCAAAGGCAAAAAAAAACCAAAAAAATTCCTTAACCCCAGACAGGGGCTCATGATATCCTAGTCCAACCTTTCTCTAACCACTCTAGCTACCTCCCACTATAACCAAACCCTCCCCCTCTCTCTCTTTACTTATGCGAACCAACCGCCATATCCCCCCCCCCCCAAAAAAAAACTCTCAAAACGCCACCATTTTCCATTTGCATCACCCAAAAAAATCTCTCAAAAAACCTCTAAAAATCACGATATTCCTAGCACATATCCGCCTCCCTCAATATATCTCCAATTGCCTCCAACTGGCAAAATGATTGCCTTACTCATGCAGATGTCTCTTATCTAATCATTCACTAAAAATATACAAATTTATTAAAGTTACTATACATATATAACTGAAATTGATGTGTTTAAGTGTCATGTTGAGATCGTGAAATGTCGTCTTCGGGATGTGATCTTCATAAATTATTTGGAAATTCTAGTTTCGTTTTTGGACTGGTGTGCGAGGTGAGCGATTGACATGTCGTGTTTGGGCACGTTCGGAAGCTGCTACGGTTAACGTATAGGGGGTTAGCCGTGCAGGATTGCGTGTTAAGCATACCCCAAGCGTGTAAATTAATGTTCCGCGTTGAAATCTAAGAGGGTTCGACACGTCCGGACCAACAGGATCGAGCTAAAGACCAGATTCTGGCTACGGTTACAGTGGAGTGTTTAAGAACTCAAATGTGCCTTAGAGATGCCTTGATCATGTGCACGTGTGTCTCAACCTGAAATACAAGGAGATCGATTCGTCATCAGCTAGCAATAAATCGAGAATCGGGCTCTTCTCACTATGGATCTATTTGCCACCTGACGTTTATGCATAGGTAGAGTTGGGCGGCCTCTACTTTGGCTGAAGACGGTCTTTTCCAAGTGCACCTAATCTTTCCTCGCATTCAAAAACTTAGCAGTAGATATTTTTGCATCAAAATATCTCGGGACAGGGCAATACCCATGAAAAAAACGCCTCTGATGGTGCAGGAGTTGAAACGCGGGTGACACAGATACTCTCAAAGTTGAGGTAAGTAACACCACTTTGAAGCATTGGGGTACAATCATGGAGAAACTCATGAGTTGAATAAGAACCGCTGCAGTTGCCTTAGACTACTCCCGTCCAAAGATCCAGCAGCATCGATCAAGCCGTGGCCATCTTGAAGAAGGAGAATCAATACGCTCGGCCTATTCAATTCACGAGAGAAGAAACGATAGGAGCCTGAACCCTTATGAAAGTTTGCCAACAAATAGATCCAAGCAACAAAATGCTTAAGAATTCAGTCTAGCGGACGGCTCCAGTTCGCGCTTTGGTCAGCCGAGAACAACGCGCACACAACGAGCGTGACAAGATGTATTGGATGGTTGCGGGCGCCACAATTGCCTACGCCGCAAGAGCAAACGTCCATGGACTGGATCCGTAACAACACACGGTTTGCTCGGTCAACCTTCCGAGTTCCACCAACCACACTTACCAGACCCATAAACCGCAGTTTCATCGTTTCTTTTCGCTGTCGCAGGGGGCTAGAAGGGACAACAACTCCAAGTAGGGTCCATGTTGGCTTGCCTCCGAAGGTGACTCGTTTCTGAACTGAATCAGTTCGTGCTCATGGTTGCCCTTGTCCCTGTCCCCGGACAGACTTGACAGTCCTTGTGCTCACCCCGCCTAGTTGTCCCATTCTTTTCGCGGCTGCACTGATATGTCGGGTAAAGGGTAGGTCGCCAGTGTTCTCAGTTGAGAGCGCATGGTGCTCAAGAGCACGCGTTGCTCCTTGACACTCTCAAGCTAGCGTTTAAAGAAGCAACCCCTCTCAGCAAGTGGTCTGCTGGTCAACGGGTTGTCGCGTAGAGCTTTCGCCAATTGCCCTCATTTTTTGGCGGGAAAGTGGTGGGACACTATTAAAGGTTCAGTTTGAAGTTGCGAATCGGGAAGTGGGAGTATTCGGGCTGCACGCGAATGAGAACTGTTTGGAGATATTAAGGATTGAGGACAGATGGAAGCGGAGCTGAGACTGCCTGCGGCAGTAATCAGGCGTGTGATCAATGAACGGCTTGAGAAGCATGGCTTAAATCCGAAGGTCCAAAGTGCCGGGCAGAAGGCTGTTATGTTGGCGGCGACCGTATTCCTGAATTACATATCCGGCATGTAAGAGGAGCTTGGACAGATTAACTATCTTTTGTTGCCTATATGGGATCGTCTCATGCATTTTTTGCGTTGTCGACGTGTTCGTTTGAACAAAGGGCCAACGAGGTTGCTAAAGACCATAAGAGGGTTGTGGTCAATACGACAGATGTGGTGACAGCATTGAAAGAAACCGATTTCGATGATATCGCGGAGCTTCTCGAGGCTGACGGTGAGTCCGCTCTACGAGCTGGGTGTGAGTATTGTATCCGACTGACCCTTGCGTTTCGCTCTTTCCTAGTGATCCCTCAGTTGGCCGTAGCCGCAAAGCAAAAGAAAGGAAAAGGGGGTGCGACTGAGTCCTCGAGAGAAGATGAAGAGGAACAGGAAACGGAAGAAACGGAGGCGATGGATGTCGTTGGCGAAACAGAAATCTGCGAGCCAAGGTCGAGAGGAAATGCCGACGAACAGCAGGATCGAACTGCAATGGTACTTGATGGGAAGGAGGCTTTTGAAGAATCATCCGCAATGCACTCCGTCGTCGCTCCAGATCCGCTTCCAACCAACCCCAAGACAAAGCCTACCTCAAATCATGCGCCAGGTGAATTCGACGAAATTGTACCAGTGTTTGATTAACCAGTTGATTGACGCCATGCTGTGAATAGCCATTAGAAACCAAGCCGTTCAGCTTAAAAAAAACCTGAATTCGTCTCAGAATTTGCTTTCGCGTTTGCTCACGAGGCAGAAACGAGTTGTACTCGGACTCCACTTACATCCGGACTGGCAAAGGGTTCGGACACAATGTTTGGGAAGTCCCACCCAGTGCTTTCTCTTCGACTGCTCCCGCTAGCTTCTCAAGTAGCGTCAGTTGCGTTCGGATTGGATTGGAAGCAGGGGAAACCGGGGCGAGCGGGCAGCGTGCGAGGCAGACTGATGGGAGTACTATCGTTTCAGCAGAGACGAAAGCATTAAAAAGCAAAAGCTCCGGGGGTTCTGAGATCAAGACAAGTGCATTCATCAGAGACTAGCTACTCTGACAGCACCAAACTACCGAGGACGCATGTTACGCTCTTCAAACAACAATGCAGCGTTCGTTCGCCCTAGTACGAAGCTCAGAGCCTCGTACAGACAAGAAAGTGCAGCCGAGCGCTCACGGAAGCAGTCGCTGAGCCAAGTACCTCCCAAACCATCAAGAAACCCGAACGGGCTCAATCACAAGCGGGACTAGACGAGGCGTGGCGGTAGATCCTGGGAGCCACCTCACTGACCTGACCAGAAGTCCGCAATCAGTAACTACCAGCACCCCGTCCAAATTGCTTGAAAATCTATAGTTCAGATAAAGTGGTCATGTTTTCGACTGCTAAAACAACCCCTTAGTACACATGATATTCAATAAACGAAACAAATTATGCGCTTCTTCAATTGAATAGTTCGGAAAACAATCTGTCCGATAAGCACCTATAAAGAGACAAGTGTTTTCAAATATTTTAAACCTATTTAGATTACATTTCTTCGTTTATTCCACATTATATGTACACGTTTTTATCGGACATTTTATGACATCACAACTAAACGTTCCAGCCAATCAACGAGATTCAAATATTGACTGATATATTGTTTTTTTCTTCTTCAGATTAAATCTCGTTTGAGCGGGGAATTTGCCTTCTATTCCCTTTGGCTTAAATATTTTGCGATATTCACAACAAACACGATATCTTCGCATCTTACATATCAGTCATTATCAATTTTTATTTTAAAAGCATTTTATATTTTATCAGTCGTTTTAGAAGGTACTGTGGAGTTTTTGTATTTTTCTAGATGGAATAGTTTTTCTCAGTTGGTTGCGTTTTTAGCACATACTGTTTGCGGTTTGGGGGGAGGAGAAGACGGCGAAGCAGTTCCAACCTTTTTAAGGATCGTGACAGGAGCGCTGAGCTACCAACGGGTTGACTAAAGAGGAATCTACATTTGAGAGCTCTTGTGCTTTTTTGGAATTTGTTTTTGGTTTTGTTTTTGCTTCGGTGAAATGGCGGGGAGTGCCGTCGAGGTTTGGGTGAAGAGTGCTACTGGATTGATAGGGCCGGACCTCTTGGATGTACCTGATCCATATTGTAGGGTTTACTTGGATGACAATCAGATAATGAAGACCAAGCATAAGAAGAACGACAAGTCACCTGTGTGGGATGAGAAGACTGGGGTAACCTTGACTGGTGCGCACCATAGAGTCAGGTTTGAGGTCATGGATAAGGACACGCTATCGAGAGATGATTTTGTCGGAGAGGCTGTGTTGGAGATGGCAGAACTTGTGAATTCGGGGACCGTGGAGAGATCCTTACCTCTGATTAGGAAGGAAAAACAGGTTGGCATAATATTCATCTCCGTCAAGTACCTAAAGTAACGAGATTGGAGCACGGCAAGAATCCCGGACCTTTGTCAACCTGACGTGGGTCGTTGAAACACCACTAGTGGGTTTACGAAGACTTTTTCCCGTCAATGGGTAGAATTCAATTACCCTTCCATGTGAACCTCTCGAATCTTCTGGTATTAATCCGATCATTTCCAGAACCGGAGCTTCTGGAGGGTCCAGGATCAAAGCGACATTAAAACAACTCGGCGGTATTTACATGAATAATCTTGCTCCACGATAGCCGGAACTCAAAAAGTTCTGCTTAAATTCAATCCAATACTAAAGGGATTGCCAACCAGCAAGGGAACATCCAAGGATCCGCAAATCATTTTGCCTTTTCCTCTGTTGACTTCTTCCCCGGTGCCCTGAGGAGTTTGATGATGCCTTTCACAATGAGCGCAAACCAGTAGACGTTCAGCGCGTAGAGTACAACGTAGAAAACTGAAGCAAACGACCCAAGGAAGAAAGCCTCTGCCTGCGAAGGAATGCCATCCACGAGGCCCTTCTGAGCGTAAATATAGGACTGTAAGATAAATGATTCAGTGTTAGCGGTGCTAGTCTCAACAGATAGCCAAACCTCCCATTCTTGTCGAAGATTACCAGGAAAACGGGCATAAACACAATCCTTCCCAAGAAGAACACTATGGTCATCAAGATTCCGCATACTTTGTACACGGGCTCATGCTTGTGCTGGAGGCAGTTCAGGTAGAATACGATTTGGTTAGGACTTCTTGGTTGAACTCGAAATCGTACGTTTCATCATATGCCAATCTACCTTGAAATACAAGAACCATCTCCAGTTCACGAGCGGAGTTGAAATTTCCGTGAGAAAGCTCCCTCCGGCCCAAATCATTGGCATGGCGTATCCCATATTCTGGAGCGCGGGAGAGCCCAATTGAAGCGGCATTTGTCAGCAAAGAAAAGCTCAAACGGGGCTTCGATAGTTCAATACTTCCTTACTAATGCAGTGCTTGTTACAATTGTACAGACTAGATGGTGAAACAGCGTACTTGGCCCCGCCGTGATCGATCTGATGTGGAGCAGAACCAAGATAACATCATAGAGAAAGTAGCCCATCGCGAGAACAAGGCCACCGCGACTTTCATACAAAAGCACCGAGTATAATTCAGTACGTCCGTCCGGAAATTTTAGCAAGCGCGGTTCGATCTGGGCTTCAAAAAAAAAACCTTACCACAACCAAAGGCGCTCGTACTCCCCTCCAGCATAAGCGGAAGTCTCAGGAAAAATCGCCAAGAACATTGCAGCAAACACAACTACAGCGTGAGCAGTGGATACACATCTGCGTGGCAAGAACCCCAAAAAGAACAGAAGGAAATAACTCAGTCAGAAGCAGGACCCAGCTAAACCAGCTCCCCAACCATGACACCCCGCGACGCACCTAGACAGCCACTCAACCCTCTGCGCAGAGTTCAGATGCTTCCCATACGTTGACGACGCAAGCAACGATCCGAAATGAAACGGAACCAACAAAGATGCCCATCCCACAGCAGCTATCCCGTACGCCTGGTAGCTCGGCCGCAGCTCCGAAAGATATCGCAGCGCATCCCCCACTCTGCCCAACGCCATCTTTCCCCCCCCCCCCAAAAAAAAACCCAAAAATTACAACTAGTCAAACTCAAAACCCAACACAAAATACACACCCCATCCCCCTCAACCCTCACCCCACCCTTCCACGACTAAATCCTTAACAGCATTACAATCCTCCTCCTCCCCCTTTCATACTTCATCCAGAGAAAAAACCTCACCGCCTACAACACATGCCACCCCCCCCCCCCCCCTCCCCGCCCGTTTGTAAAAAAAAAAAGCTGTTCAGGCCCACAAAACCCTACCAACTTACATCATCCCCTCGAAAAAGCCTTTGTTTGCCACACACCGCCTTAAAAACAACAGCAAAACCAGACTCACCAATTCAATCCAAATAATCAATCCATTTGGGGCTATTGATTGATTTGAATTTTCGTAGTAAAAATTTACATCCTATCGATTGAGCTAATTTTTTTGAAGGGGGTGTGGGGGAATATCCTTTAAAGGTTTTTTGCAATATATATGTTTTATGACAGCCTGTCCGTAGGGATACGTATGCGTTTCTTTTTGTATAGTATTGGTTTGTTTCCTCATGGACCTCTGAAGCCCAAGCTTGCTCGTGATGCGGGGCGGGTGCCAAGAGCCCTTGTAGAACCCCGGCCGACAACTAACACTGGGAGGGCGCTGGACATTTGGGCGAGTGGAATACTCTACAATAGTCGCTCAGCAGAGATGTCTGATAGCGCCAAAACACAGGGTGTTGCGATGAAGTGGATAAACAAGATTATCCTCTGGTGGTGACTTTACGCCCTTCCTAGAGTACCTCATTCGGGGACCTTAGCCTCCCGTTAAACCGATTGATTGTGGCGGCCTGCAACAACACAGCAACAGCAGCAAATCAAGTTATCAGAGCCTATCTACCCTGAGGAGCGGAAAGGGAGACGCTGTGATGCCCGTCCAACAACAAAGCAGTGTTCGAACGCCAGAGAGTCAGAGACAACAGACCGCGTTCCTTCGTCAACTATGAGTAGAAAGTTTTCTCCTTCGGCGAAGAGCACGCCCAGCTGAACCCTATGGCCTGCAGCAATCATACATCCTCTGTGGGGAAGATCTACTTCTCATCGGCAAATCTGTCATCTCAGTACGTATATTGAAATTTCTTGGACTTTCTTAGAGACTCGGGTGGGAAGGACAGAGGCTGGTGTGTTACGAGGTTTCTGTTTTGTTTTTTGTGTGGTGAGAGTTGTACGGATACGGTGGGAGTTCGAGATAGGGTGAAGGATAGAGGAAAACGCTTCGAGCTGATTTTCAAAAAGGGGGGGGGGGCGGCTGGGTTTTTGAGGATCGAACCCCACCCAACAGTTGTCGGTGGTCTTTTGAGCTTGTATTGACAGGGAGCAGGAGGCATCCGGAGGGAGGAAGGGCGGCTGGAGTCTGAGTTTGCCCGTGGGAAGTTGGGGAGCCACTTCCCCAATGTCCCTGAAGGCGTTTAGAACGCTTCTGACTGCCCCGCGTGAATACCTGCCCTAGAAACCACGCGGGCGTGCACATCACAAGGTTGGAGTTGGATCCCAGCGCGCTTGCCTCATGAATTAAAATCGATCGACATCGGACAGACTCGGACTGATGGCAATCCCCCGATCGACAAGCTTGCCCCCCGAACATCTCATCTATGATCCTCGAAAACGCCTTATCGATTAGCGCATCATAGGATGTTTTATATGTAGCTTCAGAATCTGACCGACAGTAGCCTATGCACGAAACTGCTGATACAGAGCTGTACGCCAGAGCCCTCGTCAATAGAACGCCTTCCCGAAATGCCAGTTCAATGTAATATAGCTAATAATGTCACAATGAACATAAAATCTGGTAAATTTGTACTTCACCTTTCAAATCCAGTGTTAGATCAAAGTTATTGCCCGATCTGTATCTGGTGGATCGCTGAATCCAAATACTCCCCCGGCTCACCCCCCTTTGCTTTTCTAACGCTTCCCACAAGATTCAACAAAAAACAAAAAAGAGGATATTCTAAACAACAAAAGTTAATTCCAGTCCAATTTGTCCCACAATTGTATACAAAGTCCATATACAATTTCCCCCCCGTTTGTCGCATACACAAAAGCTCAAAAGCACGAAACTCCCGATGGCCATAAAGCTAGTAAAAAACGTTTTCAATAGCTCTGGATGAGTTATCATTCGCCAATTTTCCTGGCCAGCAAAAACCCCGGGAGATTAAGAACTAATCCCAATGTGTGAGCGCCCTCCAGATCTAATCCAAAAAATCTACCAAATCTACATCTCCTGACCTCACAAGACATAGCATAGAAAATAATCCAATATTAATTGATCTCCAACCCCCCAAAATACACTATAAATATAGACCACTATATTTAATTCTATTCCATACTAAATATTATATATTGTAAATAATATGCAATGTAAATATAATAATTTTATCATTTCATCTATCTCGGTTTGCTCTAAATCTAGAAAGACTTTTTTAAATCCCGCAAAATTGCCTAAACCTATTGGTTTTTTGGTGGTCAAAAAAAGAAGAGAAAAGGCGTTTTTCTCTTTGCGGGTGGATCCATTTTTGTTTTGTTTTTTGGGCTTTTTTTGAAGAGTCAGGAATTACGAAAATCCTTTGAAAAAAGCGGGAAAGTTCTGCTTTTTTTAGTTCGATGTGGGACGCTGTTGTGGGGATGGATGGAGTTGAAAACCCTCAAAATGACTCTTTTTAAAGCAGTAGGTTTTGAGGAGAAAGAGATCGCGCGCGCGCATGCCCAACCAAAAATGAAAACGCGCAAAGGGGAGGGACTTTGCGCTGGGACGTTTTATCTATCTATCTATCTATATAGATATATATATATATATATATATATATTCGGTCTCTTTGTATGAGGGGCAGTTTGGGAAGGAGGGAGAAGCTTTGGGAAGGAAGGTGGGAAGGTTAAGGGGAGTTGGTGGGTGGGGTGGGGTTGGGGGGCAGGGGGGGGGGGAGGTAGATGAAAGGTTTGTATATATATACGTATCTATAACTCAGCAAAAGGTGTGTGTAATTTGTATTGTGTGAGGGCTTTGTTGAGGTATGGAAATAGGGTTTCAGCAGTCGTTTGGGGGTCGACTGGGCCGGAGTATTGATTTTGGACGGGTTTCGAAGTGCAGTAGAAGGAAGAATGTAGTGGTGTCTTTGATTCCCACCGGTGGGACAACGCCGTGTGTGATCAGGGTGATTGGCGTGGGTGGCGGCGGTGGAAATGCCGTGAATAGAATGGTGGGGTGTGTGGATGACGTGGAGTTTTGGTCGGTGAATACTGATTCTCAAGCTCTGAAGTCATCGCTCGCCGATAATAAGTGTGATATTGGAGAGTTCCTGACCCGTGGGCTTGGTGCTGGAGGCGATCCATCGATGGGTAGAAATGCTGCCGAGGAGTCCAAGGACTCGATCATGAACGCTGTGAGCAGCTCGGACTTGGTTTTCATTACCGCCGGAATGGGAGGAGGAACTGGATCAGGTGCCGCACCCGTCGTGGCCAGATTAGCCAGGGACGCCGTAAGTTTTTGCGACGCTGGCAGTTTAGAAGTCATCGCAGCAGAGGACTCACCCATCTCGTCTTATGATAGGGATGCCTAACAGTGGGCGTGGTGACCAAGCCGTTTAGCTTTGAGGGAAGACGCAGACTCAAGCAAGCGAACGAGGCTATCGATTCTCTAAGACAACACGTTGACACGTTGATCGTCGTATCAAATGATAAGCTGCTGAAGATTGTCCCCGATGACACCCCCTTGACCGAGGCATTCCTGGTTGCTGACGATGTCCTCCGGCAAGGTCAGTGCTAAGAACGAATTCGAAGGTCGTCGCTAGACAAGCCCTCTGTTAACTCTTGCCTCGGCTTCTTCTAATTTTGCCCTCTAACGCAGGTGTGGTCGGAATCTCGGAGATCATCGTAAAGCCTGGCCTCGTTAACGTGGATTTTGCCGATATTCGTTCGGTCCTTGAGAATTCTGGGTCAGCGCTAATGGGAATTGGTACCGGATCCGGCAAGAAGAGAGCGGAGGATGCGGCGGCTGCTGCAATCAATTCTCCATTGCTGGAATTCCCTGTCGAATCTGCGAAGGGAATCGTTTTCAATATTACCGGCGGGCCGAACATGTCCCTTCACGAGATCAATAGTGCTGCAGAGGTCATTTACGAAGCGGTTGATCAGGATGCCAACATCATTTTCGGCGCTCATGTTGATGACAGTCTGGGAGACGATATGAGCATTACTATTGTTGCCACGGGCTTTCCAACCTCTCCTAGCAGCCAGGTAGGCTACGGACTTTATTCCTCGTAAGTAGTCCGCATGGAGCGTTGAGGATTGCTGAGCGGAGAGGCCTGAAACATCGCCTCTGTCTTTGACTCCGCTGTAGGTGATCAACACTGAGACCGAAACCGGACGCTACACGGTACCGACCCTGGAGAATTTTAAAGAAGCGATACCGGAAGTAGCTAGCGACGAATTTGCCGCTGAAAGTCCCCTACGAAAGCGAGATCGCCTTGCAAACTTCTTCAGGAATATAATTTAGATGGCAGCATTATCACTGGGGGCTAGAATTGGCGCTCGATTCCAGTATTTAGACCAGAGAGGAGTTTTTCTGCTCAGTGTCTCAGATGTAGGGTCCCCGGGAGCTTTTAATGGAACATTGTAGAACGCTGGAGAGGAACACACACAACTGGAAGTTTTGGCGAGGGATGAGAGATGATTGTAACAGACCACACACCTAAAGGACAAGCAACGCGTAAAGCTGGGGGTTTGGGTTTTTGCCATTGCACAATCCAATTCCCGAATGTTTCTTACGAGATCTCCCAGTGGACACATTCGGTTATTCACTGAGTTTTCAGACACGGGTCAGAACTTGGGACCAGAAAGCGCATGTTGGGAATCAACGGGGCAGGATCTATCAATCAAGTACTCCGCGTTTGATGTCCTTGCCTTCTTCAGACGCTTCCGAGAACTCCGGAGAGGTGCGATAAGCGCTTTGTCGACTTATGGAAACAAGCCTTGCAGACTGCTCCCGAAACACGCGCAAGGCTGAAGCAACACATGGATGTTCTACTTTTCCCCGATGTTGAAGGAATTCCGGCCTGTTCTCCCCACAAAGAGAATGAGAGTATCAGAAACACTGCAGAACCACGCCAAACGAGGGTTCCACGTGCAAGTACCCGGATTCTTCTTTAGACTCGGTAGCCTCGAAGGGGCTCAGGAGCTGAGAAAGGTCCTTCCTCGACAGCAAGCACGGCAGTGAGCAGGTCTCTGATCGTCGATGGACAAAAGAGGTATATCATGACAGGATGATTTAATGCGCAGAATATTTCGTTTACTGAGCGCCAACTCCGCAGTCGTCGCATCCACTCCTTTAGTTATCATTTGTCTGTACACTAGTACCCAAACTTATCATTTAGTTTGCTCCGCCCATCTCCTCTCTGATCCTCGGGGGGTTTCCAGTCGTATATTCCTTTCTCTTGCGCCTCGTTTTCGGTATTTCTCCTGGGGAGAGACGGACCAAGCCTTTTTGCTTTCTTGTGTTCACTTGGGTTCTTGAATTCATCCGGTTCGTCTGTTTTGGTGAGGCAGAGGGAGGTACGAGAGTGGCCATGTTCCAGTCAGAACGAAAGGTCAAAGGAAGCAACCTTCTGATTGCATCTCACCTGGCTCCAAGCGCTTGTCAGGCTGAGGCTTCTCGGGCTGAGGCTTCTCGGGCTGCGGCTTCTCGGGCTGCTCCTCCGTTTCATAGGTAGAGATTGGGGCAGGTGCTCGCATAACTCTTGGAGGAGAAAGCTTGAAAGCTTTCTCAACCGTGTTGAGCTGGTTGGAACTTGGCAGTATCTTCGGGGTACTTGCATTCCGATTCGGCGGCAAGGGTATAGCTTCCAAGCTCGGGCTCGGGCCCTGAGCGAGGGACAGCAAATCCCCAACTTTGTGTAGCTTCTCCCGATTCTTGTCCATCCTGCGCTCCAGATCCCGAAGATTCTCTTCCAAGATGCTTCGATCGTTGCTGGACATGAACGAATCCAACGCATCTTCTTCCCCTCCGGCACTTTCTCTTTTCAGTCTGAGACTCGCCTGGGAATATTCCTGACACAGTTCAACGACGGTAAGCAAAATTTTCAAAACGAGATTGGAGACGAGCAATGTCAAGTACCTTTTCAAGCATCTTCTGCTCCTCCTGGTAGTGTTTTTGCTTCGTTTTTAGAGTATTCTCAGTTTCTGCTTGTTCGTCTTCTTTGTCTCCGCTAGTAGCTCGTGTTGAGAAAACCTCAGCTGTTCTGTCAAAAAAGTCGTCATTGTCCGCATCCAGCTCGACCTCTATAGCCTTCCCGCGACCCCGCTTGCGCGACTTTGACGAGACTGAACTTTCCCTCAAGTTCGAGTAGGAATCCTCAATCGACTCCTCCAGCTGCCGCATCCTCTCCTCCAACTGTGAAATCCTGTTCACTTGTCCATCTGTTAGCTCCGAGGACACTTCCTTGTTCCGAATATTCGAAAGCTCCTGCTGCATCGACAAAATCTTCCCTTTCTTCGCCTCAATCCGATCCAATACTTGACGCTGCTTCTTCGACAGATTCTCTGGGACGAGCTCTTCCATGGCTCCTACAACGTCCGTAAACATGAAAAAGTCCAAACTCGTTAAAGGATCCTGCTCTCTATACTCTTGTCCAAAAGCTCTACAAGGATCAATCGCCATTCCTTTGGCCAACAAAGCGTGGCCTTCACTCGGGCCAAAAGAAAGAGAGCAACTGATACTCCACCGGTAGCAGTCGCCATATCATTTGGCCCACAAAGCATAGCCTTCAAGTGGGCCAACCGAAAACGGCAACTGCTACAATCACTGGTGTCAGTCGCCATTCCTTTGGCCAACAAGCGTGGCCTTCACTCGGGCCAAAAGGAAGAGAGCGACTGATACACCACCGGTATCAGTCGCTACTCCTCTGACCAACAAAGCGTGGCCTTCGCTCGGGCCAAAAGAAAGAGAGCAACTGATACACCACCGGTATCAGTCACTACTCCTCTGGCCAACAAAGCATGGCCTTCACTTGGGCCAAAAGAAGAAGGCAACTGATACCTCACCGGCACCAGTCGCTATTTTTACTTTGGCCCAGCAAGAGCACGGCATTCATTCGGGTCCGTAGGAGTCGGCAGCTGATCCAACAGCGGTTTTCATCGGTCACAGTGAAGTGTTTACTTCGATTACATACCTCCAGTTTCTTCCTCTTCCTCAACAGCATCCTCGCCCATCCCCCAGGTAACTTCCTGGAGCTTCTTACGTTGCTCAGAGACGGCCAGCTCTCGTTCGACTTGGGCCGGATCCTTCTCCACTTCCTGCGTCGGTTCCTTGATCTTAACCGTTCTGTCGTTCGCGTCGGATGGGCCAAGCAGCACATAGATCCTCGAACTCTCTCCAAATTTTACAACATCCCCAACGGACATGGCCGTGTACTTGCCACTCTGGACTCTCTTCTTGTTGAGAAAGGTTCCATGAGTTGAGTTGAGATCGATAAGGTAGGCAATGGGATCGTTCTTTCTGAACTGAATCGCCGCGTGAACTCTCGAGAGGGAAGGATGTGCCAGAACGAGATCAACTTGCTCAGGATCACGTCCTAGTAAAACGTATCCCCTGTCGCTTCTGGAGATGATCTCCTTCGATGCTATCACGCCCGACTTGATTACTTCAAAGGCATACTCTGCCGATGGAAGCCCAGACCATTGCGGTTCCTCGTAAGATGGTCGGGAGGTGGGGGTTGGGATCTTCCTCTGGTTTGGATCAGCTCCTTCCCCGGTGGATGGGATTGCTTCTGGAACAACTGGTTTGATCTCAGATTCGCCTAGACTCAGCAGTTCAGCACGAAGAGCGCCAGCATCCGGTTTTCGTTTCGGCCACGCTTGCATAGTTGGCCGAGGAGTTCCAGTGTGACTCTGCATAATCGATGGCGGCGGCAGCATGATCTGGACCCCGCCATTGTCCTCGTCAAGGTCTTCCATCGCCTCTATAGGCAGCGGTGGCGGGGGTATCACTGGACCCCCAGCCTTACCCTTACTGGACATTGGTTCAGCCTTCCTCACCGGAGGAGGAGGCATGATTTCGCCATCTCCACCACCCGCGCTCTTCCTCTCAACCACACGACGTGGTAACGGAGGAGGTGGCATCTCCTCAGTGCTCTCCTCTACTCCCATCTTCTCACCACCACCACCACCACCCTCGTCCATCCCCGCTCTAGCACCTTTCACACCCTCACTCACTCACCTCCCCTCCCTCCATCAAGTTCACAACCTCCATGAATAAAACTACTTCCTCGCAGACCACTTAAGCTATCTTCCTCCCCATCAACCCGCCTTGACAGTCTCCACGCTCAATTCACCTCGTCCAAGCCGGCAAGAATCAGACACCATCTGTATCCTTCTACTCAGAACAAATCCTTACAGTGTAATAGTCACGACCGCCTTCATCCACATCCTCCAACTACATCCTCCAATACTGACAGACTCGCGATTCAGCACTATTGAATGAATGTATTCATTCGGAGTGCGACGGGAGAAATGAAAGTTTCTACGAAAGGCGCTACTCGCGGGCCAACAACATCAGAACTCCATTCATGCACGACCACAGAAAACTCAAACGTGTAGACAGGGGGGGGAGAGCCACTGTGGACGCTCACGGACAACTATACGAAGCCAACTGGGACCAAACGAAACCATGAAACTGGATCACTCAGTAGGCAATGGGTACCAGGCGAAGCTCGAATTCCAGGAGTAGGCCAACGCCCACACCCCACGCACTTGGCTTGCGACGTTCGTGAAGTGCCTTGATACGGTTCTTCCCTTGAGCAAACCTTTAGCTATCTGCTGAAAAAAACTCAAGGGTTGTTTACCCAAACCGCCGTGAGGAGAGCTTTGTACTGCGATAGATCGCCTTCCTTTTTAAAGTGTGGTGTAGAGATGTGCACCCCCTTACCGCATGCTGTCCCTGTGACAGTCCGAAACGGTACAAAGCTACTTTGTGAGCTTTGGTTGACGGTCGCCGTCGCTGGAAGTCACATGGGGACGGACAAAGTCTCAAAATTGCCTCCCCCAAGTTCGACGGCCTATTCTGTTCTCACGGTGCTCTCGACTAGATCCGCGGAACAGCTAATGTTTCAGTTATATCCGAATCGCGTAGACTGATTTTTCTTTGAGTCCACAAGGCGAGGCGCAAAGCTACTTTGTCAACGTGGATAGCAGAGTACTGGGTGATCCACTGCACGAACTTCCGAATCGATGCGATCTCTGACAAGAGCAACCGACGCTCGACTCCAACACATCTGCTCAACGGAAATGTGTAGCGCTTCTTGCATGTCGAACTGATATCAAAAGACCTGGACGGTTTCTTGCGGGGAGATCGTCCAAGAGCTGAGGGCGTTCGTCCATGCCGAGCATGCGTGAGGACGGTTGCTTTGATATGTCCCCTTCAGTCCTGAACCTTATCCGACTGGGGACAGAGGTTGATTGGCTAACTTTGGTTTTCAATGGGACTGGAGCGGCCTTTAGGCAGCTCCAATACATTTGAGGCGCGTACTCACGAGCTGAAGGATAATTCCAGAGTTTGAAGATAGCTGGCCATCTCAGGGGGTCGGAGAGCATGTACAAGGGTCTTAAGATGACTTCCCTGCGCCATTCCGACTCCGAGTACAGACTACTTACGACAACTGCAGAAATGCGCCTTAGCAGGTTGTTTCTCAGCGAGGTACAAGGACCACACCTTTTTGGCACTCCTGACGGTCTCAGGCCCTCGACTTCACGTTGCGGTGCAAAGAGGGGTGCTGGTTGGAGTGACTCAGTAGCGGATGGGGAGATGTCATCAAAGGCCAACCCTGCCTCACGCGAGTACTACCGAGTGCAAAGCATTGTCGCAGTCTTTCACCTGGCCATCGCTTCGATCGAACACCAAACTCGCTCAAGCAAAGGCTTTCTCAGGTTGAAAATGCTTTGCCTTCTGGGTTTCTTTTAAGGAAGCCACGATGTTTTACAAGGACGCAACAGATTCGAGTTCGTAGACTAGAGGTTTAACCCTCTTTCCGCGCTCTCAAAACAAGCAGCTTCTTTTGGGTCAGGCTATCTGCGTCTCTTCCTGTTATCTCGCTCTCGATCCGACTGAGGTGTTTGATAATATACATTGCTCGCAAAGTGCTCCTTGAGGTACTCCGGACCCATCTCCTCATATTCACTTCGGGATACTGACGAATCGGACAACTCTTGGCCACCTATCTTCGCCAATAGAGCTGCCCCTCTCCACGCATCGAGAACGGGATCCTTCGCGAGTCGGATGTTCAGGTCGACTCCTGGACTGAAGCTTGCGGGTAGGACTCGTCGAACTTCAGCCTGTAGACGTGCATTCGCTCCAGGAGTGTTCATCAATCCACCGGTCAGGAAGATCTCCTTCACCAGAGATTCTCTCGCAGTCGCTCCTAAATGGCCAAGTCCAGTAGGTTACAGAGATGAGCACCAACACACAAAATCTACCTTACTGCTCCCTATTTTATTACCTTGCAGACTACTGACGGAGAGGTCGATCGATTCACCTAAGCCAGCTTGATCTAAGCCAACTATGCTCGGCTGCCAGATGATCTGATCGAGAAACAAGAATGCCTTTGATCAACGAAACGGGTCTTGGTACGTGTGGTGCCAGATATCGAGAATCCACCTCACCTCTGTAGATCGAATCCGGTCCAAGCAGATGTCCAGCTCGTTGCTTCTTTCTATCGGATAATACAGCTTCTCAGCTCCTCGAGATTCTGCCTCTTCCAGGGCAGCAATGTGCGGTGCCAGCTCGAAGATCTCTGCTTTAAGGTCTGCGAGGTACTTCTCTTCTTGCTCCTCCTCCTCCGTATCCCCCCCTGTTCGGATGTCGCGATTGAAGGTTCTTTGCGTGAACAGCTGGAGGGCGTTGAGATGCGTTTTGTTATATGAAAAAGCGAGCTACCTTGCATATCATGGTACACGTTCCAATCCTCATCCCTCATTCCAAAATCGTCCGGCATCTTCTTCCCGTTTTCAGGCATGATTTGCTGTGCGATTAGTCTCATTCGGTTCCTTGCCGCTTGGCTTCGACGATCGGACCCGGCTTCACGTGCGGCCTGAAGAACCACGCGAACAAAGAATTCCGAGTCTGGGTGAGGTGTAACTCTCACCAGAAGGATCCATCCTGAAACTGCTTACCTTTCTCTTTTTAATCCTCTGAAGCAGATCGTCTCGTTCCTTGATTCTTCTCCTCAGGTAACCATCTGGATCCTGTTCCTTCTGCCTCCTCAGTTCCGCTTCCGCTGCTTCAACTTTCTGCCTCTCTTCCTCCTTCTGTAGCTTCACCCGCTCCCTAGCTTCCGCCGCGCCTCGAATTGATTTTACCTATAAATGGATGTCATGTCCCCAGAACAACAGCTCAGTTTTGGAGCTGACCAAGCACCCAAGCCTTAACCAACGGAAAGAGAACGCGGCGCATACCTTTCTCTTCTCCTTCAACTGATCAGCGGTCAACAGAGGATCAGGGGTCTCCAGAAGCGCATCCTCAAACTTACGCTTTCTCCATTTTTCTTCTGCCTGCGCCATCAGTTCCTCCCCGAGCTCCTCCTTCAAGCTTACAATCTCGGCCTCCTTTTTCCCCACTGCATCCTCCAAATCTTTTGTCTGCTTAAAACCTACAAACGATCAACGCAAGTGAAATCTTTCTGAGCTAATCCAAATCTTTCCGAGAATCCGTTCCAAAGTAGACGGACCTCTCCTAGATAAACTCATATAGTAATCATCCTCATAGGCCGTCTTCATATCCGATATCGTCTCAAGCTCATCCAGCTCCGATAGAAGGCTTTCAACTCGATGAACCTCCTCGCTAGTCAGCTTCCTCTCAACTTCTTTAGGTGCAACCTCAGTCGTCGCTTTCGCTTTTCTTCTAGCCGCCATCATATCGTGCAACCTCTGCCCGGCCTCAGCTCTCAGTTTTCTCTGTCTTTCCAGTTCCTATCCGACGAGGGACAAAAAATGTTTGTCTTTAGACTAGCTCTGGCGTCCTCTCTCTTTGTCCTCAATAGCAAACACCAAGCCAGCTAACCTCAGGTGATGGACAAGTTTTTGTCCCTTCCTGTGAAGGTATTTCAATCGCTGTTTCGACTTGATCGAAGTAATCCGGATCCGTCTGAAGTCGGTTTACTTCTTCTTCATAGTTACTGGAGAAGTAACAAATCTCCTCCCTCAGCAGGTTGACTCGGTCGTACGATAGAGCTGGTGCAAAGATCGGGTAGAGGAGTCGTAGCCTCCTCGCCAGAGCTTCTGTGGCGTGGTCTCCACCTAATCATGAAAAACAACAAAACGAAAAACAGCGACTGCTTTAGAGTAGGGATCCAGCCAGTTTTTATCATCGCGGTGAGCACTGGAGGCGAGAGAAGCACTCACCCACGTTGATTCGTTTCGCACAAGCAGCGTGAAACCGTCCATTAACAAGTGGGAGAACATGCGTAGCTCTAAAGCTCGAGCTCACAATCAGTGCGTTACGATCGTTGAACTGTGATAGTGAGCTGGTGCTGGTTGATGAATACATATTGTACATGTAGCTGAAGAGGCCATCCACTCCTAGGCAGACACTCGGAGCCTGATATCTAATGAGGGTTCGGGCGGGAGAACGTTTGGATTTGTTTCTTAGTCCTTCTCAGAGAGAAACGTATTCCTGGACCACCATGTGAAAAGTCGTACCCTTCAAAAAGAACCTCCATGATGAACGCCCTGGAATTATTCATCTGGCAAGGCGGCTCCGTCAAAACGAAGGGTCTATCGATCTTCTTCTCGTTCGCGAGTCCGAGGGCAACGATCGTCCCGTCCAGAAGTCGCTCCAGAAGCGTCGCATTGAAGGGAATATTCGCTTCGAATGGCGAACGCACGCCAGACCTTACTGACGTATGCAAGGCCTCGTAACCCACAAAATTCTTCCTCCTACCGTCCTCCCCAGGGTCCCGCGCTCTCGAAACCAGGGGGGGATACCGCAGGGCGGGCCCATCCGCTGACGAGAACCCAGCTCGTAGCTCAGAAGAGCCTATATCAATCACGACCGCGTCTCCATCCCTTGGATTGAAGCTCTTCGACGGATCTGAATTCAGCAGCGGCTCGGGATCTCTGAGCACCACCCGCCTCTTCTTCTTCGCCTCATCAGCTCGAGCCCCGTTCGGCTCCGCGACCATCGCCTCGGCAATGAAAAGTCAAACACGTAAGCTTTTATGTACACAAAGAAACGCGGCCCTGCGTGCCGATCGAATTTTCCTGTTTTTTTCAAGAGAAAGAAAGCCGCCAGTCGGCTCCCGAGCTCCCCTTCCAAATTCCTCTGCTTCGAACTGTGTATCAAAGCCAACATCAAAACGGCAAAAGCAACCGAAAATTCCGCAGGCAACTTCTGAATCACATGACCCTCAAGCGATAGATCTTATCTTCAGAATAAAACGTCTCGATTCCGATAATCTTCCAGAGCGAAGATTCCTCAGTCTATCCTCCTCTCCGCCAACTGCTGAACACCTTCATCCCCACCAAGTTCCATTTGATAAGCAAATGTGACAGCTAATGAGCAAGACGATGATGGGCCGGTTTGAGAATCCAGACCAAAAAATCCCGCTGTCTGATTCTATATCAGTCGAGGTCTGAAGTCTGCTGAACGGTGAGCACTCTGGAACAGTCTGCGAACAACAGGATCGATCTTGCTGTGGATACCACGTTGGATTCTTCAGAATCGCTTTTAGAGCAACGATTCGTCAATTCTTCATCCTCCCTGTCTGTCCTTTCCGTGTTGGTGAAGGTCCTCTGTTTCTGTAGATGTCTATGTAAAGTACCGAAGAGCTTCGGCCATCAAGAAGCACTTTGAGCGATGAGCGTTTGGCTTGAACCACGGAAGACTTGCTGCCCGGGACAGTTTGCGAGACGATAACGTTGATCTTCTTGTAGGTACTGTACTAGGTTCGATCCCACTGGTCATAAATTCTTTCGTCGTACGTTAAACTCTGCTTGAAATGGTTAAAGTGCGCTGGTTCATCAAGAAAGCAGAAGTCCAAGTTGGGGATAAGCTAGTTCATGCTGCTTTCCACCCCACGGGGCTCTGTGCACCACCGGAGACCGTGTAGATCGACTTCGGCAATGTCCAGAGAGGCCATGGTTTGTAGTCATGGTCTTCACGCCTTTCCACGGCGTCTGGGTATGCCCTCTTGAGCTAGCATCAGAGGGAGCTAGCCAAGGTGACCATCAATCCGGCTCGGTTGGCATCTTTCTTAGTGAGGTACTCCTGTATTTTTCGTTTTGTTTTGAAGATGGAAATTCGCGCTCCAGTGCGCTCCAGTGCAATCTGTAGAAGCTGGACGTCGCCAACTCGTCCACAATTGAGTTCAACTCTTTCATTTACTGTTGTGTCTTTTCTAATAAGATGTAGTAACTTTTACATGGGAACGACTGGGAATCTATCTCTTCGATGACGCCTTCGCACCTAGTGAAAACTGGAAGCCATAGATTCAAAAAAACAAGGCACCTCGAGTAGGCAAATCTGGAGTGACTATGCCAAGCTCCAGCAATGCCCGGCCTTCTAATCTCTTTGGTACTCCCTTTCATCGGCCATCTGCTTCTGCACGGCATTAATCCGGCTAGTAATGTATGGACGCCAGACATCGTAGTCTCGAAGATCTTCGTGCAGTTCCGTTTTCTTTATACTGAGATCGAAGGCTCTCTTGATTCGCTTTTCTCTCATTATGAGCTCTTCCTTCGGCAACTTCTTCAAAACCTCCGCAACCACAGGCTCGTGTTCATTCAAACAATCGTCCAGGAGAAGGCCTGCGCGACAGAATACAAAACAGATTTTTGATTAGCGAGAAGAAACATATCATCACGACAACAGTACAACGGGCGTAGCTAGAAAACAGATAAGCTCTTGGACATATAGTCCAAGCAAGAAGAGCTGAAAGTGCGGAAAAAGGTTGAAATGGCGACAGTGCCGTACCCATAGCTTTGAGTTGCTTCTCAGTAAAACGTCTATGCCATGCTCTAAACGGATTCCACAAATTCCGAACCCCAGGGAGCTGCACAAACTTATCAAACTTCCCTGTCTGCATCTCCAAAGCAGTAAAACTCCCCCCCTCTAAAAAACACCCACCAAACAAAAAGCAAATACCGGGACAAACTCACAACAAAACAGCTTTCAGAGCCTTCGTCCGAAGCTCCTCACGGAACAGCCTCTAATATCAATCCCCAATTGAACGTAGATGAAACGATCAGCACCAAAAACCCGACCCTCTCTATATCCAAACCGCAAGGGACTCCTCCACGCTCTCCATTCTCTCCAAAATCCCCGAAAAGGAAGTCATCACTTCTAACGATTCCCCAAGCGTTTACGTATGACCCGACAATAACTAAATCAAGATCAATATGGTTCTATATTTTTCTATATTTTCCAAACGAAAATAAAGATAAAACTTCTAATAAACAGTATCTGGCGCGCCGGAACGATAAAATATTTCATATTTTCAAAGAAATAATAAGACAGCTGTCTCTATCTGGATAATAATAGAACAAAACTAGAATCCCCTTAGGCGTTTCGTCCTTAACCGAGGAGCGCCTAAATCAAGACCACTATTTTCTGTACCTCGCTAAAAATGCTTTTAGAAATTCTAATATACAGCCTTTGTATTTCTGAGTTCAAACTATTTCAAGTTTTATTGCATAATGAGACAGCTGTGTTGATCTGGTCTAATATTGAACAAAAATATCGTTTCTTTAGGCATTTTCGCCCTTAACTGAGGAGCATGTGTATTGACTATTTGCAAGCACAAGGGGGAAGATCATCGTATTATATGTGTATGGTATTCTAAATTATTATGTTTAGGTGGTACGACTGTATTAAAGGATTGATTCATCGTCATTTTGATAGTGTTCGTGGTGTGAAGCTTGAGTCTCGATGGCCAGGTCACGGTGGGCGCGAAGGTGATGAATGTGATGGGTGTGAGGATTGGGGACTTCATGCTTCGTGGAGTTGATGAAAAGGGGTACGTATTTGCTTATGCGTGTTCCACAGTACTATGTGCACAGCTGATTCCAATGGAGATTGGCTTGGGTATCAGTATGGTTTTGACATTGGAGTGATCAGTCTTCGAGGCGGAGGGCTGTTTCAGATACCCTGTGCTGGAGTCGCCCTTGTGTGGTAGCACAGAGCAAATACTACGATGAAGTCATAGTCAGAGACAAATACTGAGATGAAGCTATAGTCAGAGACTGAGATTTGTCCCGTACTCGTCTGAGCAGGCGGAACGGGCTGCAGAAGGAAATGTTGGTCACAAGACTTTCCTATGCTTGTGAAAGTGGTCTCATTCGCTCTGCCCAAGCTGAAGGTTTTCGGCGCGGAACACGCCCAAGGGGGCACAGTGGTTAAGGGCTGGAAGACGCTACCAGCGAACTCAAGCCCAGTTTCTGTTGTCCTCGTCCTTCTAGATACAGCTCCTTAGCTCCTAAGCTCTCCTAAGCTCCTAAGCTCCTAAGCTCCTAAGCTCCTAAGCTCCTAAGCTCCTAAGCTCATAAGCTCATAAGCTCATAAGCTCGAAAGCTCTTAAGATCGCGCTCCGTCGGAACCTATTCCACGATCTCGCGTCTATGGTAACCTGGCAAGGTGCAAACGAAGAAAGTGGACGTGTACTACTATCCTAACGGAAGGCCTACTGGAAAGAGCTGTTAATAGCCGACGGTGAAGCTCAAAATCTCTGCCGGTGCACGAGACCTAGAGAGCTCAGCAGTTCCTTCCTGATGCCGTCCCATCTTTCCTAAGAACAAAAAAACCTCCCCATTGCCAATGCCGTGTACAGAAGTGAACCCTCGCACCGCTACCTTCCCATACGCCGATGCAGCCGCGTTCAGCTGTGCCACATAAATATACAAGAGCCCCACCTTCCAAAAGACAGACTCACCCAAGCGGATAAGATGAGGAAGGGGGCTCACCTTCCCTTCGTCCCCACTATCCGAACTCAACGCATTCAATCCAATATTTGGAATGGATTCATATTCCTCCTCCCATTTCGCATCGAAAGCCCCAATCCATCCGAAGAATAGTTTTTCTTTATATTTCCATTGCAGCTCATTTTTAAATTCATATTTAACAAAAGTAATACTCCTAAATGTTTTAGAAAAACAGATCTTTGCAGGGATCCAATCGATGGAACCTATATTTACTATCCAATGAATACTCAACAGATACTAACTGACCCAAAAGTATGTTTGTTTTATTATTTCGCTGTTGGGGAGAGCAGCTCTGCAGGAATCCAATGCGGAATTTTGCACGAGGAAGTGTGGGAGGGGTTTGGACGCGCACAGCAGAGACCTGGCCTAGTCGTTTGCAGAACGTGTACCATCATCATCATGATCATCATCGTGGTATCGGCGAACAGGAGGTAAACTTTATGGCTCGGACGGTGGGTCATCGGGACGATAGGCCCTTCCTCATCTTATCTATTTCGGTGAATAAGGCTGCTTGTAGGATGGAGCAGCTGAATGCGGCTTCTTCATGCAACTGAACGCCGCTTGCAAGAGAGAAGCTACAGAAAAGCTACAGCGACTGTTTGAAAAACAAGAACCCTTCATCTCTGGCAGCGATGCTGCTCTTCTAGTCGCATGCTTCCCTCAACCCAACCAGCTCTTGGCTCGAGCGCGAAGAATCTACTGATATGCCTACAGAACACTCTCGTCCTAAAAACAAAAAAAAAAGCTTCCTATAATCACGAATGTAGAATGGGGCCTCAGGTCTCTTCCTACATCTTCCGCAAACGACCCACCCACGAACGTATTGGCTTTATGGGAGGGATGATGATGGAACTCAGCAGTCGCATCCAGCCAGCCAATAATACCAAAAAGGCAAAAAACCATCGATTTTACGCAGTCAGCGAGACCCCAAGACCCCACCGCGAAGGGAAGATTTATCCCAACACCGTCACCATAGCATTCGATACGGACTAATGGCCCGGATTCGAAAGGTCATCGTCTTTTCTTGCTGCGTGAAGATCTTTTTGGAGGTCAATTTCCCTGAATAGCCCAATGTATTGTATTACCGATTAAAGTTTTTTCAACCTTCAATCCCCTCCGCTAAAAGCGAATGACAAACAAAAATCCAAGAAAGGCAGGAGGAGTCTAAAAAAAACAAAAAACGATACAGATTAGGTTCAAAAACATCGAGAAGCTAAGGAATGGTAACGAACCCTGTTTCGGAATCGACAAGCACTTTTTGTTGCAGAGAAACGACTGGCACATTATCTTATTAAAAAAACAACTCCTTCTAGGATCCAATTAGAAGAGCTCATCAAGATTGTCGACCAAACTTTATTATTATTCTAATGGTTAGATATGCCGAGCCACATCGACAGACGGGGGGGCCCAGCGTCTTTGAAAACTTCATTCGAGAGTGTGGGTACCTAGGGGCGGAAGATACAAGATTCCTTAAATAAGCTTTATGAAAAATGTTTTTAGAACTAGAAGGATTTGGGTTTGGGCGGTAAGAGGCATTCTTTCGATGGAAGATAAAAAATAAAAATCTACGCGTTTCCCCCCCCCCGCTTCCCTTCAAGAAACAACTGACCGGTAGAACAATAATCGTGGTCGTGAGAACCATGAAGCAATAGTATACTTGCACGTGTCTTAACTATTCACACTTTCTGTATTTGTGATATTTTTGGAGCTTTCAAATATCATTCTACTCCAGGGTGTGTGTATCTTTGTAAATAGAAAATATATTGAATTCCGGATTCTTTTTGAGGAAATCTGTAAAAAAAAGAAGTGACGCTACAATGAAGCGGACTCCGCCAAACCTCCATACAAATGTTAGGAAAATTTTTGTCCTTAGTTTGATTCTTTTTTTAATGGGCGAAAAGCTTCGAATCCTTTATGTGTTACACAGTGACTAAGGAGGGACATTCCCAAAGAAAAAACAAGACTAAACTATTAAAAAACAAGCGTAACACCGACGGTTCCTATCGGTTTCTCCTTGTCCCCCCCCCTTCTAAAACAAATAGAGCAATAATATCGGACAAAATATTTAGAATGGGTATCGATGCGACAAAATTCTGGAATGGGAGTGGGAACAAATACCCAAATTATAGTATGTGCTTTCACATATTGAGGCATCTCTAGGAAAGCAGAGAATCTCATACGGGGGGGATGGAGGTATGGAAAACATGGAAGTTCGCTCTGTGTGGTTGTGAGCCGTCAAGCAACCTTTTGAACACAGCACTAACCATTTACAAGAAAAAAGATAACCAAGCGGTGCGCCCCCCCAGGACACACACACACAAAAAAGACAGTTTAGTACATAAAATTTAAAGCAAATAAAAGAATACCACAGTCAATGAATCCCTCCCTATTCTCCCCCCCCCCCGAACGGAGAATTTATCTATATCTTTCCAATTCATATTTTCATAGAGATTTTCTTAATAAATTCAACAGGAGAAGCTCGCCGCTGTTGATTTTTTTAAAAACTTTCTGAAATCTCTCGTTGCTGAAAGAATGCAATCAAGGTTTGCGGTGGTATGAAAACACTTAGAGGGGAGGGCGAGAGGGGGGTTTGAATAAAGAAACGTTCGGAAAGTTGATCGCACGAGATAATATGCTCTTAATTATTACTTGTTAAAAATTATTATTCGCTGGTAGAAGCAATTCAGTACCCCCCTCTATTATCTTTCGAAATATTGTCTAGCTGATCAGAGAAGCTACGCAAAAGGGGGTGGAGGTGGAGTATCAGATTTTCGTCTCTTGCACTAAGGGAGCCCTGCCTTTCAAAACAAAACACGGGAGAGAACGTTACACGGGTGTGACAGAAGATCCAAAAATTAGCCAGTCCTCGAAAATCGTACGAATAGAATTGAAAACCTTGACTTTCCAGATGACAGGAGAAGAAACAAGAAAATACAATACCCGGGGGGCGGTGGGCGCTGAGTTTTTGGGGTTGTGCAGGTTCTGTCATTCTGGCGCGAGTTGTAATTTTTTCTCAAGACAACTCTGAGAAAGTAACAAGGAACCAGCCCCCCTCCTAAAGCAAAAAAAATAAAAATTTGCGGACATATGAGATTTTCTTCGCCCCCCTTCCGGAAGCTACTAGGAAAATTAAGAACTTAATGAACTCTGTGATCGGAAGAGCGGTCGGTAGTGGAAGGTGGTAAAGGAAAGGTGGGGGGGTGGTCGGCATGGGAAAAAGAAACCGCTTTAACTGTGGTCTTATTTCTCAGATATTTTTTTCCTTAGTAAACCCAGTCCTTCTCCCACAGAGACCAATGATTGGGTAATATCTGAGCTTGGCATATAATAATTGGACGAGCTAAAAGAGTCCTCGAGAACTTCATTGGTAGTTCCGGTTCGGGCCTGATGGTACTCAGTCCACCACCCCCCCGATTGGTTTTCAGCGACCTGCTCTTTATTTGGTTTTCGCAATCTTCCTACCCAGACACAACCGAGAAAGGGGGGGGGGGAGGATTTTTGAAATATGAAAACTTTCATATCGCAAAATTATTTCGAGCAACTATTTTCTTTTCCCCGATTTTGGTTTTTTTTGGTCTCCTTTGGAGGAAGGATGACGCAAGGGGGGAAGGACTAGGTAGGGGTGGGGGGAGATGGAGAAAGATAGGGCCATTATTACTTTTTTCTTTCTCGATTTTGGTGTTTTTTTTTGCTCTCCTAGGAAGAAGGATGTCGAAGGGGTGGGTCGAGGTACGGGGTAGGGCTGAGGGAGGGATAATAGAAAATCAATGATTCCGGGTTGTTGACGAGATGGAGGTTTTCGGGGGGCGTTTTGTTGAGGTGAAGATATTTAAGGTAGGAAGGATGGTGGGGGAGCGAGATGGGGCAAGAGGAGGGTGGAGGTGAAGCTGGAGACTTGAGGAGCAAGTTGAAAGTGGAGTGTGTAAACACTGAAGAGAGTGGTGGGAAGTACAGAGAATTCGGGAGGGGATCATATATATAGTAATATATAATTATTCAACATGGAAGGAATGCAAAGAGTTATTTGCCCGGTGCCTAGACAGCACTTGAAGTATCAATTTTTTGAGGAGAAGGAGATTGTGGATACGTGTATTGCGGAAGACCTCTCGGAAATCAACCGTTTGCGCAATACGACCTCTGTGGAAAGAATTTTGGCTTCGAGGAGCCCGCAATTGTCCGAGTCGGGAGAGGCCTCGACTGTGTTTAAAGCTTAAGTATATTGCCTAGGTATATTGTTCCTACGTTTGTAATTTGGTGAAGTTTTGGTATTCCGCGCAAGTGCGGAATGGACGATAATCCGTTCCAAATCAGTTCTACTTCGACTGTGAACATCACACTATGTTTTTCTAATGTCATAATGCAAAGACTTATTTGATAATTGTCAATAATAAATGTGTCATGGGACACTTAACGTACTCGCTATAAAACGTGCCGCAAAGAATGGGGGAATGTAGGAAGTCTGGCGAAATTATTCGCTACTGCCAGCCGTTTGCGTTGCGAAGCGACACTAATGTCTGTAGCCTTCAAGGTGCGTACAATGTATTTACATTCTCCAATCAACTTCTTCGCGGGACACGCTTGCTGCATAGTAACCACTCGAGTCTAGTCGAGAACAAAGCGAGGACAAATGAGGCTCTACTTCACCCTGTGCGAAAGCACCAAGCACTTCCAGCAACTGAGCAAGATGAGCGTCAAAGTTTTTCTTGAACTTCGCCACTGTCTCGTGAAATCTGTTGTCCCACGCGATGCCCTGTAAATCGGCTATCGGATCCATCGTCACCGTTTCTCTTGCATCAGGATCACCCTTCCAAGCGTAATTTACATTCTCCAATCAACTTCTTCGCGGGACACGCTTGCTGCATAGTAACCACTCGAGTCTAGTCGAGAACAAAGCGAGGACAAATGAGGCTCTACTTCACCCTGTGCGAAAGCACCAAGCACTTCCAGCAACTGAGCAAGATGAGCGTCAAAGTTTTTCTTGAACTTCGCCACTGTCTCGTGAAATCTGTTGTCCCACGCGATGCCCTGTAAATCGGCTATCGGATCCATCGTCACCGTTTCTCTTGCATCAGGATCACCCTTCCAAGCGTAAGCTTCCTCCATAGCCGAGTTTGTGAATCGATCGGAGTAGTTTGCAAACAGCATACACACGCTCAACAGGTTTGTGATGATCTGTACGAGAATATTTGATGAAGCCATTAGCATGTGTGGGTCCTCCACACCTTCCCTCCGCCAAGCTTACCTGAAGAATTTTCGCGTTGGTTAGGATGCAGTCCTTGACGCAGGTGCCGAGGAAATCGTCGTGTAGAAACATCATGTTGTCAATGGACATATCCTCCCGAGACATTCTGCTCCTCAGGCTCTGACTCGCAGGTTCAATCACTTCAACTTGCATGTAGTAAAGGTAGCTCTGTACAAAGTTAAGCATCCTGCCGAAGAGAACGAAGCTGTTGGCAAAGATCGATTTTGAGTCGATACCTTTGAGCGTCTGAATTACACAAGTCCAGCAAGGGAACGGTGACGTGAGTCTATTGTTTCTTAGTTCGGCTCGTGTCTCCGAAGGCTAGCCCAGCGATTCCTCTTCCCTACCTGTTGCGTCGTCCAGCTCGAGCACAGAGTGCTTTCCACATATTTGCAGTGGAACAGATGCCTGAAAAGCAGCTGATATTTGGTGATCGCTTTTCGCGAAATAATTAGGTTGAGAGGCCAAGAGACTTGGTAGTCAACTGAGAAAGCCTCAAAGGCGTAAAACTCCTTGTTTTTGTTCCTTCCCGTTTCATGGGGTTGTCCTGCGATCATTCAGGGTAGAGCAGGTTGCGCTAGTGAGCTGAGTGCGCACCGAGTAGGGCCTGAGACTGAGCATCAACTTACCGGTCATATTTACAATTCTAAGAAGTTGATCGACCACAGTGGTGCTGTGGAGCGAGCAAGTCAGATCATCCTTGTATGAGCTATCTTTCGATGAAGAAGTACGAATAGCCAGTTCAAGGAGCGAAGAGAGCTTCACAGTTAACGTCTTGCTTGCTGGTTTGCTAAGCTCTTCACGTGAAATCTCAAGGAAATGCGAAAGAAAATCTCCTTGATCCAGCAGGAAGTATCTCTTAATAGATTGCAGCCTCCCAAACAGGTCGAGGTCCCGCACAATGTAGTTCACCAACGACGTCGACGCGAATTCGAAGGCGGACGTCACATACTTTGCTAGCTTGTATTCGCTCTCTGGCGATCCGAACTGGAAGCTCTCCGTGAAGACTTCAGCTTGCATGTTCTTTACCTCCAAATGGACTTTGCACTCACGCAGCACGTTGACGTACTTCCCAGCCAGTAAAATCTTCAGGGGGGCCAAAGCGGACAGCGAGAGGGAGACAATCGGTTCAGGGACCTTTCCAAATTCTTGGAGAGCAGGTCAGTCTCAAGGTTACTCACCTTATCCACGTGACCTTGCAGAAACGATGGTACAACTTCTGGCTTGATTCGATACCTCTGCTCCCAGTAAGAAGAGTTCAAATCCCGGTTGAGCGCTTCTTTCTTCAGGTCGCTTTTCTCGTCGAGGAAGAACTCATGCCCAGGATCATCAATTTGACCTTTCATCATCCACGTATTGATAAAGTCGAAGATGCAGATCGCAGATCTGTGCCACAGAGTATAACAAACAGTGGGGCGCAATGGTTGCTCTTTTTAGCAGTTTTTCTTGCTTTTGACTGAACAATGGGAGTCGTACCTTGATAGAAGGTAGCTAAGGATCTGCCGCCTCTCCTCTCCAGCTTTCCACTCTCTTTCCAGGACCAGGAAAGCTCGGAGGCCCTTCTTCCCTACGAGAATTCTGGAGATCAACGCCAAGCTCTTCAGGGATTTCATCATCGGCCTGAGAACATAGAACATCCGCTGAAGCGAGAGCCTTCCCTCGTGCAAAGTCTCTTCCAGCTGCAGTATCAGGGTCTCGTACTCTCGAATGAGCTCCCTCACAGCCGAACTGAGAGATTGGAGGACGAAGCCAGCCTCCAAAGACTCACAGTCCTGTACGAAGGACAAAATCTCTACGTAATCGCTCGAAAAGGTGAGAATCTGGTTGGAAAGCTCACAGATTGGCTCTGCGGCCTCACATTTTCGAGCCAACTCGAAGACAAACGACCCTTTGCTGCGATCCCTTTTCTCATCTTTTCCTCCATCACGTCGAACAGTAACAAAGTCACCAGGTGAGCCCAGCAATGCATCCAGCAGATCTTCAGCAACGACAACCTCCTGCGCTTCAAAGCTCATTCCCGCCAAGCTCTTCACCTTCCTCCCACCCTCCTCCCTCGCGCATTCTGACAAGTACTCCGAAATATTCACCCGGGAAGCTGTCTGGTCCAAATCTCCACCTCCATCCTCCCCAGCACCACCATCATCCCCAATCTCATCAAGATCAAACTTCCTCTCACCACGACCAGGTGTCAGAACGGCGTTTAACTTCCTCCTCAAGTCAGGATCAAGAGTATACCCATCACCACGAACCATCCTGTTCCCAACAAAAACAAAACAAGCTATCCCCAGGTCTCTTGTTTTACCTACCTCCCTCCCAAACTCGTCTCTGCTCAAGATCCCTAGATCAGTTCCCTGCAAATATCACATTCCCCGTGAGGAAGAAGACAAAATGGTTTCCCTGACGAAGAAGAAGAAGAGGAACAAATCTTCTGTAAAAAAAAACACAGAATTTTGTCCCTTTTGAGGGGTTTCTGTGGAGGAAGAAGAAACCTTCCCGCCCAAAAACGGTGCCAAAACAAGATGATGAGATGATGGTCTCAACGAGGGTTTAGGGTGGTGGGGAAGGCCTGGAAGAGGACCTCCCACGACATTGGGGATGTCGTCGTGGTAGTGGCTATGAAAATTTCGTGTACTCCACTACCTCATCGTGCCAAGCGAGATTATTAAAACTTTAAAACGATGAGAACGTTTTAACCCAGTCCTATGTCGATTTTGGGTTTGTGCTTTGGAGGGTTGGAGTGGCTCCTTGTTGCTGTTTTGCATGGCTTTTAGAGTCTCGCTTTGGTTACTGAGGCGTCGTAGACTCTGCTGCCTTGACGAAAGCCGAATGGTACTCTGTGCCTCATCATGAAAACCTCAATCAGTCACTGTGAGGTGGGACTTGCAGAGGCCCCTGCGGCTGTCTTTGCAAGGCTTTTGGAGGTTCCTCTAGGTAACCAGAGAGGATTAAGGTTTGGTAAGCTCATTGAATGTCAGCAAACCCAGATTGACTGCTGAATCATTGTGTAGATATCTGAACTTGGACAGAAGCTTATGCATCGGTTGAATAGATGGGAGCTGGGGTAGATAGGAGTTGGAGGGTGGGCTGATGGGCCTTTTTCGCTCGTGCAACAGGCTCTGCTACATGCCCAACCCCTGCACAGTCCAGTTCGTGGGGATTAGTGACTAAACTGTTTGTAGAAGTTCGTTGCGTGAGCTGAACCACTAACCCACATTTCGTATCGAGGCGTCTATGTACCGAGTCAGTGGATAAGAACAAGCGGTAACGTACGCTCACTCCAAAATTTCGTGGAAAAGCAGAGGACCGGACTTCCCAGTGGAAAACTGGGCCATAACAAGCTCTTCTTTTCGAAATCTTAAAACGCGCATGTCAAGTAGAGCAAGACCAGCTGATGTTGGGCGTGCTGTATGAGCAGTGATGGTGACAGACAAATCTAGGTGTCCAAGATCAACGTGAAAAAAGAACGTCCGCATTTTTCCGCTGAGCCCGGAGGAAACCTCAGCGTTCGCTCGCTATGCCCAGAAGAGGTAGCAAAGTCCTGGAAATACGTCTCGTATGCTCCTATCTAAAGGTCAAATTCCACGAGAACAATGACCACTAAACTGTTTATTCACTTCTGACAGGTTAGTATATGCAGACACTGGCACTGAATTGTCCTCCATGAGAGGATCGCCGACCTCGAGCCCCCATCACTCCCCATCAGCTGAGCTCAATTGTCTCGAATGAAGTTTTGGGGGAGCTTACACGTTGCCAAGGTTCCTCTCGGGTGTTCCTGAGGCAAGCTCGACCTTGATGATCCTACAAGGATAAGAGAGTACGGCGTATCGAAATTATTGAGTAATCAAAAAGCTATTAACTCAACGCGAGAATGCTGGTACACTAGATAGTCTTCACTTACGTGCCACCGCCCTTCTGGATACGTTGCTGCTCCGCATACCAGGAAGAGAACGGGATGAGCTTGGTCTGGTAGATCATTTGGAGCTCACGGAAAGTCTCAGCTCGCGACTAACAGAAGCACATAAAAGGCAGAACGACAGAGACAAAACTTTCGTTCAGCAACAGTCCAACCTTTCCCAAGACAACCAAACCCTCCACAAACCGGACAGAATTGCCTGAACCAGTCCCACAAGCTCAAGTCCTTTCCCACGTGCGCTAATTAAGGCCAGCTTATAACTCACCAAGCTAGGAAGGCAGTACGTGACTCTGAAGCTCCTGGTGTCGCCGGAGACCGCCGAGCTCTTAATTTTTCTATTTCCAAGAGATCCGGTGGTATTGTCACCGTTCATGTCATAGCTCATCTTCACTGCACACCTCGCCGCTGGTTTCACGGCTCCGGAAACTCCCGCGCCCATAAATCCACTCACAAACGCCATCCTTTCTTAATTTCAAAAAAAACTATAAAAACAAAACCAAACTACCACACCACCAGCCCTTTTCCCCCGCCCCCGCCGCCCCCCCGCCCTAAAAAAAATGTAATTTCCGTCTCCTTAAAGCCTAACAACCTGCTCCTCCCTAACACTCCCTAGAGCAGCCAGTAGTCACCTCCTCCAGACCTGCCCAACCCAACCGCATCAACTAACCCCTTTCTCACCAGTCACACTCTTAATCGTCCGCCTTTGCTCCCAATCCCTGAGCCCAGCCAACCAAGACAAATCCAAACTAACCCCCTCCGCGACCCCTCCCTCTTCAACGACCTCCAACATATCGAAAATCAAATATATTAAATAAAAAACAATCCAATCCAGGAAACTACTGATCGATTATTTACCTCCCCTATGGTATATTTTTAATTTGGTTACTGGCTAGAATCTCGTTTTTTGGAAACAAAAAATTTCTACCCCCCACCACTTTTGGAGATCTCTGAGGAACGCAACAAGAGGATTGAAAAAAACAACAACGGAGCCTCACAAGAACCGTCACCGATGTGAGGGGGGGAGAGAGGGGGGTTGGGGTGGTTTGGGAGGCCACCGTTCGTGAGGACCAGCTCAGGAAAAATGGAAGAAAAAAAGGGGTGGTTTTTTTTTTGGTTTGATCGAACTGCTAGAGCATCGAGGTTTCTCGGGTTTCTCGCAGTGTTTTTACGATTAAGAACTGATCCGTATAGGCCCTGACGTATTGGTCTAGAGTGCGGTACGTACGAAGTAATTTATTTATCAATTTGATAATTCGAGAAATTGAAGTTTTTTGAAGGTGGGCAAACTAGGACCCAATTTTCGTTTGATATCGACGTATCTTATCGTTTATGTTGTAGAGGTCCTGGAGATACTTTTCAAGCATAGTTTTGGAACAATAATATGTATATTTCTACCCTTAATAAATTATTCTTCGATTTATCAGTGTTTTAGAATATTCTCTGGACGAAAAAATGCTAGTTTGGACTAGAATATATTGCTTTTAGTTAATCTCTCGATATATTGCTATAATTTTTGATTTATTTCTACCTAAAATATTTATATATCGTAATCTTTAGATAGTAATTAAAGGGTTCGAATAAGAGTGATAGAAATACACTATTAAAAAAAGAACTATTGAGGATGTTCATGGATTACCCCTGAACTCAAAATTAGTACTTAGTTTAATATTGTGTATTTATTAGATTTGTTATTCCGAACGAACAATGCAGCAGTTGAATTGTGGATTAAAACAATTCCGATTGGAAGGGGAGCGGGCGGGGGGTATGGTGACGCAGATGATCTTTCGGGTCAGGCTCTTACTGAAAATTAATCAATGAAAACAGGAAGCAAATTTTTGAAACAGAGTATTTTAATCCACTACCGGGGGGTTAACGGGAAAATGGGGAGGGCTAGGCTTGGAAATGGAACAGATCCTATTCTCGCAGATCACGGAAGGAAAATATTTCAGGTCATCAATCACTTTTAACCAATCACCATCTCCAGATGTCCACCGCGGATTTCACATAATATCGAAAAACCTGGAGGGTATACTTGCACGGGCTCCGATGGGATTTGAAAAAGCGCGTGTTTTTGGTTTCTGGATCAAAACCATCAATATATACCCCCCCTCAGAAGATTGCAGAACAGTAGCTGGCATTGAAATGCCGTCAATTTAATCCTTTTTGATTGATCTGAGCCCTAGAACAGAAGGTAATGATCCCCCCTAAGAAATCGAAGAAATGAGAATTTGATTTTGCAATGTTCTCATCAGATCAGCTGGGGCTAGTATCATGTACTAAAGTGTACTAATATGTCAGTAAGCCGGACCTCGCGGATGTGCGGCTCCGTTGGCTTTGTGCGCTCTTTCGGAACAATCCAGGTCCTCTTGTATGCCCTCCTCAGGGGCTGTCCTTGACCCTCTGGCGTTGTAAATCTTAATCTCTTCAGAAACCCCCTGAAGACGGTATTCGACCTAGAGCGGGATACAACAACTCTAAAAGGTCTCCAATGACACAGATCGCGGGGATGAAACCCACTGACTCTATCTCAAAGGTAGTCCAAATCAGACGCAGGGATGAAACCCTCCATCTCAACCCAAACCCAAAGAAACTCTGTTCTTTTATTCTATTCCCTGTTTTTCTTCTCTCCCTTTTCTACCGCTTCCCAGTAAGAACTCTAAGCTCTTCAGTTCACCAATATGCCTGGTACTGCTCTGCGTGGGGAAGATCTGCTGGGCTAGCGTCGGCAGATCTAGTGATTCGTACTATAGTGATTGATTCCATCTGGATTGATACTATCGATTTACTATCGGTACTATTGTCGTAGCATGTTCTCGTGATCTTCGCAGGCGTTCCAACGCTGTTTTATTGTTGGACGCGCGTCATCAGCGTCTTATTTCTCGCTTCTCAGGGTAAGGGGCTCTGAATTTGTGTCCCATAGGCACATTCGCTTACGCTCTTTTCGCATATGTCCAATTTCCTAGACAAGTTTTCGCCTGCTACCTGCCAACTAGCGTATCAACTGTGCTTCTCAGTTCCCCTGCCGCTCTCATCCCGCTGAGATACGCAGCCGTCATCGTTGAGTACAATGATGGATGGGTCGCCTCGCCTGCAAAGAACACTCTGCACCTGCTATCCACATCCCGCAAAGGATCCTGAATCGTCAGAAAAGTCTGCTCGTCGGAATTCACTCCTGGAAAGGAGTACGATCCGCCGAACAACGGATTGGTACCCCACTTCGACCTCCACAGCTTTTTTGGCGATGGTTTCACTCCACCCGTTACTCCGCTTGTTCTTAGGACTTCCAGAAGGTCTTCAACCACTACATCGTCTTGAAGCGATTCCATTTCCAGTGCCCGGCTACCTTTTACCCAAAATTCGACAGTGTCGTGGTACGTTCCACCGCTGTAGAGGAAACTGTTCTGCATCCAGGTCGGTGCGGAACTATCGCAAGCAATTACTCGTGAATTGTAGCCGAAGTCATAATCCACCTGAAGTATCACCTTGTCCACCACTCCAAACCCGGCTGACTGGATGGCTTTGGCTTTGGCTTCAGACACGGCTGGGTCGAAGAACGAGTGGACGGTTTGCTTCAGGAAGCCAAGAGGCAGTGTGACAATCACATAATCACTAGAGTAGGAACCATTGCCTCTCGTGACGATGTTAACACCGGAAGTGCCCCATTGGATCTTAACTACTTCTTTCTGGTACAGAATGGGGCATGTGGGAGCGACGAGCTTCTCCATCCCCCCTGGTGCTGGAGTATTCTCTCCATCTAACTCGTCGTACCCATCAAAATGACGTGCACTAACCTGCAATCAAACGTGTCAGATTTCTTCGCAGCCAGCGAAACTCCAACGTCGGCGCTTCACGGCCATGTCGCTCACCTCGTTGAGATCATCGCAACCGGATATGCCACATTCAAGTTCCTTCCTTGCCTGGAAGATAAGCTCATCGAATGGACCAATTGAAGAGGCATTCTCCTGCCATCTCTGATCCAGGTATTCGCCAACAGAGCTCGGAAGGCTCGACTTCGCTCCGTCATCCTTCAGCTCGTTCAGAAAGCTCCTAAAGAGTTTCATCACGCGCCGAACGTCGTCTGCTGGCAGAAGTGTCCCATCAGATCGAACGTATTTCAAAAGGCCCCAGTAGTCGTTGTCTTCATTCCTATCCACATCTTCTGGGTCTCTCTCATCCGGTCGGGGAAGAATCCCCAGCTTCTCCGCGCGCTTAAAGAGAGGATTTCCTGCCTTTCCATGCAGCCATGTTGCTCCCAGCTCAACTGCTCTACCCGACGCATCACGTTCAGTCCAAATTCGACCTCCAAAGCGCTCGCTGGCCTCTATGATCGTGACGTCGTAGCCATCTGCTTGCAGTTCGTTCGCTGCGGTCACCCCAGCCAAGCCCGCTCCAACTACGAATACCTTCACGTCACTTCGATCTTCGCCCATCGTGTGGACTGGCAGAGTGCAGCGCTCTGCTCCGTGATAGTTGACTCTCACTGAGCCACGCCGAGCGAGCCACAGCTGGTTTCCAACACAACGTCTGGAAAGAAAAGGTAAAAGGATGCCGTTCAGGCTCTGAAGTAAGCCACCCAACTTGGACGGCCACGTTCCGGGTACTTACCCAACTTTGCAAAGTCCATGCTGGAACACAAACCCGCACCGCATGGAGTCACTCTGACCCCGATCAGAACTTTGATAAGCTCTCGGATACGTTACCGTTGCTCTTCTCGTTGTGTGCCCACTTTTGTATGCGCTCTGTCTTAACTCCCGACATCAATCTGAAGTTACCATCTTGTCGATCCATTGCTGGATCTGATGGCCATACACGCGTTCGAAAGTATCCGAGAACATAAGTAAATTGATCAATAGTCTGCACAGTCATGGGAGGTCAGTGGAGAGTGCTTCACGGCGAATGCCTGGAAGTTTGTAAAACCTGAGAACGATGATCTACCGGAACCCCGAAGTTAGCAGGTACTCTATCCTGATCCGGTAAACTTCTGGCGCTTGCGGACTAGGGATGAAGTAGAAGTTTCATGTCATGAAAGGATCGATCGGTACCTAACAGGCTTTTTCTCTTGGTTGAGGTTTCAAAAGTCCCCGAAGTAGCTGGTTCTTGTTGCTCTCCTACATGCCTGCAGGGGACAGCCTGCAACCCTCTCCTGACACTGATGAGTAGAAGGCAGAGGCAGCTTTGTTGGGAAACTGCACTAGGACGTTGGCAGGGTGTTCAGAGCATGTACCCTTTATGGGTGATAAGCATATGACCATAATCTGACGACGATGCTTCCAGTACTCCTGTGAACCCAGCCGTTCTGCGACATTGCTTCGGTCTACTTCTTGTCAAGCCCGTGGCGAATCTGTGCGTATCTTCTTCCAGACCGATCCAGTAGGTGAGTGGTCATCGCTACAAAGGGGTGATGATCGAAGAAGCTGAGAAGCTGGCAAGCTGCTACGCTGTCCAAAGAATAATCCGTGCCCAATTCGGCCCAAGTTCACCCTTCTCTCACGGAGGTCGTCCACGTCTTAGAATCCTTGTAGTAGTTCTTGCTTTTCTTGTTCCGCTTCACTTCTTTTCGTTCTCATGGGCAGACAAGGGAAGAGACAGCGGTGGCACAGGGGTGTAATTGGCGCGGGGCGGCAATACCACGGCAGTCAGATCATCCCTATAAGGCCCAACCTCCGTGGGCAGCTGAAGTCCTGTCGCTGCTTGTCGCGTGAAGTCAGTGGCGATGAGTTCGGGGGTATAATCAATGCCGTGGTGTTGTTGGTTCTGTCAGGAGTCGCAGATTTTCATCAACAGCGAATCACCCATCGGCACCCGGCTGGAAATGTCCAACGAGCCAGGATGCCAAGTCGCCAACAAGAAATGGGAAAAGCGGACGTTTTCCATAAATCAATCATTATTCTATACTGATGGAATACCGATTCAGGCGCTTTCTGCTTTAGTATTTAGTGGTTTTTGAGAATCCCGTCATTTTCCGTGTCAAAACCATTCTCATCGCGGCCGTGGGGAAAAGGGCACTGGAAAAAGGGATCATGTTTTTTCCTTTTTTTGGGACCTGGATAATTTGTAGGCGTTCCTTCTTGCCCGGTATTTTTGTGAGTTTCATATTTTTCAAAAAGGTGATTTTTCGTTTCCCAATCCGTTCTTTTTCAACGCTGTACCCGAACAATCTCAGGCTACAGGGGGGTTCGGAAGATTTTCGTCTCGCCCGTTTTCGGTTTTTCGGCTCATAGTGTGCCTTTTTAAAAGCGTGGAGAATTGATCGATTACGAGGATCAATCTATTTATATACTTTCACGATTTTTATTGGATAGTATGTATTTAATTATTTAATAACAAGCGTTTCCTCGTCACCGGGGGAGCCAGTTGAATTCTAATCGATGCCGTTGAATTTGACGCTTGAGTTTTGTAGGGGTATTACTGTTTTCACACATCGATAGTTTTTATGAAATATAATCTCATATTTTCATAATTTAGAAATACAGCACCCTCCTCTCGTAACTATAGCTCCGGCCTTCAACGTCCATTCGCCGGATCGTACAAAACAACCAGGTAGTAAATCAAAAATATCCAACAACGAATTAAAATAAATAATCTAAACAAATCAATCACCTTAGAACCAAAAATACAGAAAGTATATTCCATTATCCATAATCTACATAATAATATTAAAATAAACTTGCCTTTTTAATTATTTTGCGAAAATATATCAAACTATTGTTCACAATCATCTAAAAAATTTAAACAAGCATACCGTTCCTCATTGGTCTAGAACGAAAAACCCTGTTTAAATTTTCGGGTTTTCCTTTTGCTCATCATTATTTATTTATATTATGATTATGTTTCTGGCGATTCATAAAAACAGCGAAACAGGACAGAAAAGGGAACTTGCTTTTTGGGCATGGCTTTATTGGACAAGAAAGCGATCGTAGAAGACCATTTTGACGGCCCGCAGCAGCGCGGGGCCGTACCCCAACTGGGAGGCTTATGGGAAAATGTTTTTTTTTTTTGCATAAGTAAAAAGGGCTTCTGTATTGGTAGCGAAGGCGTGGTGGAGTTTGAAGAGGTAAGGGGCTGTTAAGGGATAGAGAGGTAGGAAAAGAGTTGCTTTAGTTGAGTGGAGGGGTGGTTGTTGGGGAGGAGGGGGGAAGAAGTGAAGAATGAGTGACGAGATCGAGGCTGCTGGAGACTCCGGGTCGTCTGATACGATCCCGGTTCAGGCTGGTGCACTGAAGAAAGGTGCCCATGTTGTGATTAAGGGGTTTCCCTGCAAGATCGTAGACTATTCTACTTCGAAGACGGGAAAGCATGGACATGCCAAGGCCAATATTACGGGTATTGATATTTTTACCGGGAAGAAGTATGAAGATATTTCGCCCACGTCGCACAACATGCTGCAGCCGATCGTGTCTCGTCGTGATTTTCAGTTGATTGATATTGATGATGAGGGATTCATTACGGTCATGGATGACAAGACGAATGAGACTCGTTCGGACCTCCGCATTGAGACTGACAAGGAAGACGTCCACAAGAAGCTGAAGGAGGAGTTCGATGAGGGCAAAGATCTCGCTGTTACGGTGCTCAGCGCTATGAAGATTGAGAAAGTTGTTACCTACAAGATGATAACGTAAAAAAATGATTTGATCTCTAATTTTTTTGTTATTGAGCGAGAGCGAGGGCTCCGAACCACTTTTGTTTTGCCTCTCAATCGCGAAGATGCATTCCAATCACCCTGGAAAGAAACTAAACGCAAAGATTTAAGTTCTTAAGCGATGCAATATTAACCCTGTCCATACTTCTTCAACTCAAAGGGACCCATCGACAAGATCCCTCGCTGGAACAAGCGCTAGCGCCGGGTTGCATATTGTCAAAGGCACGGCCTCGGTGGTTGAGAGCCGCAGTTGGAGTACTTCCATTCCTCACCGCCGAGGAATCCTTCAGCCGGAAAAGATTCTCTGGGACCTTGCTATCCAACATTCACGTAGCGCGTAGCGGCCTAGACTCTGTTCTGGTCGTTTTGGTATACCTTTGGGTGATTTCGCGTGAATCACAAGGCCGAGCTCTTCTGTAACAACTCTTCTGATGATTTTCAGAGCGAATGTCGTGGAAGAAAAGCGAAGAAATCGCTAGACTCCCGAAGTCCGCCTTGGGACAGTCCCCCCCAAGAGCAACTCAGTGAACAAAACTGAAACAGCCGCATGTAACATTTCTGATAGACAAGTCGCTCTTCTTTAGTGCTAACAACAAAACAAATAATCTAAGCCTTCTTCTTGCTCACACCGACGGTTCGTCCCCTTCTTCCGGTGGTCTTTGTACGCTGTCCACGGACACGGAGACCCCAGTAATGTCGGAGACCTCTGTGGCACTTAATCTTTCTCATTCTGTCGAGATCCTCCCTAAGCTTGAAGTCAAGCTGATTGGAAATCAGCTGGCTATACGTTCCCTCCTTGAAATCCTTCTGTCTATTGAGGAACCAGTTCGGAATCTTATACTGACTAGGATTCTGCATGATCTGTACAATGCGATCAATCTCCTCATTGCTCAATTCCCCGGCCCGCTTATTAAGATCCACATCGGCCTTCTTCAGAACAAGATTCGAGTACCGTCTACCCACTCCCTTGATTGCCGTCAGCGCAAACATAATCTTGTGTCTACCATCGATGTTGGTGTTCATCACACGCAGAATGTGCTGAAACTCGCCCTGGTTCATAATAACCGACTAGTTTTCCAGAAAATACAAAGAAAACAACCTTCAGAGCCCGCTAAACTTCCACAAACCTCATTCCCACGATCCTTCCCCCCCTTTGCAGACGCGGCCGTCGGGAAGGAACTCCACAACATCCAACAAACCCAACCAAAACATCAAAAAAGCAGCTTTGTTTGCGTCCACTTACCATGTTTACAAACTCCTAGAAAGTGAGCAGTACAAATCTACCACTCCGCTCCACAGTAATATGTTCTCTTCCCCTCAACCCAAGCCGAAAGCAACCGTTCTCACTCCCGGCCCTACCTCCTCATCAACCCCTCCCCTTCCTCCCTTTTTCATAAAATCCGTCCCACGTCCATCCGCAAAAGAAAAAATCATCCTCACCCCTCTGCGTATCCGCATAAAACAATACTATTTTGTATCAGCCCCTCTAGTTTACCCTAAAAAATTTCAAGCTCTCAATTAAACTACTTAAAAACAGAAAATACCATATTTTAGTACGGGGTTTTCTTATGTGAATATATACCCCTGGATAGTTCTTTTGGCCGACGAGGATGCATGAGGAAATCCAAACATCTAGGGGGTACGGCGGCGTCGTGAGATCAGTCTTTTAGCGTACCTTCAGTCGAAATTGAGTTTGTTGATTGAACAACCGATCATCTGTTTTGGGTTTGGGTTGGACGGGGAGGGGGGGCTGGGGTGTCATGTCTCTCTCTCTGTGACGCATTCTAGCATTCGCGACTCGTTTGATCGTAAGCCGAGTCGCGAAGGGTAGAATGCGTCCCAGAATTGACTGCTTTGGCCTTCTGGATATGTGCATACTGGCTTGTCTAGGCCCCGTTCGTGCACAACCCAGTATGTCATGATCACCTTCCTCACGGAGCTGTGAATTGGCCCTCTCGCCTTCTAACGCTGTTTTGTTGTTGAGAGCGCGTTATCAGGATGCGCGGATTCAGCTACGCTCATTGTCAATGGTCAAAAGTTCTGTGCTCGTGCGTGCCGATACTGTGTTTTTTTAGTGGGCAGTGCGTGCATATCTCCCCATTCGGCGTTCTCTGGCTAGCGTCCTTTGCTGGAGGGCGTTTTGATCTTGCCTCCCGTCCGTCCCCTTTCTCATCCCAGAAACCGTTCGGTAATTGGCTACTCACTGTGTCCAGTATTGCCTCATCACTCATGCGAATAACGGGGTGGGTTGCTCGAGCTGAACTCGCCTGGGTTTTAGTTGTCTTATTCAGCTGGACGGCTCCAGGTCCTTCCCCACAGAACATCCTAGCATCGCTTAGCCCTTCCTTGAAATCCTTCGCACAAACAAGCAGAAAAGCTCTCCATGAGGGCTCTTGAATAGGCGCTCTTGATCGGAATGTCTGCTGATCAAATTCAAGAATCCGTTGGGCAATAAAACTTCACTTATTCTATCCATTGTTTTGTAAGTCATCACATCGTTGGGGGATGCTCATGAACGTGACTCGTTGCTCGTTCCAGAGACCCGTTGGGCAGAATGGGTTTCTGATCGATGCTTAAGGAGGGCTGAAAGGTATTTTCTGAGCCAACATGCAAGATGCTGGTAAGGACTACATAGCTGGGGTGCTCGCTGGATCGGCGGGCATGATTGCTGGGTACCCTTTCGACACGGTCAAGGTACGACTTCAGAGCGTGAGCGGATCACAGTATCGTGGACCACTGCATTGTACGGTTTCTATTCTGCGAACTGAAGGCGTAAGTATGTCCTAATATGTTTTCGACGAGGATCATCCGTTAAGCATAATCTTGTTTGCTGCTTCATCATCGCAACAGATCGGAGGCTTCTTCCGTGGTCTCACTGCTCCCCTCGTCGGTGGGGCTTTGGAAACTGGACTGAACTACTTTCTCTTTGAACGGGCGCTTGAGTATACAAAAAAATCTGGCTGGCTGGGATTGTCTCGATTCCAGGGCGTTTTTATCTCCGGCTGCGCGGCTGGGGTTGGGATCGCTGTGGTTCTGACGCCTGTCGAACTCGTGAAGTGTAGGATGCAAGTAGACGTGAAGCAGATGTACAGGGTAAGAAATGGATCATCATCCCATGGATCTTGCAATGTTTACCCTATCTCCTGCTCACGTCAATCCTCGGCGTACTCTGTAGAGCGCATGGGATTGCTATAGGGACGTACTGAAACGGGACGGCTTGCGCGGCCTGATGCGAGGTTTCGCAGCGACGGAGGCCAGAGAAATCATTGGCAATGGTCTGTACTTTTGGTCTTATGCCCTTGCGAAGGACAAGTTGGAGCAACACCAAGAAGGCGAAACTCCCTCGGGGCTACACAAGGTGGGAATATCAATACTCGCGGGGGGTTTGGCTGGGATGTTGTTCTGGGCAGTCGTGCTCCCAATTGATGTGGTAAAAACAAATATGCAAGTCAGCACCGGGAGCTATCAGAGTATGACGAAATCAACTGTACAAATATTGAAGCAGAGGGGGATAAGGGGATTTTACGCAGGCCTGGGAACAAGCCTTGTAAGGTGAGTCAGATTCCTTACTCAGCTCGTTGAGCAACAGCGTTGAATTCGCTTTCACAGATCAGTAGGCACCCCGTGAGATAGAAGGGTTCAGTTGGCTGATGCTCCCGTTGTCTCACGTCAGGGCGTTTCCCGCCAACGCGGCTGTTTGGGTTGCTTGGGAGTTGGCCAGCTCCTATTTGAAGTCAAGTTCCAAGATGCACAGTACAGCAAACTGAAACATATGTGAAAATTCCGATCATGAGCTGTTAACAACACGTTGCAACTAGAAGCAGCAAAAACGCCGTATTACCCATCATGAAAAGGACTAGTAGCAGCACTCCAAAAAAACGACGAGGTTGAGCTTCGGAGACAGGGCACTGACTCTCCACATTGGAACACATTGGTGCGCCCGGCCTTGGGCGCGCCAGTCCGGGGCTTCAGGACAGAGGGCGTTTGCCCATAACGTGCGAACCTCACAATCATACCCAGAGTTTCGTTTTCTATGGCGTAGTCAGGCGCGACTCACCACGCGCTTTGCCGACAGCAGCAGAGGGTTCTAACAACAAACACGCCTAACCTTCATTTTTATGCTTCAGGGTGACCACCAAAATCTGATCGAAAAAGGCCATGCATACCAAAAAAAATGAAACCCCGAAAAATCCCCAATGGCATTCAGTCCAACCGTTACGCTCCAAACAGCCTATAAAATTTAAAAAAAGATTCATTCGGTCAAGAACTTTTATTTTAAAAATTCAGGCTGATGGGAAGTTTTAAATTTCGGCGAAAATTCAATAGCGTTTTGGTACTCCCAACCCCGAAAAATCTCATCTCAGATACGCTTCAATCATTATCGACCTCAAATAAGTCATTTTTACTGTAATATGTGTTTTAATTGGCTACGATGGATAAATACCTTTTTTTATTTTGTTAGTTTAAGAAAAGCTCGACCGGAGGTGGGGATGAGGAGCCAGAAAAATAAAAAAAGGCACTAAACGAAGGCGGGCGCGGCAGCTGCTCGGAGATGGTGCCGGAAGGTTAAAAAAGGAAGCAGAAGGCTCCAACAGGTGGTAGGATATTGGAGTCGGGAAGGTTGGGATGGGTGAACGTGGCGGAGGAGCAGGCGGGGCAAGCTGGTATTTTTTTTCTGTGAAGAAAGTTGGATAGGGTATTTTTTTTGGAGGGGGCGGGGGAAGGGGTTTGTTTGTTAGGAGAAAGCTTGTGAAGGGTGGTGTGAACATTATTGTGGGGTGGGTTGGGTTGAGTTTTTGAGACGTAGAGAGAAGGATGGATCCACCTCCACCACCGTCACCGTCTACTGGGATGGCTGGTCTGGAGGTTCCTGCGCCGCCACCGCCACCACCACCACCACCACCACCGCCGATGGCGCCCGTAGATGAGGGTGCACTGTCTCCGCCGCCTCCGCCAGCAGCAGGTTTTGAGGAAACCGCGGTGGAGACTGTGGAGGAGACGATGCCTGGTGAGGATGTTGTGGCTGATGCTATTGTGGAGGAGATGGTTGAAGGTGAAGTTGTGGAGGAGGTCATGGAAGAGGTAGTGGAAGAGGAGGTTGAACGGGAAATTGTCGATTCCGATATTGAGGAAGTCATTGAGGAGACTGTTGAAATAGAGGAGATCGTTGATGATGATTATGAAGAGGTACCCCCAGCTGTCGCAGTACTTGATGAAGAACCACCAGCTGTTGCCGAACTGGGTGAAGAGCCGCCTGTTGCTGCCGTACTTGATGAAGAGCCGCCAGTTGCTGCCGTACTTGATGAAGAGCCGCCTCCTGTTGAAGCCTTCGAGCCCATGCCGGTTGCAGCCGCGGTAGCAGGTACCACCGCCGCAGTGGGTGCTACCGCGGGTATTTCTGCTGCCTCCGCCAAAGAGTGAGTAACAGTTGATCTACGCGCCCGGTGAGCTCTGAACTCCGTGCATTGATCTGATCTGACCACGCCTGGTTTCTATGGCACCGTTTTCAGTCCGTCTCTTGCTGTTGTAGATCCCGAAGAGTCAATTTCTCCAGACGTTCAGTGGATTAAGGCGGAAGTTGTATGGATGGATGGAGCCGACAACGATGTCAAGCTCTGCCCATCTTGGGTGGGATGGCAGCCAGTCCAGATGAAGAAGGAGCCAGGTAATAATGTTTTCATCTTTGTTCTCAGCAAGTTATCGCTGAGAAAAACGCTGTGGAAAGGGCGGGATACTCCTCGTAACACCTCGTGTACTGATTTACAGTCGCTTTTTTCTGGTCTCGGAATTCTGTTTCCATTTGGGTCCATGCACAGATGGAGTCTGGTCTGTGATAACCCGCTGTCCTGTCGGTGAGCGTGCTTTCCTTTTTATTGTCGATGGAGAGTGGAAAGTGAGCAGTCGTCATGCTATTGCTCAAGATACGACCGGGGCAAAGGTGAACACAAGGGTTTTCAAGGCACCTATCAAGGCCGTTGAGCCTGAAGATGAGGAAGAATCTAACCCGATCGAGGAGGAGGAAGAGAAGAAGGGCCTCCTCGCGTGTATGTGCTGATAGCGCGTACTTGGACGGGATTTTTGTTTTGTTTTTGAGGAGGGTTTGGGAAAATTTTCACGGATTGAGGTGGGACGAAGTGCTCATATATCTCTCGACGTGGTTGTATTTCCCCTAACCACCCGCTTTTATTGTAGCTCGGACGGAATATTTTGTACCCCGCATTTGGCGCAGTGATCGTGCCGGAGTCGAATCCCAGTAACAGAAGAACTTTTTGGCTCTTGTTTTTGGCTCTTGTGGATCTCTTTTTCTTTGTGGTTGACTTCGCTTGGCGAAGAGCAACTAGCATTCTCCGGAAAAGCAGCACTCCGCACACTCTGCGCGGACGTTTAGAAGAAATGATTTGCTTACAAAAACAATCGCTTGCAAAGGTTCGCACCGAATTTAGTATTGAGAGAGGCAATGGATGGAAAAGCCGGGTATCAAAGCGATACGTGGGACTTGTCTTCACACGGTTTTTTCAATACGACGCGTATTTTGGGTCGGCAGTACCTCCAGTTCTTCGAAGCACTGAGAAACTGTTGGCGCACCATCCAGCTATCACCATACAACACTCTCGAGCTCAGATCGAAAGTTATCAGGGACACAGACACGCAAAGCTGCATTGTTGCCAAAATGCCGAGCTGCTAAAAGACGGCAAAGTTTCTGTGATCTTTCCCCATACAAAGGAACCTATCGGAAGCATCCGCCCGACCCACTCGAGAGTACCTTTGGGATATGTAACCCACGATCTGTCCGATGTGGGAAGGGGGACATCAACAATCAATTGGATTCATCTTGTCCTTGCCGGTACATCCACATGACCAATCACCCCAACCACGTTATGGCACCCCATATGTCCACAACCATCCTTAAAACCCAACCAAAAGAAACTACTCCAATTCCATCTAATTTATATCTATTTATTATATTTATTTAGCCAATCATGATTATTCAGTTTCTAGTGTACACTACTAGGTCATTTTCGTTGGGTGGAATGGGGCAACCGGCAAACCTCTCAATAATCAGAGAGTTGAATTGCTTCCTTTTGTTTGAGCTTTTCATGCAAATCTATGCTGAAAATTCAAAAAACTTAAAGAGACGATGATTATTGTAATGATTTTCAAGTTTAGAAGATAGGCGAGCTTTGAGCAAAAACCAGATTCGTCATCTTTCGACTATATACATTTGACTGTGAAAAGAGGAGGGGAGGGGGTGGTAAATATAGCTCACGAACGAAAAGTTGTTTTTGCCGATTATCTACAAAATTTTAGTTCGACAGAAGGTGGAGAAAGTTGAATTATGAAAGTTTTCCGGAAGGCCACTTTCATTTAGGATCATTAAGTGTTTGAGATCTAGATGCTGATTCATAATCTGGAAATCTTATTTAGGATATTTTCACCAGATGTAATTAATATCTTGACCTGGATTGGATGAATTCTAGTTTTCGTATTTTTAAGTTTGTAAGGACCCGTTATTCATGTGGATCTGGTGGTTGGGTTTGGTTAGGACATTGGGGAACATGTAGGGTCTCCCCGTAAGCCTTTAATCGACAGCTACCCACCGCAGCGCAAACGAAAACTCGCTCAAGGCGCTCTAAACGTAAATACGCAAACTCCGTGTGCGGGGATCTCATCTAAAAGGCAAAGTCTTTTCTGAGGGAAAGATCGGCGAGATCGTCGCGCGATCCTTCTCTATCGCAGACGTGCCAAGTTGGGCATTGCGTTGCCCCGCCCTTCACGCAATTTTTGTTTTGCACGGGATTCGTTTGTTTCTCACTAGCTATTCTCGTTTGCTGGCGAATGAACGGAGAGGAGTCGCATGGATGAGCGATGGCTTGGTTCGGCAGCCTTTTGCATGAAGACATATGACTTTCGTAAAAGAGTCTGACAGAGCAGCGCCTTCTTCATCAGAGATTGACAAGCTTCGCTTTGATTTGCTGATTTTTTTTTTTAGTGCACTAGTCTGGAGCATGCGCAGGAGCTACTAGGATTGGGCCTGTTACGACCAATCCATTGAGAGCATCCCAGCCTCGTACAGAGAGCCAAGTACTACATTGCCGACATCGCGAGCGGCAGAATAACTGTGCCAGTATCAGGGATTGTTCGTGCTCTGTGCAAGTTACCGTTATGATTCGTGACGCTACTGAAGCAGATAGTGTTGATATTCCAGGAAAGGGGCATGACTTACCACCTTGCCGCTCAACGTTGACATGGTTCCGGCCACCACAAGCTCGAGCGCGAATCGATATCATGATCCGATGATTGGGATCAAACCCTAACACCCCTCCTAAGATGCACAACTAGGATACTTATCGTCCATAAAAAAAGCTTCATACAAAGTATGCTTCTGCTAGCCGAGAAAACCAGAAGGGGTTAAAAAATGGTTCGAAATATTCCCCCAAGCTGCTTTGCAACAATATACAAAATACACACCCGACAATCTCTACCCCCCGCCCAAACCAAATTATCACAGAGAAGAAGCAATTGTACCTACCCTTCAAATAATTCAGAAAATCAAAAAGGTTCTAATTAAATTTGAAAAACGATAAGAACTACAGCACTAGAACAATTTTTAAGCCGTAATCACCACCCCTAAAATAAAACTTCTCCCAATCCGCCCACCTTGAAACAAGGGCTCAAAAATTACAATCAGCAAGGTACCGATAACACCCTCCGATGTATGTAGGACCTCTAAGAACTCATCCTTTTTCTTTTTTGGTAGAATATTAACCACCGTGAAATTTTCAACAAGTCCAAAGATCGTGCTAGAAAACTATGGAAAAAGATCAAAGAAAACAGAGGGAGGGGTGGGGGGAAGATTGGGGAATCTCGGCTATATGATTGTATTCTTAATGTTTTCAAAGGGCAGCTACGGTTTTTGGAAAATTGTCTAACGAAGAAATGTGGAAAGGGTTTGACTTGTTTGGGGGTAAATAGGAGAATTACAAAATGGATGGGATTTTATTACTTTTTTTTTTGGGGGGGGGGGGAGAGAATTGGATGTTGCGTTTTTGGTGGTTTTCGGGTAGCGTGGTAATGGGGAAAGGAAGGGGGAGGGGTGGGAGAGCGATGAGAGGACGGGGAGGAAAGAGGAGGGGAAGGGATAGTTAGTTGGTGTTTTATGTGTTTTTGGAGGGGGAATGGCGATGGTGGAGGGGGCTAAGAACTTATCATTCTAGCGGTGGCGGAACCCAAAAGGAGGATGATTTTGGGGAAGATGAAGGTGTGGTGTGGTTGGTTGGGATGAGGATGGGGTTTGCGGGGCTGAACTGGAGGAGGAGCGGGATCACTTTGGGTGGACAGTTTTCTTTTTTTTCCTCATGAGTGAGTAGGGTTGAGGATGGAGAGACCGAGGGCACTGCTGCCTGAGGGGTTGGTGGTTGTCATGTTGAGCTTGCGTTGGCGAGGCTGATACCTGTCTGTGGGCCATGCTTTTTGTTGAAAGGGTGGTTTCGTTGGGTGTTTTTTTGCGGGCTTTGCTTTTTAAGCAAGTCGAGCTTGGTTTTTAGCTTTGGTTTGTGTCTTGGTGTTGACTATTGTGATTTTTGCCTTGTGGGCGTGATGGACGAGGGCCGAGGGACAGATGAGGACAGCTTGAAGAACCATAAAACCCTTTCTAGCAATATTTTTGAACCTTTCAGAAAGCTGTCCCTTGATCAAACTGCTTTGGGTCGTGGGAAACGGGCAGGATCCACTGGGGTTGATAGTCAGACAAAAACTGACGAACATTCAAGAAGCGTGAGTGGTACCGACACGAAGCAACCTGTCGAAGGAAAAAGAAGGGAATCTACACGTGTAGCGGGTCCCAAGCGAGCTGTTGGCGGACGTAGGCGAGGAGGAAGAGGCAGCAGGAATGAGACAGGACGTCAAGAACCAAAGAGAGGACGGACCGAACGGGCTAGGGCAAGTCGAACTCAGCCCGAAGATGAGGGTATCGCGGCTCAATCAAGCGAGCCTGAGAGCGATGCGCTAAGACTTGGCACTGTTGTCACTACGAGTGATCTAGCGACTGCCAATGTCAACTCCCAAGCCTATGATGCAGACCTGAGCGGGGAGTCGGACGTGGAGGAAGAATACGCGACTCCTTTGGAGACACGCTCCCCGTTGGATTCGAGACCAGCTCTATCTGCGAATGCCTCTGAAAGCTCCATTTTTTCGGGAAGCTTTATTCACATCAGTTCTCCAGCTGCTGACGATAGGGATGAAACGGAGGACGTCTCGAAGGCATTGACTGCGGAAAGTAACGAAGATAGAAAAGACGGCAGCACGGTTCAAAAGCAGGACGAAGATAGCTCTCGCCGAAGAGGTTTTGGCGACCTTGGCCTGAAGGGGGGTGAAATTGACATTCGAAAAACTGGGAGTGAACCGGATATATCTGAGATACTGCTTCGAACCGGGGGAGCAACTGCTGATGAGGGAGTGGCAGACGCTGAAGTTGATGATCTTGGTATTTTTCGAGGAGCCCACAAGCAAGTAGCGTGGAGCTCTGAATCTGCTAGCTATATTCCAACTCCGGATGCACGTAGCGAGGCAGACTCTACCCGTGAAGGCTCGAAGCTTTCTCTACCGAAGAGCAAAACTGCAAATGGCAGGCTCATGGCAGGTGAAAAGACCGCATCATCGCAGTTGCAGAATCTCCTCCCGCAAAACGAATCCCCTCGATTACGCAGGGGAAAGAAGGCGGAGAGAATCGAGGTAATAGAGGACGGATCGAGGATTATTGTGGCGAGACAGAATTCTAGAAGCGCCCACGGCAAAGGTAATATCTCTAGGAGAGCGCAGCATACGAAGAGCGTTGACAGAAACTTTCTGCGGAGTGGAATGAACAGTACTCGACAGATTTCGTCCAAATTTCTCAAGGGGAAACCTGCGTTTGCTCCTGGGAAGCAGATCCACTCGGGAAATGTCTCGGAGGACTCTGAATACTACGATGATGATGAGTATGAGTATGAAGAATCAGACTTCGAAGACGATGACAGTTTGGCCAACTTCCAAGTCCGACTGGAGGATGGATCCCTCTCCGAGGGCTCGTTTGTCCGAGTAGCGTCGGAGTACGAACTTGAGGACAACCTGTTTTTCGAAAACTCAGAACCGGAGCCTAAAGTGGATAGCAAAATAGCCGACAAGACCAGTCCATTTCCGCACAAAGCATCTCGTATGCTGTCGCATATGGAGAGGATAACTACTCTGGACTGTATCGTCAGACTCCTGGCTGGAACGAAAGTCACGAAACGCCTGCGTTTTAAGAGGTTAGGTGAGAGGTGGATTTACCTAGGAAATGATCTCGCGACCCTGAACTGGCGGTCGTCCAAGAGGAGCAAAGACATCGAGTGCCTGATACTTAAGAGAGTGAGGAAACTGCAGATTCGAGACAGGCTCCTGAAAATTTCAACTCGGACATATAGCTTAAAGGTCCTTCTGGAGACTCGTGATGAGGCCAAGACGTGGTTGACAGGTCTGGTTCGAGTGATTCCGAGTTCTGTTGAAGTGCTGGATGGCAGAATGTTGGTAGCGATGCCGTCGGCCTACGATCCGCTGAAGGATTCCTGGAGGGGAAAGGCGCTGAAGGATTGCAAGCGCATTAACGAATATGTACTGCTTGGGAATATTGGACATGGAAGTTTTGGAAAGGTCAAGCTGGCACTGTCGGTCAAGGACAAAAAGTTTTTTGCCGTGAAGGTAGGCAAGTAGGGCCATTAGGCCTGCACTGGATTCTGGCACGTTTCTAAACCAGTTTTTTTGTTCCGTTGGCGCAGATTATCGCGAACCCGACCAAGCTTAAGCGGCTACTTCTACCTTCGGAGAAGGAGGCCGCGGCACGTCTGAAGAGGCTGTCGCATGCAAATATTGTAAAGCATAAGGACATTTTGTATCACGAGGAAAAGCAGAAGATTGTGTTCGTATTGGAGTATATGTCGCGTGGTGTTCTGCAGGATTGTAGCAAACTGGAGCACAACAAACCTATGAGCGAGGACCAAGTGCGGGAGCAAGTACGAGACGTCGTAAGTGGACTGCTGTACTTGCACAAGCAGGGCATTGTCCATCGAGACATTAAGCCAGCAAACTTGTTAAGGTCGGGCGATGGCCGTGTAAAAATAAGCGATTTCGGTAGGTTTATGATCAAGGATCGTTGGGGAGGTTGACGCGAGGAACCCAATTTGCATGGGGCTTCTCGCTAAGCTGACCCTTCTCCTCCGTTTCATTGGCAACAACAGGAGAAGCGAAGTACTACAATCTGAAGTCCAAGGAGGACAAGGAGAACACTGGGGTCCCTGGAACGCCGGCATTCCTCGCCCCGGAATTCTGTGTATCTGCACATTGCCCGAGAGGAAACGCCAGTCAGTATGCGGTGGACGTGTGGTCACTTGGGGCTTCTATTTACTATCTTGTTTTTGGCTCTGTGCCGTTTATTGCGAAGAGCATCCTTGCCATGTACGATGCTATATGTACAGAGGAGTTGAAGTTTCCAGAAGAGCCGAAAGTTACGAGAGCGCTGAAGGACCTCCTGAAGGCCATGCTAACTAAAAGTCCACAGAAGCGGGTTGACATGCAGGGGGTCTCAGAGCACCCATGGTTTGGATCGCTCAGGCCTACCGCACCGAGCGCTCCCATCGTGCAGGTTTCGGATGAAGAAGTCAGAAACGCAGTGAGTGAGGCGCACTGGATTTATCCGGAAAGGTAACCCGTCGCTACTTGTAGTCAAAAGGTATGTCAATACGACTGGCGAGCCGAACTCTTTAGCGATCTCTTTGGAGGCGAAAAGTGGGTGCCTTGTCAGTGCGCCGGTAGAATCGGACGATTATTCCAGATTACGAAGAACGGGGTATGAGTTCCTGGACTGAGTCAGCTGTATGTGTGCAGAACAGGATGGAGCTGCTCTTGGATGGTTGACGGCATCTTGTGCTTCCAGAGCTCAGTTGAGTCCAGAGATGACGTGATTTGGTCTGGCTGTTCGCCAGAATTTAGTGCCTCCGATGGCAGAAGCTTCAGACGTCGTCATTCTGTTGCTTTCTTCTCTTTGTAAAAAGGATATTGCTGCTGTTCTGCCTTTGTTGAACGGGCTTGTGCGAAGGCAAGAGAACAGCGGTGGGGATGTAGTTCACGTGTATAAAAACAAATTCGACCTTGACATGTGCGGGTTAAGACTGGAGTTTCAATCTTGAGTCGCGCGTTCGGCCCGGGAAGGGGAGATCCACTTTCCCTAGTTTGAGGGGCCTGGATTATGAGTGCGGTCCTCTGCATTTCTATTTCCGTAGTTGAACGTGGAGACGAGTTGGTTTGTGTGTCAACCAGTTCTGTTCATTTCCGCGGAACATTCATTCTCATTCCTGGACTCGTTTCGCCCGCCCTGCTCGCTAAAATACCGTTAATCGCTGGGTAGGAGAACCTTAAAATCCCCGAGTTGAGCCTTGAATTATCATCGCAATGGCCGTACACAGTAGCTTCTTAGGAAAGAACCTACTTCTTGCGACGAAGCATTCGCAGTCTTGAGCACGAGCGCAGAACTCCGAATTGTTGCAGAACAACAGCCTCCTCTTGCTTGGGAATCCGTACGCGTGGTCGCGCGGACTTGAAGCACTAGTTCCTTGTACATCCAAAAAGGTCGTAGTTCCGCTCTTTTCAAGCAATAGTTCCCCTCTCGAATCTCCCCCGCTCAGGGAGTGGATCGCATCGGTAGGTCCTTTTCTCATTGACTCAAGGTTGCCGCATGGATTGTGTTTGCTAGGTACAATCGCGCATGTCTTTGGCCGCGGGCATGTGTCCTCTGTTTCCTCTGGGCACTGTAGCGGATCAAGACGTCTCGGCGGTGCCGAAACTGGGGCATGGTCCCCTGGTAACAAATTTGACCGGTAGCATCGCACCTGCACTGGTTGCACCCGGCGTAAAACAGCTGGCAGCCTTCGAAACATCTTTCGTGGCAAATTCAAAACCGAAGCATATGCACAGTGGTTCCGACGCAGTAAAGCCAATGGGTTCTACACCCATTGCACCACAAAGCACATCCTTTGACTGAGCATGGCGTGAAGTCGAGACCTAGACATCCGGGGAGATGCGTGGAAGTTAGCGCCAGATGTGCTGAGAGTAGAAATTCCCTTGTTGCCAGCTCCCGGTTGGCTTCGCTCCTTTATCCTTACCTGGGGTCTCGTTGGTAGAGAGGAGGACTGGCGAGTCGCAGCTGGTGATTTTGGCGTGTACAGAAGTGTCATGCTACCAATGTAGTCACCTTGCTGATACTTCGATCGCTTGAAAACGACAATCAAGGCAGGAGCCCCCCAAGCGAGCGGTGCTGAGAGAACGATCCTATGGAGAAAAGTGCGGTTTCTCCTCTACGCTCATCGGGCACCTGATCACCTGCCCAAAGTCTCCGCCGGAAAAGAACCGAACACTCTGCTCTCCGTAACCAGGAAAGAATAAGCTCATTCTTTCCTCTTGAGGCTGTCACTAGGAGACTCAGGAATGCACGTACACAGCAGCGCAATACCTGCAAGGTAGGCCATCAACACGAGACCTTCATCCTTCGCAAGCTTCCAAAGCAAAACCCACTCATCTGAACTAGAAACCAAAGCAAAGACTCGCAATCTCTTTCACCCACAGACCAGAAGCTCAACTAGCAACTCCCGGAACCCTTACAGACGTTCGCTTCTACAGAAACTACCTCCCTAAATACTCAAAAAGATTACCACAACCCAAAAAAAAGTCCCCACTCCCAGAAAACACTGCATCTCGTTTGCGGTTTCTCTGGGAAGCCCAACAACCCATCCACCTAGTCACCCACAAAGGGTTCCCTTGAGCCAAATCAGATCGCTCCAGTTCCCACCCATACCATGCCTTTGTAAATACGCCTGGAATCCGTACTGCTCTGTCTTCCACTCTCCCGAGGATAGAGTAGGGCAAGGATTCCGTCTTCCTCTTCTCAAACTATGAGATGAGACCCTGGGCGGCAGTCCTCCACCCAAACCCCTCTAGCAAAACCGTTAACGCAAGAAACATAGAGTTTTGATACAAATTGGATATATTTTTGATTTTCGTCTATTTTTATTTAAAATACATACACCGGAAACAAACAATAAATGACAATTTCAATTAAAAAATAGTCAGCTGTCGGATGTTGCTGAAAATATTACTCATACAATGGTGTACGGCCATATTTTGTTTTCATATTATTTTGAAACGTTTCCGGCATTTCGGAAGGGAGTCAGCATCACACTCTCTTTGCTCGGGGAGGGAAGGAGGGGGGAACTATGCTCATCAACATATAAAAAGCGAAATTATTTTAAAATATAAGTTTTGAAGGGATATCGCGTTTTAAAGAGGGGTATGAAATATTAGAAATAGGGTAAGAAATTGTATTATAATAAAATTCAGTAAAATATTCTCCCTCCGGGTTAATTTTATGAATATTATGAGAGATAGAAATTACCGCTTCGTATATTTCCTGAATATGAGAATGAAAAAAAGGTCGATATTTAAACAACGAGTCGAATTATGGCAATCTTTTTTTAATAGATTTCATAGCGGTGGTAGAGTTTGTACTGTTTTTTGGGGGAATTCGTGCAAGTTTTTACTAGAGGAGGGATGGGATCCGATTTGTTGTCTGATATTTTCGGTTTGGGTTGGTGTGTTGGTCTATAGTCTGGTGATAGACTCTAGCTTGGGATAGGTATGTGGTAAATGGGGACAGGAAGATCATAGGGTTGAAAATGTTGAAACGTCGTTTCCGAGTAGGAATAAAGGGTGGTCTCTGCCGAGTGCCTTGACGGCACGGGCTGCTCTTGTGAAAAGCCGGTTTCCTTTATTACTAAGTTGGATGTATTCTATTCGTGGCTACCTCGTGATTATCTGCTTAGATGTGCTTACACGTGCTAAGAGACGGGCTACGCGAAATCGACTAAGGGATGGACTACTTTCAAGCGAACTTGCACTTAAGGCAAAAATTGGACGTATTACAGTACTTCCGCTTTTTCCAGCCCTGAAATCCAGGCGGAGAAAGCGCGCAGCACTCGTGCCAGAGACATCCCAGTTCATCGTAGTTATCAGCCTTTTGCAGACAATTCTTTCTCTCCCACTCGCTCCATTCGGAAAGCGGATCACATTTGTAAGTCTGGCCCCACACAACTACGAGCTTGCCACACGGGTTATGCTTGCTTCTCACGATCTTGCACTTCTTTCCATGTGGGCAGAATTGCCGCGGACAACCCTCCGGCTCAATACACCTCGGCGTCTTCATGGCCCCGGGGAAACAAAACTTTTTCGTACAACTTTCGAATTTGCCGTTACTTTTACAAGTGCACACGTTACAGCCATCGAAGAATCGCTTGCACCCTTTGAAGCATTTGTTTCTCGCATATTCGAATTTTGTACTCTTACAACGAGGTTCGTTTTGTTTGGATGGTACTCCCGGCAGTTTTTTGATGAAATTCTGGTTAACGTCGCAATGGTAGTCGTTAAATCCATTGTTCCAAATCGAGCATCCAATAACAGAGCACGGCTTGAAATTGATACCTGAGTACAAGAAAGCATAAACATTTAGAACAGGTATTGGAGGGCGATGGTTGTGCTCCGATTTTCACAAGCGCACCTGGGTTTTTGTTCGTAGACAGTAATACAGGGTAGCTACAACTAATAAAGGATTTAAGTTGCCGGTTTACAACGTTCCCACCGACAGTGTAGACTTTCCCAGAGCTCAAGGTGGCCTTACAGAAGTGGGGGTTGTATATGAAAGTTTTTGCGCCGATGAAGTCCCGCCCGAAATAGACCGAACGTTTTTGAATCCCTTGGATGTGTACTTCATACCTACATTATCAAAAAATCACCAAAGGAGGAACTAGTTAGCAAAGAGAAGATCTATCGCACGGGCAGCTCGGTTTTCCAGATCCCTTACGCATCCACTTGGCCCATCCCTGGTTTGTGAATTCCGCGGTAGACCCTGCTGACCAAGACTGTGTACGCCCAATCTTGCATCTCTAATCGCTCCAGAGTTGTTCGTTCTAAACATATGCACCCCATAGAAGCACCAAAGAAGCAGGTAAACAACAGAAACCATTTCCCAGACATTCTCAGATCTAGCAGACAAACCAATAATCACTTCAACCGAAGAAAGAGGCCTTGATAGCTCTTCCAAACCAAAGAGTACTGACAACGTAGACCTTCGAACCTTAGAAACATCTAACCACGAACTCCTCCCCTATTTGTATCCATTGCGATCCGACGTAGCACAGCACAACTGCAACAATTCTCATCAACCAGCTTCAGCCATCCCAAAACTCCTGCCAATGAGAAATGGTGTATAAGTTAAACCAAACAATATAATTGTCAAACGGCCAATGACAATACGTTTCCAATCCAATTCGTTCGATTTCACCGTAAAACGATCAATAATTTCAATTTATGAATATTTTATTATCAGTTGCTTGCCATTTTCATTATCATCTGACACTTCAAAAAAACCAATTGAAAAATTAGAAATTTACTCCAAAAGGGCTCCCCATGTTCTTCCAGATCGTTGTTGATATTGATTGGTTGAAGTTTCAGCGAATTAGATCGTGTTGATGGACCATCCGGAATATTTACTGATTTTAATACGTTCACCACAAGCTGCTTATGATTTCGTTTTGTTTTTGCAAAGATACAGTAAGAAGTAACTGAGTTTTTCACTCATGTTTGTGGTCGGCCACTTCTCAAAGCGGATTTTTGTGGTCCAAAGTTTGGAGATCGATGCTGTTGAATTTGGCCGGAGAAGGGCGTTTAAGGCGTTTCGTCATCACGACACCACGTAATTCTTCATCTGGGAGAGGATGAGGGTTGTGGTAGGTTCCTGTGTTGATAGGCTGAGCCCATCTGAGGTAGCTAGTGGGAACTCAGGAGAGGTAGTATTAGTCGATTGAGAATTTTCGGTGAGGCAGACGTAGGCTTGAGGATTTCGGATCGGGCACAAATCTTCGACGAGGGATTTGCACTGCTCCCATTCAACAATCCGAATCTACGGGAAAGGGCTTGAATTCTTTTGATAAGATGCCATAGACGCAAAAGAGGCGAACCTCCTAGGGCAAGACAATAACCATCTCCAGGTACTGGAAGGCAGCGCAGTCAGAAATCCTCTTGCAAATCTTCAAAAATAGATTCTTGAAGTCCATTCTAGACTCGAAATTTCTTCAGGTTCCTTTTGCCACCCTCAGTCGGAAACATCCTGTTCCTTACCGCCCTCTTTGTTCTCCTGGCTAACCTCTCGCGTAGTCATCCAAAGTAGAATATCTCACGCTCTTGATGGTTAAAAATTAATTTTCACACGCCATTCCATAGTACCTTTTTATTAAATGTTTCCCTAGATATCAAGTAACCCCCCCCCCATCCCTCTGTTTTTAAATATATTTACAACGATTATCAGTTTTTTAGAATAACATCTGATTCTGATATCAATAAATATGTATTATGTTAATTTAATGAGCATTCTGTAGTTTTCAGCGAAGTGAAATAAATATTTCTTATTATCAAAGTTTTCTAGAGCTAGGGATACCCTCAAGTTTTTTATTTTAAAAATATTGGATTCTTTCCAAGGCGGTTCCATTTTCGGTTTACCGTTTCGTGTGCTTTACAGGTAACGACTGACTGCTCGTGGCGCTTAGTAATCGCTTTGGCGCTTGGCGCTTGGCGTACGGGCTCAAGAAACCCTCGTAATGAGCTTACAATGTGATACGAATCCAGGTACTGGCTCGTAGGTAAGGGCAACCTGGACGGAAGGGTTTTACGACGATGTTCATCTAGCTTAGCGCTGGCTGGATAATCCGCTGGAGCGCATGACGTCGCCAAAAAGACCCCAACTGGACGGGCTGGACGTTGGATTTCCCAGAAATAACGGTATTAGAGAACGTCATGGGATACGGGGAACTAGAACCATGGCCGGTTGTATTCGAAATGCCGTATTGGGGGGTTTGGTAAACGGGAACCTTAACTTTTCAGCTACATGCTGCAGCGGAACGCTAATTGTATCACTAGATAAGGAAAATTCGGCATAGCCCCGGGGACCGGGGTCTAGCTACGTAGAGGCAGAAAAATAGGCAATCCGCGGATTATCCAACTGATCCCCACTCAGACGGCGAAGGCGAGCTCCGCGCTAAATTCCTAGTGCGTCCTGTTTATCTGAGCTCGTACGTCCCTGAGCTAGTAGTTCTTGGTGAACATATGACAGCATCCTTCTCGTAGAAATTCCTGATTGATCTGTCTGATACTTCCAAAGGTTTACCACCGCCATGGGGATGAGTTCGTCACCCGGGTGCTTGGCCGCCATCTTTTGCCCCCGATTATTTCGCAAATTTCCGCTCTGCGTATGCTTAGCGGCTTAGTCATTATTGTTCCGGCTCAGGCTAACCGTTCACAGACTTCTGAAGACTGAATCTTTGCATCCGGGATCCTTATGGAACTCATCCAGAGCTCCACACTTGCAAAAGGTCACCTCTGCAAAGAATTTGAAATGCCAGATTGCTTTGCTGCGTGCAATAGGATGCTGGGCGATGCTATGGACCTGTGATGTCCAGTCGGGAATATCTGTATATATAAATGCTGGGTTCGGATCGACTGCTGATAATCATGGATTCCTGTCCTATGCAGGTGTTCTGAACTATGACCCCTCCCTGCTCTAGTGGAGAGTCTTGTTCTGACAGTTTCAGCTCTAGCTGGGTTTTTGGAATTTTCAGGCGTTCTGGTTTCGGGGTGGCCAGTGCGCTCTGGACCGATGGAAACAAGTATGAAGCCTCGCACGTGCATTCAGACTGGCGTGAACAACTTTTTTTTTTTTTGTTGGCCGGTGAACTTCCTCGTGGGTGCGTGGGCGCGCCCGCGAGAGGCTGCTTTCCGGAAAACTGTAGGGAAAGAATCTCCGGAGCCCGCAAACACCTCTCTTGATCATCTATGCTGGAAGAGATATAGTCCAGTCCCATTTTTTTCTTTGTTTATTCGTTCGCTTTTTATCAACCCATTGATCCCTTCGGGACATGACTTCGCTCTTCTCCCTTCTCCAGAATATTCTAGAACGTGCTGAGTCTAACACCGCACTTACAGAAGTCCGATTGGTTGCAATAGTTTTGCCTCTTAACTCCTCCAGGACCAGAGCCGCGCTTCGAGCAGCAAATGCTCCTGATGCATCCAAGCGTGTCGTAATTGTTATTCTTGAGACATTCCTTTCTTTCAAGCTTGGACCACTCCGACAAGGGATCACACCGGTATGTCGATCCCGCAAGCACTTTGAACTTTCCGCAACCATTGGTTGGTTTCGGGACAAGTTCACACGTCTTGCCAGCAGGACATTCGTGATGAGGGCATTCCTCCGGATCAAGGCACCTCGGTTGTGCTTTCCGAAGGCATGCTAGCCTCGTACACCCGAGGAACGAACCGTTATTGGCACACCTGCAAGTGTTGCAACCGTCGTAAAATATCTTACAGCCCTTGAAGCATCTATCGCACCGGAAATCCGAGAATTCTGTGCTTTCGCAGAATGGTTCCCCCCTGTTCCTTTTGTCCGTGTTTATGACATTCCCCTTCAGATCGCAAAAATGGACAGTTCCATATCCGTCGTTCCATGCAGCACATCCACGAGCAGAGCATGGGGAAAAGTCCAGGCCTAGGAGAGCCCTCCCACCAAGCGGAGAAGTTTAGACCAGTGCACCATCAAAGCAACATTCTTTTAGAGAAGGATTTGTAGACTCAGTCCAGCTTACCGGGTTGCTGATTTGTGGAGAGGAGTACCGGAAAGTCACAGCTGATGAAGTTCTTCTTTCCGTCGATAATCGATCCTCCCACAACGTACACTTTTCCAACCTCCAAGTACCCTTGACATGAGTTTTTGCCAGTATAAATCCAAGTCTTACCGCCTATGTAATCGTAAGGAAACTTCCCAGATCGCCTCAACACCCCTTGAATAACAATCTCGTACCTGTTCGAGGACACGATTGGAGTCAACAAACCACACGCAGGTCGAGCCTCAAACGAAGACCCCTCCAAAAGTTTTATTCTGAAGAGGCTCAAATCTCACCTTTTCTCTAGGGCCTTATCATCTGACTCTTCTCTCACCACCAAAGCAGAATATACCCACTTCTGCCTCCAAAACCTCGCCCTAGGCGTTGAAGGAAAGCAACTACACGCAATTCCTGCTCCGACCAGACAGAACAGCAGCACGAAACTCTTGCCAAACTTCATACTGTAGACCCAGAAACAGAAAGACCAAACAGAACCAACACAAACCCCAGCTATACTTTCACAAGATCCTCACCTTTCCATCCCCAACCCCAACCCAACCCCCAAACTCCCGAACCCATTCACTTCGTTATGTACACATTAAAAAGGAGTTTCCCGTCGGACAGCGGACTACCCCTCTGGCCGCCACCTGGACAAAAAGGAGTTCTCCCGTCAGACAGTGGACTACCCTCTAGCCAGCTGGAAAAAGGAGTTTTCTCGTCAGACAGTGGACTCCCCTGTAGCCAGCCCGATAGGTCTTTCACATCAAAAACAAATATTACTTTCCCAAGAAAAAAACCCACAAAACAACGTTAAAAAACGACGATCCTAAGGTGATATTCGGGGCAAAAAATTAAAATCAAAACAGTGAATAAAATTATCATAATATAATATTAAGGCGGCCACCTTTGGGAACCGATTTGAATACAAATTCGTTTAAAAATAAGCTGATCCTAAAAACGACTGGCTAACACACAAAAAACAATTCAAAAAGGTAGAAAAGTAGTATGGGGAATCTTTCTTATTTAAGAATGATATGGGGACAAATGATGCCTAATTTTCGAAAATGTCTTCGTTTTAGATAAATTAATGGGTATTAGTTCTAGAGTTTGCAATATTCTAGGGATGTTCATTAATTTATGAAAAACGAAAAACAATGAGGAGAACACAACGATGTTGTTAAGAAAACGTGAACATCGGATGGAAAGGGAATATGCACTTGTTTCGGGGGGGTTGGATTTGATGGCGGGCGTTTGTTTGGTTACTGGTCCTGTATCAAACGTTTTCTGATCCTTATTTTGAACTTTACTAGCATCAAAAGACTAGAATACTGAAGTTTTAACCGACTGGGCAGCAAGGAGTTAATCTCTTCTCTGTAGGACATAGTGAGCGCTGATGGAAAGGTGATTGTGAACCACGAGCCTGGCTTTCGGGGGTTCGAGAGGAGGGACAGTAATAGATTCAGATGAAGAGAGGGGAAGTCTATACGTGGAATGAAGAGTCCAAGCTCTGAAAGCGACGAGGGGTGGTTCTGTCTTGAAAATTCCGTTTATTTTCTTGTTGGATAGAGTTCTTCGCACACGTTATGGACATATGGGCCCAGCAAAACCCGTGTTCAGTGAGCAAAAAGAAGAATGTCTGCAGTAGTAGAGTTTCTTCTGCCCTCCAAAGGGAATATTTCTAGTTGCGCAACACTGGCTCTTGATGCATCCTAGCTCTGCCATACTCCGCCCATCTTTAAGGCAGTTGTTCTGTTCCCATTTCCTCCACTCTGATAGGGGATCACATTTGTAGGTAGACTTCATCTTCACCAGCTTACCGCAAGGGTTGTCTTTTTTTTGAATGAACTTGCACCTCTTCCCTTCCGGACACTTCAGCTTCTGGCACTTACTCGGCGATAAGCATTTGGGTTCGCCGTAGTTGGAGCAGAGTCTCTTTGTACAGCTTTTGAACTCGCCGTTTGCTTTACATGAGCAGGTGTTGCATCCATCGAAGAAAGTTTTGCATCCCTTCCAACAGGTGTCCGATGCCCAGTAGTTTTTCGTTGACGTGCACTTCGGAGCTCCGCGGAGCAGACAGCTCTTAATATGAGCGAAGCCCGGAACACCATCTATGGAGCAGTGCCACTTGCTGCAGCCGTCTGTCCACACTCTGCAACCAAGGACCGAGCATGGTGTAAAATCAATGCCTATGTAAGGTGAAGAAACCAGAGACAGGTAAGCACACTCTCCTGTGGGCGAACGTGATGGTCTCCTGCACGTACCAGGCTGAAAGTTTGTAGATAAGAGAGTCGGATAGCTGCACTTGCTGATTGTTTTCTTGTTGTCTTCACCAGACCAATACCCTCCTACGACATAAACTCTCCCAACTTCCAATTTCAAGCCGCAAGCATTAGATGCTGTGTACAGCGTTGTCCTCATACCGATGTATTCATACTTGTGTTTGGCGGACCTCTTCGGAATCCCTTGGATAATCACCTTGTAACTGTAGAAAAACCAGTCGCAATAGTTTAGCGGTAAGCTTGTCTCTCATTCAATGGCAATTGTCAGCCTTGGGGGCATCATCAACTTACTGAACTAGGCCATTGATGATTCTTTGCTCTCTACCAGCCACGAGAACCGTATAAACAAACTTATGGGACTTCAGCCTCTGATCTTCGGTATTTGGAACACAGAAGCATCCCAAGCAGGCTCCAACGAGAGCGAACAGTATTAGCAGATATTTGGACATTATCCTCTTCCAAACCGATCCAAACTCTTATTCCTGCACCTATGCTCAGCTCTCCGTACTGGACGCCAGTAATCTACTCTACCAATGAATCCCTCTCACTCCTCCTCAGTCCTAGGTCAAGCAAGCTCAAGACTTTATACGCACCGTTGCATCCCATCGAACCAAAAAAGGAGAAAAAAAACACCCACACATATAGCTACACTCCCGAAATGAAGCGTCCTCACCTGAACCCTCACCTGAACTCCCTATGGCTCGCCAATGCCATCACCTGGATTTTCCCTCCGGCTGGCTTTGGTTTTTTTTTTTTGGATACACCCATTGAGATCCTGCTCCTCTCGCTCTATCTCTCTCTCTCTCTCTCTCATCCCTGAAACCTGTCAGTGCTACTGAGTCATAATCCTGCATACGACTCTCTACTGTGGCTACCAAATTACTTCAACAAACAAGAAAACTAATTTGCCCTCACCGGGTTGGCCATAACTAAATTCCCTTAAAACCCCCCCGAATTACCCAAATCTGTTTGCTAGCCACTTGAAGACAGCCATTGGCTGACAATCTATTAAATTGACTGAAAAACAGTCAATTTTTTCGCTTCTGGCTCGAAGAGCTGCAAGACATCTAAGTTGAATGCAGGAAGGCGCTCACTGGATGTTTGGGAGCTCTTAACTGGAGCTGAGTCACTCTTCGGTACAAAGGCTAGGTGTAGGACAATATCAGTTTTCTTGTATTGATTAAGGATTAGCCACGATTAAGGAGCTCTCACCAGTCTTGGTCTCCAACAGTGTTGTTGTGTCGGATTGATGGGAGACCCTGGAGCCACATGGATCCATGGATTTCAGTAACGTCCGAAAAAAACCTCTCGAATTACTCCGTAGCACATCCAACGTACAGGTTAGCATCGCTTTATTTTGCAGACATAGTCACGCACAGAGGAATCCCCACGGAAAGATGAGTGTAACTGCGCTCCAAATCCAGTAGGTCATGCTTGTGGCTATTCGTGAATTGAAGCACTGGTCAGTCTTGGACACGACGTCTGCGTGGAGTACACTGCGTTTCCTTGCATTGATTACACATATCAAGGGGAGGTGCCTTGCGAGTGTTGACCTTGGCGCTCGGCAGTGGGGATCACGAGATGATATTCGCCTAAGGCCAAAGTGCACGAATCACGTGGTCAGTCTTGGACACAACGTATGCGTCATTGATTACACATATCAAGGGGAGGTGCCTTGCGAGTGCTGACCTTGGCGCTCGGCAGTGGGGATCACGAGATGATATTCGCCTAAGGCCAAAGTGCACCTATCACGTGGCCGTGATTGGTGTCCAGAGACGAATGAACAGCTTGTTGGACAACAAAAATATTATAAATGACGAGATGTGGTACCAAGCAGAGAGTTTGACGCGTTTGAAAAGAGGCATATCCATCCGAGCAAACTCTGAACAAAGCCGCGTCCCATCCAGTATTCCTTCCTTCTAGCGAGTACCAAAGCACGGTTTTTCAAGATAAGCTGATTTGGACGACTGTCCCCGAGCAAAATTAGAGCGCCTTATAGATCCTTTGTACAAAACAAGGTTACAAAAAAATTTGCTCAGCCGCACACACTTCCCCGGGTTCTCCCGCGCCTAGTCGGAGTCACACCAGCCGTCTGCTGCCTGACCGCAGCGATGCCGCTTCTCTTCCGTCCCCCGTCCATTTTAGCATACTAGATTCTTCCAACACTGTCCACATTCGAATTTTCACTCTCCCTCACCCAATCTCTTGATCCAACGGGTCCAAGATCACCCAACCCCTGCACACCCGTTAGTACTAAAAACACAGAAAATAAAATTTTCACTTTTTCAAATACATTTACTAATAAATACTAACAAACGTAGCAAAGTCTAAAACCCCCCCAGTCACATTCCGCCAAAATATAGTAGTACGTTTTAGTACGAGATATTATATTAATATTTTAATGCAAAATTATGTATGTACACTATTAATACTATACAACATCGAACTTACCCCTGGGTAACTTAAACAAGTGTATCTTCCGTTGAGATTTTCTTCTTTTTGAGGAAGTTTTTTTTGGGTAGTAACGTCGTTACCCGTCCATTTTCGAAACCCCTCTTCGAGGGTTTCGAAGATGGCGGAGGACGCCGTTAATTGGAAAAAGGTAGTCGGTAAGTGCTATGTGTGGGAAAGGAGGGAGGGAAAGTGGTTGAGGGTTGAGATTGGGAAGAAGTGGTATCTATATGTTATATATATATATGTAGATTAGAGGGTGGAAGTGTTGGAGAAGGGTTGATTGAGGGAGGGAGGGAGAGGGAGGAGCTGTTTTTATTTTTTGTTGTTTTGTGTGTGGGTTTTTGGGGGTGTGTGGAAACTGATGAGCATGATGGGGTTTGTTGAGAGGGGTTGTAGTGGTCTATGTTTTGTACTTTCTGGCGGTTTTGGAGTTGCGCGGAAGGAGAAGGCTTTGTGTTCTAGGAGGAGTGGGTTTGAGAATCATCGGGCTATAGGTCGTCGGTCGGTGGTGGTTTGTGCTGAGAAGTCGAAGGATAATGGGGACGGTGGATTCTTTTCGAAGGTCGGGTTTCAGTCTCTAGGGTTGAGCAATGAACTTGCGGCTGCTTTGGAAGATGTCGGAATACTTAGACCGACGAATGTTCAGACAAAGTCTATTCCTGCCATATCCGGCGGAGCGGACGTCGTTGTTGGTGCTGCGACGGGCTCCGGAAAGACTTTTTCCTACTTGCTTCCTGTCCTGCAGAAGATGAAAGACCAGGAGCAACTCCAAGATTTTAACAGAGTCCCCCGCCGACCCAGAGCTGTTCTACTCGTCCCAACGAGGGAGCTCGCAGAGCAGGTATGCTCAGTTCCCAAGCGCATTTCGTGCTGCTTTCTGCTCTCTGAACACCTCTGTGCTGTCATCAGGTGTTGCGGGTGTCGAAGGCGCTCTCGCACAACTTCAAATTCAGAGCCGTGGCCCTTGTCGGTGGCAATTCGAGCTTGAAGAAGCAAAAAGAAGCCCTCTCGTCTCCCGTTGATTTGGTCATAGCAACCGCGGGGAGACTCATGCAGCATGTCAAGGCGTTCAACGTTGACTTTCTTGATCTACAGTACATCATTCTGGACGAAGTAGACACCCTGTTCGAAGGCGGGTTTGCCAACGATTTGGAGAGCATAGTGAAGCAGGTCCACAAGAGAAAGGGCGACGATTGTGCTCTCCAATTTATTGCTGCTGGGGTGAGACCGAGCCGGCAATGCTTCGCTTTATTTTTCTCGTTAGAGGAACGTAGATCTTGTGGCTGATCGACAGCCCCCTCTTTTGACTTTTAACAGGCGACTCATCCTACATCTGCCAGGCAGCTCTACACGAAGCTTATGCCATCTGCGAAATATATCAACGTCGACCTGCACAAAGCCCCTCCGGGGCTGACCCAGCGGTTCATACATACGACGCCGGGAGAAAAAACGCGGGAGCTTACTGCCCTTCTTGGAGATGCTGAGAACGATGGCACCCTGAGAGGCGGACGTATCATTATCTTCACGAATACCACGGAGTCTTGCAGATTTCTCGATCACTTCCTGAATGAAACGGATTATTCGACGTCGTGTATTCACGGGGAAATGCCACGCGATAGGCGTGGAGTGGAATTTAAAAAGTTTGCGGACCAGAAGACCCAGGTTGGCTGCCGCTGCACTCTGTCAAAGTCGTGTTTGACCGTAACGGCTGAGGAACCACTTTTTCCCCGTTTTTCTTTAGCTCCTTGTTGGAACAGATATCGCTGCTCGAGGTCTTGATAACCTCGCAGTAGACCATGTGATACTCTTTGACTTTCCCGCGTCTCCTGTGGACTACATTCACAGAGCGGGTCGTACAGCAAGAGCAGGTGCGAAGGGTAGAGTATCCAGCTTTGTCACCAAGAAGGACAGGACTCTTGCAGAAGCTATTGAACAAGCGAACAATGACGAAACTGACGCCCTGGCCCAGGCTCACCAGAAACGACTCGAGTCGGATAGGATAAAGGCCGAAAAGGAGCGACTCAGGAAACTTGCCAGGGCACGGATGGAAAAGGAGAAGGGCAATCAAGGCTACGGAAAGAATACCCCTGACGGCAAGGACCGCCGCCAAGGCAAAGGAAGAATTCTGAAGACCAAGCTATCCCCGAAACGACGGTGACGCTCCCGCCTGGAGCTTAGTTCTAATCGGGCACAAGTCTATTTATTGCCGCCCCCTGTGGCGAAAGCTCGACAACAAGGCAGAAACGTAGTAAACACAGTTGTTCTAACCTTGTTCGCGGTACTACGTAGATCAAGGGGACATAGATCAAGGGCCGGGCTGGACCCTGCCAAAGAACTCTCGCACAGAAGCTCTGATCTCCGCCGCGCAAAGATTCCCATTCCATCTATATCCGACCTATCTTCTTGCTGTGGGTGCGCACCAATTCGCGTCTTCAGGCACTTGCTAGATCAGGCACAAGTTCATGGCATATCGCTTCGCAAACGCTGAGCGCATTTGAGCTGGGTTTGTTCGACGCGCGGTTCTCCGCAACTATCTAACAAGGAAAACTGGGCAACGCGGAATTGAGTCTGTGGTTACGTTTGCCTGGGGACACGTTTCTTGAATAGTTTCTGGGCTCAGTTTTACGTTAAGACTGATTTTGCGGAAGATCTATTGTTTTTCAGATGCTACTCTGCAACAACCTGGTATCAACGGTGAAAAACATTTAAACAGGTGTGATGGAGCAAATCTTTCCACCGTTCCGGGTGATCTCCTGGAACTTCTTGTTCAGCTCGTCCTTGGAGCAGACAATAGCCTTGCTGGAGCGGGAGAAGGTGGAGTAGCCATTGGGGCGGGAGTACAGCTTGCCGACGCCCGAAACTCCAGACCTGCCACGGGCAGCAGTCTGTGCGAGTCCAGTGATCTCAATGCGGTAGAGGGGTCCCGGCGTGGCACCGAACTTGGAAGCCGGCGCAGAGTTGGTCGAGTTCCCTGATGCTCCCGGGGCAACGAAGCCCTCCACGAACACGGACCTTCCGGGCTCTATAACTGGGATCGGGATGGATCTGATTCCCTTGGAGTTCAGTGGGATTGGGTTGGTGATCGAGCCCTTGTCCGAGGTGGATCCACCACGCACAACCTACAGCCAGATTGTCCATTCCATCAGTCACCGTATTTGAGAAGTGAAAGCATGAGTAGAGGTCATACCTTGAAAAAGTGTGTGAACGAAGCCATGGATAGGTTGCACTCGGTCTTGTATCCTCTGTAGAAAGGCACCATCCAGTCTCCGAAGGCAAGGTCGTACTCTCCGTCATCAAAGAAGGCCTCGACAAACTTGTCGTAACCCTTGGCATCATACACGGCACTCTTGGCCCTGTACTGCTCAAGGCCGTCCGGGGTACGTCCAAGGAAATGCTTGAAGTTCATCTCGATGGCACCGTACAATGGGCGGTTGTCAAAGAATCGCCTCTGGTATTCCTCGGTCTTGGCAAGCGCCACCACGAATTCCTTAACGGACAACTCTCCGAGCTTGAACTGGGACTCGGGGACGGCCATCTCGGCCCTCTCAGATTCCATAATGTAAGCGTTGGCGAAGACATGATGGTAGATTGCATCAATGACCCTCTGGTAGTCAGTCGGAGAGACCTGGTTCATCGGGACTCCAGTGACCATGTACTTGTCCATGAACTTGTCGAGTCCAAGGCTTCCAAGGGCCTGGTTTCCAATTCCCATCATGATGGTGGCCTTACCCTTCGGGGCGGCCGACGAGATGGCAGCGCCAGTAAAGCCTAACGACGAAGAACAAAGAGCGCCTGAGTTAGTACCTCAGCTGAAAACTCGAATGCAGACTCAGAGCTAAAGCCCGACACATCTCCAATCCACTCTACAACCCTCGCACCCTATCCACAAGGCTACCTTGTGGATAGGGTTTTCGGATATTCCAAACGCCCCTCCGTCTCCCAGAAGAGCTCTGATCTACTTTCTTGACCAACTAACTTACCACTGCACTTGGCACCGGCGACATGGCCAGTCAAACTTCCAACACTCGACACGAACGCCATTTTTCTCGCAAAAACTATTAGACACACCCCCGGCCTTTAAAACAGGAATCTAGTTTCTCAGTCCAAACTTCCCCTCACAAATGATTCCCCTCTCCAAACAACACAAAATCCACACCACCACTCCCACACCAGAAACTCTCTTCTCACGTTCCTTCCCCTCCGGACATCTGCAAATCCTCAAGCCCTATTTAATCCTGCAAAGTCACACACAATAAAGCCTACCCTTTTGGGGTTACACCACCCATCAAGAATACTCTCAAAAAAGTATTTACCAATAAAACCTTTGAAGAATTACAAAAAACAAAAGGAAAACAATACCTCCCATAATACACTCTCACTACCCCCTCCCACTGGCTCTTGTTGACGGCCAGAACTCGAAAATTAATATATATTATCTAATAAATTTGAGGGGTTTCATGGAAACTGACCCATAACGCGATCTCGAAGTCTATACTTCCCTACGGGTTTTTGGGCTTTCTGAGAACGCCATCGAGCTCTCAGGGATCTCTCGGAGAAGCTTAGTGAGGAGGAAAAGTCGCCCCCCATATACCTCCATGCAAAGAACCGTACTCCAGCCCAATAAATGATCCTTTTTTTTAAGAATACAAATTATGGACTTTTATGGATGGTTCCCTTAAGGGGAGGAATAATTCATGGATAAGTCTATGACCACAAGCCTTATCTATTCCGCGCACCCCCTTCCCCCTTCAGCTCAACTATTATTGTTCCATAATCTCTCCTGCCTTCTTGAATAAATCTAACGCGAACCCCCCGTTGCGGCGCTTCAAACCTCCCCCTTTGTTGGAGAATATCTCCACCGGAGCCTAATTTATTCATGGTTCAAGATTATATATAATGAATAAACCAAATAAAAACGCACGTATACGTTATTATTGGATAAATTGGGTAAATATCCTTCCGCCGTCTACCCCCCCACCTCTTCTCATCTGTCCTGAGGGAGGACAGAAAATAATTACCCCAGTTATTGATCGGTGAGCATCCTACACCCCCTCACCCCTTTTTTTATGACCTGGGTCGGTGCTAGACTCTTGTTTATTTAAAAATATTTGGAGGGTGCGGAGACCGAGTGCAATCAAAGTTCGCAATCGGGAGTGCACCCGCACGAGGACAAGAACCCCCAACCAGGCTGAATCTATAATGACTGAATTCGGAGATTGTGAGTATTTTCTTTTCCAAAAAAATTTGAACCTCCGGCCGGGCGGGGGGTAAGAAGGAATTTCGAGGGTCGGGCAAGTGCCGATCGGTGGTGTGAAGAAAATTCAAATAAACCACAAAACTCTTTTGCGAGGGAAGTCATGGTCGATCTCCTTCCCCCTCCCCCACCCTCCGCAGCTAAAAGCCGGCGTTTTTACTTTCTCCCTTCCAGATTGTTGTGAGGAACGAGATCCTGAGATATTTGTTGACTGATATCCTTTTCAATAATTTCAGACTTAAGGGAAAGAAAATGACTGAATGGTCCGATTTGCCAGGGGTCGGGTTTCTAGAGGATTGGTATGTTTGATCTGGAGCGCTAGTTCATACTCTGGAATATGCCTCTAAATATCTTGAAATACGAAGTTTACAATCTTCACTAGATACTCCGTTTTAGATTTTGGACGAGACCAGAAGTTGTTTTTGGATTAAAAATTGCATATGGAGCGCGGAAAAGCACTCCGAAACGAACCCGAGTCTTTGGGCAAACTATTCATACGGAATAGTTCTTGTTCGGACTTTCAATGTCTGTGGTCGTCGTTGTGGGCTATGACGCTCTGGTTTTCAATGCATTAGCCGCAGATCAAACGCATCTGAAGCTATCAGCATGCACGTGTGATGAAACGGATTCGTCTCCAGGCATTGGGTGTTCAAACGAGAAATTGTACAACAGAAATGGTCTTGTTACTAAGCTGCTGGTGGACAGCTGTATGTGGGCAGGTTTTATTCCTGACGAAATTAGCTCCAGCATCGTATTTTGCATGGGGAGGCTTCAGGGTTGTGGTGGACACAAATTAGCTCCAGCATCGTATTTTGCATCAAGGCTTCAGGGTTGTGATGGACACAAACTAGCTCCAGCATCGTATTTTGCATGCAGGCTTCTCAGGGTTGTTGTGGACACAACACATTTGGGCGTGTATCAAGTTGTCAATGTTCCCATCCTAGGTGATGTGCAAGTTGGGTTCGGTAGGTAAGACTGTTCAGTCTTTAGTATCGGAACGGTATCGAGATTTGTCTATAGCCGGATCCGAAGCTTGGTAGACAGGAGCAAACCGCGCTTGAATACCTTCGCAGAACGGGAAGCTAGCACGTACGCAGTGAACAAGCCTTTCGTAGCACTGTGCTTCTAACTGAAGCTCAAAAAGCAAGCTTCTTGTTCTTGAAGCCTGCATAACGATGGCTCCACCGCGGGCTTTTAACGTCCCCCCGCTTAAGGTCTTCCAGAGGTTCGCTCTTAGCTTCAGATTGATCCCAAAGTAGAGGAACAACCTAGACCTTTATTGCGCAATGTGTGGGCGACAACAACGGTGGAGACGAAATTATAGGGTTTTCTGATATAGGGCCAATTGTACCCGCGCATCCCACTACTGGTCAACCTGATCTGGGCAGCCCAGCGAGGTTTCCATGCCTAGCTTTGCTCAAGTTCGCAATTCTGGGAAGCATTTGACTGCATGGCGATAATGTCAATTTCAATACTGCAACAATTGTCCTACCATTATCGACAGGAAGCCTCTTGCCTCTGCCGCGGCAGGAGCACAGTTTCTCCTTATCAACGCAAACACTAACCCTTGGCTATTGACTTTTCGGACCCGATATGTTCCCAGTCATCGCGCGCAACCTTCGACAAAACCGTGACAAGAAAGCGGGATGACTGGTTTGTCGCAGGAAGCAGAAACGGACAAAATTTAAGCGAATCTCTTCTGCTTCCAATCAAAACCTTTGGCAAAACGGAACGCGAAGCAAATGCCATACGAACTTTATACTATATGGTCTGCACTACTACGTGTTGACGAAAGCTCTTTTCATCGGCCACGGATTAGAAATCCCTATTTCTCGGTTTGGACGGAGGAGGACACAGCGCCTTCTTTTGGGCCGAAAGGTTCAGAGATAATCAAGTCGAGGAGCACACCACCACGAGCTGGGAGTATCAGCCAGCAGACAATAACGAGTTCAATACCAGGAGAGCATTTGCAACACCCGGAAATCTTCACAGCCTAATCCGCTACTGCTCCAAGCTAGCAGCTGCCAGCCCGTATTGAAACGTCGTCACCATCCTAGCGCCTTCAGCTTCACACTAAATCTCTGAAACCAATCGAAATCTCGTACAAACCCAATCCGTTTCGGGTTTTAAGTGCGCTAAAATATCCAGTCATTTTTAAAGATATATATCTCCCATAAAACTTATTTCGGGAACATTTAGGAGGTTGTGATCTAAATTTGGTTATATATAGAAAATATGTATCCATCAAGTACGACTTTAGAAAGTCGGTTGGACATATGACATTGGCTAGGCGGTTGCTCCACGTGCGCGGGAAGCGGATGAGTGTTTGCCACTAGGGGCCCCAGAGGAATCACTCGAGCCATTGAATGACCAGGCTTGGATATAACCAGTATGCCTGCCTTCGTATTCTCGCCTTTGTTGTCGAGCAACTCTGGCCGTCGGCGCGGGGCTTCAGTTACTGAGCTGACCGAGGGTGAGGACGGTGAGGTTTCGAAAGAGATCGAGCGATATGTTTTGCGTCAGGTTAGAGAGAAGGTCTTGGAGAGCGGTAGGAGCGCTCTTGAAGAAAGCATCTACCTGGCCGGTAATGTTCTCGGCAAGGCGCCGTCAACGCAGCGAAAGCTCAAGAAACCAGAGGAACTGGCCGATGGAGATTCTGTTTTCGTCAAGGCGGGGTCTCCGCCAATGAGAGTCCATTGTAAGCTCTGCGAAGCTGTAGAGGAAAGGTAGGCAATGCAGCAACGCGGTTATAGCATTATTTCACCAACGGCCTGAAAGTCTCTCGTCCATTGCTCCAACGAACACTGTAGTGCGTGCGGTTGGGATGGTTTGATGTTGCATGGGATGCTTGGCAGCACCTTCACGTACCGGAGAATTCAGCCTCTCCTAGCTTCAAGAATGGGTGGGAAACTGGCGAGCATGGACTTGCCGGGTTTTGGCTTGACTGAGAGACCGAACTTATTGGCTTGGAGGCTGCTATCAAAGGATTCCCCGTACACACCTCGTCACGCGGAGGAGCTGACCCGGCAGGTTTGACAAGTAGAAGTCTCCTGCTAGTCCTTGAGAAGTTTCCAAGCTCACCTTTTCCCTACTTGATCACGGCAGGTTATGGCCAAGTTGAAGCTCAAAAACTCTGTACTCTTTGGGCATAGCATGGGTGCACCGGTTGCCCTGTCTGCAGCGCTGAATGGAGCACCAATATCCGGGCTTGTTCTGTTCTCCCCAGCGGTGAAGATTCAACAGGTGCCTTTCATGAAACAGTTCATGAATACTTTCCTCACAGTCCCATGGGTCGGGAGGCGGGCAGTTCGGAAAAGCATGGAGAAGGCTGTCGAAGGCGATCGCGTCTACCATATGATCAAGAGAAACTTTCATGATCTCAGCAAAATCCCTTTGGAGGAGACGATTGATGGATACACGCAGCCATTGCGCGTTCAGGATTGGGACTCTGGACTTCAACACTACTACTTGAACTTCGACGGATTCAACCTTTTGCAGGATTCTCGGATAAAGAGGCTTAATATTCCCGTCCTGGTGAGAGAAAATCCATCGGTACACGCGTACAGGATAATCTGTTCAGTGCTGATATGAGCGTCTCTCGTACGTTTCTGTAGATCATCTCAGGCGAACATGACAGGGTCCTGCATACAAGTGACATGAAGGCCCTGAGCAAAGCACTGCCCAACTCAAAGTTCCACGTTCTTCCCGATTGTGGACACATTCCGCAGGAGGAGAAGCCGGTCGAGACCTACAGTGTCATCGCAAAATGGTTAGAATCGCTGCCAGCTCCGCGCTAGGATCCTAACAGCAATAACAATCCAACTACTTAAGCTACTTTTAGGAAAGACAGAATTAAAGAGAACGTAGGCATTCTCTATAGTTAATCAAGTACTGTTCAGACGCGTCCAAACTGACCTACCTCCGCAAAGCAGTATGACTAGAGCGAATCCCTCCTCAACCCCACCCTTCTTCGCAACTTTCAGCACGCGATATTGTGATCTCTGTTCAAGCTGTGCCACGCGATGATAAAAAGCACCAAAAGCAATCAAAGTCATCTAGATAACCAAAAAGAGGGATAAAGATAGGTTTTACTTTCGAAACTTTGAAAGGAGGGGTTACGTTAGTCTGGGGTTATCCCAGGGTGGCCCCTGGCAGCTCCACACTCAGACCCGCAGAGGAATCCCCCGACTTCGCTTAGCTATCTTGACCCCATGTCGGCTTGCGGTCGGACCCCCTCAAGATCACAAGACCCAGATTCTATGTACCTTTGAGCTCGGAGCGATGGCGCTTAGACTTCGTTCTCGTCCCAGGTACGTGCGTGCCTGGATCATATTTTCCAAGCATCATCGACGGTGTACAGCGAGATCGATCCAAGCGCTTTCGAACCCTCGGTTGCCACACATGGCAGCGGGACTTCAGGTCTGTATATAGCCCGTCAGACTACGTTGGCTACTGAAGTCAACCCTTCCAGTCACAAACTGTCCAGCGGAGCTCGGCACCCCAAGCTCGGTCCTGGTCAATACAGCAAGCCATTCCTCCATTCCCCAATCCGCAAAATTTCTTCAAAAACAAACCCCCCAATCTATCTAAAACAATTACCAATTATCTCGAAATTATCTATAAAACTAATTATACGAAAGAACATCATTCCATAGTCACCCCCCCTCCCTGACACAATGCACTGGTTTCGAAACTTTTTTCCTCAATGATCAAATACTATTGAATTTACGAAAAATAATTCCACAAGAGAATCGCCTGCCCACTTCGTAGGGCAAAAACAGGGCTACCCTAAAAAATAGAAATAATCAATATCTGCTTCCTGAACGAAAGATATTGACTGTTTACTATATTTTAAAGTAAACAAATTTGAGTAGCAGTCAATTTAAGTCACGATTTTGACTGAAGTAATAGAAGGATGGCGTCTGGTACCCGGAAAGTGGAGTAAGTTTTTCTGTTTTTGGTGACCAGATTATCAGGAGATAGAAAGTTGCCTTTTTATCCAGAAAAAGAGGGAGCAGGGGGGGGAGAGATTGTTGGAAGGTATTTAGAAAACTAAGTACCTTGATTTGGATAGATATGGTATTGAAAATAGTTGGAGAGGACAAAAAAATTAAATTATAAGCAAATAACTTCCATATTATGTCAGATATTTGTCAAAGAAACTAATTTAGGAGTGTTTAGGAAGGGGGGCCCGGAGGGTGGGGGGGAAAGGGGGGGAGGGTGGGGTGCGATCGGAGAGGTTTAAGAGAGAATGTGGACCGTATAAGAATGGTAGCAATGGCATGAAAGATAGGGATTTGGTTGTGTCCATTTACTTCATCTAGCGAGTGACAGTGGTAAGGAGAAGGAAGGAGGGAAGTAAGCCAGGCTTAAAGAGGAGACTCCAGAACGGGGTGAAGACTGGGATTTGGTTGAGGAGGTCGTGATGAGGTAGAGGTTTGGTGGATTTGGAGATTGATTTTTTGGGGGTTGGTGGGGCGCTGAGGTAGTCGGGATTCGTAGTCTGGGTAAGGAGGAGCGAAGGGAGATTGTGGAGGAAGGGTGACCAAGATTTTCGGTTTCTTGGTTTTGTTGGTGTTTTTGACGATGGTGGGTAGGACGGGATTTATCCTGCCCGGGCTGAATTTGGGTAGGAGGGTAGTGGCAGGTAATGTTTCGAGGGGAGTCGTTGTGTACTCGTCGATGAGATCTGCTGGTGGGCGGTCAGTATGGAGGCCGAGCGAAGGTACTTGTAGTTTTCCTTCTCTGGTTCAGGGTTTCTATTTGCTCCTGTTCGATCTGGTTTGGGGATATGTGTCTGAATCCTGACGGTGAATGTCCGTAGCAGGTTCAAGATCTTTGTCCAGAACGACCATGACCGCGACTAGTGTTCCCGTTAAGGAGGAGAAGTCTCTGCCTCCTGTGAAGTATCTGAAAGACTACGCTCCACCAGCCTACCTTGTGGAATCCGTAGATCTGACTTTCGAGCTAGACGATCCGGAAACTGTGGTTAAGAGCAAATTAGTGCTGGCCCTTAATCCAAAAGGAACAGCTGGCGACAGGAGTATTGTACTCGATGGCGATAAGGTATGAAATTGATAAAGAATCCTTCCCCCCTCTCGGCGTGTAGACTGAAACGCAACCGAGTTGTTCCCTAGGGATTGGAACTCGTAGAAGACTCCCTAACGGTCGACGGCAAGGTTGTCCCAAGCTCTCAGTTTGAACTTACGGACAGTGGTCTCACGGTCTTTGAATCAGCGCTTCCAGAGTCGTCGGAGTCCCTGACTATCGAATGTTCCGTCAAGAGCAACCCAGCTGCGAATAAGGCATTGGAAGGGCTTTACAAGAGTGGGGGAAACTTTTGCACACAGTGTGAGGCAGAAGGTTTCAGGCGCATTACGTTTTACCCCGATAGACCAGACGTTATGTCCGTTTTCACGACAACGATTGTCGCTGACAAGGAGAAATACCCGGTAGGATCATACCTTCTTTCATGTGAAGACCGTACAACAGCCTGCAGAGACTGAATCTGAATTGTCAAAACGACTTGTGGTGCAGGTATTACTGTCTAACGGCAACAAAGTGGAAGAAGGAGATGCTGAGGATGGCAAGCACTATGCAAAGTACGTTGACCCGCACCGAAAGCCCAGCTACTTGTTCGCGCTCGTGGCGGGTGACTTGGTCTGCAGTGAAGATACTTTTGAAACCATGAGCGGAAGAACTGTGGACCTGAAGATATTCGTCAGAGAGGGAGACGTTCAGAAGACTAAGCATGCCATGGAGTCCTTGAAGAGGTTGCACTCCTAACAAGCCTGGGCTTTTTTTTTTCCGCGCTCCAGTGCTGAACGAATCAAACACACGTTGCCTGTTATCCTGTCCAGATCCATGCGGTGGGACGAGGAAACCTACGGGCGTGAATACGATCTAGACATTTTCAACGTCGTAGCGGTGGATGACTTCAATATGGGTGCGATGGAGAACAAGTCCCTGAACATCTTCAATTCTCGCTTCGTGCTCGTGAGTCCGGACACTGCCACCGATGCGGATTACAACAACGTTGAGGGTATTATTGCCCACGAATACTTTCACAACTGGACTGGAAACCGCGTCACCTGCCGTGACTGGTTCCAACTCTCCCTGAAGGAGGGGCTCACAGTGTTTAGGGACCAGACCTTCAGTGCCGATATGGTTAGTATTTTGCCGGCAGTGTGGAAACGAAGGATAGCGACTAACTCCTGGCTCTAAATTCGAATTCTTTTGCCATCTGGTGCAAGAGCTCGAAGGGCGTGAAGAGAATCAGTGATGTTGTCAGGCTTCGAGGGGCTCAGTTTCCTGAGGATGCGGGACCAATGGCGCATCCCATACGCCCGGAGTCCTTCATAGAGATCAACAATTTCTACACTCAGACAGTCTATCAGAAGGGTGCCGAAGTGATCCGAATGCTGCACACAATTCTAGGACCGAAAGGTTTCCGCAAGGTCTGCCGACGCTGAATGCTTCTTCTCTGTTTTCCCAGATTACCTGAAAGTGTTTTTTTTGTTGAACACCCGAAAACCCCCAGGGAACGGATTTGTACTTTGAAAGGCATGATGGACAGGCCGTAACCTGCGAGGATTGGGTCCAGGCACTTCAAGACGCAAACCCGGAGATCGACCTTACTCAGTTCAGACGGTGGTATTCCCAGATCGGGACTCCGGTTGTGTCGTGCTCTACTGAGTACGACGAAAGCGAATCAACCCTAACGCTGAATTTGGAGCAGTCTAATCCTCAGCCAGACAGTGAAGAGACCGGCGAGCCCCTGCTCATTCCAATTCGGATGGGATTGCTAGACTCGACAGGTACGGATGGGATTGATGGCCTCGACCCCTAAAACTTTCGGTTCAAGCACAGCGGAGAAGACATCTCAAAATTTCTCATCTGAATTGTCTACAGGTCTCTCAATCCCCGTCGATATTGGCGACGGGCTTGTCGAAAACGACAAGGTGCTGAGTTTGACGAAGGCGAAGGAGACCTTTACCTTGAAGAATGTTCCCAAAGGTTCAGTTGCGTCCCTCTTTAGGGACTTTTCCGCGCCGATTAGGCTAGAGTACTCCGGTTAGTGAAAGCAGCACGTTCGAGCAGGTCACTTGCACAAGCTTATTCCGGATATCAATGTTTACTTGAAACCGGATGTGATTCTTTCTTGTTTTCTTCCAGATGGTCAAAGTACGGAAGAGCTTGCATTCCTTCTGGCGAACGAGACAAATGACTTCTCAAGGTGGGAAGCAGGCCAGAAGCTAGCGGCGAATACAGTCCTTGGCTTCCTCGCTCGCGACGACGATGGTAGGCATTGCAAGCGCTGAGTAACGCGAGATTTGTAATTTAAAGCCCGGACTGAAGCCTAGCTCCGATTTCAATATTCACAGAGTATCCGGAGATAAGCGATAAGGTTGTGGAAGCGTACCGTGCGGTTCTACGGGATGAAAAGACCGATAAGGCTTTGGTCGCAGCGCTCCTGGCGATTCCGTCCAATCGCTTCATTGCTGACCTGATGAAGGTACCGCTATCAATTTTTAGAAATCTAAGCCAAGATCGAGCAACCTAATCGCTTCTGTATGGAATTTCTCAACGCTTAGGAGAATGACCCAATCCCCATTTTCAAAGCGAGAAGCCATTTGAAGAAAACCTTGGCGAAAGTGCTGAAAACAGAATTTGAGGACGTGCTCAAGGCGACTGAGGATCTAGGAGAGTACAGCATCGATCTGAAGGCTCAAGGCAAGCGGGCTCTTCACAACAGCGCGCTTGACTATCTTGGCAGTCTCAGGGAGCCTGAGGTGATGAAGCAATGTCTTGAAACGGTACGGTGCAGGGCAGACAAGGAACAGCCACGATCCGTGTTTCCAATTCTCTAAGTTTTGGTTAAATCCCGTATCATGTCTCCATTGAAGGTGAGAGAGGGGAGAAACATGACGGAAGTCCTTGCCGCACTGAATGTACTGGCCGCCACGGATTCGGAGGAGCGTGATCTAGCATTGGCCACGTTTTATGACAAGTGGAAGGAGAACAATCTCGGTAGGTTCTTTCGAAGACTACAAACCGTGGGAAGTCCGGAACACACGCAATCTGACTTTTAAGTTATGGCTTGCGCTTGCAGTCATTTTGAAGTGGCTCGGTATTCAGGCCACAGCACCGAGGGAAGATGCGCTGCAGATTGTTAAGTCTCTCATGGAGCACGAGTCATTCGATATGACTGTTCCCAACAAGGTACGTCTGTGCACGGTCGGAGCCGCTGCATTCAAGATTCCTGACCCATAGAGCTGTGATAACGTCTAGGTATACGCTGTTCTTGGTGGACTTAGTGCCAACGACTTCGGATACCACATAGGTGGTCAGGAGAGCTACGATTTTATGGCCGACCAAATCATGCGGTTGGACGAGCTCAACCCACAGGTCGCTTCTAGAATGGCGAAATCTCTCTCTCTCTGGCGGCAGTACAAACCCGAAATCCAGGAGATGATATGCTCGGCTCTGAAGCGAATCGCGGACAAGGAGAACCTCTCATCTGATGTTTACGAGGTGGTTTCAAGGAGCCTTTCAGCATAGGTGAAAATGAGTTCCGCTTTTTTTTTCTGAAGTCGTCGTCCCAGCGTCAATGAGAGCTGTTCAGATTGATCTGTAGCCTCGGGGAAAGTCTTCTCACCGTTGAAAGGAGTAACATACCAAAGGCCGGCGTCGTGACTTCTCCGTGCTAAAGCGCGATTGAAGATGAGAGCGTTATCCAATCCGGAAATCCGATGGCCTTTGCAATTCTAAGTCTTCTGATCGGACTTGCACCGTTGGACTTTCGCGGCTTGCGAACTGGCCAGCTGACAATGTCAGTGCTTGTCGATTGTCACTAACGGGAAGGGCTGCAGGCTAGCTAGGGACTCGAAACCGGCCTTTGATTAGGTAACATCGAGAGCGTAGCGACTTTTGGGAGGAGACAACTGATTTATCTATTCCCTGGTTTGTTTTGGTGTGTTTGGTTTTTCAGTGTTCTTCTTGATGGGAAATTGTGGTGAAGATCAACGTCCAGACGAAAGCGACAAGGTTGGCGAACAAGACTCTGTAACTGAGTGGAACTACGGAGAAGTTGACGAGCTGTGCAATCGGCCATAGCTTCCAGTTGGCAATTATCACCGTGACGATCTGATCCTTAATTTTCTTCAGGGCCGCCTTCACGTCGAATGTTTCAAGAAAAGTCATTCCGAACATCATCTGAGCGTTGAAAAATACTGCCCAAAGTAACTGTACAAGCACGAGAAGGAAAAGGGGAAAAATTGAGCAGATAGCCCACCGCACAAACCGCGATGCCCTTACGAGCGTCTCGAGTACCTGGTCAATGGCCATCTGCTTGACCGCTTTGAGAGCCACCATCCCTGGGAAAATCCGTTCCAGAAAACCAAACCACCCGTGTAGAAGTGGTGTTCCCACAAGGGTAAACCAGGCTGTAAGAGATGCCAGCCTTCTCAAGTCCAAGTCCTTCTCGGGGTCATCCTTCATCTCAATCCATTGTGCCATGTAGTCAGCGAGGGCCGTAAGTATCCCACCTGTGATCATCTTCGTTGTAAGCGGACCCCTCGCCAATAACTTTGCATCAGTAAAACCCACAAACCCAAAAAAAACACCACACTCCTCATCAGTTAGTCAATGAGACGACAAAAGCGGTGATTCAGCTCGCCAAGAAAAAGAAGATCTCAGCGTACCTTCCCATAGAGCGCCAGCAAGTTCCAATCCCAGGAGCTATCACCATCCTCATCAAACTCATCCCATTCGCCTTCATCGTAGAAACCACCAGGAGGCACAGGCGGATTGCCCTCAAAGTTCACCCGCACTAAATCAGACCTCCTGATAGCTACTCCACTCCCTCTTCGAGGTCGAATCTCTCTACCAACATTACTACCTCCTACTCTCAGACATGACTTATCAACACCCAAATTGATAAATCCATACATCACGAACAAAAAAACCACCTCAATAAAAAGTAGTCTGACCGACTTTCAGAACCAAAATCCACCGAGTAGACAAGACGTTGGGGTTTTTTATACACGTCCCAATTACGAAACGGGCTTCAAAGTCTACCTATTCCTACAGAACTCATTCACCTTTGGTGACCTTTCCCTCCCCACTCCCTTTCCCACCATTTGGAAACAAACCCTTCCTCTGTTCTCTTATCCACGCCGGTGACACCCGGTGAAGCCTCCTCTTCTACTCTCGAGCCTCCACCTAACCGAATAAGAACGGCCCAGCTCCAGATACCGGAGATCCTTGTCCCAACTGTCCCAGCTGTCCCATTATGAAAGTGGTGACGAGGGCTGCGTCCAGGAGTTTTCGGATGGTACTAATGGTGAGTTTCACCTTTAGTTGTTTGTTGTTTTTGATTGTGGTGGAAACGGTTAGAGAGACTTACGAGGAGGATGGATCAGCTGGGACAGACCTAAGCGCGGCTCGAGCTGGTCCTTAGATATTGGAGATCTGTCCCACAGACTGTCTCACTGTTGCACTAAGAACTGACGCGTCCTGGAGTTTTCCGATGATTGAGTTTCAGCATTGGTTGTTTGTTGCTTTTGCTTGCGCGTAGATCCAAGAGAATACTCTATAGACCATAGTATCATTTAGTATGGATTAGGTAACGATAGACCTGCCGATCTTAGCAGCAGATCTTCCAGCACAGGGAGTATCAGGGGTACCAGTAGGGTTGTGCGAAGTGGGTCGGCTTTTTCGCTGTTTACGACCTCCCTCCCCCCGGCTCCTAAACCCCCTTGTTTTCGCGGGTTTAACCACTTCTGGGTCGTAAACAGCGAAAAACCCAACCCACTTGGCACAACCCTAGTATTAGTGAACTAAGACTGAACTCTATTAGTTGTAAGAGTTAAGCTGGGAAGTAGAACAAGAAGTTCGGGATGTAGGGAGCGTGCGAGATTTCGTTATGCGCCATGTAGCCGTAATTGCCTTCTTTCTTCCGCAGTAACGGGAACTCATCAGCAACTACGGCTACATCGCGCATAACGAAATCTCGCACGCTCCCTACATCCCGAACTTCAAAATTCCCATTTTCAAAACATTTCAATAAAATGTATTCCTTGGTGACCACATCCAGCTTGTTGCGCTTAGCAGCCGGTACGTATCCGATCACGCGGCAACCAAACGGATACAGGTTGTTCAAAGTATCTCTTTCCCAGAACGCAATCTCTACAGGACTTGCGCTCTGTCCTCTCCGGGTCCGTGAGTTTATAATCCTCTCCACGAGCTGAACGGTGTGCGGCCAACTTGCGTGCGACGCTCCAGCGTCGCACAACATCGACCTCATTAACTGTAATATTGTCGAATTTACCAGTTCTGCAATACCATTGCACTCTGGCGAATGAGGTGGCGCTGGATCCCATTCTACCCCTATTTTTCTCAACAATGGCTTCAACTTCTCGAACTCCCCACCGTTGTCACAATGTAGAACCTTCACAAAACGCCCGGTCTTCCTCTGGAACCAATTGCAATAATCTAGGAAAGTATCCTCAACGTCGCTCTTCTTCACGATTGGAAAAACTCTCAGATGCCTCGATTTCTCATCGGTGAAAGTCACGAATTGAGAGAAGTTTCCCGTGCCTGATAGCGGTAAAGCCCCACAGACATCGCTGTTTGTTATGTCTGCAACCTCCAGCGCATGCATCAACCTGCCCCTGCGCGGCTTTCTTTTCATCTTTGTCCTCAGACAAGTGAGACATTTCGCGCCTGCATCTAACGTCCTTTTGGCCGTTTGGTCTTCCGTGTGGCCGGTGTGAAAATGGGCATCCGATAGAAAATGACAAACATGTTCTTCTAGTGTTATATCTCTGTCTAAGATATAACCCCGTTTGCTGTTCACTATCCTCGCGAGCATTCCACCTGTCTTATCATCAACGCGTCCACCTTTCCGATCGAAAGTGACTCGGCACCCCTTTTCTGTCGGCTGCATCAGGGACACATAATTGCCAGTCAGTTCCGAAGAATATTTGACCCTTGACAAACCCAACTTCCGAACTCCCACATCCGTTACTACCTGGAACGATACGGTTCCCTCGTGGGTGCACGAGATTTCACGCCTATCCGCCAACACGACCTTGGACTCCATCACCGGATCCAGGTTATCGAAGAACTCTCGCTCCCCGAATATGTGTGCGGATGCTCCACTGTCAACCACTAAGTCATTCTTGTCAGTAGGGCCTCCAATGGCTAGGAGTGTGAATTTCTCCCTGCTCCCACTTGCATTAAATTTTGTAGGGCCGTTGTGGCCCGTCGACTGCTTCCCCCTCTTGTTCCGATGCTGTTTCAGTTGATGACAATTTCGCTTAAAATGCCCGACCCTCCCACAGCCGAAGCACGTCTTACAGTCCCGAAGTAGATATCCTTCGCGTCGACATTTGTGGCACGCTCATTCGCTCTCCCTCACCCTCATGTAGAGCAGAGTTGGCGTCCTTTCCGCGTTAGAATCCGGGTCTACGTCAATCGCCGCTTCTCCCTTGTGCCTGGACTGGATAATCTCCCAGGTCAAGTCGTCCTCTGGCTGCGCTGAAGACTGGCTGGTCCTGCGACCGATCCCGCAACACATTCTGTACGTGTATTAATCGGTCGCTGGCGTCGTACGTTGTCCCTGCAATGGAATAGAGCTCGGCGTACCGTGCCTCCAACCATTGGAAAACATCGTACAATGATTCTACTAACTTTGCTTTCCTATGGTACAGTTGGAAAGAAAGTTGGGCTTCGTTCGTCCGCGTCCGATTGGTATATGTTTTCTCGAACTTTTCCCATATCATCCTGGGGTCTGTCTCTTCAGCCACCGTTAGTTGTTGTGTGACCCCAAGCGTGAGTTTTATACACGCTCCGACTAGTGACAACCGATCCTTATCAGCAATCTCCTCCTCGTCCCTAAAAACCAGTTTCGTCAACCGACAAGCGTGACTTGACATGAGTTGCCTTCGTGCGACCCTAGCTGGGGGGGACAATCCCCAGCATTTCCCTCCATGATTCCTCCTTACAACTACAAATATCAACACCTGTCCTCTACACAGCTCCAACGTGAGCTGGGCTCATAACATGTTAAACAAAACTAGGTCTATGAGTCTTGTATCGTCGGCTCATCCAACAATCCAACCCCCCGTTCTCATGTACACGCGAGGATCCTTTTTCAGCTGCTGGAAACCCTTATTCTGCAGGTCTTTTGTAAGTTGATCGTGCCAGGTCCTAGCAGACTGCTTCAGTCCGTATAATCCCTTCCGCACTTACACACACATCCTTGTGCACCCTCATATCCGTGTAGCGGTTCCAAGTATACATCATCATGCAACTGGCTGTAGAGGTATGCCGTCTAATTATCAAAACTGTAGTACTTCCCAGTTATATATCTATTTCGTAATTGTAGTACCTCACAGTGATATTTTGATGTTGAGACGGCATACCTCTACGTCCAGTTGCACGATGACGTATACGTTGAACCGCCACAAGTCGGATGGATCGATGGTAGCAGGTAGATATCAGGGTGCACAAGGATTTGTATGCAAATTGCGGAAGCAATTATATGCGGACTGAAGCAGTCTGCTAGGACACGGCACGATCAACTTACAAAAGACCTGCGGAATAAGGGTTTCCAAAGAGCTGAAAAAGGATCCTTGTGTGTACATGAGAACGGGGGTTGTATTTGTTGGATGAGCTGACGATATACACTCATAGACCTAGTTTTGTTTAACATGTTATGAGCCCAGCTCACGGTTGAGCTGTGTAGAAGACAGGTGTTGATATTTGTAGCTGTAAGGAGGAATCATGGAAGGAGATGCTGGGGATCGCTTGATGGGTGGTTGTGTCCCGCTCTAGGCAACATTACAGTTTGTGTGGGAATAGTTAGAGACATACGAGGATAGTGGATCACCTGGGAAAAGACCTAGCCCAACATGCCCAGCTCCAGCTGGTCTTTAGATATTGGATATCAGTCCCCAATGTCGCACGCCGACAGAACTGATCGTGTGAAAGTCCGTGAACTCGGCATCTCATCCCCCGTCCGGATATGTGATAACGGATACCATAGGGTTTATAGTTTACTGGGAAGTAGATAGGAAAGGCAGAGGAAGTAGAGAGTGGAGCCAAGATTAGAGTTTTCCAAGGTTGCAAATTGTGATAGTGGGTCGAATCCCCGCGTCTAGTTTACCAGCGTAGACACAGTGGGTTCTCAACCCCCGCGATCTTTTGCGAGTGATGACCTTTTAGAGTGGCTATAGCCCGCTCTAGGTCACTCCTATAGCCGGGTGAGAAGGAGAGAAGGGCTAGAGTCGTTTACAGATCGATTCTCGAGCCCTCTCGAGTTTTTAAGAGGGTTCTGTTGTTTGTGTGATATGGTATCGTTGGAGGTAGATATATTAGGCTGATGGACTGCATCGGGTAAACCTAGCCCGGAGTATCCGTATCAGGCTCTTCCACGAGATACCGGAGACCTGTCGCTTGTGCCGCGGAATGAGAACTGATCGAATTGTTAGCTTTCGGACAGTACCGAGCCCGCGGCGGATTGTAGCGTGAGAAAGGAGGCTATAAGTTGGATAGCGACAACAAAGTTCGCTGCTCCTCGCCTGTCCTGATACCGGGCCAGATTTATGTCTAGCTTGCCAAGGATTCCCAACAGCGGATTTGACAGGCAGCATAGTTGAGATCTATCCAGTGCCATCAGAAAGAAGAAGATCGAAGCCCGAGAAGCGAGGAGTTGGGAATGATTCCTGTACAGGTTTATTCGACTTGTGGACTTACTATCAACAATCATGGGTTCATTTCTGGGTGATCCCTTTTTCAGACGTCTGCGCCCCACCGTTGGAACTTCTTTCCTATAGGTCTCGGCTTTGGAACCTTGCTGAGTTCCGTCGATGTACTCTCAATCCAACTTGGCCTGCTAAGCAGCGCTTGTCTTACTTGCTGCTTCCAGGAAGTTACACGTTTCCCACCGCCAATATTGTTCTTGTAAAATCCTATCCCGAGCATTTCAGCACATTCTCATTGAGCTTTGTGTTCTGGTGCTCGCAAGAGACTGGTTGCCCTCGTCCCTACCTGAGTCAACCAACGGCAGCGGATTTAAGAGAGTTTCCAGAACCGCGTTGGAATCCACGTCTTTGTGGAATAGTCTCTCTTTGGTAAAGTCCTTCACAGTACGCAAACGAACTGGTTTTCCCTCTGGCGTTCGTGTGTACGCCGTGCGGGACCTCATCGCGCTTACCTCGTCGATGTGCTTTAGACCGTGCTTGAGTACCAGCGTCATCAGTGCGCTTACGCGAAGGTAGACACCAACCAAACGTCGGACCTCGTACCGATTCTCGCAGGGAGCATACAGTTTGTCAATTTCATCCTGGAGTATTCTGAACCATCCAACAATAACATGATCTTCGTATTTGGTCATCCATTCCACCCCGGTTGGGCCTCCGTCTTTCCACATCCCCAGATACTCAAGGGTGGGCTCCAACAAAAGCTCCACAGGCGCGAGGAAGTTTATCTGGGGCGCCAAGTACACTCGTTCATCGATGACCTCCGTCCCGTCCAGCTCTTCATCAAATTCCCAACTACTGTCCTCCTTCCAATCTCCGGCTCGATTCTTCCATTCAAAGATTGCTTGCCTCGCCCGATCGACAGCCTCCTGTACTTCCAGAGGAATCTGAAAGTAGAAAACGGATGTCCAGAAGAAGGGATCTTGTAAAGATCAGCTGACTCTGTATGCGGCATACTCCTCAGCTTGACTGCGACGCTATTCCGATTCCTTACCTTTCCCCAATCGACGTTTTTTTCCATCGCGTCGACGAAACCTAACAAGTTGTCACGAACCAAGTTTTCCAGTTCGGGATCAATTCTCCCAAAGATCTGCTGGTCGCTTAAGCGTTCAGCAACGTCCGCAGGGCCTCGGAGTTTCTTCGGCATGTCCATGAACATAAGATCTAATTGGGTCCTCGAGAATGTCAGCAAAAGGTGCTGTAGAGGAAACAGAAGATGGGATAAGCCTTTTACGCATACCTGACCTATAGCCGCCTAAACTCTCTGTACCATCGCCGTTCACAATCCTGTCCACCTCCAGTCTAAAGCGTTCTTCGTGGTCCAAACCAGGAATCCAGTCAGCGTCAGTGGATGTGCGTGGGTTGGATATCTCATCCTTCCCACCAGTGTGACGGGATACAGAATTTACGAGTGCTCTCGTCAGCGACCATTTTGTCTGGTTTCGAAGAGCAGAGCAGCCACATCTAGTTTAGAGACTAGGTCCTGGGCCTTATTTGATGACTCCCGGAAGCAGAAGCCTTCTGTATCACCTACCAGAGAGTTCAGCATAGTGTTCACGCCAAACTTTCGATCGGATTGAAGAAGCCGATGGGAGCGCAACCGCCTCTGACTTGATTCCTTGGCTTTCCGTCTCCAGCTTTGCTCTTCCACGTTGTGAACCATCGTATACAGAATAACGTTGTTGAACATGATCGAATCACTCTGGATGTGATGCGTCTCTGGCAGTCTACAACCTAAGCGCAAAGCCTCAGCAAGGAACCAGAGGCCGGTTCAGTTCAACCCGGGGAACGAATCGAAGTATGGCGTTTCCCACCTTGTAGACCCAAATTGAAGGTAAGAAAGTCATTGATGTCATCGCGGAAACCTATCGCAAGGCTTTGATGCCCAGCGATGCCCGCGAGGATCTCGTCTCCCGTTCGAACGTATCGGATTCGGACAAACTCAGATTTCCGTTCGCCAGGTTCGGATGAATTGGTCGCGTCCTTCTCGCAGTACTCGCCTAGCTTTCGAGCTTCGACATCGACCTGGTGAAGGTATATATTGCGCAGCAGTCGCGCGAGGCCATTTCCTCTGATCTCGTCCGTGCACAGTCCTTTTCTTACGTAGTCGAGCAGCATGGCTGTGACTAACTCGTCGTGAATCACAGTTCCTAAAAAGCACCAACGAGACGATCGGGTGTTATCCTCTCGGAAGTTTCCGCATTCTCTTCACGCAGACGGAGAGCCGGGCAGATCATGTCTTCCGCAACCGCGCGAGCAAAGCGTTATGCTCACGAAAGGCAGGCGGATGAACACTGTGTCAATGGTACTGGAGACTGGGGACGTAGTAAAAAGTCAACTCCTCAGCCGCATAGGCTGCATGAGACATGTCATTTTGACAGACCACTGGCCAAGAGTTGAGTTCTGAATACGTGCTCCTCACGTACAAATGACCGTTGCGTTCGTATCCAACTTGAACTCTGAGCTGGACGTAACCCCATGGTTCGCGAGGGGATTCTTACCCAGTGCAGATTCTAAGACAGACTCCTTCATGTCACGGAAGAAGTGAGATGACAAATTCCACTTGATCATCCAGTACACTCCGGTCCAAGAATGCCTGATCTGGAAAAGCCCGGCATGGGTACCATAACCTGGTCTGTCACCGCACGAAGTATCCTCAAAAGTGGGGTCGAAGATCCCGCAGAGGACCTGGGCGGGAACAGCAAGAACGATGCAATATCTTGAGCTCTCCATTCTGGAGCACGCGAGTCTCCAACGGGGTCCATTCAGGGGGTTGCTTCTCCATATTATTGCTTTGAACATGAGATTACCTCTCGAAGAGCCTCAGCGACAACCAAATCCTCGTGTTCAATGACAGCTTCTTCCAAGAAGTCATAGTCAGAAAGGTCAAGAACGGATGGTACCTGGATCAAGCTGGGTTCAGAGAATTCGTAGCCGCCGCTTTGTATCCTTTCTGAAAGCTTGAGAAGCTTCTTCTCAAGGGATAGAAGTGCTGCTTCATCCAATACCTTGCTATAGAACAGGAAGTCATTTCAACATGAGCGTAGAATCATTCTTCTAAGCAGAGATCCAGCAGACTTACTCCTCTCTCAGCTTGAGGCGCTCTAAAGCTCTTTTCAAGGCTTGCTCATCCAACTGTGATAGAACATTTGCATACTTTCCATTGTCCAGTAGAGTGTAGTCGTATGGGTACCTTGGCTCTTCAGGCAACGCTTCCTTTAACTTTGAGAATTCCAGCTCCCGGGCGCGATTCTTTCTCTCAACTTGCTTCCAGTTCTCAACGAGCAGCTCGAGATCCTCGCTTAAGAGAAAAAAACGTTTGAAACGAAACAGAGAGTAGTTCCTGTTTAAGGGTCTCGGTCTCGTTGTTGGATGATCGGATCCGCAAATCTCGAGAACGAGAAAAATAAATATACCAACCTCACTCGCTCCCGAGCTTCACGAGAAGCATTTGGTACCCGAATCCTTCCAGCCAAAGCCTCGATGGATTCAGGGAGCGGAATCTGCTTTGGTGCTGGTTCTAGAACACGTCGTTGATATGGTCTAGCGGGTGTTTTTGAGCTTCCGCGTGATATCTGACTCAATCCTCGGACCAGACGAGGCAACCGAGTTCCAGTTCTCATTAGACGACGTTGCCTTTAACGCCTCATCACAAAAATCTGCAGATCCTACGCGAGACACTCTGCAATGGGGGGAATGAAGAGCACAGTGCTTTTTTTTTTTTGCTGACGTGCAGCCGATAAGCAGAATTCTTCATCCTCTTCTTTCCCGTCCTTCATTCCATGCCAATGCCGTCATCGATCTGAAGAACCCTGAGCCTATATCAAAACTCGTTGCCTTCCCAATCACTTTCAAAAACTATCTCCAACAGACCCAGATTACTTGTCACTTCCTGTCACCAACTTTCCGCTCGGTCAGTCATTCTCGATGAGCACTCTCTTTACTACGCGCCATGGTTTCAACAGTACGCTACCCACAAGGCGGAGAATTCGTGTAAAGAGATCGGCTGGGGTAAAACCAGACTAGAGGTTCAGCTGTACAACGCATCCCAAAGCGAAAACTTGACTCCTAATGAGCACGAAGAAGTAACCCTTGTCTGCTAACTATTGTGTTGTGGAGAGTTGAGAGGTGTTGGCCAAAGCGGGTAGATGTTTTAAGGGGCATTGAAAGACAATAAGACAATAGCGAGGAGAGGAGTCAAACACCTCTTTACTGAGTTTGAAGCTCCAAACCAAAACTAGAGGCGCAGTCTTACACAGTACATCCCAAACCGAACACTCTGCTCCTCTTGAACATGGATAGAAGGGCACCGAAGTCTCTGAAAAGGGTTGTGTGGAGGCTTGAGAGGAGGTGATAGTAAAGGGGGTAGATGCTTTGCTAGCAAAATCTCAGTACAGTGTATCATCCGCAGACGGATGGGCAGACTGAGCGTATGAACCAGACCTTGGAGACTTACCTACGACGCAACTCAACAACGAGTTGGGCGGAAGACCTTCCTGTAGCAGAATTGGCATGCAACCGGCAGATTTCGGAGGCAACCCAAGTTTCTCCGTTTGAGCTGCTCTATGGGAAGAATCCGGCCTTACCACATGACCTCAACTTATCTGACAACAGCAATACCAGGACTCCATTACCCGAAGCGGCAAAAATACTTCTACGACGTCAGAAAGACCAACAAGCCTTAGTCCAGGGTAGCCTACGCTATGCCCAAGAACGCCAACGCTTCCACTATGATCGAGGAAAGAAGGACCTTCACTTCAACGCGTGGACTGGTTACTGGATTCACAGCGAAAAAAAAGAAGAAAAGACCGATAGTTCAGTTATCACTTCAAACCGGGTGAATATGTGCTTCTGTCAACACAAAAAACACACTTCTTGCAGTACAATTTGTGTTCTCGTACTTTTGTGAAGACGAGATCCAGGTGCTTCCAATGCGCGTTCAGGTTCGGGGAGTAGACTATAATGTCATGAAAAAAGATGCAACAAAAACCCCTAGCTCCTCGAAAAATGAGTCTTTCAGAAGTCTGGTAAATACCGTCGATGCATTTGTGAGGCCAAACGGCATAACGAGCCATTCATACAGTCATGTTCGCAGTGTCTGGTGATGTCTTGGTGTTCGCGATTGTGGTGGCTGAGTATGACGCCATTCGCGTATACGGGCCATGTGGGATGGGGACTATACGAGCTTCAACAACTCGTTCGTTGGCCAAGAGATTCGGAAGGGAGATTGCTACAGGGCATCCAATCCGGATCCGGTGAAACCATCACAGGTTTTCGTTCGGTCACCTTACCAGAACTATGCTCAACTTGTTGATAGGTGGACAAGGCACGGCTGGGTTTGCACTTGATACTTGATGTTTGAAACAATACTATTCAAGAAATAATGAAAAGGAAACCGAAACAGGGCTTGAAAGTCAGATTCCAGACGTGATCCCTTCCTCTCCTCGGGAAACTGCCCATGGCATGTGAGGAGTTGTAAACTCGTGAGCCACCGAACCGTCAGGACCGATAATGATTAGCCCGCCTTCACCTCCAGTTTTGGATTTCATTTCTCGAAGGGCTGCGGAAGCTGCCTCCTTTGGCGCCATCCCGTTTTCCATATTGAAGAGCGCCCTTCGGGACAGGACAAGCTGGACAGAATCGACGTGAAAACAACTAGTCAGAAACGCCAGCAATGCTAATCACCCGTTTGGTGTGCTTACCTTCATGATGCTTTCTCCATGACCAGTTGTCGACGCTGCGCCCAGACCATCCTCGCAGTATGCACCGCATCCGATCAACGGGGAATCACCCACTCTTCCCACTCTCTTGCGAGTAATTCCTCCTGTGCTCGTACCGCATGCGAAGTGGCCGTCTCGAGTGAGGACAACGCAACCGACTGTATCGTGTGAATGTCCCATGAAGTGATCGGCGATTACACTCTCATAGCTGTCATGCCTGCAGTAGGGAGTCAAAAACATGAATTAGATCTCTCCCACCACAGCAAAACTTGAACTTTGAGAGAACGGCTGCTCACTTCTCCCAGTCTCGTACGGCATCCTCGCTCACAAGCTTCTCGGGATCCACTTCAGGGACTCCCATTTCCCTCGCGAACTTATCTGCACCTTCGCCAACAAGAAGACAGTGACTTGTATCCAAAACCATTCTCGCCAATGAAACTGGGTTTCTGATATTCTTTACCGCGGCAACGGCTCCTGAAGAAACGAACAGGGTCAACAATCACTTAGCGTCACAGTGTACACACGCTATAGCACAATGGAGACCCACGAAAAGCTCCAGAGGGGGAGTGCTTACCTGTCTTCAGGGTACTTCCGTCCATAAGAATAGCGTCCATTTCAACGCTCCTGTCCGCAGTCAAACAGGAGCCCGTGCCCGCGTCGAAGCATGGATCGTCCTCCAATACCTTGACCGCCGCCTCTACAGCCGCCAGCGCATCATTCGGGCTCTTCCGCAAGGACTCCATACCGGCAGCCACGGCCCTCCTCGCTCCCTCCTCGGATCCAGCTCGAAGTCTTTCGGGAATATTCCACGCGCCACCGTGTACCACAACCACAGGCAAATACCCACTCGCTCCCATCTCTCACTAAGCAAAACAGCCAAAAAAACAAAAAGAAAACACTCCCCTCCACCCCCCCAAAAAAATCAAAAAACCAACCAAACACACACAACAAAAAAAAAAGCAGTAAAAAAATCTTAAAACAGACAAAAAACACCCAAACACTTTTTTTTGTTTATTACCACCAACCTACAAGACACATCCATTCAACAGATTCATCATCCTCTCCCAAACCCTCGCACCCTTTCCCACTCCATCTCCCTCCCCTTAATAACTATCCCGTCCCCCGCCTCCCTCGGTCCCTCGCTCCCCCGCTCTCGTCCGCGAAAACTTGCGACTCTGCTTCCCAATTGAATGAATTTATTTCCCAATTAGGGTTTTTGCAGCTGCTCCATTCAAAAGGAAAAAAAATCCATCTTAATAACAAATACGCATATAAAATTACTTAAATTAATGTATTATGTTAAAATATTGTGAAATGAGAGTATTTCGACGGTTGCGGATCGATGGCAGCCTCGGGAAGTGCTGTTTTTTCTTTTTTTTGGGTGGTGGTGGTGGTGATTGATTAAGTGTGTGGGAGAATGGGAGTGGGTGAGAGAAAGGGGTCGGATCGCCGCTGATTTGCTGCTTTTGGATGATTGTTGGAAGACGCGGTGGAAGAGGGCAACTCTGTTTGGATGGATCAATCGGATTTAGGAATATTCATGTAAACTTTACTGGGCCTAATGCAGCCCAACACTAGTTCTATCACTGCCTGGGGAAAATCAGCCCAGAAGATCGTTGCTGTATCACGGTAGCGCTACCTGCCTTTGGTTGTTTAGACGGTGTGTTGCTTTCTCGCTGGCTTCTTTGTGTGTTTCGCAAATGCCGCCGGCAGCCTTGACAGCCTCGTCACGGAGCTGCGGCTCGCTCTCTGGTGTTTGAACGCTGCTTTGTTGTCGGAGCGCGCATCAGCAACCCCCTCTACGCTCCTCAGGGTAGATAGGTTCTGAGTATACTGATTAATATCAACAAGCGTTAAGGAAATAATTGGCTATTGTTTCGCTAGGGAACTGACGGATCTGTGATAAGCCAATCGTTTCCATATCCTCACAGGCAGTCGCTACGGCGGAATCAGATGTACCGTAGGCTAAGTGAAAGGTCCGTCGTCTCCCGTACAGCATCTCACTCCAGCATTCCATCCGTGTTCAGATGCACTCCTGTAACCATTCCATCGCCAGGGTATAGCACCACTCGATTGCGCCTCAGTTATGGAAGACCTGGAATAGTATCTGTGCCTCTTTCGGTAACTCTAATTGCCTCGTGGACGTCTGTGGTGCAAGTTCTACCTGCACCCCTCACCCCCACAACAACAAAATCGTTGAAAGCAGACTTCACAGTCTCCTTTGTGCCTGTCAGCGCTAGTCCCAATCTTTGGGCCACCACCTCTAGCAGAACGTTTTCCTGAGCTCCACCATCGACTACCATCGTCATTCGTTGTTCCCCCATTGCCGGAAGCTGTATAAGGGTTGACAAATATCCCAGAGCCCAGAGCCGGAGGGAGTCCGTGAGTCCGTGCGTCCGTCAACAAAAATACCGACGGGGGACATCCGAAAAGAGCTGTTCACCCGCTCCACAAAACTCCACAAGAGTGTCCCTCAAGCACATCCCTCAACTAAAAACAAAAGTGAGTGAGGTCGAGAGTACTTGCCTATCGCCAGGCGCTAAAATTCTTCGTCAATTTATATTACAAAAGGAAATGGAAACTGGGCTAGACAGACCGGCCGATCTGACGCTCCGCACCGCTCCGAACGTATTTTCTCTACTATAAAAACAATAATAAACCGATAAAACTATATAGATTTCAAAAAGAAACTTTTTAGTAAAAAAAAGAAGATATCGGGAAATGGTAGATTTTTAAGGGTTCTCGATTTGGTCTTAGAAAAAAAAAAGGAGGATCGTTTTCTACGGGATTATATGGTGGAAAGTACGGATATATGAAATATTTGAATAGATTAACTTCTCGAAGTAGTATGTCGGCTACAGGAAACGGCCATGCGTTTTCCGCCTTGAAAAAGAAAAAAAGCATTTGGATGTCGTTAGGCACCCTCCCTATAGACAAGTGTTTGAATACGAAAGAATTGAATAACAGTATTTTAATTGAATAAGAGAATAAAAGATCTTTGGAATCTGGTGGGGTAGGTTGTACTCGAAAAGGCTGACGACCAATGGTTATACCAAAAGTAATAGGGTGCCAAGTGGATCGGGTTTTTCGCTGTTTACGAGGTGTAAGTGGTTAAACCCTGGAAAACAAGGGGGTTTAGAGTGGTAAACAGTGAAAAACACGACCTACCCGTCAAAAACCCGACCCACTTGGCACAAACCTTCCAAAACTATCTTGTATTGTAAAATAAATATAATTGGATTGAAGTCGATATGGGGAAAACTATAAACTATACCGTAGACAATAGTATAAGGAAACAAGATATAATTGGTTGATAACTTTGGAACTACACTCTGATTTGTTTATCAATTGTTTTCTTGCAGGAAATTTTGGGAATGCATGGATACTGATGGGTTGTAGTTGGTGGAAACAATGAAAAAGATTGAATAATAACGAATTTCATTTTTCTGGCAGTGGAATGAAACGAACATGTTTAATCCGCGGACTGAAAGAAGAAACCGGCGAGGGGAAAAAAACAGACTAGGGCGGCGAAGATGAAGATCCGTTTATTCAGAGGCTAACTACCGCGAAGATCGTGCGCCTCCAACATCGAAGCAGCGTTCATACGCCACAGAAAGAAACTTAAACGGGATAACAACGAGGACAGACGGTCAGGGAGGGCCTTCGCTGAACAATTCCCGAAGCCAACGAGAACCAACCGAATCCATAAACCCAAAGCACTCAATTACCAGAGGTACAAGGCGATGAGCCGAAGCACGAATACCTTGGGAAGACAAAGCCCCCCGCATTTTTCAACTCTTTGCGACGTCTCATACTGGCGGCGGCAAATCCACGGCGCTTTTCTGCAGTGGAATAGGGCTTTGCATATTGACCTCTTTGTGTGACAGGTCCTCGTCTTTAAGTGGAGTTCTACAGAGGACGATTCGAAAGCCAATGGTTTCATTCAGGATGAAATATCCTACTTTTGAAAATCTAACCCAAAATACCTACAAGCCCGAACTGACTACCCTCCCTCTTTGGACCTCACCCAACTTTTTTGCCCAGGACATGTCTTCCGAGTGTTGTCGAGTTTTCTAGATGCCCATTGCCATCAAATTTTACTCCTGTGCAATTCTGAACCGTGTATGTACAGTACCACTGAGACAGAACACCGTCATCTATGTAAACTGAAGGGTACACACAACATTTGACATTCGGGTCGCTTTACAGGAATCCTCAACGGACAAGCTTCCAAAAGCAAGATCGAGTGTTTCCCTAATACACGTTACCACGTCCATTTCTAGGCTTCAAATTCATGTTTATCACGACTCCTGACACATGCTCATTGTCACCTGCGTACCATTTGAAATGTGTTGTATCAATAAGACCGATTCTCGGCTATACGTCATACAAAACGTCCCATCAGCTGCTCAGCATCCATCCTGCGCTTCCGTTGAGCCATCGGGTTTCGCCGCGATTCCATCGAACGCATCGGATACCGTCTGTGACACCAAGAGAAACCTCCTCTGCCGTGATTAAATCTCCTCCACATCTACTGCTCCTTTCGGAGCACGTAGATTGAACATTGCCGCGTGCGATCCTCCATCTCGGCCTTGGTTTGCCGAATAGACGCGTCAAAGGATGAGAGACTTCCTACGTTTTTCCATAATTCAATACGCAAATAAATACTCGTCCTCACTCACTCTCCGTCCGACCACAATTCTCGTGGAATCGCAAGACCCGCGTCCGTCGTGCGCAAATACATGGGCTGATCTCGAGCATGGCTGTGAGCTCACGATCAATACTGATACCGACTTTCATGGTTGACTCGTACTCTCCTTCCATGCAACTGGCTGCGCTTACTATGGATCTGGTTCTCCTTTGCGTATATCCGACGTGCATTTGCTAACAACCTGCTTAAGTTTCCTCTTGCTTAGAGAAACGCTCCTTACGGAAGCAATGACCTCGTCATTGTTCTCGTACATCGGATACTTTGTCAAGAGATGCAGGCACTCGTCCTGATTGCACCTGTGAAGACAGCAGGTTAGCATTGTTTATCAGTTACAGAGACAAGAGATCCATCTTCAACCTTATTGCGACTTGGCCTGTTCTTCTTGAACTAGTTTTCTCACCGGCATCAAGTTGGCGACGCTTACCTCGTGAAAACCTTAGCGATATGCTTGATCAAACCCAGCGCTATTCTGAATATACCAACATCTCCATCCAGCAAAAGTACATCCCAGAGTCGGCACGTCAACTCCAACGGAGTAGTCTTGCTGAAGAGGGACATCACCCAGTTGATCATGTACAGATCCGGGTTGACCTTGTGCTGCTTGAAATGGTAGTAGACATCGGGAATCTCCGCTTGCAGTAGAGAGCTGTGGACGTTCATATAGACTCTCACCTATTGTTTCCAAAAGCACACAAGGGGTTCAACAACAGGAACAAAAAGTGGGTCAACGCAAGGGTTCGGGTTGACTCTTGACTCCTCTGTGCTCATCACACGAGACACTTGAACAAAGACCAACCGGCCCCAACCGATATGAAAGAGCTGTCTATAGTGGTTGTTCCATACCTGAGACATTTTCATTACGTAGAAGTCTCTCAGGATTGTAGTTTCAACAATAGAAGCAAACGCTCGAAACGCAGAGTATGGGTCCATATGCAGTGTAAACATAGCTGCTATGAAGGACATCCCTTGTGCATAGCCAACCTCTGGACGAAAAAGAGCATATTTTTCAAGTAGACAGCCGAGCTCGTCTCGAGAACTGTGAGAACGGGCGAGAAATCAGAAGAGGCGCTGTTCAGGAACGGATGATCTATGGGACTCCTTCTCCTGCGTAGGCTATCCTTGTTCTTTTTTTTTTCTGCCGTGGCTGGTTTCGATATGGACTCACTTTAGATCTCCCTCATGAAGAAACTCGAGGTCCGTAAAAGTTCTCGGAACGTCGAGCGCTATAGAGTTTGATGCGGTGTTTATCCTTGAAACCCCATCTGTAACATCACCGTGGGAGTTCCTAAGAAGGTCGGCCTCGTTTTGCGTGACACGCTCCGTCAGAACCTTCTGAAGCTCGTCATTTAGCTGAAGGGGATTCCCCAGGGATTCACTCCATACTGCTCCACGCAGCACGACAGGAACACCCATAAAGCAAAGCTCACGACGTCGTTTGCTAGATTCTCGATTTTCTTCCGTTTGCCACATTTCCTGTAGCACTTGATCCCTTTGCAGTTGGTCCATTGCAAGTACCGCAGAGATTTCCCTCTTCGCACTGCTCTTTCGCACGCTCAACTTCCGGGAGGATGAGCCTCTCTCAAGCTTGGCCTGCACAACTTCACTGGAATCGAGCTTCCCGTTTCCTTGAGTGTTTGCGGAGTTCTTTAGCATTCGGAGCTGGCTTTTTAAACTCGCCTCAAACTGAGCATTGAGGTTGGAACAGTTACCAATAATCTCCCTGACAGGCTCGGATCGCTTCGCGATCAGAATGTCCTCCAATTTCGTCACGCCCGCATCGTGTGGGCCTTGCTCCACGGGCTCCAACATTCTCAACGTGACGCCTAGCGTAGTTGGCGAACTATCCTACGCCAAGCATAACTCACGACTCCCTACCAGTCCAAAGCTCCTTCTGCAATAAGCACTCAGCTGGTCCCTACGCAAACTACGCAACCCCGTTATTGTGCACTCCAGATTCGGTGTGCAGAGGGCGCCACAACGTGAAAGCTGGTCGAGATCCTTTGGCCTGGGAGTCCAGCTTGAGTGAGTCACCAGGCCCTCTGTCAAGGCATTCTCCTCTACTGCTGAGCGTGAGCTGAACTTATGGCTGTTCGGACGTGGTTTGAAGTTGGGAACCTCAGGCTCGAGGTGCTTCAAGCACCTCGGTTCCGAGCTCCCAGAATTTTTTTTTTTGGTTTTAGACTCTTCGTTAATAATATTCTGAGCTACCCGTCAACGAGTCTGTCCTGGCTCTTATGCAACGAAATTCGAAATCGAATGCTTCATCGATGTTGCAATCCAGGGAAAGCGATATAGACATCCAACGCGTTGACGTTCTCGCTCAGGGGAGTTAGTTTCTCACCCAACTACTACCTTCACACCTATTCACTACCTGACAATCGAGTCTGGACTCAACCTGAGCGGTTTCAAATCCAGGACAAAGTCAGCTCAAACAGCGATTGTCGTCGGCAGCTCTAGAAAGGCGCTGGCCATATCGTCGGGTAAGCCGTGCAAAAAGTCAGTATGGTTCTCATAGATACACCCAGACAAACCACCAGGCAGTGCCCGGTCGAAGATCTGCCAACATCAACCCCCCTCACCACATATCGCCATGCGATACGACGCAGTGCGCGTCCCTAACCCATCTGGAGGGGGAAGGCCCCGCGCCCGTGCCTTACACGCAGTAGAGATCGTCGTCAACATTTGGCGGGACAGGAGAAATTTCCGTGCCCAGCTCCTGCTCGATTTTGTAGAGGTTGAACCGGTCATCATATGTAATCATTGATATGGCAATTCCCTTATGGCCAAACCGTCCGGATCTACCAACCCTGTGAAGATACGTCTCGCTGCTCTTCGGAAAGTCGAAATTAATCACAACGTTCACCGCTTGTATGTCAATGCCTCGAGTAAAGAGATCGGACGAAACCAAATTGCGGCATGCACCCGACCGGAAATCATGGAATACTCTATTGCGGTGGTGCTGGGGCATCTTCGCATGGATGTAGAAACACGAGTACCCCAGTTCAGTGATCTTTCGTGCAAGCAGCTCCACTCGGTTCACAGAGTTGCAGAAGATTATAGCTTGATTAATTCGCAGCTTAGATAGCAAAGTGTTCAAGCAATGAACCTTCTTTGACTCCTCGACAAATGCGTAGAACTGTGTGATACCTCGGAGTGGTAGCTCCTCCATCAGATTGATTTCATACGGCTTTCTCTGATACCTGTCCCTAAAGCCCTTGACCGCGACAGGGAACGTCGCTGAGAATAAGTTGATCTGTCGATCACTGGGTATGAATTGGGTCAACAACTGTTCGATAACTGGCGTAAACTCAGCGGAAAGAAGCTTGTCCGCTTCGTCCATAACCAATATTCTGCAGTTATTGAGCTTGCACACTCCTTTTTCGGCCAAGTCCAACACTCTTCCAGGCGTTGCTACCAAAATATGCACTGGTTGATACAGTCGCATGATATCATCCTTCAGGTTTGTTCCGCCTGTTGATACCATGACCTCCAGTCCCTCCATATACTTGCCAAGCTTCTTCGTTACTTGCGCCGTTTGCAGAGCTAGTTCTCGAGTGGGAACCAACACAATCGCCTGAATCACATTCTTATGCTCATCGACTCTTTCCAAGAGCGGAATCAGAAACGCACCAGTCTTGCCAGTACCGTTTTTGGCTCGTGCTAAAACGTCCCTTCCAGCCAGAGACACGGGGATCGCTTCCTCTTGCACTGGTGAAGGTTTCTCAAATCCCATAGTGAAAATTCCCATCAGCAGTTCCCTACGGAGGTAATAGTCCTCAAAGTCGCTCCCTTTTGTTTTTGTGACATCCTCGGTCTTAACTCGCTCATCAAGTTTAGGAGCCTCCACTAGAGTCTTCCAATCCTCCGCGGCTGCAATTTCTTCGGCTGTTGGACGTCGAGGCGCCGGCGGTCCGGTAGGCGTCGGCGTATGGCTTTCAATTCTTCTGTTGGTCTGCATGCGCGGCTGCATCATCATCTGATCCCGCGGTATGCTCTTCTTCTGCTGAAATTGCGGTGGGGGCACTGGCCCTGTTTTCTGTTGGGTCCTTTGCTGCTGCTGGTGCTGTTGTTGTTGTTGTTGTTGTTGTTGCATTTGATGACCCCTCGACGCTCTTTGGGCGTAGGTTATACCTCCTTGGTTAGAAACATTTGGTGCGGGGCTCCTCGGATACTGTCTCTGCTGACCTGCAGGTGGAGCTTGTGATACTTGCGGAGCCTGCGGTGCTGGTGATACTTGTGGAGGCGGCGGTGAAGACTGTGGTGCCTTCGGGGCCGCATGCGTCTGCACGACGCTGTTGTAGCTACGACGAGGCTGTGGCTGTCCGTTCATGTTTAACTTGTCATAAGATGGATGGACCCCAACCAGAATATTAAAGGGTTACCTTCCACCCAAAAAACCACACACCACGCTTCCAATCCAACACCAAAGCTTGAAAAGCGCGCTCCAAAACCAAAATAAAAAAAGCCTCTTTGCCTTAAACCTACTACGTCCCCCACTCCAAACCAACCCTACTGAACCCCCTCTTCACTTCACGACCATAGACGGTTCGCTTGCGTTTTCCCGCTCAACGCTCAAAACAAAAAAAAACCAAAAGAAACAAAAAAAGCCTCTTTACAAAGCTTTTCCAAATCCACTCCTTAGCCGTCCTTCAACACTTTAAATCTCCCTTCCCAATCCCTCTCTAGCCTCCAAAATACTCCTTTCAAACCCTGCTAACATTCCCTCATCCCTCTTCCTCCCCCGTCCCCATCCCCCCCTCCAAGCCCAACCCCCCCAAAACTCCTCCCCACCTCTCTAGATCATAACGACTATCAAGAACGCATCAACAAGCACCCACACCCAAACCTCCCAAAATTTCCAAATCAATAATCTAACTATCCTAAAATATAAGATTTCTTCCCCATACGAAATCTTTTCATTAAACTAGCATATTATTTTATATTTTATGCATATTCTTCCTTAAGTGGGCATAAATAGAAACAGAGCAATCCCCAAACCCTAAAACACGTGCCACCCCATTATTCCCCGTCTCTCGGCGCCTGTTCCCGCACAATCTCCTTAGCTGGGGTTATTTCCACTCTTGTGCGTGGAACATTCCGCACCTTACCCCCCTTACCATAGCGTTCAAAAAAATCTAATATTCCGTTTTGGAGTTTTCTTAATCTCATGAATATGCTCGCGTATAGCTTCTCCATTAACCCCCTTCCTGCCTTGACCCAATTACCCCCCCGCCAATATCTGCAAATCGATCTGAAAGGATACCCCTTACCCCCCTCCCTCGCCAATTTCTTATAATGTTTCTGCTGCAATAGGTGACGTTAGGGGTGAGGTAAGATTCAATGTTCTTCAATATAAACTGAAAAGTATTTAGTTTCAAGGCTCCTGGAATGGTCTGAGGCCCTTCCCCCCCCCCTCCCCTCCCCCCATATTCTGTTCAGGAATTTGCAAAAGACCCCTTGAGGCTATCTTTCAATTCCACTTTTTTGCTTAAATCTTGTTTGGAATTGGAATGGACAGAATCTTACTGAAAAGCTGGGGCACAGGGATGCTGCTAAAAACTGGAAACCGACTTTGAAAAAGAACTTCACTGGTAAATCAAGGATTTTTTTGACAGGATGTGGCAATTTCGAGGATATAGCACAGTTTACCCCTTTCCTTAGTCTACTCCTATCCAACTACCATTGTCAGTAATTATACCATTCTTTGACCCGGCCTGGGACGCCGCCGTCATTCTGGCTTCCTTTACCGTCTATCCCATAAAATAGAATGTAATTACTCTATCTAGTGCACTATCTAGAGAGGGGGCCGGGGGGGGGGGGGGGGGAGGGGGTTTGACAAGCAAATCGCCAACACTCCCGCTTGGGAGCTAATCTAATCCTCAATAAGCCCCAGTTGCGGGAGCAGCCCTAGAAATGCTTTCTCAACCAAAGGCTTTGTGGAAGTGTCCGCTAACATTCTCCAGTCGGTATGTACCGCAAGTCCACACCCCGGTTAGTACTTCACGCTGATTTGTCGCGACATTTTGATATCTTCTCCTGTCGCCCATTTAACGAAGGAGCTATTATCAGAGTGTCGGCTTCCATATCGGGCAACCTAGCCCCTCCAGGAACTCCTCCAGGCCAGCGCTGCAGCATCACCATGTCGCCTAGAGTCTGATACTCCGCCTCCGTAATTGATTGTGTTACCGACCGTTGTTTCTCCTACTTCGCAACAACCGTCACATTGTCCAACTTCGCAACGATCCCCGTTGTGCTCTTCCAGTGAGTATCTGATGCCGAATCGGAGTCCGAATACCCCGTGTTCTAGTACTTCAACAGACACGATTTATATATTCAGAGCCTATCTACCCTGCAGTGCGGAAAGGGAGATGCTGATGACGCGCGTCCTACAAATAATGCAGCATTCAAACGCCAGAGAGTTAGAGACAGCTCCGTGAGGGGGCTCAAGACGGCCCCGGAGTGCCATGGCGAAAAACATGACGAAGCCAGCGAGTTGCAACACATGAGCTTCCCGTCATGGGTTGTTCCTCCCAGTTTCAAACCGAAGCACCTCGTCCCTGCAAGGTACCAAAGCACTGACTTCGCCCAATTGCAGTGAGTTGCCTTATTGTCGTGCATGTGCCTAGCACATTGAATTACCCCGTACCCTATAACTGGTCTGCTTCTCAAATACACAAGAGACCACTCCAGGGCTTGAAGCAGCTCGTCCTTTTCGCCGTCCTCCTGTTGCGTTTCATTCCTCTGTTTCCTACCCGTCGTAGTTCTTATCCCAGGGAGATCCCTTATCTGACCCATATCAGACACCTCATATTTCGCTTTGATTTCTGCATTTGTCCTCATTACCCCCTCCCTGGGACCAGTGGTTATCGTGTTATCATGTTCTTCCTGCCTGCTTAATCTAATCCCTCTTCCAGCCTGTAAGCTTCGGATTCTCGCCCCAGTCGCAATGTTCCCCTCTCCCGTAACGACCCTGGTTCCTCAGCAAATGCTGCCCTCCTTTCTTCTGAATATGGGCATCCAGCGCTTCCTCTACTGTAGATGGTTCCTCCGCCTTGTACAGCTTGTCTCCCCTCTTCATCGCAATACTTTTGTTCATCGACTCGACGTGGCCCGCTCCTCTGGCCATTCCAAGACATGGACGGAAAGCAAAGGTTTAAATGTAACCCGCATTGTCTGGACTCATCGCGTTTATGGTCTCATCGCCATGTGTGCCGTAGCGTCCGCAGTTGTGAGCCTATCTCGGCATGTGGAGTGGCAATGTTTGTTGTGGACAACAAACACACAAAGAGGATAGTGCTCAACACGTGCGGGAAGCAAGAACATGGAGCAAATATATGCTTTCAAAGGTAAGCTCCTACAGCTGCGCTATCGGACTAGACATCGGTCCGCGCGAAGTCTAAGACATTTCATCATCATCCGTTCAGAGCCGAACTACTCTGATAAGCGAGAAACAAGACGCTGACGACGCGCGCCCAACCATAAAGCAGCGTTGGAACGCCAGAGGGTCAAGGACAGCGCCGCGAGGAGGCTATCAAGACGCCTGGGTTGTTCCGAAATAGCCCACGAAGCCAACGAGAACCTACACTATCAACTAAACCAAAGCACTCGATGATGAGTGGAGCAAACCGATAGGACAATGCCGAATCTCGAAGCGTAGAGTCTAACATAGCCGCAGCGTACTGGGATTCCTTGAGTTGCCGCATTGACCGAGCTGCAGCGCCTCGGCATCGAGCAGACGCTGGCAGGTATCTGGTAGCCTGAGGACAAGGGATAGAAAGGTCGTTGTACTCACTCCGTCGAGCACTCAGAATCAGCGACCACTAGGTCCGCCACCCGTTGCACCACTGGGGCGTCAACTTCATCAGCAACTGCCGTTGCCAATGGCAGGGTGACCTCATACTCCACCTCCCGGTCCGAGCCCAGCACCTGAGAACCAAGATAGCGGAACAGCAAGCTATTGAGCCGCGTTTGGCGTCGAGTCCGGGCCCCTTGGACTTGCGGACAAGATGCCAACAAGTGCCCACCAAAATCACCGCAAGGTACTGAGCCGCCGCACAGGTTACATCTCGAATGCCTGCCCGCAGTCCATGGGGGCTGTGGCAAGCCTAGGTACATGCGCAAGCTCGTACGCAGCTCGAATTCTGTCACCACCAACCGCGGGTAGGCAGGAATGACCGTAAAGAAGCGCGGTCAGGGTCGCATTACCATGTCTTAGACTTCGCGCGGACCGACGTCTAGGTCTAAACCCGTTCCTTCGGTGATTGATATGTTATCGTTCTCGTGCCTCCAAGATCGTACGATTCATGAAACTTAGTAGTCGAAGGGACGAATACTCGGTACGTTCCATTCGCCTAACGTAACCCTTTGCAAGGCCGCCTCTGCTCCAAGCGCGCCCATTTTCTCCCACGCAGGGCGCGTACCTGTCATCACCTCGTGCGGGGCTTTCCAGTCTCGGAACTTCTTGGGGCTGTTGTTCAGCGCCCTCTGACCTGGTGGCAATGCCACTGGCCAAAAAACAGTGCCGAAGTCCGCTATCCACGAGTGTCGTCCTCAGTCTCGAGATGATTGTGGCGATGGCTCCTTGTAGGTGAGGCTCTCTGCCTCAAGCTTGAGCCTGGCTCTTCCAAAGCCCCCCAAAGCTCGAAGTAGTCCAGATACGTCTCTACCATTACCTTCCGATGCTCATAGCGAGATACCCCTTCTCCTTACCCGAAAAGATCGGGGATGGATGAACAGCCCTCATGTCCACAGCCAACTATCCTCAGGTTCGACCTCTCCCTCGCGGAACTCCGTGTCCCTACCATCATTAACCCCACCCAACAAGATCCGCTAACAAATGAGCTAAAAACAAATAGATCACATATCTTCTATGGGCGCGTTACGTTAGTCTGCGGTTACCCCTTACATTTCTTTACTGCTATCCATGCTATCCAACTACCATGCTCAGCCTAATTATACCATTCTCTGACCCGGCCTTGAAAGACGGTGTCGTCCTGTCTTCCCTTACCGTCTATCCCATAAAGTAGAATGTAATTACTCTACAGATTACCCTATCTAGTGAAGGGGCGGGGGGCGGGGGGGGGGTGGGGATCCTGCAAAACAAATGGCAGAAGATACAGTTGTGCAGACCTTGCAAGTCGTTGATAACTGAATGGGCTTTAGTTGACGAGGTCATGGATCGTTGCTTCTACTGGTAGAACCTGAGTTTAGGAGCGATGGGTTCCGACTTTCTGATAAAACGGACCACGCGTAAGGAGGAAATTCAGCGGCGGAGGAAGATCGGTATTCTGATCGGGGCTGCCGGAACTTTCGCCTTGCTGACTGTGATATTTATCGTCCGCTCCGCACGAGGACGGGGTAAGTGTTCGTTGCAGGCTTTTGAATTATCTGCTGTATGCAGGGTCAGCTTTTTTTGCTGATGAAGCGCTTTTCGTCGGACAGCGTCTGTCGATCTCGAAAAAGCACGAAAGGAAGCGACGATAGCCTTAGACTCCGTCCACAAGGCGGAGGATGAAATTGCACAACTGAAAAAAGAATTGAAGGCGGCTAACGATGCGGCAAAGAAAGCTGCTCAACTGTCGTCGGCTGAAACGGCGAAGTATAAAAGACTAGCAGACGAAGCTGCTCAGCAGGTCGAGAACTCGCCAAACTGCTCAACATGGGTTAGACCAGGCAAGGGTATGTTGACGTGACGACCTTACCTTCTTCATGGCTCGGAAAATCCGGTCCGCCATACCCGGTTGCAGATGCTTATACGTACATCATACGCTCTGCAACGCACAGGACAAAAGATTGCGATCACGACCGCGTACGACGGAGATAAGTACAACGTGATGGGGATGCTTGCTTCGGACACGAAGGCGAAATACGCTGCCTTTCACAATTATGCGCACTTCCTGGACAATGACCTTCTCGAGTACGATGTTCTTGAACAAAGAGTTTTCATTGACGGAGTTGTTCACCATCTAGTCTCCCTTTTCCGGCAACAAACTGTATCATCTAGGGACAACATGTCATTCCAGCAAAAGTCAGGTTCTAGGATCGCGGTGTTCCGTCGGCATTGGAATGACTACGATTGGCTTCTTTGGACGGATGCGGACGTTTTACTAACGAATCCAGAGATCAGGCTCGAGGACATTGTCGAAGAGCATGCTCCGGAAGGCTCAGGTGCGCTTATGATCTGTAGCAGGCAGAGAAATTGTTGCACGTTTCTCTTACTGACCGTCTGGGCTCTTTCAGGCATCCATGCGCTGATGTCCAAGGATTGGGGGGGGAGGCAGGTAAACCCGGGAGTATCTCTGATACGAACGTCACCTGAAGGAAAGCAATTCTTAGACCGCTGGGAGGCGGAAATTCAGACCGCTCGACACAACGACGATTTGCTCGCTATCAAGGAAGGCATGGAGAGGAATAAGGATCCAGTAAGTCGCGAATCTCCACCACTTTGGGGATGATAGTGAAGCAGCTAAGGGCAGTACTAAACTGTTTGATCACGACCACGTCCATCGCAGGAATTGAAGTATCTCAAGTTCGTTCCACAGCATGTCCTGAATTCGTACCCCGCGGACGGCTTGAAGTACGAGGCCTACAACTCAACTACTGTTGAACATAACCAATCGCACGAGTTCTGGGAACCTGGTCACCTTTTCGTACATGTCGTCAACTGTTTGCGGCAGGTAGGAAAGTTCACGAAGGGCATACCGCTTTCGCCTACTTGTCCTGACGTTTTTTGTATTTTCCTCGCTCGATGCATTAGAGCCCACACTTATTGGATTCCCAGTGCTGTGACGGTATCGCAGCGAGGTACTGGTATGAGTTCAATTCTAGGCTGCAGAAAATGTTGAACAAGCAGGACGATGAGAAGGACAAGGTAAAAGACTACAGCAGTGACTGGACAGCGAACTTCAAGGAGTTCTTATGTATTCGCTAAAGTAGCAATGCAGCTTGTGGGAGAGCGTTTCGTGAGAGGTGGAAGGGTAAAACGGTAAAACGGTAAAACGACCGGTGATATCCGTATTTCTCTGTACTCTTTAGTGGCGTTTTTTTTGTTCAGCCGAGTCTAAGCTCAGCACCAGTTTGCGGCCCACGAACTCGCTTACCGGTTTTGGATTACGCCTGAGCAATGGTCTAAACGCAGCTCCGGCTGATACTCGCGCGGCAGTCACAAGCGCTCGCCGGGCCATGTTTCTATGTTCGATACTAGAAGATCGACTTTATCGATATCAGAGGAGCGTCGTCAGCCGATTCAAGTAGTTTAGGCGGAGCCGAACTACCCTGGGGAGAGTGCGAAACTAGCAAATTAACCCAGGAAAACGCAATCCGCAAACCGCGAGCGTCCAGGAACGATGCAGTATCGCTCGACTGAGTTGTGTCCCACGGCTGCTGTGTTTCCAGGAGCTTATCAACTCTTACGCTTCCTGCTGCTCCTTCCAGGACCATGCATCGCTTATTGCTTTGGGAGTGGATACGCTCCTCAGGATACATAGGCTCTGTATAAACGAATCATGAGCAGAAAGCTCGATATACTCCCTTCCTCCAGGAAGGGTCCTCACAACGTCAAGAGTACGCATACTATTTGCTAGTTAACAATCCTCTGAGTACTAGCGGACAACGAAGATCTCAGGTGTTAGTACACTCAAAAAACATTGTACTATTTTGATGAACTTCATCAATTGTGTACTAACGGACGCCGTCGGTCGAACTGAATCCCATAGATTCTTAGAGAGGAGGAAGATGAAGCACTCATTTGCTTTGTCTGTATAGCTGGGGTTGGAGCCAGAAGTCGTTTGCTAGCAAGATTTTGGAGAAGGACTGTAGCGGATTTTAGGCTTGTCTGTGTTTTCTTTGCTGGATTCTTCTTCCTGTTTCCTTAGGGTTAGTCTACTTCGTTTGCTTCTTTGTGTCTGAGCTTTTTCGAGGTATGGTTGGTAGTATTGCTGCTCGTCGGGCGAAGACGAAACGCGGGCGTCGGGAGATCTTGAAACATGAGCCCAAGATGGTGGAGAATCCGAAAGTATTGGCGTGTCTGAGGGGTCACGCGACGTCGTCTGTTGTTAACGGAGTTTTGAAGGAGTTTTACAGCTTGCGACGTCCCCTGGCGAAGAGTTTTACCCGGAAGAACTCCATCCGTCCGTTTGAGGCGGCTGGGGAAGCACCACTGGAAGCTTTACTGGCGAAGAATGATTGCAGTCTGTTTATGCTCGGAAATCACACGAAGAAAAGACCTCATAACCTTATTCTTGGGCGTCTTTTTGATGGGCATTTGCTGGACATGGTCGAGTTTGGAATAGAGGACTTTGTTAGCCTCGAGGCCTACACTGTACGCTTTACGACTCGGCTAACTCATCACGGAAGCCCTGTCCAGAAGACTCGATTCTGACTGACTCACTGCGTTTCACTCGATAGGGACGAAAGAGAAGCCTCGGCATCAAGCCGTGCGTGGTCTTCAAAGGGGATTTTTCTTCGGATCCGAATCTGGAGAAGGTCAAAAATCTCCTCCTAGGTGAGAACCCACTCACAACACTACGAAGCCGGGCTTTATTGAGATCACGTAAGCTGACATTTGAACACCCTCCCTTCAGATGTCTTTCGGGGCCCAAATGCGAGTGAGGTTGACTTGGCTGGACTCGAGGCAATGGTTACTGTTGAGGTAAAAGATGGTCCCAGAATTGTCATAAGACATCACAGAATCCTCTTGAAGAAGAGCGGTGGAAGGCTTCCTAGGGTGGAACTAGAGGACACCGGACCTACCATGGAGCTCTCCATCAGGCGCAGCCAATTCGCTGCGCCGGAGCTGATGAAGATGGCACTTCGACAGCCGAAGGGTCTCAAGTCCAAGAAAGTCAAGAATATTTCCTACGAGGAGGGCCTGGGTGACACGGTCGGCAAGGTCCACGTGCAGAAGCAAGATATGAAGGACCTCGCATTGAGAAAGATGAAAGGATTAAGAAAAGGAGCGCTCAAGGCAGCGGAGCAGGGAGAAAACGAGAATGACAACGCCGAGAATTAATCTCATATAACACTAATTTCCCGTTGAGAAAGGTTAGGGCCTCGCCCATTCGGCTGTCAACAAGAAGGAAATCGAAACCTTTGCGCCATACTTGTGTGGCCTGCACAGACTGCGAATGCCGGGTCTGGTCGCGGGGCCGGTTAGCGCGCAGTCTAGTTCCGGGATTAATTTTTGTTTTATTTATAGGGATCCTTAATGCTTCTTTTCTTATCTGAGCGCAGCTGCTTTTTCGAAGAGAGCATCGACAACGCTGTCCATGTGAGATATGGTCTCCAAGCTGCGGTCGTACCTAGTCGAGCGAATGCGGTCAAATTGTAAACACATGTCAGAAGAGTATGGTCGCGATTTTCTGTCCCACATTAGCTTTCTGCGGGAGTGACAGCACAAGGCTCATCACTGTGAAGTAATTTTTTTGAACGGCAGGGACTTGACTCACGTCTTTCCAATGTCGCTTTCAGGGAAAACGATTAGGCAGCCGGCGCTCTGGTCCAGAGTTCCATTCAGCTTCTTATCCAGAACGAGCTGGGAGAGCTTTGACTCAACGACAGATTCCTCGAGGTTGATTCTCTCCGCGATGTGGGAGACCTCCTGCGTCGATTCAGAACGGTGGAAAATTTCAGTGAAGGGTGGGGTGAATGCCATGCTATCATATGCGAGAGTGCGTACCACTTTGGAAAACGGTTCAATGAGACGCAGAAGGTTCTGTTCCAGAAGCGTATCATAAAGAGCTGAGAGGTGAGAGTGCACGATGAGGTCCTCCGAGAGCTCCTTCTCGTAAACGCTGAGTGCTTTCTCGAATTCCAACAAGCTCCTTGATGTATGGGCAGCTGCGACTGCTTTCATGGCATCGAGCTGACCATGAAAAAAGTCCGAACAGAGAGAAAGAGAAGTCAGACATTTTTTTTGCTTCGCGATGAATTTGAGATAAAATATATCCCTCAGTTCATTGTCCGGGGCGTACCTCTTTTCCGCTGTACTTGAGCGCAATCTGCCCCGAGAGTAGGCTCGTCACGTCCTGTGAGTCTTGTGTCATGATCTTACATAGAAGCATGTATTTCAAGTTCCGGACAGCTCGCGGATCATCCAGGGAGGTGAATCCTTGGAAGGCTTCAAAAAAGTAGGAATATGCCGTCTTATAGTCCTTCTCCTCTGCCGCAACGATCCCGGCCTAGCGAGGGAAAAAATAGAGCGATCTGTGAACAACGGCGATCCGATCCTAGACTTCTCGAGTAGACAGCCGCAAGATCAAGTCGCGGTCCATAGCCTTCAGCTCCTAGTGTCCTTACCTGCATGTCGATCTCGCCTTGCAAAGCTGGGGGAACATAGATTGCGTTTGCAGTTGTCCTCGCCGAAGTTAAAGCAGCTCGGGCCTTCGGCAAGTTGCGAAGCGCGTGGTACACTCGAGACTCGATCAGCTGAATCTCGAGAAGATGTGCCTTATCATCCAATTTCTTCACCTCCCGCAAAAGCTGGTTAATGATTGTCATGCAATCTGTATACCGCTTGCTGCCCAGGTAGAGCGCAGCCAGTCGGCCTGAGAAAAGGGGCGAGCGAAGAGGATCGACATAGTTAGAAATTTAAATGTCGATTAATCGATATCGTTCTGATGATCGCTCTGAAGCCCGCCGGCTCCCGAAGATCCTTCGCTTCCAGAAAAAAGCTTACTTTCAATTCGCTGCCTCAGGAACGTGCGCTTCTCTTGGCGACACCACTCAATGGTTTCCTTGCAAAGGGATACTTGGAGGTCCTCAGTTCCGGATATTTCCGCGACTGAATCAATCAAGTTGCGAACAAGTTTCGCCTGTTCATGGATGGAGGAAAGCGAGCGTTGGTTGAGAAGCTTGGTCATAAGGAAAACACGAACCACCGGAGACGCGATTGTGGCTCACCGTCTTCGCTTTCGGGATCCTTTCAAAAACTGGTCGCAAAGATCTACTTAATTCCTCCAGCTTTTGTGCCTTCCTTAGCTTAACCAAAACCTTCATTAAACCTGAAGATTCGCATTCAGCACCGTGAGCTCATCCTTAGCCAAATCCACAAGCATACGTGTTCGGGCGTTCGATGCCCGGGTTGGGGAGGGAATGCGCGATCCGATCGTAGATCTCACAATTCCAATCCTCCCATCGGCCACGCCCACAACTCCATTCAAAACGCTTGCGCTTACCATTGATAGCCTGTTCCTCCAACTTCGTCGTCTCATCCGTCGGACTCTCGTTGGTAACAGCCAATACACGATCATAAAATTCCTCAGCCTCTTCAGGCTTGGTCTCCGCAAGAGCATTAGCCTGCTCCAAGAGATTCTCCTTCTCTACCAAAACACTCTCTCCCATCTTTACTCAAATCCCAAAACCAACACCCCTCCCCCCCCCCGTCGCCAAAAAAAAACCACACCAGTACCCGATCGATCGATCCCCTGTCCACCCAAATCCAAAACAATTCAAACGCTCAAAAACCCAAATAGCGAATCCAATCACCCAAATCTAAACATACATCCACAACATCCACACTCTAGAAACTTCCTCTTTGTCCTCACCAACCTCGCTTCTCCACTACCAGCCTGACCTTCCCCTCATCAATACGAAAATCGTGCGTGCAAATACTCTTTTCCTTCAACTCCATCCCCACCACTTCCGAAAACCATTTGCTTCTTCCATCAATTTATCGACCCTGAAGCACTACTCTCCCAAACCAAATTGTTTTATTATTATTTCGATTTGACGACCCTGAAGCAGTTGGTATGGGAACTATGTAATCCGAAAAACCCTTTCGTGGCACATACATACATCGGGGACTCGTATGCCACCCTTCTGAGTTCGCCTTGTTGCTCGGCGACGACCTTGGGTCGCCTGCGCGGTTTGGTAGGGAGTCTCAGCTCCCGCTTCTTCACGGTCATACCTGCGTATCCGCGGTTGGCGCTTACCGATCTCGAACTTCGTGTAAGCTTACGACTGTACATGGGGTTGCCGCAACCCCCGTGGCCTGTTGATGAGGATCCGTTTGTTCAGAGGCTAACTACCCTGAGAAGCGAGAGACAAGACGCTGATGACGCGCGTCCACAAACAAAGCAGAATTGGAGCGCCACAGGGTCAAAGAAAGCTCCGTGAGCAGACTATCTAAACGCCCTGGGTCGTTGCGAAACAGAGCTCGCAGCCAGCGAGAACCTACACTATCTATCAAGTCAAAGCACTCAATGATGAGGGGGACGAACCGGTACGTCACCGCCGAATCGCGAAAGGTAGGGTTCGACATCGCTGCCGCGTACTGCGAATCTTTTTCTTTTTTTTTCACTTGCCGCATGGACTGAGCTGCGGCTCCTCGACGCCGAGCCGACGCAGGCAGGTACCTGGTCGCCTGAGGACAAGGGATGGAGAGGTCAATGTACTCACTGCGACGCGCATTGAGGTCAGTCACAACGAGATCCGCCACCCGCTGTACCGCTGGGGCGTCACTCTCATCAGCAATTTCCGATGCCACCGCCAGAAGGACCTCATACTCCACTTCTCGGTCCGTACCGAGGGATTGAGAACGAAGGTGGCGGAAAAGGAAGCGTGTGAGCCGCGTATGGCGTCTGGTCCGGGCCCCTTGAACCTCCGCACAAGACGCCAACAAGAGCGCACCATTATCACCCCACGGCACATTGGCCGCGCACAATCCACATCTAGAATCCCGCTCAAAATTCTAGTGCGCATTGTACGGGGCCAATGCGCTGGGGTGATTATGGTGCGCTCTTGTTGGCAACTTGTGCGGAGGTTCAAGGGGCCCGGACCAGACGCCATACGCGGCTCACACGCTTGCTTTTCCGCTACCTTCGTTTTCAATCGCTCGGTACGGACCGAGAAGTGGAATGTGAGGTCCCTCTGCCGGTGGGATCGGAAATTGCTGATGAGAGTGACGCCCCAGCGTTCCAGCGGGTGGCGGATCTCGTCGTGTCTGACCTAAATGCGCGTCCAGTGAGTACATTGACCTCTCCATCCCATGTCCTCAGGCGACCAGGTACATGACTGCGTCCGCTCGGCCACGAGGAGCCGCAGCTCGGCCCATGCGGCATGTGAAAGAATCGCAGTATGCGGCAGCGATGTCGAACCCTACCTTTCGCGATTTGGCGGTGACAGACCGGTTTGTACCCCGCATTATTGAATATTTTGGCTTGATAGATAGTCTAGGTTCTCGCTGATGCGAGGTATGTTTCGCAACGACCCAGGGCGTCTAGACAGTCTGCTCACGGAGCTTTCTTTGACCCTGTGGCGCTCAAATGCTGCTTTGTTTGAAGACGCGCGTCATCAGCGTCTTGTCTCTCGCTTCTCAGGGTAGTTAGCCTCTGAATAAACGGATCTGTATAGGCAGATATGCGTTTGAGAAGACGTTAAGAGACTACGGCGAAAATTGCGATGCCAGAGGACGAAGAGCAAGAGACTGATAAGGACCGGCCTGCTACGGTACGCAACAGCCGTAGGAGAAAGCATGTTGATGGGCTAGCAGCATCGAGGCAAGGAGGCTGCACTTATTTCGTGACTTTTACCAATGAATGGACCAGATGTGTACGGGTGTATCCCATGGCTGGCAAGGATGAAGTCGCAGAGAATTTTACCGAGTAAAGGAGTTGGTTTGAAAGGCAATCCGGACGGCTAATCAACAACTCCACAGCTCTTTAAACTACATGCCGGGAATGGCGTAGTCTTTAACATTCTATGGCCATCCTGTTCTTCTACTACTGCTACAGCTTCTCCTTGGGAATTGTAGATTATCCCATGATCCGTTTTAAGGTTGACAGCAAAAGCTTTTCTCGCTGGTAAATTTCTCGGTCCTTTGCAGTTGCCCAGGCCAAGACTGTTCTGACCGTCTGTCTCTGATTCGACCCCCCCGCTCGCCCACTTTAAACGACCAACTACTCATTGGGGGGGGGGTTTGAGCCGTTTTCTTCCATCAAGCTATCAACCGTGAAGCACCACTCGAACCGAAACTAATTTCTTCTACAATCTACAGAGACCCTGAAAGCCACTTTCGCAACTACTTTCTCTCTTAATCTACCCACCCTGAGGGGCCACTTTCGCTTGACAAAAAGTTCGGTTTTGTAGCTCACGAGATATTGTGCTAGCTCCCGGAGAAACCTTCCCATCAATGGAGAGTTGGTAAAAATCGGCTGAGGGTCTGATCGAACAGTTCCGTTAGTACATACTATACTTCTTTACACGGATTCCTTGGACACCCCATCTCCAGCAAATTCTTCGCCTCTACTTGCAAGCTCCTGCGTCACTTTTGGAATGGGCATGTATCGCGACTTGTAGATCACGCTCAAGATGAGAAATCGTAGCGCCATCATCAAGTTCACCGCGACCCAAATGTATCCTAGGCCTAAGCTCAAATGCCGCTGCAAGAAAATAAGGAAGAGTGCGGATATTCCGCCGCTGAAAACGATTGTGGAGCTCAGCGTTCCAAACCGTCTCGCAGAGCTGTAGACCCCCTCCAAAACGAAGACCATGGCGTTTAGGGGGATAAAAACTGCCATGATGGGTAAACATGAGGTTATGGAGTCAAGCGTAGTCCGGCTAGACGCAAACGCTTGAGCAAGTGGATAACCCGCCAGTATCAGAATCGACCCGTTCACACACCCAGCGATGAAAGCGATCTGCAGTAGCCTCGAAGCAGCCCTCCTCGCGTGCGCGTAGTCCTTTTTCCCAAGCGCCACTGGCACAATAGACTGCCCCGCGACGGAAATCGCGTCTAGGACACCACCGAGTAAACTCCAGATCTGTCGCTGGACCTGCAAAGCATAGATTACTACAGTTAGCAACTGTTCCGACTTGCGGTGAACACCCTGAAGCGAGGAGATCTCTTGCTCAAAAAGGATTGAGGACGTACTTCAAAGGCCGCTAGGCAAAGGCTTCCGCGCATGGATGCAGCCACATTCGCCAGATTTAGCACGCTGATTATTGACAGACTCCGGAATGTTAGCGCGAAGCCATCCCTTGCCAGGTGTGCAAGTCGCGACTTCGCAGGAAATTCGAGTAGATGGGCTGGATCAAGCCAGCCGCGCCTGATGAGTATCGAAAGCGACACTATTGCGTGCAGTAGTTGAGTCGCAGCTTGCGCAATCGCTGCACCAGCGACGCCGAGTCCGAGGTAGAACATGAAGAATGGATGGAGAGCCAGGTTGACCACGTCGACGAAAATCGAGGTACCGAGCGGTGTCGCCGTATCCTGGAATGCTCGAAACGCCGCGACGGCCACATTCGACACGAGAAATACGGGAGCAGAAATGATCCGGTACCTCAAGTAGATCGACGTTTGTTCGAGCAGCAAGCTGGAGGCTCCCAGCTTGCTCGAAATGGGCACGGTGAACACCCCCAGGACGATCATGATCACTATCCCAGCTCCAAAAGCTACAAGCAGAGTGCTTGCGAGAATCCGCGAGGCCTCCTCTGGGTTCTCGCTGGATTCTGCTGCAATCCTCGGAAGCGTCGCTATCCCGAGAAAGTTCATGGGCATGGTGAACAAGTTGAAAACGCCTGTTGCGGCGAAGACGATGAGAACGGAAAATCCCAAGAACAGTTGGTCAGAGGCTGTGCGCAAGGAGGAAAAGTCTGCCCGCACTCAAGACGGTACCTTTCCCGATAGCTACCGATCCGATCGCGTGATGACCCAATCTCGCGATAAACGCGGTATTCACCAGTGACACGGAAGGTTCTAGAGCAAAAGAGCCAACCGCGGGTAGCGCCAATCGAGCCGCTTCCTTATCAAGCTCCTGTACCCTAAATACATTTCGAACCTGGGAAAGCGAATCGTACTGGGGGGTTAGGTCTCATCGAGTTGGAGATACAGGGCAGACTACCTGCTAGAACTGCATCAAGCCTGACTTACCGAATTCAAAAATGCTGATGGTTTCCTTGCCTCTACGAGTTCCGAGTTCTCGTGCTCGACTGCACTCGACGGAATCGCTGGACCAGGACGAAATCCATCTCTCCTCCGCCCAGTCCGGCGCTGTCTACATGCACTCGTGTTTCTCCCATTTCCAGGGGAACTTCCCAACAACCCAGGTACGAAACTCGCACATCTGACATCACGATTGTACCCCTCTTCACTCATTACATCAACAACATCAGATTCTCTGCAGAATCGAAGCGCTCAAAACCAAAAAAAAAAAAAAAAAAGCAACAAAATGATGATAAAACTAACGCGTGCATTAGAGTTCTTCTTCACCAAAACAAAAAAAAGAGAACAAACCAGCCTGCGGCATGGCCTTCAGAAACACGCCAAACAGACAGAAAAGAAGAGCAAAGGGAACAAACTTGCTCTTTGTGTATCGTAGCTGATCTCATTCATCCACATACATTGGCGGAGTTCAAATTAAAAATCAGTTGTTGTAATCATCAAAAAGTTTTTAAGACAGCGATCAGCTAGACAACTAAAACCAAGTTAATAAAATACTTAAGAGTATAACTCAACAACAACTTAAACGCTTAAACTCGGTTAGCCAGGTCATCATCGTTCAAACAGGCGACAAGCCTTTCAGCAGTGACGTTGTCCAGTTTTTTAAGGGCGCGAGCGTGCGACCCGTTTTGAACAGGTCTTCACAAAACAATGTGCCGGATTTCTTGAGCGTGTCATCCATCACTGGAGTTTCGATTCCTCCACTGTTGATCAACTCGCGCATAATCATCAGGAGATGCTTGGCACCCTCGGCCAGTTAGCGGTGCTGCACGTCGATCGGAGCCAAAACAGCAGTATAATCGGGATGGGATAGAACAAAGCTATTATAGTCGGTCGAGCCGGCTGGGTACCACTGATTACCAAACTCCAGGTGCGGCGCAGATGTCAATCCAAGCGCCTTTGCACCGGCAACGCGCACGCGGTCCAAAGCAAGGATGCGCGTCATGGCCCCTCCCCCCCCCCGTCGACTGCCCAATCACCGTAGAGCTTTTCACGTGGACGATGACCGGTAGCTGCAAAGCACGATCAAAGTTGTCAACGTCACGGCTGGATGCAACGTCGCCTTGGTAAAAAGATATCAAAATGGACGCAAGGTTGGGGTACCAGACTAATTCTGATTCGATCTGTTCGTCCATCTTCGCCATCAACTCAAGCCTGGCGGGCGGATAAGCGGCAAGCTGAATACAGTGCTGGAGACAAAAAATCTTGATGTCCGCTCCATCTCCCCGACGCGAGACCTAAGGGGGGAGGAGGGAGAGGTTGACGCTTCGATAATCGTCTTGGGAAAGCGATCAGCATCTTTGAAGGTGTCTTTGGCCAAGACCATGAAGCCGCCGCCGGGTAAGAGAACTACCGTCTTTCCACTCAAATCGTGCTCCGCCATACCTTGAGCAAATCACTGTGCGCACTCGCCCGAACGGCGATTGTGATGATGTCCTCTTTAAGCGCTTGTTCGAGGGAACTGGTTTCCACGTCGTTCTGACAGCCTCCGACATGGTTGATCAAGTTGTTGTTAGCTTTAACACCCGGGATGATACCACATATCAGTCTTCAAAGTGGATGGATCTGCGTTATCGGATGTTTTGCGATGAGCACGCTTAACGGGCAGCTAAGCAATGTAATGAGTAACGTAATCGGTGCTATGTATCGTTAATTCCTAACTGCTATTGTGGCAAAGACTTGGTGTCTTCCTCTCCATGATCAACCTCCCAACCTCCCAAACCCCAAACCCTGAATCGCAGCTGAAAAACAAATATCCACCCGAATAGTGGACTCCAGCGCATTCGGGCTCGAACTTTGAAGTGGGACGTGTCGCCATCTTGCTTGGGGTGTTGGAGATGGAAATGATTCTAGAACTGTTCCGCTTCATTAGATCTTTAAACACTGCTTGTGATGTATGTTTCCTATTCGCGATGTGCTACAGTGGTGGGGAATGTCTACACCCGCTCCCCCCCTCTCCCACCGGCCCATTCGCTGATTGCTTCCGCAGTGGTTTAGGGGTGTTAAAGATAGAACGATCTCACGCCGATTGATTTCATCGGGCCTATCGACCTTGGCTTGACATTCAGATGGGACGGTCCTACTCATCATCAATCCACGTAGACCCGTCATGGCTCGGATAAAGTTGTTATCTTCCCCGCTACTAGTGCTTGAGAGTGCATGGTCGCCGTATCCGGAACTTGACGATGCTCAAACATTCGTTCCCTATCCAATGCGTTGTACTTCTCCACTCATGCCCTCAACGCAGAACAAAAAAACGGTGCCGGTCTTCATACGACGCTCGCGGTTGAGTTCCAGCTGATCCGGTCCACCGCGTTAGTGTTCCATTCCGGTAAATGGTTTCTTGCGTGACAATCCCTTCATTACAAATGGACGGACTGGAACGGCATGTCCTCTTACTGCCGGCATTGGAGGTTGGGATGTACGGCACTGTTCCAATTCCTGATATCCGTTACTGCTCTTTGATGAACGCTGGTTTATCTGAAGTAGTGCTCCTCACATTCGGACAATCCACCATGTCCTCCTTGCTGTGAGGATCGGATGTCTATGCCAGCGTGTCATGGTCCAGTCTCAGTCGTCTGAGAGGAACCAGGTCAGCTTGCAAATTTTAACTGGTCGATTGGTCTTCCAGAGCCACTGGAATAGTCGCCAGTGTCCGCAGGACTCTGATCTGAGATTGGGTATTCGAAAACGATTGGGTTGTTCAGATTCAGCAGATCTATTCTTAGCTAGAAGCACATCGTGTACATCTCATTCTACGATCCGATCGTTCTAGTGGCCTACCGCTATCAACCATAATGCAAAGCTAGGCGAAGCTATGCAAAGCTAGCATGTGAGAGTTGGATCAGCTCATTGAAAAAAGCTTTAGTTCTAGAACTCCATTTTTTGGTATCGACTTTGCTTCTTTGCAAGCTGTGGGCGAGCTGCGGTTGCCAAGCAAACTGCGGTGGAACTGTCGCAGCTGTTTTGGATTGGCAGAAGGACTGCGCACGTGGGTGACACTTGACATGAATATTCGCTTACATGATGTTTCTGACGGTCTCAGACCAGGTCTCGCTCTAGCGGATGCCAACTTTGTCTCCGAGTTTGCGGAAAGCTGGGGGATCACATGGCTGAGCGCGATGAGATCTGTTCGTGGTGCTGTCTACATAGTATCGCTATTTTTGCTTGCTGGAGGCGAAATTCATTCTCTGCTTGTCGAAAGGCCAGCGATTTGGGACTGTGGAACAGTCGTCGCTCTGCGGATGAGTCGCAACTCGCTCGGTAGAAGCGCGTTGTGGTTTGCGATGCCACTGATCGTGGGTACATTTCTGTGCTTTTGGCAATATCCTTCAGGGATGGGGTATGCAACTCCAAGAATTGCACGTGCTCAACTTCAAGATGTGATTCTTTTCATTCCGCCCACTGACCATGCTTCTGTGAACTCGTGACGTCAGTGGTGCGAACAGACTCAACTGGATAATCCCGAACGCTTTGCTTTTTGCCGCGGTTGCGGTAATCAATATTGTGGCTATGAGGGCGGTCTCGCGCGATCTTCTCTCCAACGAAATGGGTGACACTGAAGAGGTACTGGAGAGACTCACCCGCCGGCTCTCAAGAGTCCAATTTGCTCGCTTGTTGCTTTTACTCAGTGCTCTCGCATTGAGCGTATGGGAGCTGGCCGACCGGTTTCTTTAGAATACCGCGGAGGCAGTTTGAATGGGAACACCGCGAGCCAGGGGGTATTACGACTACTGCTCGGAGATAGAACTTGTTGCTTGAAAGGGTTTCCATTGCTATGGTTGAACACAGGACCACATGTTCGAGCTGGCAGGTGGTACTCTGATACAAAAGAGTCGTTGGAATCTATTCTGACAGTCAAGCAAAGCGTAGACGTTGACCAAAGGGCGGCTCACGAGGAAATGGCCCGTTTGAGAATGTTCCCCGGGAGAATGGGTATGCAGACTTCTCCATGGCCGTTTCTGGTTTTTGGTTCGAATCGCGGAAACCGCCGCCCGTGAATCTCCGTTGCACGAATATGTTGTATCCCTTATTCGTGGACGGGCATGTGCGAGTTGGGAAGCCTACTCGACCACGGAGATCATCGTATACCGCTAATCGGATGAGGATGATGTCCACCACTCAAAGCGACACTATAGAAAGAGCTCTGCGACCCGAGCCGACGAAAGGAAATAGCTCGCTGCGACTATTCTTCGTTGGAACGCTCAAGCAGTCTGCAATGACATCATTGCCTGTCCCTCGTTACAGGAACAACAACCACGCTGTCCATACGAGATGAGAGTCAACACAAACCACGAGAATTTGACACAGAAGTTTTGCAATACGGCGTCCATTAGTACAAATTACTAAACAGGCGATTTGTATCGTTCTTGATGAAGGGCTTGGTCCGGTGACGGCCGGGATAGCTTTGGCGTATGCTCCCCTCCAACTCTTCTCGTCTCCTTCAGCTTTCTCATGGACGCGAGTTCGTTCACCGGACTGATCTGGTCGAGCCCGGGCCTGTTAGTGAAGAGCACCCCTACTTGAGAAGTCGCCGATAAATCGATTTCTCAAGTATAGCAGCACCGCTAACGGTTCGCGCGTCATCAGCGTCTTGTCTCTCGCTTCTCAGGGTAGTTAGCCGCTGAATAAACGGATCTTCATCTTCATCTTCAACGGACCTCCTGAAACAAGGACGTCCACTCCTGATCACTCCGACAGCCATGAAACGCTGAAATCAGCATTCGAAAAATTGAAAATGCTGGTGACATCGGGACCGGTGCTAGCGCTACCGCACCGAGGTTGGCGCCACAACACCCACTGCCGACGGAGGCCTTGTTTTTTAGGTGGCATATCGACTTCATTGGGCGATTGCCGACGACGCCACGAGGGAATCTCAGATCAAAGTGAGCACTCGTCATCGTGTGCTTTGGTTTATTTGATAGGGTAGGCTCTCGTTGGCTTCGTGGGCTCTTTCGGAACAACCCAGGGCGTCTTGATAGCCTCCTCATGGAGCTGTCTTGATCCTGTGGCGTTCCAACGCTGATTTATTGTTGGACGCGCGTCATCAGCGTCTTGCTTCTCGCTTCTCCGGGTAGTTAGGCTCTGAATAAACTGATGGATGGAGCACTAGGTCCGCCACCCGTTACCACTGGGGCGTCAGCCTCATCAGCAATTGCCGTTGCCACAGGCAGTGGGACCTCGTACTCCACCTCCGGGTCTGCGCTCAGGGCCTGAGAACGAAGATAGGGGAAAAACAACCGGTTTGCGCATTGGTCACGCTTTTTCAGAGCATAACTACCCTCAGAAGCGAGAGAGCCGCGTATGGCGTCTAGTCCGGGTTCTTTGGACCTCCGGACAGGATGCCAACAAGCGCCCACGAAAATCACCGGAAGGCACCGAGGCCCCGCAACCCGAGACTAACGTAACCCCAAATCCATGACGACCCCCTGCTCGTGAAAACGGCAATTCTCATACCGTTTATTCAGAGCCTAACTACCCTGAGAAGCGAGAGACAAGACGCTAGTGACGCGCGTCTACAAACAAAGCAGCACTTGAGCGCCACAGGGTCAAAGAAAGCTCCATGAGCAGATTATTTAGACGCCCTGGGTCGTTGCGAAAGATAGCTCGCAGCCAGCTACAACCTACACTATCTATCAAGCCAAAGCACTCAATAATGCTCCCGCTTCTTCACGGTCATACCTGCGTATCCGCGGTTGGCGCTTACCGATCTCGAACTTGTCCGTTTATTCAGAGGCTAACTATCCTGAGAAGCGAGAGACAAGACGCTGATGACGCGCGTCCACAAACAAAGCAGAATTGGCGCGCCACAGGGTCAAAGAAAGCTCCGTGAGCAGACTATCTAGACGCCCTGGGTCGTTGCGAAACAGAGCTCGCAGCTAGCGAGAACCTACACTATCTATCAAGCCAAAGCACTCAATGATGGGGACGAACTGGTATGTCACCGCCGAATCGCGAAAGGTAGGGTTTGACATCGCTGCCGCGTACTGCGAATCTTTCACTTGCCGCATGGACTGAGCTGCAGCTCCTCGACGCCGAGCCGACGCAGGCAGGTACCTGGTCGCCTGAGGACAAGGGATGGAGAGGTCAATATACTCACTGCGACACGCATTGAGGTCAGTCACAACGAGATCCGCCACCCGCTGTACCGCATGGGCGTCACTCTTGTCAGCAATTTCCGATGCCACCGCCAGACGGACCTCATACTCCACTTTTCTCGGTCCAGATGCGCATTGTGCGGGGCCAATGTGCTGTGGGGAGATTATGGTGCGCATTTGTTGGCGTCTTGTGCGGAGGTTCAAGGGGCCCGGACCAGACGCCATACGCGGCTCAACCGCTTGCTTTTCCGCTCCCTTCGTTCTCAATCCCTCGGTACGGACCGAGAAGTGGAGTATGAGGTCCCTCTGGTGGTGGCATCGGAAATTGCTGATGAGTGACGCCCCTGCGGTACAGCGGGTGGCGGATCTCGTTGGGACTGACCTCAATGCGCGTCGCAGTGAGTACATTGACCTCTCCATCCCTTGTCCTCAGGCGACCAGGTACCTGCCTGCGTCGGCTAGGCGTCGAGGAGCTGCAGCTCAGTCCATGCGGCAAGTGAAAGATTCGCAGTACGCGGCAGCGATGTCAAACCCTACATTTCGCGATTCGGCGGTGACATACCGGTTCGTCCCCCTCATTATTGAGTGCTTTGGCTTGATAGATAGTGTAGGTTCTCGCTAGCTGCGAGCTCTGTTTCGCAACGACCCAGGGCGTTTAGATAGTCTGCTCACGGAGCTTTCTTTGACCCTGTGGCGCTCCAATTCTGCTTTGTTTGTGGATGCGCGTCATCAGCGTCTTGTCTCTCGCTTCTCAGGGTAGTTAGCCTCTGAATAAACGGATCTATATGACCGTGAAGAAACGGGAGCTGAGGCTCCCCCCCAAACCGCGCAGGCGAGCCAAAGTCGGCGCCCAGCACGAAGGTAAACTGAGAAGGGTGGCATACGAGTCCCTCAATGCGCGTCGCAGTGACTATATTGACCTCTCCATCCCTTGTCCTGAGGCGACCACACCTGCCTGCGTCGGCTCGGCGTCGAGGAGCTGCAGCTCGGTCCATGCGGCAAGTGAAAGATTCTCAGTACGCGGCAGCGATGTCAAACCCTACCTTTCGCGATTCGGCGGTGACATACCGCTTCGTCCCCCTCATTATTGAGTGCCTTGGCTTGATAGATAGTGTAGGTTCTCGCTGGCTGCGAGCTCTGTTTCGCAACGACCCCTTGCGTTTAGATAGTCTGCTCACGGAGCTCCCTCTCCTCTTTGCGTGCCCCTCCGCTCAAGCGCCCCTTCTTGGCCCCAGCTGGGGGGGGAAATTCTTCTGATTCCGTTGCGGATTCGCATCCCGTAGACGCTTCCTCCGTGGTGAGGGAGCAGGATGTCTGAGTCTTTTGGGGAACATTTCGAGCTTCCTGCTTTCTTTCCGAGCCCAGGTAGCTTTGAGGACTGGCGTTCTCGCCTTTTATCTTGGTTCGAAGGTTTTGTTGGGCGTTTTCCTTCTGGGGATATCCCTCTTTGCCCTCGTTCGCCCCCAATCTCTCTCCCTCATCGTTTGCGCAGGAGGGTTTCTTTTCTTTTGGATTTCCTGCTTATGGAGGTGGCCGACCATCCTCAAGCAGCACTTGCTTGGAAGCTTTTGTTTGTTTTTCCTCGGCTAGTGCTCACGGTCTCCCAGGGGCGCGATGCATGTCCAATTAGACGCAAATTTCAGTCTTTTCTGGCGGGGGGGGGGGGGGACTTTGCTTTCTTAGAATCTTTATACCTCACTAGTGTCTAGTGTCTCTTCTTCCTCTTCGTGCGGGACATCGCCTTCTTCTCGTTCCCGTAGGCAGGTACGGGCAAAGGCAGTAGTGGCACAGGGGGATATTCGGCGTGGGGCGGCCATCCTCCAGCAAGGCGCTTCAGTCGAGCCGTATCGGACTGACCTGGCTGATCCAGTCGCCGCGTTGTTCCCTGCGCGCGACGTGAGTTGGAACTCTGAGTTCCAGCGTGTCTTAGATCCTTTTGTCGATTCCTCACGCGGTAGGGGTCGGTTGCTTCTTCAGCCGGATGAGGTTCTGGCTCTGCTTAGGTCCGCCCCGAAAGGTCGTGCACCTGGTCCCTCAGGACTCCTGGTCGAACTTTTTCAATGGTTGGGTGAAGAAGGGCTGGACGCCCTTGCGCGGGTACTGGAGGGTCTTGTCAATGGGGACAATTTTTGCGTAGATGCCTGGGCACTATTGTCGCGCTCCCAACTGGTCCTCTTGCCCAAGCCTGGACATTCAGACCAGACACCTTCCCTTCGGCCAATCGGGATGTGCGAAGCATCGCGGAAGCTGGCGAGCCGCTTTCTAACGCGTCAGCTCACTAGGGAGGCCAGGGCTTTTTTGGGTTGACCCAGGTCGGTGTCGGCTATTCAGGTGGCTGTGAACTGGTGACGCGAATGATGACGCGTATCCTGCAGCTGGACGGTCTCCGCGATGAGCCCTTGGGCACGCTTTCTGTGGATTTCGCCAACGCGTTTAACAGTGTGTCTCGAGCACACGCGCTTGAGGTAGTTCGTCAGCTTTTCCCCTCTGGCTTTCCGTTCTTAGGCCGCGTATATGGTGAAGCGCCGAACGGGCCCCGATTTGTCACCTTGGGTGCCGAGACCCACACCTTTGCGGCTCATACGGGTGTGTAGCAGGGCGATCCCTTAGCGCCGTTCCTGCACGCCTGTGGATTGCAACTGGTGCTGTTGCGGCTGAAACTTCAGTTCCCGCGGGTCCGTGCGGTCCCCTCCCATGACGATGTGACGCTTCTTGGCACTCCCGACGATCTGGTGCCGGCCTACGATTTTCTCGGCGAGGTGGCTTCCTTGGTGGGGCTGCGTATCAACGACGCCAAGTGCGACTTCTGGGGGGGTTTCTCACTGCACCGCGGACGCGGTTCCATCCAGGTTCCGAGATATTTGGCGAGCTGAGGGCTTCCTTCTGTTCGGTGCCCCGTAGGCACTCCGATATTTGTTGAACGCAGCCTCTCCGCGCTCCTGAGTCATCATGATGAGCTCCTGACTGAGCTGTGCAGTCTCCCAGAAGGGTACCTCCAGACCGCTCTGCTCATCTTCCGGTTCAGCGCGTGCCAGAGGTTGACATTTTTTTTCCGGCAGCTACCCTCCGAGTGGGGGTCTTGGCTGGCGCTCCGCGCAGACCGACGAGCGAGGGACGTGCTAGGCACGCTGGTGGATGCTGAGCTATCTGTTTTGGGGGATGCAGAAAAGGACGTCCTTCACCGGCAGATCGCGTTGCCCGTGCGGTTGGGCGGGCTGGCTGTGGGATCTTACGCGACGATCCAGCCGGCGGCTGTGGTGAGTTCGTTGGCCAATGCGCTAAATACATGGTCTACGAAGTGTGATCCGCATGTGAGTGGTTTGTTGAGTAGACTTCGGGTTGTGCGGCTGGACGAGACTCTCGCTCCACGGTTCGGGAGGGCTTTTGCGGAACTGGTGGCCGCTTTTCAACAATGTACCGCCCTGCCGAGTGGTACCAAGGCTCGTTGCGATTCCTGAGCGGCAGTTCTTGACTCCCTCGGTGGCCAGTGTTCGGGAGTCTCTGCTGCAGCACCGTGTGTTGGAAATGGTGTAGAAACTGCCGAGGATATTGACGCCGTGGGTGTGCCGTCGAGACCGCCAGAGGAGGGCGTTTCCCGGTCGGGTCCGGCCCCTTCGAGGACTGATGTAATTCAAAAAACCCTTTCGTGGGACATACATCGGGACTCGTATGCCACCCTTCTGAGTTTACGTTCGTGCTCGACGTCGACTTTGGCTCGCCTGCGCGGTTTGGTGGGGAGTCTCAGCTCCCGTTTCTTCACGGTCATCCCTACGAATCCGCGGTTGGCGCTTACCGATCTCGAACTTCGTATAAACTTACTACTTTACCTGGGCTTGCTGCAACCCCCTTGGCCTGTTGAGCGGGATTCTAGATGCGCAATGTGCAAGGCCAATGTGCCGTGGGGTGATTATGGTGCGCATCTGTTTGCGTCTTGTGCGGAGGTTCAAGGGGCCCGGACCAGACGCCATACGCGGCTCAACCGCTTGCTTTTCCTCTACCTTCGTTCTCAATCGCTCGGTACGGACCGAGAAGTGGAGTATGAGGTCCCTCTGGCGGTGGCATCGGAAATTGCTGATGAGAGTGACGCCCCAGCGGTACAGCGGGTGACGGATCTGGTTGTGACTGACCTCAATGCGCGTCGCAGTGAGTACATTGACCTCTCCATCCCTTGTCCTCAGGCGACCAGGTACCTCCCTGCGTCGGCTCGGCGTCGAGGAGCTGCAGCTCGGTCCATGCGGCAAGTGCAAGATTCGCAGTACGCGGCAGCGATGTCAAACCCTACTTTTAGCAATTCGGCGGTGACATACCGGTTCGTCCCCCTCATTATTGAGTGCTTTGGCTTGACAGATAGTGTAGGTTCTCGCTGGCCGCGAGCTCTGTTTCACAACGACCCAGGGCGTCTAGATAGTCTGCTCACGGAGCTTTCTTTGACCCTATGGCGCTCCAATTCTGCTTTGTTTGTGGACGCGCGTCATCAGCGTCTTGTCTCTCGCTTCTCAGGGTAGTTAGCCTCTGAATAAACGGATCATCATTCTAGATGTGCTCTGTGCGGGGCTAATGTGCCGTGTGGTGATTATGGTGCACATTTGTAGATCCTTTTGTTAGCGTCCTGTGCGAAGATTCAAGGGGCCCGGACCAGACGCCATACGCGGCTCAACCGATTGCTTTTCCGCTACCTTCGTTCTCAATCCCTCGGTACGGACCGAGAGGTGGAATATGAATGAGGTCCCTCTGGCGGTGGCATCGGAAATTGCGGAAGAGAGTCACGCCCCAGTGGCCCAGCGGGTGGCGGATCTCGTTGTGTCTTACCTAAATGCGCGTCGCAGTGAGTACATTGACTTCTCAATCGGGGTCGCCGTAGGCACTCCGATATTTGTTGAACGCAGCCTCTCCGCGCTCCTGAGTCATCGTCCTGACTGAGCTGTGCAGTCTCCCAGAAGGGTACCTCCAGACCGCTCTGCTCATCTTCCGGTTCAGCGCGTGCCAGAGGTTGACATTCTTTTTGCGGCAGCTACCCTCCGAGTGGGGGTCTTGGCTGGCGCTCCGCGCAGACCGACGAGCGAGGGACGTGCTAGGCACGCTGGTGGATGCTGAACTATCTGTTTTGGGGAATGCAGAAAAGGACGTCCTTCACCCCCTGGCAGATCGCGTTGCCCGTGCGGCTGGGCGGGCTGGCTGTGGGATCTTAAGCGACGATCCAGCCGGCGGCTGTGGTGACTTCGTTGGCCAATGCGCTTAATACATGGTCTACGGAGTGTGATCCGCATGTGAGTGGTTTGTTGAGTATACTTCGGGTTGGGCGGCTGGACCGGACTCTCGCTCCAGGGCTCGGGAGGGCTTTTGCGGAACTGGTGGCCGCTTTTCAACAATGTACCGCCCTGCCGAGTGGTACCAAGGCTCGTTGCGATTCCTGGGCGGCAGTTCTTGACTCCCTCGGTGGCCAGCGTTCGAGAGTCTCTGCTGCAGCACCGCGTGTTGGAAATGGCGTAGAAACTGCCGAGGATATTGACGCCGTGGGTGTGCCGTCGAGACCGCCAGAGGAGGGCGTTTCCGGGTCAGGTCCGGCCCCTTCGAGGACCGATGTAATCCAAAAAACCCTTTCGTGGGACATACATCATCGGGACTCGTATGCCACCCTTCTGAGTTTACCTTCGTGCTCGGCGTCGACTTTGGCTCGCCTGCGCGGTTTGGGGGGGAGTCTCGGCTCCCGTTTCTTCACGCTCATACCTACGAATCATACCTACGAATCCGCGGTTGGCGCTTACCGATCTCGAACTTCGTATAAACTTACGACTTTACCTGGGCTTGCCGCAACCTCTTTGGCCTGTTGAGCGGGATTCTAGATGCGCATTGTGCGGGGCCAATGTGCCGTTGGGTGATTATGGTGCGCATCGGTTTGCGTCTTGTGCGGAGGTTCAAGGGGCCCGGACCAGACGCCATACGCGGCTCAACCGCTTGCTTTTCCGCTACCTTCGTTCTCAATCGCTCGGTACGGACCGAGAAGTGGAGTATGAGGTCCCTCTGGCGGTGGCATCGGAAATTGCTGATGAGAGTGACGCCCCAGCGGTACAGCGGGTCGCGGGTCTCGTTGTGACTGACCTCAATGCGCGTCGCAGTGAGTACATTGACCTCTCCATCCCTTGTCCTCAGGCGACCAGGTACCTGCCTGCGTCGGCTCGGCGTCGAGGAGCTGCAGCTCGGTCCATGCGGCAAGTGCAAGATTCGCAGTACGCGGCAGCGATGTCAAACCCTACCTTTCGCGATTCGGCGGTGACATACCGGTTCATCCCCTTCATTATTGAGTGCTTTGGCTTGATAGATAGTGTAGGTTCTCGCTGGCTGCGAGCTCTGTTTCGCAACGACCCATGGCGTTTAGATAGTCTGCTCACGGAGCTTTCTTTGACCCTGTGGCGCTCCAATTCTACTTTGTTTGTGGACGCGCGTCATCAGCGTCTTGTCTCTCGCTTCCCAGGGTAGTTAGCCTATGAATAAACGGATCATCATCAACGTAAGCTCGTGCGCATCTCGAAGTCTGTCATCACTAGCCGCGGGGTAGGGAGGAATGAGCGTAAAGAAGTGAGAGCTGAGACTAGCTCCCAAAAGCACGAAGGCGAGCCAAGGTCGAAGGCGGAGAGGAAGCTGAAGCGAGAAGGGTTGCGTACGAGTCGCGATGTATGTCGCAGGAAAGAGTTTTTTGTACTAGATCAGTTCTCCAAGGGGCCGGGCCCGACCGGGTAACAGACTACTCAGGCGGCCTCGACGGCACGGCAACAGCGTCCGTTTCAGCATCGACACCATCCATATCAGCATCGTCTCCAGCGCAAACGCCAGCCCCCATCCGCGCTCCACTGTCGAGACACGGTTCGGCCGCAGAGCTTCCGAACGAGATTTGGCAAAAGAGTCAAGAACTGCCCACCACGACCAGTAGCGGGGTTGTGTACCGCTTGGCAGGGCAATAAATTTCTGAAACGCACCCTCCAGCTTGTCAAAAACGCCTCCGAGCCTCGAGCTGAGAGTCACGTCCAAATGCCCCTCACCGAAGCCTCGATTCGCTGTACGCGGCAGCGATCGTCGGGAGTGCCAAGATCATCCGTTTATTCAGAGGCTAACTACCCTGAGAAGCGTGAGACAAGACGCTGATGACGCGCGTCCACAAACAAAGCAGAATTGGAGCGCCACAGGGTCAACGAAAGCTCCGTGAGCAGACTATCTAGACGCCCTGGGTCGTTGCGAAACAGAGCTCGCAGCCAGCGAGAACCTACACTATCTATCAAGCCAAAGCACTCAATAATGAGAGGCACGAACCGGTATGTCACCGCCGAATCGTGAAAGGTAGGGTTTGACATCGCTGCCGCGTACTGCGAGTCGAGGCCTCCGTGAGGGGCATTTGGACTTGACTCTCAGCTCGAGGCTCGGAGGCGTTTTTGACGAGCTGGAGGGTGCGTTTCAGAAATTTATTGCCCTGCCAAGCGGTACACAACCCCGCTACTGGTCGTGGTGGGCAGTTCTTGACTCTTTTGCCGGATCTCGTTCGGAAGCTCTGCGGCCGAACCATGTCTCGACAGTGGAGCGCGGATGGGGGCTGGCGTTTGCGCTGGAGATGATGCTGATATGGATGGTGTCGATGCAGAAATGTATTGCCCTGCCAAGCGGTACACAACCCCGCTTAATCCAAAAAACCCTTTCGTGGGTCATACCCCCCCCCCCCCATACATCGGGACTCGCATGGCACCCTTCTGAGTTTACCTTCGTGCTCGGCGTCGATTTTGGCTCGCCTGCGCGGTTTGGTGGGGAGTCTCAGCTCCCGTTTCTTCGCGGTCATACCTGCGTATCCGCGGTTGGCGCTTACCGATGTCGAACTTCGTGTAAGCTTACGATTCTACCTGGGCTTGCCGCAACCCCCTTGGCCTGTTAAGCGGGAATCCCTTCTAGATGCGCATTGTGCGGGGCCAATGTGCCGTGGGGCGATTATGGTGCGCATTCGTTTGCGTCTTGTGCGGAGGTTCAAGGGGCCCGGACCAGACGCCAGCTAACGTAGCTCAACCGCTTGCTCTTCCGCTCCCTTCGTTCTCAATCCCTCGGTACGGACCGAAAAGTGGAGTATGAGGTCCCTCTGGCGGTGGCATCGGAAATTGCTGATGAGAGTGACGCCCCAGCGGTACAGCGGGTGGCGGATCTCGCTGTGACTGACCTCAATGCGCGTCGCAGTGAGTAAATTGACCATTCCATCCCTTGTCCTCAGGCGACCAGGTACCTGCCTGCGTCGGCTCGGCGTCGAGGAGCTGCAGCTCGGTCTATGCGGCAAGTGAAAGATTCGCAGTACGCAGTAGCGATGTCAAACCCTACCTTTCACGATTCGGCGGTGACATAACGGTTCGTCCCCCTCATTATTGAGTGCTTTGGCTTGATAGATAGTGTAGGTTCTCGCTGGCTGCGAGCTCTGTTTCGCAACGACCCAGGGCGTTTAGATAGTCTGCTCACGGAGCTTTCTTTGACCCTGTGGCGCTCCAATTCTGCTTTGTTTGTGGACGCGCGTCATCAGCGTCTTGTCTTTCGCTTCTCAGGGTAGTTAGCCTCTGAATAAACGGATCATCACCCCGCTACTGGTCGTGGCGGGCAGTTCTTGACTCTTTTGCCGGATCTCGTTCGGGAAGCTTTGCGGCCGAACCGTGTCTCGACAGTGGAGCGCGGATGGGGGCTGGCGTTTGCGCTGGAGACGATGCTGACATGGATGGTGTCGATGCTGAAACTGAAGCTGTTGCCGTGCCGTCGAGGCCGCCTGAGGAGTCTGTTACCCGGTCGGGCCCGGCCCCTTCGAGAATGATGTAGTACCAAACCCCTTTCCTGGGACATACATCGTGACTCGTACCCAACCCTTTTTTGGTTCAGCTTCCTCTCCGCCTTCGACCTTGGCTCGCCTTCAGGCTTTGGGGGATAGCCTCAGCTCTCACTCCTTTACAGTCATTCCTGCCTACCCGCGGCTAGTGATGACAGACTTCGAGATGCGCACGAGCTTCCTCTTCATAATCCAAAAAACCCTTTCGTGGGACTTGCATCGGGACTCGTATGCCACCCTTCTGAGTTTACCTTCGTGCTCGGCGTCGACTTTGGCTCGCCTCCGCGGTTTGGGGGGGAGTCTCAGCTCCCGTTTCTTCACGGTCATACCTGCGTATCCGCGGTTGGCGCTCACCGATCTCGAACTTCGTGTAAGCTTACGACTTTACCTGGGCTTGCCGCAACCCCCTTGGCCTGTTGAGCGGGATTCTAGATGCGCATTGTGCGGGGCCAATGTGCCGTGGGGTGACTATGGTGCGCATCTGTTGGCGTCTTGTGCGGAGGTTCAAGGGGCCCGGACCAGCCGCCATACGCGGCTCAACCGCTTGCTGTTCCGCTCCCAATGTGCCGTGGGGTGATTATGGTGCGCATCTGTTGACGTCTTGTGCGGAGGTTCAAGGGGCCCGGACCAGCCGCCATACGCGGCTCAACCGCTTGCTCTTCCGCTCCCTTCGTTCTCAATCGCTTGGTACGGACCGAGAAGTGGAGTATGAGGTCCCTCTGGCGGTGGCATCGGAAATTGCTGATGAGAGTGACGCCCCAGCGGTACAGCGGGTGGCGGATCTCGTTGTGACTGACCTCAATGCGCGTCGCAGTGAGCACATTGACCATTCCATCCCTTGTCCTCAGGCGACCAGGTACCTGCCTGCGTCGGCTCGGCGTCGAGGAGCTGCAGCTCGGTCCATGCGGCAAGTGAAAGATTCGCAGTACGCGGCAGCGATGTCAAACCCTACCTTTCACGATTCGGCGGTGACATACCGGTTCGTCCCCCTCATTATTGAGTGCTTTGGCTTGATGGATAGTGTAGGTTCTCGCTGGCTGCGAGCTCTGTTTCGCAACGACCCAGGGCGTTTAGATAGTCTGCTCACAGAGCTTTCTTTGACCCTATGGCAATCCAATTCTGCTTTGTTTGTGGACGCGCGTCATCAAGGTCTTGTCTCTCGCTTCTCAAGGTAGTCATCCTGTGAATAATTGGATCATCGTCATACCTGGGTATTCGCCTTTGACGCTTACCGATCTCGAACTTGATGATCCATTTATTCAGAGGCTAACTGCCCTGAGAAGCGAGAGACAAGACGCTGATGACGCGCGTCCACAAACAAAGCAGAATTGGAGCGCCACAGGGTCAAAGAAAGCTCCGTGAGCAGACTATCTAAACGCCCTGGGTCGTTGCGAAACAGAGCTCGCAGCCAGCGAGAACCTACACTATCTATCAAGCCAAAGCACTCAATAATGAGGGGGACGAACCGGTATGTCGCCGCCGAATCGTAAAAGGTAGGGTTTGACGTCGCTGCTGCGTACTGCGAATCTTTCACTTGCCGCATGGACCGAGCTGCAGCTCCTCGACGCCGAGCCGACGCAGGCAGGTACCTGGTCGCCTGAGGACAAGGGATGGAATGGTCAATGTGCTCACTGCGACGCGCATTGAGGTCAGTCACAACGAGATCCGCCACCCGCTGTACCGCTGGGGCGTCACTCTCATCAGCAATTTCCGATGCCACCGCCAGAGGGACCTCATACTCCACTTCTCGGTCCGTACCGAGGGATTGAGAACGAAGGGAGCGGAACAACAAGCGGTTGAGCCGCGTATGGCGGCTGGTCCGGGCCCCTTGAACCTCCGCACAAGACGCCAACAGATGCGCACCATAGTCACCCCACGGCACATTGGCCCCGCACAATACGCATCTAGAATCCCGCTCAACAGGCCAAAGGGGTTGCGGCAAGCCCAGGTAAAGTCGTAAGCTTATACGAAGTTCGAGATCGGTAAGCGCCAACCGCGGATACGCAGGTATGACCGTGAAGAAACGGGAGCTGAGACTCCCTCCTAAACCGCGCAGGCGAGCCAAAGTCGACGCCGAGCACGAAGGTAAACTCAGAAGGGTGGCATACGAGTCCCGATGTATGTCCCACGAAAGGGTTTTTTGGATTACATCGGTCCTCGAAGGGGCCGGACCCGACCGGGAAACGCCCTCCTCGGGCGGTCTCGACGGCACACCCACGGCGTCAATATCCTCGGCAGTTTCTACACCATTTCCAACACACGGTGCTGTAGCAGAGACTCTCGAACGCTGGCCACCGAGGGAGTCAAGAACTGCCGCCCAGGAATCGCAACGAGCCTGGGTACCACTGGGCAGGGCGGTACATTGTTGAAAAGCGGCCACCAGTTCCGCAAAAGCCCTCCCGGGCCCTGGAGCGAGAGTCCCGGCCAGCCGCCCAACCCGAAGTCTACTCAACAAACCACTCACATGCGGATCACACTCCGTAGACCATGTATTTAGCGCATTGGCCAACGAACTCACAACAGCCGCCGGCTGGATCGTCGCGTAAGATCCCACAGCCAGCCCGCCCAGCCGCACGGGCAACGCGATCTGCCGGTGAAGGACGTCCTTTTCCGCATTCCCCAAAACAGATAGCTCAGCATCCACCAGCGTGCCTAGCACGTCCCTCGCTCGTCAGTCTGCGCGGAGCGCCAGCCAAGACCCCCACTCGGAGGGTAGCTGCCGCAAAAAATAGGTCAACCTCTGGCACGCGCTGAACCGGAAGATGAGCAGAGCGGTCTGGAGGTACCCTTCTGGGAGACTGCACAGCTCAGTCAGGAGCTCATCATGATGACTCAGGAGCGCGGAGAGGCTGCGTTCAACAAATATCGGAGTGCCTACGGGGACACCGAACAGAAGGAAGCCCTCAGCTCGCCAAATATCTCGGAACCTGGATGGAACCGCGTCCGCAGTGCAGTGAGGCCCCCCCCAGAAGTCGCACTTGGGATGGTTGATACGCAGCCCCACCAAGGAAGCCACCTCGCCGAGAAAATCGTAGGCCGGCGCCAGATCGTCGGGAGTGCCAAGAAGCGTCACATCGTCATGGGAGGCAACCGCACGGACCCGCGGGAACTGAAGTTTCAGCCGCAACAGCACCATTTGCAATCCGCAGGCGTGCAGGAACGCCCTAAGGGATCGCCCTGCTGCACACCCGTATGAGCCGCGAAGGTGTGGGTCTCGGCACCCAAGGTGACAAATCGGGGCCCGTTCGGCGCTTCACCATATACGCGGCCTAAGAACGGAAAGCCAGAGGGGAAAAGCTGACGAACTACCTCAAGCGCGTGTGCTCGAGACACACTGTTAAACGCGTTGGCGAAATCCACAGAAAGCGTGCCCAAGGGGTCATCGCGGAGACCGTCCAGCTGCAGGATACGCGTCATCATTCGCGTCACCAGTTCACAGCCACCTGAATAGCCGACACCGACCTGGGTCAACCCAAAAAAGCCCTGGCCTCCCTAGTGAGCTGACGCGATAGAAAGCGGCTCGCCAGCTTCCGCAATGCTTCGCACATCCCGATTGGCCGAAGGGAAGGTGTCTGGTCTGAATGTCCAGGCTTGGGCAAGAGGACCAGTTGGGAGCGCGACAATAGTGCCCAGGCATCTGCGCAAGAATCGTCCCCATTGACAAGACCCTCCAGTACCCGCGCAAGGGCGTCCAGCCCTTCTTCACCCAACCAGTGAAAAAGTTCGACCCGGAGTCCTGAGGGACCAGGTGCACGACCTTTCGGGGCGGACCGGAGCAGAGCCAGAACCTCATCCGGCCGGACAAACAACCGACCCCTACCGCGTGAGGAATCGACAAAAGGATCTAAGACACGCTGGAACTCAGAGTTCCAACTCACGTCGCGCGCAGGGAACAACGCGGCGACTGGATCAGCCAGGTCAGTCCGATACGGCTCGACTGAAGCGCCTTGCTGGAGGATGGCCACCCCACGCCGAATATCCCCCTGCGCCACTGCTGCCTTTGCCCGTACCTGCCTACGGGAACGAGAAGAAGGCGATGTCCCGCACGAAGAGGAAGAAGAGACACTAGTGAGGAATAAAGATTCTAAGAAAGCAAAGTCCCCCGCCAGAAAAGACTGAACGTTGCGTCTAATTGGACATGCATCGTGCCCCTGGGAGACCGTGAGCACTAGCCGAGGAAAAACAAACAAAAGCTTCCAAGCAAGTGCTGCTTGAGGATGGTCGGCCACCTCCATAAGCAGGAAATCCAAAAGAAAAGAAACCCTCCTGCGCAAACGATGAGGGGAGAGAGACTGGGGGCGAACGAGGGCAAAGAGGGATATCCCCAGAAGGAAAACGCCCAACAAACCTTCGAACCAAGATAAAAGGCGAGAACGCCAGTCCTCAAAGCTACCTGGGCTCGAAAAGAAAGCAGGAAGCTCGCAATGTTCCCTAAAAGACTCAGACATCCTGCTCCAGCACCACCGAGGAAGCATCTACGGGATGCGAATCCGCAACAGAATCAGAAGAATTTCCCCCCCTAACTGGCGCCAAGAAGGGGCGCTTGAGCGGAGGGGCACGCAAACAGGAGAGGGATGAATAGATAAATCGAGAACGTCGTGTAAGGTTACGACTTTACCTGGGCTTGCCGCAACCCCCTTGGCCTGTTGAGCGGGATTCTAGATGCGCATTGTGCGGGGCCAATGTGCCGTGGGGTGATTATGGTGCGCATTTGTTGGCGTCTTGTGCGCAGGTTCAAGGGGCCCGGACCCGACGCCATCCGCGGCTCAACCGCTTGCTTTTCCGCTACCTTCGTTCTCAATCGCTCGGTACGGACCAAGAAGTGGAGTATGAGGTCCCTCTGGCGGTGGCATCGGAAATTGCTGATGAGAGTGACCGACGCCCCAGCGGTACAGCGGGTGACAGAGGCTAACTACCCTGAGAAGCGAGAGACAAGACGCTGATGACGCGCGTCCACAAACAAAGCAGAATTGGAGCGCCACAGGGTCAAAGAAAGCTCCGTGAGCAGACTATCTAGACGCCCTGGGTCGTTGCGAAACAGAGCTCGCAGCCAGCGAGAACCTACACTATCTATCAAGCCAAAGCACTCAATAATGAGGGGGACGAACCGGTATGTCGCCGCCGAATCGTGAAAGGTAGGGTTTGACATCGCTGCCGCGTACTGCGAATCTTTCACTTGCCGCATGGACCGAGCTGCAGCTCCTCGACGCCGAGCCGACGCAGGCAGGTACCTGGTCGCCTGAGGACAAGGGATGGAGAGGTCAATGTACTCACTGCGATGCGCATTGAGGTCAGTCACAACGAGATCCGCCACCCGCTGTACCGCTGGGGCGTCACTCTCATCAGCAATTTCCGATGCCACCGCCAGAGGGACCTCATACTCCACTTCTTGGTCCGTACCGAGCGATTGAGAACGAAGGTAGCGGAAAAGCAAGCGGTTGAGCCGCGTATGGCGTCGGGTCCGGGCCCCTTGAACCTCCGCACAAGACGCCAACAAATGCGCACCATAATCACCCCACGGCACATTGGCCCCGCACAATGCGCATCTAGAATCCCGCTCAACAGGCCAAGAGGGTTGCGGCAAGCCCAGGTAAAGTCGTAAGCTTATACGAAGTTCGAGATCGGTAAGCGCCAACCGCGGATACGCAGGTATGACCGTGAAGAAACGGGAGCTGAGACTCCCCCAAACCGCGCAGGCGAGCCAAAGTCGACGCCGAGCACGAAGGTAAACTCAGAAGGGTGGCATGCGAATCCCGATGTATGTCCCACGAAAGGGTTTTTTGGATTACATCGGTCCTCGAAGGGGCCGGACCCGACCGGGAAACGCCCTCCTCTGGCGGTCTCGACGGCACACCCACGGCGTCAATATCCTCGGCAGTTTCTACACCATTTCCAACACGCGGTGCTGCCGCAGATACTCCCGAACGCTGGCCACCGAGGGAGACAAGAACTGCCGCTCAGGAATCGCAACGAGCCTGGGTACCACTCGGCAGGGCGGTACATTGTTGAAAAGCGGCCACCAGTCCCGCAAAAACCCTCCCGAGCCCTGGAGCGAGAGTCCCGGCCAGCCGCCCAACCCGAAGTATACTCAACAAACCACTCACATGCGGATCACACTTCGTAGACCATGTATTTAGCGCATTGGCCCACGAACTCACCACAGCCGCCGGCTGGATCGTCGCGTAAGATCCCACAGCAAGCCCGCCCAGCCGCACGGGCAACGCGATCTGCCGGTGAAGGACGTCCTTTTCTGCATTCCCCAAAACAGATAGCTCAGCATCCACCAGCGTGCCTAGCACGTCCCTCGCTCGTCGGTCTGCGCGGAGCGCCAGCCAAGACCCCCACTCGGAGGGTAGCTGCCGCAAAAAATAGGTCAGCCTCTGGCACGCGCTGAACCGGAAGATGAGCAGAGCGGTCTGGAGGTACCCTTCTGGGAGACTGCACAGCTCAGTCAGGAGCTCATCATGATGACTCAGGAGCGCGGAGAGGCTGCGTTCAACAAATATCGGAGTGCCTACGGGGACAGCGAACAGAAGGAAGCCCTCAGCTCGCCAAATATCTCGGAACCTGGATGGAACCGCGTCCGCGGTGCAGTGAGACCCCCCACCCAGAAGTTGCACTTGGCATGGTTGATACGCAGCCCCACCAAGGAAGCCACCTCGCCGAGAAAATCGTAGGCCGGCGCCAGATCGTCGGGAGTGCCAAGAAGCGTCACATCGTCATGGGAGGCAACCGCACGGACCCGCGGGAACTGATGTTTCAGCCGCAACAGCACCATTTGCAATCCACAGGCGTGCAGGAACGGCCATGAGGGATCGCCCTGCTGCACACCCGTATGGGCCGCAAAGGTGTGGGTCTCGGCACCCAAGGTGACAAATCGGGGCCCGTTCGGCGCTTCACCATATACGCGGCCTAAGAACGGAAAGCCAGAGGGGAAAAGCTGACGAACTACCTCAAGCGCGTGTGCTCGAGACACACTGTTAAACGCGTTGGCGAAATCCACAGAAAGCGTGCCCAAGGGGTCATCGCGGAGACCGTCCAGCTGCAGGATACGCGTCATCATTCGCGTCACCAGTTCACAGCCACCTGAATAGCCGACACCGACCTGGGTCAACCCAAAAAAGCCCTGGCCTCCCTAGTGAGCTGACGCGATAGAAAGCGGCTCGCCAGCTTCCGCAATGCTTCGCACATCCCGATTGGCCGAAGGGAAGGTGTCTGGTCTGAATGTCCAGGCTTGGGCAAGAGGACCAGTTGGGAGCGCGACAATAGTTTCCAGGCATCTGCGCAAGAATCGTCCCCATTGACAAGACCCTCCAGTACCCGCGCAAGGGCGTCCAGCCCTTCTTCACCCAACCAGTGAAAAAGTTCGACCCGGAGTCCTGAGGGACCAGGTGCACGACCTTTCGGGGCGGACCGGAGCAGAGCCAGAACCTCATCCGGCCGGACAAACAACCGACCCCTACCGCGTGAGGAATCGACAAAAGGATCTAAGACACGCTGGAACTCAGAGTTCCAACTCACGTCGGGCGCAGGGACAACGCGGCGACTGGATCAGCCAGGTCAGTCCGATACGGCTCGACTGAAGCGCCTTGCTGGAGGATGGCCACCCCACGCCGAATATCCCCCTGTGCCACTGCTGCCTTTGCCCGTACCTGCCTACGGGAACGAGAAGAAGGTGAAGTCCCGCACGAAGAGGAAGAAGAGACACTAGACACTAGTGACATAAAGATTCTAAGAAAGCAAAGTCCCCCCGCCAGAAAAGACTGAACTTTGCGTCTAATTGGACATGCATCGCGCCCCTGGGAGACCGTGAGCACTAGCCGAGGAAAAACAAACAAAAGCTTCCAAGCAAGTGCTGCTTGAGGATGGTCGGCCACTTCCATAAGCAGGAAATCCAAAAGAAAAGAAACCCTCCTGCGCAAACGATGAGGGGAGAGAGACTGGGGGCGAACGAGGGCAAAGAGGGATATCCCCAGAAGGAAAACGCCCAACAAAACCTTCGAACCAAGAGAAAAGGCGAGAACGCCAGTCCTCAAAGCTACCTGGGCTCGGAAAGAAAGCAGGAAGCTCGCAATGTTCCCTAAAAGACTCAGACATCCTGCTCCCTCACCACGGAGCAAGCGTCTACGGGATGCGAATCCGCAACGGAATCAGAAGAATTTCCTCCCCCAACTGGCGCCAAGAAGGGGCGCTCGAGCGGAGGGGCACGCAAACAGGAGAGGGATGCATAGATAGCCCCTAAGCAGCCGGAGACCCTCCCCCGGACGCCAACGGGCGAAGGGGTGCTCGGTTCAATGGCGAGCGGGTCCACCTCTGGTTCGACATTTACATCCATAGAGGGTAGTTCCCCCACGTCGTCACAAGGCTCCGCACCGACAGAAAGACTCCCAGCGGGAAACACCTGAGCAAAGTCAGGATGATTCTCCAAAAGCGAAGTTTCCGAGGCAAGGAAATCTTAGACCGCAGCATTGAGGAAACCCCTATTTGGGAGCCGATCTAGAAGGTTTTTCTGAAACCTTGAAAGCCGTTCAAGGGTTCTGGAACTTCTGGAACTAAGAAGTAATCCTAATTCAATACATGAGAGGGACAGTTTGCTAGTTCTAGAAATATTGATAATTCAATATGTCAACCCGAGCTGATTGATTATTAGACAAGCGTTGATTGAATGAATATCTAGAAATATTCATAATTCAATATTTGAACCCGAGCTGATTGATGATTAGACAAGCGTTGATTGAATGAATATCGGACCAACAATCGGAGTCGTGTTTTAAGTAATTTCAACCCGCACTCGATTTTTCTAATGAGTTGTAATAGTCTATCCTCACGAACAATTGGTTCGCCTAAATACCCTGAGAAGCGAGAGACAAGACGCTGATTGCGTGCGTCTACAAACAAAGCGGCATTTGAGCGCCACAGGGTCAAAGAACGCTCCGTGGGCAGACTATCTAGACGTCCTGGGTCGTTGCCAAAGGTACCTCGTAGCCAGCGAGAACCAACACTATCTATCAAGCCAAAGCATTCAATAGTGAGGGGGACAAACCGGTATGTCACCGCCGAATCCCGAAAGGTAGGGTTTGACATCGCTGCCGCGTACTGCGATTCTTTCACATGCCGCATGGACCGAGCAGCGGCATCGCTCCCGCGTACTGTGATTCTTTCACATGCCGCATGGACCGAGCTGCAGCTCCTCGACGCCGAGCGGACGCAGGCAGGTACCTGGTCGCCTGAGGACAAGGGATGGAGAGGTCAATGTACTCACTGCGATTTAGGTCAGGTCAGACACAACGAAATCCGCCTTTTAAGGAAGAATTTCAATACAAAACAGCTTGTTGGCGGAGGAGGGGAGCATCGTCTTCCGACCTACTGAATTTTTTTTCTAGCGGCGACTAGCGACAACCAATATCGTTCTGCTCATGTCAGGGAATGCCAAAAAAAATATTCAAAAGTTTTGCCTGGCGCTTCCCGCTGTTTGTGGGCTAATTTATTCCCTTTCAATTTCACCCAATAAATAAATAAAACAAATTGCGGTTTTTGACATATTGAATCGCAGCCATTGGAATCCAAGCTTTGCATTTTCCACCACCGAATATATTGGAGAGGGGATGCGTTTCATCGAAGCGCGGTCACAAAAGGAGGAAGATACTTAGAAACTGATCGAATTTCTTCGAAACTGATTGTTCTTGACAATCAGTTTTATGATTTTGATAGGGGGTAAGAAGGTGTGATCTTGACTAGACTACAGTTGGCTGGTTGTCAATTGCTATCTCCGTCCGATAAAGACAAAGTCGGAATTACGTCGGATAAATATCGGACTGTCTGATAAAAAAAAGTGGGAGACGGGCTTCGCCTTGCTATATTAGAAATTCCCACGGCTACGACGTACTAGTTTGGGAGCTTCGCCTTGTCTTTCTCTTCTTCTTCTTCTACCAGTCGATGCTCACTGATTGCGTGGATGAGAGTATCACTATCCTTGCGCTCCGTTTCTGCTGTGGTTAACTTCTAGATTAAAGGAAGCAGAACATGGTGAGATTGTTGCCACGCGACCTGGACCTGTATTTAGTAATAATAAAACTATATTTTCGTGGATCCAGTCCAATATGAGTTTATTGAACCTGAATAGAAAAGATAAAACAGGCTTTGTTCGATAAACGGTCCGATATCGACCGATTGCGTCCGATATTTTTCAATGATTTTTTCATCTTTTTAGGCTCGCGGTCGGTTGCCGATTCGACTAAGGTTTGATTTTCATCAATACGCAACGCCAGGCTCGATCATCATTCGATCATCACCTTTTTTCGTTTGGACAACAAAGGTGGCTTTTGCCTTCTCAACCAACGCTACGACAGCGTGTTGATCTCAAAAGTAATCATGATTCATTGTATGATTATGGCAACTTGGCTTGCCGAGAAGTAATTATGATTCATGATATGCGCGTGAGAGCTTGTTGTGACGAGAAGTAATCATGATACAATGTCTGGACCGGAGATGATTGATTAGTGCAATCTAGACTGTTGATTGAATATCGGACGAATTATCGGACTTATTTGTCGGACTGGCAATCGGACCTGTTTTAGAGTTTCAATTAGACACCGAGTCATTTTATACTATTTTTCAATATTCTATCCAATTCGAAAGTTTTATCGGACGGACATGACAACACACTAATGTTTGCATCAATTGTGGCAGACAGAGGCCAATCAGCGCCGATTTAGAACTGTTCTCATCAAGGAAAAAAAAAGAAAAAGAGGAATTGGGCGCGTGTGCTATTTATTATCCATGTCTAATTGATATCCCAAATTTTCGTGTCATTCTGCTTAATGGTGGAAAATGGAGCAGGTAGGCTGGAGGCTCGACAAGGAAAAAGGCCGAAACGCGGGTCGAGAGAATTCCCTCCTCCGCACGGCTTGATGACAACGGGCTGGAAAGAATCTGAGAGGGGGACAGAGAGAGGGAGAGTTGGAGGCGGGAGTTTTGTAGGATTGTGGGTCGGCGTATTTCTTGCTAGTGTGTATGGAAGCTTTTTGCGACGTGTTCCTGAGGAGGTAGGGGAGGAGAAGTTCAGAGGGACATCGGACGGGCGTTGTTGGGACGGCGGGGTTGTTCTAGTTGGTTTCGGAAGAGATGATGGGTTGTTGACTGGCGATTCAGTTTCGGTTGTGTTTTCTGCTATTATTTGGAGCGGTGGATGGGCGGGGGAATTGGTGACCTGCGTGGGTGGGGCGGGAAAGTTGCTTGAATGGGGGGTGTTGGCAGTGGGTAGAGCGTGGAGGTGGTTGCAGGTATCGTACGACTGTTGTTGGGTGGGTTGGCCAGGTGGGATTGCTGGAACTTGGTAGGGCAGGGGGTGGTTGTACTTGGATGTGTCTAAGTGTGGGTTGAGGGCGGGTGGTGAAAGTGTGGTGTGCGGGTTGTTTGAACGCGGTGTCATTCTTCAGGTGCAGGGGAAGAAATTGATTTTATGTAAACGGAGTGGGAAATTTGAGGGATTTGAAGCATTTGCCGCTTTCGGTTGGGTTTTCGGGTGGACGATGGAGTCGACCACAATGTCTGTGGCGACGTTCAACGTGCTTGCGCCCTGTTATAGACGTCTCGATGAGCTCAGCACGAAGGTACCCGCCGCAGAGGAGAGCAGAGTTGTACAAGGAAATTTTGGAAGGCGACCGAGACCTAGAGAATCCCAGTTTCGTGACCTTTGGAGCGCCCGTTGTTCAGAAATGTGCGCGTTTGTGAAGGCTGATATCTTCGACGTTGTCTGCCTCCAAGAGTTCTGGTTTGATGAAGACTACGTGGCAAAATTTTCTGATTGTTTTGCTAAGGACTACGAGCTTTTCTCTGCCCAAAGAACTGGCGGAAAAGCAGACGGGCTTGTGACGATGGTAAGGGAGAAGCTATTGAAGGGTTCAGTTGTAAGCTTTTGGCTGTGTTATTGAGGTTTAAAACTCCGTGTCTTCTGGTATGACTTGTTAGCTTCGCAGAGGCAAGTTCAACGTGGAGCACATGCAAAAACTTGAATTCAAGGATGCGGGTAACCGTGTCGCGTTGCTGTTGTGTGCACGCCTAGCTGATATGGGCTCGCTCTTGATCATTGTGAACACTCATCTCACTTTTCCGCACCACGAGCATGATCGGATTCTAAGACAGAGCCAAATATCCAAGCTAGTAGTACGTAGCCATGATCAATAACCCCAACCCCTTGAACGAGCCAAATGTATTACCGTAGGGATTGACCAGGGCATTGCTCGAAATCCCTCTTCATCTGTAGGACTTTATTGACGGATTTGTCGACCGTCATGGACTTGAGAACGTCCCCGTCATCATCGGGGGGGACATGAACGGAGACCACGCCGATCCAGTCTGTGCTCACCTGCGAGCGAACTGCTTTGTCAATTCCTTTGTCCAAGTGACGGGGCTAGAGGATGTAGAGACGCACTTGAATCACCGGAACGAGAGGGTATTTGTGGACCACATTTGGTACCGCAAGCACATATATGGTAGCCCAATTTCCGGGAGGCTGGAAACGGTGAGTGTGCCTTGGGCTGAGCACATGGGATGACATGCATAGCTGATTGCTGACCTATTTATCACGCTGTCCTGGACTATCGATACGAAAGGATTCTTCGGGCTCAGACGATGAACTTCGAGATACGCACCTTGTTCCCAGAGACTTCATTGTCAAACCGCAGAGCGAGGACTTGCAGCCATGGGTGGACGATTTTCAGCTCTCTGATCATCGCCTCGTGAGCATCACGTTCGAGGTCGAGGCGGAGCTACCTAGGGACCAGTCCTAGTCGCTCGCAATTACTTAGGTCAAACTCTCTCCGTATTCTTATGTGGACATTTTTAACTTTAATTGTCTTTTCCGACTCCCTAATTCCGAAAAATGTAATTTTTTGTGTTTGCCTCGGGGCGAACAATGTTTTGAAGAATCCGTCGTGCTAAGCAGCTCTTATATCCTACCTAGCCCCTAGTCCCAGTTCTGAAACCCGATCCCATTCACCTGCCAAGTTTCCAGAGTGGGTTCCGCTACCCGGTGGCCTTCCTAGCGGGGTTCTTCTGCAACAGTTTATGCACGAATTTATTCACTGCCGCCGCTCTCCTGCTTGTCGGCAGCTACCGGAATATTATCTCGCAGCTCGTTGAAAGCCAATCCGCCGAGCAGGAGCACCTTGGGAACCCAGAAAGTCCAGGGCTGTCTGCGTTTCTAGTAATGAGCAAAAGCAAACGGTTGGAACCGTGTTAGCGAAAGGCCGCGGATAGGAGCGATGCGGAGGTGAAGGGAGTCGCAAAGTGTGAGCAGACAACCACGAGCAACCCTATGAAGAATGTTGGGAGGTCACTACCTGACACTCAAAGTACGTGAGAAGAGCGAGTACGGCGTTGAACGCGTAAATAAGTAGCAGACCTTTTCGTAGCCACTCACGGACCTCTTCGGAAAGCTGCGTCAATGGGAATCCCGGGTAGTAAATGTTCGCAGTAAGGAGCACTACCCCGAGGCCAACCATATGACCTGTTTGTAAATATGGAAGAACGTATCTGGACACGCACCAGTCGAGCAAGCTAGCGAATGAGTTTGCTTGACCCAGGCCAACACAATGGCGTTTCGGCTAGAGTAACTAACCCAAATTCTTCGCTCTTGGATCCTCTTCCCAAAAAGGAAGCAGCCAGATCATAGTCAGTAGTCGCGTCCTTTTGTGATATCACAAAATCGGGGTCGACCTGGATCTGCTCCTTCAGCGATTCCTTGTTCATTGCAAAAGCCGATGTGAGCTGCTTCACGCTTGCTTCAACAGTGCCCCCCTCGGCCGAAGTGAGGTCTACTGCGACTGGATCCTCAACCTGCAAATTTTGTGTTCGACAAGGTCGTTCATGAGCACATCACGCCTTCAGACACGCGGCTGACGAAGGAAAACCTTCTCACCTTCTTCTTTGATCGCCTCCGTCTTCTTCGTTTGCTTGGCTTTTTAGATTCACTGGTATATTCATCTGGTGAAAGCGGGCCTTGGAAATCCACTGTGTCGGGTTTGGGGTTGAACTCGTCTCCAGCTTCCATTAAGGATGCAGAATCTGCAGGTGGCGGTACAATGCTAGCATCTACGACTTCCCCGGGTTGAGCTGGCTTTCCTATCTTAGGATCAAGCGCTTCTGGACTTCCTCCCGCGCTCATCTGAGGAGACAGTTCCTCATTCCTTCCCACGGGCATCGTAGGCTTGTCCGCTTTGGGAGCTGGACTGGAACCCCTGGCTTTAGATTTTTTTGCCTTCTTCTTTTTGGCCATACACACTACACCCTGTCTCGGCCCAGTCAGCTTTTCGCCAGGTCGACGCTGCTGCAACATCGGCGAAAGCCCGATGAAACCCACACAATTCTGGAAACCATCCATTGCAAAAAAAAAACAAAAAAAAGAGTTCTCACGAAAACAATCTCTCCGCTTTGGCCTCCCTCTCTCCCCGCCCTCCCTCCCGGCCCACAAAACAACCCAAATACGTCCCAAGAAAACCCAGAAGAAGCAAAACACAAGCACGGAGCGAAAATGTCCCAACCTCAATCTCACGCTACTCCAACCTCAATCTCACGCTACTCCGTCAGGCCTTATCACCAGACCAAACGTAAACGACTCAGAAAAAAAACAAACACCAAAAGCACCAGCAAAAAAAACAAAGATTCTACCGACAAAGCTCCTCCAGAAACTCCTCCATCGCTGCAACCCTCACCAACCACCCTCTCTCTCTACGAACTAAAAAGCTTGAAAGCAAACCGACGTTGACGGCAATGCCAGATCCTTCATACACCCAACAAGAAGAAACCACTCGCGTCGGATTCCAACCCCGTCTTGTGCCGACCCTCACAGAAAAATAAAAAAAAGAGGAGGCAAAATTTGACTCCTTTCTCAAAGTAGCATCCCAAACAACGCACTCGACAGCCTCCCCGATCACCTCATACAAACCAACTGACGTTCAAAAATGCCATCCCAAACACACTCTACAGAAACCCTCTCAATCACGCTCAAAACATCTCCATTGATCTTTGCAAGTGCCACTCTCAAATGCATCGGCCGTCTTTTTTAACCCCCCGGACGTCCCTCCCCCTCCCCCTCCTCCCCCTCCTCCCCTTCCTCCCCTTCCTCCCCTTCCTCCCCCCTCGCGGTCCGATCCTTGGAAAAAGTCACATCACTAGCTCACAGTCGAAAAATAATCCCTAATCCAAAATATCCCTGGGGGGGTAAGAAATGGTTCAAGGTTCTTTTTTTGTAATATTATTAAATATAAATATCTAAGTTTCTTGATTTTTACCACCCCCTTGGAGAAAGAAATCTGATCGATTGCAGCCATTCAATCTCCATGGCGGCTTAGTAAATCACTAATTGGTACTATTGTACAATTGACTAGGTTGGTTGGTGTGGTTGTTGGGGAAAACTGACGATTTCGGAGGGTGGGTGGCTTGGTGTCTTCGAGTGGGAAAGTGGAGTCACGAGTGTGTTACTACTAGCTAATGAGTAAACATGAACTATTCAAACCTACTGGCACTCTCATAACTACGAAGTGCAGCCCACGAGTTGCCTCTCCACAGCCGCATGCGGTTCGATCGTGGCGCGAGCTGTGCTCAGAGGCGGTAGAGTCGGGAGTCTCTGGTTCGCCTGCTGAGCCATCGAAGGTCTGCCATTGTACGTGCTGCAAGTCGTGAGTAGGTTCAAAGGCCATTGGCTTGGACGAGGTTTGTTGTGTTAGACGATCCGCGGATTTCCGTTTAGGGTACTTCTGGAGGGTTTCCCGCTGTAGACGCGCAATTGACGCGTGGGGTATATGCTAGGAAACGCCTAGTTTGTTTTTTCCATTTGGTTGTTTTGATCCGTATTCCGTGCAATGTGATGTTTGCCTGCAAATTTATCTTCGCCAGAGCGACCTCATCAATGCATTGGGCTCGATCGTTTGCGATTGTATGAACGCGATGAAGCGAGGAGCTACCGTGGTTGGGAGATGGATGCTGCCAGCAGGATCCGACAAAAGAGGGACTCTCTTCCCGGACGATATCTCTAACCGCCGCTCGGTGCTGGTGTTTCTCGGGCGCAAGCTGTACAGATTGGACGCGGAAGGCGGACTCTACTTACTATCCACCGTCGAAAGTGATATTCGTGCCATTGCGCATGAGAATGGACGGAACCTCTGGATAGCAATGGAAAGTGGTACCTGCGTTAAGGATTCCATCAAGTCGCGGCCAGAGCAGATTTCGACTAGACTCGTATCATCCGGTAAGAGTGATTAAGCGCTGAGTCTTCACAGGGAAAACTTCGATCTCATCGGCTTAGAACCTCTGCTGGTCCTCTAGGATCCGGCTCTCCTCCACAATCGAAACGAGTACGTCCAAATCTACGACCATCGCCATAGACACCAAAAAAAAAATTTCAGCAACTGACTCTTTTGGCAGGTTTCCTCAATCTTCTGGAGTCAGCGCGATGAGCAGCTCTTCGTCTACGGATCCGCACATTACAAAGTTGTTAATTCCGACGGCATGTGCGTTGGCAGTGATGACGATGCACATACACAAGGCAAGTAGACCATAATGGCTCGTACTAGATGTAGAGTAGCCCAGCCCAAAGCACTTTTTGCATGGGCTCTTGAGGTGTACTGCGTTCTCACTTGGACCACGCAAACGAATTCGGATCGTGTACGACAGATGTCTGTAGGACTCTGGCAGTGAGGACGAGTTGTTCGCTTCTGACTGAGGAGTCGGCGGCTAGGCTCTTTGAAAACGAAGACGAGGTGGACCTTATCGGTGACTTAGAAGGACGCGTATGGGCGCAGAACAAACGCGGGAGGAGGAGATTGGAAACTTTAGATCTGGGGGAACCAGTGCGACAGATTGTCGTTGGACGCGGCGTGGCTGTAATCGGATCATTGGGAACAGCAAAGCTCGCGGGTTCTAACGGAGTACGTAAACCAACCTGAGCTTTGGGTTACTGTATGTTTGTCGGCTTGTGTTTTCCCGCTCGTGCGCTGAACCGCGTGTGGCCGCAGGTTGTCCGTTGCAGGGTCCCGCAGCCGAGCTCACTATCGCACGCTTTGCATCCTCCATCTGGAGGCTTTGCAGTGTCGATTGTTTCCAATCGCTACCTGTTCATTGTAAGTAGAGAGGTAGCAACGGGCCATTCCACTTTTCTTCGGCTTTCGTACCCATAGCTGAAGTGAAAGATGCAATTGGTTTGCACGCAGGTCAGCGATGAGGGCAAAGTTGGAAAAGTGAATACTCGACGGGGTGTCGATTCAGTTCTTCAGACATCAGAGGACGTCTACTTGCTGTACAGCAGCGGGCATCTCGAGAAAATCGGGTGTGAAAGATTTTTCGCACCGATATCTCATCCAAGCAACACGAAGGGTAAGAAGGAGAGGGGGCTTGTTGAATCGTGCAGGAAAAGGATCGTTTTCTCTGACAAAATCCGCTTTGATGGGAACTGGGCGTAGATGTGGCATTGTATAGAACTGGAGCCATCCTGGGGGCGATTGAGAAGCTGACCGAGAAAGCGACTGAACTGGAGTCGGAAAACGGCAAATTGGTATCCTCTCTCTCTTCCATGAATTCTGCGGTACAACTGTTTTATAGCCGACCTCAATGTCCAGTCAAGCTCCGGATCCAGACGAGCTGCCTGACGAACTGCTTGGAGCCCAACCCGAACGTTGTAGTGCATCTTGCCCTGGAAAACCGCAGCAACATTCGCATAGGAGGCAACGGCTGGTCTCTTGCACTATGTATAGCCACTGGACGGGTACTGAATGCCTCTCAGGTCGCTTCCCTTCTACTTTTTGAGCCAACGCGTTTTCTGTTCTGTTTGTTCAGGAGTCCAAATCTTGTAATTACCTACTGGAGACAACTGAACTTGAAGGGTCAGGTCCTGTACATATTGGCGACCTACCCATAAGATTGAAGAGCGCGGAAACGTCGGTTATTTCGTCCCAACTCGTTTTCAAGTTTACCGGAGCTGCCGGATCACGGCAGTATGAACCAGTCGTCATCATGCTGGCCGAGGAGAATATGGACGCTCCCTTCCTATTTCGAGGAACTAGCATCAGCGAGAATCGCCAGGAGCGTGGGATCGAATCGCGCGCGGTGATCCATTTCCACGCGGAATTGAGTAGGTCGTGCTCACAGGCATGCACACTAGTTGATGGAGACGCTGATCTCTTCCGTTTCCGGTCCGCGCACTTGTGCCTCTCAACAGGCACCGATCTGCGAAAATTTGTTCAGGAAGCCATGAAGCCTCTAGTCTCCACTCAGGCGGTGGGAGATCATCAGGAACTGGAGTTTTTCGGCTTGGACGGAAAGTTGCTCAAATTCGACCTGAAGTACTCTGCGTCCGACAGCAAGCGTCACTGTGAGGTTACAGCTCGTGGAGAGCTCTCTATGGTTGCTGCGTTGAGAGCAGCCATCATACGCCGAATGATGGCAAATCCAAGGTACGTCCGGAATTTTTGGATTGAGTGATCCTCTACTACCGCTAACGACTGTGGCCTTCTGTGGAACGCTTTCTGGTAGGGTCAAGGCCAACTTTCGCGACCAGACTAATGGCAGATCGTGGGTGGACACCAGCAGCGTCCTACAACAGTCCATAGCAGATCTGTGGGCCATAGAAAAGGAGTCCGCCAGCGGCATGTAAGAGCTCCGAGATTAGTTGTGGCGACTTCGTTTTCCAAAAAAAAATACTCACAGGATTGCCCATTTTGTCTCGTTGCAGGACAGCAGCGATTAAGGATGAGGCCGAAACAGTTGCTGCGGTGAAGACGAAACTAGTAGCCGCGTACACGGACGCTAGGAATACCCGGGATTGTGTATTTGAAGTTCTCAATAATTGTACAGATAACTGTTGAGAATAGGCTAGTAAAAGCGACTAGAGCTGATCGGCCGAACTAATCTTCATGCGGGAGCTGATCTCGAGAAATGCCTGATGCTTCGAGTGCCCCAATTCTTCCATTTGCTCATCTTTGCTTTGTTGCCGAATCCTGCATTTGTAAGAGTCCATTGCCAAGCGTATTGGGCTCTCCAAAACATCTCAGCCCTGCTATGCATGTTACACATGTGGGTGCAGCTTCACGAGGAACCCGTCGGTGTAAAATTGGACATGGTAGCCAGCTCTCCAACACCGGAACGCCACAGACCATGGTCGGCGTCCCAGTGAAGAATGCTTCCCCATCTATGAAAAGGTCACGAGCTCATCTGTGGTCGTCTGCCATATCTGTTTGGCAAGAGCTAATTGAGCTCTGAGGAGAGTCCATCTACATCCATGAAACAAACTAGTACCCGTGGCCCCAGAACAGCGTTTCATGATCGCAGTTCAAGTCCCGCGGATGAGTTCTTTCCAATGGCTCCCACAGCTCTCATGCAATGACTCTACGATTCTATATATACCGAAGCATTCAGAACTCATAACACAAAGAGTTTGTTTGGTGTTTTTTTTTCCGTTCCAGCCAGAAAAGTTTAGGAAAGGCACTCGACTATGATCATCGGCTTTTCAGCTACAATCACACAGCAGGTTGGTACGAACGGTCTAGATCTCCGCCACTTCGGACGACCCACGACTAGTCGTACTGTAAATGATGCAGCTGACAACGTTCGCAGTGAACGAAGTTAACAAACACCGGACTTTATCCCCCATGGCTTTCGAACCATACAGCGAATTGAACAGCACAGACAATGACAGTGAGCTGTTCACCACCCACCGAGTATAGGGGATGCCGCAACCACAAGCTCAGGAGAACGGGGCGGGGCGGTGGAGAGGGGGAAGCACCAGCTTCGGTCGTGCAGTTCGTAGCTACCAGAGTGCCAGTAGCTTTTCTACTTGATAGCGTTCAAGGATGAGCAAGGAGTCACCCCTTTCTCACAAACCCAGAACACCCCACTCCGGGGCGGGTTAGTTTTTCTACGAAAACCCTAGTTGCTCGTCCTGGAAATGTGAGGATTTTCAGGGTGAAGTGTGACTCTCTTTGTTAATTCCGAAGAGATTTTGGCTTGTCCCTGTTCCTTCCGCTTTGGAAGAGAGTCGTGAGATGAGTTAGTTTCAGTTGAAGACTTTTTTTGTTGTGGTGGATGATGACATAGCTGAAATGGGATTGTCATGCACTGAGTTGGGGAACGGGAATGGGGATGGTGCTGGGGAGGAAGGGTGGTCCAGTGTAATTGGTTTGGTGTGGGGCTAGCGAGGTTCGTTTTAGGATAATTGGTTGAAAGGAGAGGGGAAGGTCAGTATAGGGAAGAAGGGAGGGGTAGTGGGTTTGAAGTGAGGACGGAGGAGTTGAGTCGGTAGCTTCTGGAGAGAGCTTTTGTTTTTGTTTTTTGTTGTTTTTTTGTCATTTGGGTGGGGGCGGGAGGAGCAGGGGGAAGGACTGAGAGGGTGCGGTGAAGAACGGTTTTCTGGGGGAGGTTCTTTTTGTTCTGGGTGGGTATGTAACTAGGGCGCTATGGCTAGCATGCCTTTTCCCATTCAGGCGAGTATGGTGGTCGGCGGTATGGTATGTATTTGTATTCGCTTTCTGATCTTTTTGTTCTCTCTCTCTCTTTTGAGGATGTAGACTGAAGAAGGCATGGTTTGTTCGTTGTGTTTGCTGTTTTAGGTGTTTCTCGTAGTCTGGCGACTTGGAGTCAGAAGAGCATGGAGGAGAGAACGGGAACGGGAGAGAAGAATGCTTCTGCACTTGGACAAGTTTGCGCCGTTGCTTGACGAGGATGGGTCTGAAGTGGAATTAGCAGATGGTGATTGCTGTATATGTCTGAGTGGTGGTGGTGGGAAACCAGTGAGGAAGATTCTCTGTGGCCATAGTTTCCATGCGTAAGTCAATACCCGAAAGTTTTCTAGCGACTGCGTTTACTGGTGGTTGATTCTGATTCTTGTTGTCCATATTCAGCCGTTGCTTGGAACGATGGGTCCAATACTCAGTCGAGAGATATCTCGACATACGATCGTTTGTGAGGTCTCCGCCGAGTGGATTCCTCGTCCCAGGGTCGGCTTGGCCAAGCTGCCCTTTATGTAAGAAAGTTTTACCCGTGATTGACGAGGCAGACATCAAAGAGGCCGTTTCTGCTGCGATTCATTTTCACAGCGCGTATCCTACAAGAATCGCACTGCTTCATTGAGTCGAGTTGAGCTCATCTTTGCCGGAATCGTTCCTCCCTAAATATAAAACATGCGGACGAGACCTTGCCAAAACTCCGACCGGTTACGCATCTATTTCTTTTTTGTGAAGTATTATTCGACCGATGTCATAAGATATATTTGCTCACTCATTCGATAAAACATGACATTCGGTGTGTTCAGAGGTGTGGTTTTCGGGCGGCATGGCTTTTCCAAGGCAGTGTCCAACGTTCTGTTCCTTCGGTTCGCTCCTCAGTGAAGACAAAACAGGTTTGATAGCTCTTTCTTCTTGTCGCGGAACACGTTCAGTTCCATCGTTTGGGGAGGAAGTTTACCAAGTATCAGTATTTCCTACAACTTCCAGGCTTCTGGAGAATTCGTAGTACCAACCTGGCTACATTTTAGAGCTTCCAGAAGCACTCGTTCTGAATGTTGTTGTGGACGAACGCTTCCTACCATGAGGAACTCCAATTATGACCGACCCCCTCGACAATGCTGTCGCGAGGAGATGCGAACAGATGAAGAAACCTGCTTCGAGAAGTCAGTTCTATGGCCAAGACTAGTTCATCACAGAGGGGCTTCCAACGCCAGGTCTCCGGAGCGAAAAAGCCCAAAAGGCGTCATTAGCTGCCGGCGTTACTGGTCTGCAAGCAGTCCGCACTTTTGTCCCCTTTGCCGTCCGTGGACCAACGGGGGGTAGTAACCTACTTTCCCAGTGAGAGCAATTTGCTATATGCCGCGGCACAACCATCGTTGCACCGCTTCACCTCGTAGCGTGGTCTGCCACGGTTGGGGTAGGAGACTTCAAATTGCAAAGGACTTTGGGAACCTCAATGTTCGCAGCTCGAGTGACCCAGATGTGCAATTACCGTGTTTGCTCAGTGGTCTGCGACTGATGGGCGATACCAAGCTCTGTGTTAGGGCTGTATTTGATTTCGGAAATCGCGAGGGCAATCTTTGCCGAGCAATGTGCAAAAAAAAAACATCGAGCGGGAAGTCTCATCAAGTCTTTTGAACTACCCTTTTATTTGTGTGACAAAACCATCTTCGCCAGCTGCTGGAGTCGAACCAGCGATAGCAAGGCCCGCAAACGCCTTGCCTGCGCCACGCAAAAGCTAGCAGGGGAAGCAAAAACAATGCGAAGAAAAACAGGCATTACCCCAAAATCCAGTCAAACAAATAAAAAGAATCATTTTACAAATAAATTAAAAAATCAAGCGGAAAGCAATGACAGGCGAGAGGGTTGGAGGAATTTGTGCTTACTGAATTCAACTTATCTCGTCAACTTCAGCTCACACCATCTCTCCATGCGATCATCGTCAATACAAATCAAGCTCCCTCAGCACAGCACAATCAACAGGAAACAATTCATTAACTCAAGAACGCGGGATCATCGGCAACAATCAACTGTCACAATTCACACGCGACACCACTCCATGCAGGCAACACAATCCTTCTTAAACCCAAATAGTAACAATGGCAACATTTCAACCAAGCTCGAAGACGCAAATCACGATCGACTCCATTCATCCATCTAGCTGTGTGCTTTTCGGCTCTAGGCCCTGGCGTAACTCTGGTCTGTGGATCTGCTCCTAACTGCTGCTACTCGTGGGCGCTGAACCTCCGGATACTGGGTGCTGGTGACTGGTAACTGTTTTCGACTCTATTCCCCTGTGTCGTAGATCTGGCACTGTTGCTTGTGGGACTGTGTTCAGGCTGGACTAACCTCCCTCGTCTGGTTCTCCTATGGCCGCTGTTCCTTCATGTCTATGCTCCTGCAACAAAAGTACTGATGCTTTGTGGTGGTTGGACGATGTATCAAGCCGGACTAATCGCGCTTCCGCGGCCACTCTCCTGGGCCAAACGCCTGCTCTGTCGACCGTGTGTTGAACGCGTGAATTCTACTCCTTCCATGGGCGATGTTAAGCAAAGTTGTGTGTGGGCTGCTAGTGCGTTTTCCTGCGGAACAGTCAAACAAACACAGACGATCGTTCTCCACCATCCCATCCTTCTACCCCTGCAAAAATACTTGAATACCTTATTCTGGCCCTCCAGCTACCTCCCTCTGATCCGACGCAATTCCCTTGTATGGTCTGTACTCCATGGACGTTCGCATTCTACTGCACCTCGCGGTGGTCCTGTTTGAGCCTCGTAGGGCGTTCTGCTTTTGACATATGCACTTCTCCTGCTGACGTGTTACGAGTTACGAGCATTTCCCTTCTCACCGGGGCTTCGGCGCTATGATATTGTGTGTGTCCATGTCCAGTCCTCCTCTCTCTCTCTCTCTCTCTCTCTCTACATGTCTCCATAAACTTATGTGCACGGCTGTAGCCTATGTGATGACGGCAATGCCTTGGTTCCTTTGACTATAAACACGATGACGACTTTCGACAAAAAGCTCTCCTAGCCCTGTTTGGTATTTGCACGACGAAAAGCTGGAATCCACTTATGGCGAATGCATCTACTGGGTGCTTACTGTCCATCTCTCCCTCTCACTCTCTTCATGTTGCTCGCTGTGTCGCGCTCCCACTCTCTCTCTCTCTCTCTCCCTCTCTCGCTCTCCTGCGTATTGCCTACATTCGGACAATCGAATATTGCGGATTATGTTTCTTGCGGCCTGTCTACCTTAATAGCTGTGATCTCTGACGTCTCCCCCCCTCATGACCAAACTCCCCTCCGAGCGCTAAGTGACAAATTCCTAAGTGCGACTGCAGCAGTAGAAGAAAACCAAAAGGAAAACACTGTCTCCTCTCCTAGACTCAAAACGTAAACACAGACTCACTGGTACTCGATGCAAAAACAAAAAAAAACAACCTTCGGCACTTCACGCAACGGCAACAACGGTGGGTACCCTTCAACCTCTACTGACTCACCAACGAGTAAAGCAGGGCGTCAGACGTTGACGAACCTAAGGCACAACGAAAAATCCTCCCCTCATCTGCCCTAAACTCTCCGCCTCCCACCAGCTTTTAGCTTCCAGCATAGCTCCATATTTATACCCTCACAGAAAGAGAGGAAAGTCCACCAGTTAGGAAAGGAGAGAAAAGGCCGCGCCTGCTATCAGCAATAGGCTCCAGAAAAACAATGATTATTCTAGTCTTTTCTATATTTAACTGCTGCGTGATATGTGTGCTGAGGGGTTACACCGCTCAGCACATATACGCTTAGGCGAATCTTACACATTCGGTACAGACAAATTATATCCACCCCTTTGCGAAAAACGTACGGAATTGGGCGATAGTGTTTCTAGACCGAACCTTTCTTTCTAACAATATACTAGGTAAAATAAACATAATTATATTCCAATTCTAACGCGTCAACTATTTATATAGGTTTAAGCGGTATACCCATTGCTTGTCGGATTTCGATTGGTACCTCGGATTTACACCTACGCCCCCTCCCCCCGTTCCCGTTCACCCGCCCAGAGTGCTTGTGAAAAGATACAGAAAGAGGATTCGATTGAAAAGACCAACCCCTAAAGTATTCGAAAGCTATCCTAAACTCCCTGGAAATATTCCGGAAAAAGTACAGTTTGGTTGAACGGAAGCGTTTCCTAACTTCAGACTAAGGGGTAACTTGGAACAACTAGTGCTGAAAGAAAAGGAAATTGGGCTACTTTGGCCCCACGTCAGCTTACACGCCACTCTACGTTGTACCCCTCCAAAAAAATTCGTCTAAATGATTGATGTTTCATTCAAAGATGATTGATCCCCGCTGTTTGCCCCAAGGGCTAGGGCGATTGTCAGGCGAAAACGTTGAATTCCTTATTTTTTGATGGGGTCCTAGGTCCTAATTCGTGAATAGATTTTAATACTATTTTGATTGTAACAGCTGTCGCTCGACTATTCGCGCTGGGAATTTTGGTCCTTGTCATTGAAATAGATTACTATAAAACTCTGGAGCAGAGTAGCACAAACCGATTAGTAAAAATCGCCGAAAATGAGTTTCATGAGCAAAATAAGCGGTTATCGAGAGCTCGTGAAATTATGCTCATGTGAGAGGTTTTTTGTCAGTTCCTCTTGGCTAGTTAAGAAATAGCTGGGAATTTTTTTCCTTCTCTGTCGCGAGCAGCCTATATGTAAGAAAGAGGTTTAGGGATTGCGACAGTTTTTGGATGAAATTTCTATTTTAGAATGATTAGGATTGTCTTTTCATAGATTCGGGAGATATACGCATCTAAATGTCATTAATAATAGAGGATTTTCATTTTCTAGAGAAGTGAAGACCTACACTGCCGCTCTCAGAAGCTGTGTGTTGAACTGCCTTCAACGTCCAACGAAGAACGAGGTGTAAGTCATGAGGATGTGTAAATACAACTTCAATGTTGAAGCTGATCTACAAGTGAGGGAGCCACCAATCGCAACTACTTACGGAGCCTGGCCTCACTGACAACGAATTGGACGAATTAGTCCGGGAGATCTGCTGGAGTTTCAGGGAGGAGAACAGACATCAATCGTCGATGCTGATGAGGGGCTGTTCTCCTCCACGTCGGCAATCCGTGAACCCAGGAAGCGACATTGCTCCTATTCTTCCAATTGAAGAGGACCAGCAGCATCAGTTTTTACAGTTCATCACCTGGCGAGCTTCTTAGCTTTTGAGAAGCGCTGGTTCCTTTTGTTGAGCAGATCTCAGTCTATAGCACTCAAAGCCCTCTAGGATAGAACAAAAAATTTCCTCCTCGGGGAGAACCTCGCCTCGGGACTAAATCGATCCGAAACCCATCAGGCCAAAGGACAGAGCCTCGAAGCTATGGGGGAGCAAAGGACAGATTCACGAACAGTAAACAAGGAAACGGAAACAGATCCTGAGAGCAGAACTAGCTCGTACAATTCAGACACCTGAAACGTCAAGGCACTCTCTCAAACGCAGCGCGGGAGCTGCGAACCACGCTCTCATCTTTGACTGACTCTCGCCGATTCCATATCCAAAAATCCATGGGAACCAAGGGCAGAGCCTTAAACGGAAAGAGCAAACCACGAGTATACGAGTCTCTAGTGAAAGCAAAACTCTGATAAACAACTCAACGGCCGCAACCAGAAAACATGTAGGTCTCTACTATGCGGTAGAGCAAACCCTCGAAATTCCCGACGAAAATCGATAGGGACAAAACAACAAACACTGAAATGCAAAGAGAGAAAATAACTAGACACGAGTATACGAGTGAGTCACTCATGAAAGCAAAGCAAAGGCTCGGTCAAAGAATCTCCACGAACCTAACGAGATAACGTACGGCTGTACTGTCCGATATGGCTACGCTCTCATTCTCTGGACCCTCCCGGACCCTAATCGACGTTTCGCAAAATCGATGGGGACAAAAGGACAGAGCCTCAAAAACAGTATGAAAGAGACGAACGGATTTTGCTTCAGGGGAAATGGCGGGAGAGATTGGTTTGGAGAGGCAATATTGTTATCTTTGTTCTGTGGAGGGTAGAAGAGCGGAGTAAGCTGTTTTTGGTTAGTTTAAGAACGGAGGAAAGGCTTGGCTCCCTTTGTTCTTCTGTGTTTCTTTTTTGTCGGAAGTAGTTGAAGAGAGTTTGGTTGAGGAGATCTTGCGGAGGAAGAACGATGGGGGATATAGCCGGGATTCAATCGATGGTTGCTGATTTGACGAAGATGGTGGATGGTCCTCATCCCGATCTGAGCAAGTGTAAGGACCTTGTGAATAAAGTGAAGGTAAGATCACTTGTTTCTCCTTCTTTTGTGAGGGTCGGTTGGTCTTCAAAGGTTGCGATTTCGTATCTAAACCACAGGCTTTTTTGGCGTTTTGTACTTTATCTGGGTTAGATTGAACTAGTTAAGTGTCCAGAATTCCAGCCTGGAGCGTATTTGGATAATTCAGAGAGCAATAAGTAAGTGTGAGAAATCCATGCTTTACTGCTTGGCAAGGTGGAGAAGCGATGGGCTTGCTGAATGTCAATGTTCTTTTCCTTCTGCTCTTACCCCCATCTGATTTTCTGTTAGGCCGTTGATACTTGCTCGACAAACCTACGAGAAAGCAGCCGGGCTTAGCATTTTGTGCCAGGTATGTGTGTTGCCCTACCACCCACAATATACGGCACGGGTGGGAACCTTGTGGGTTTACGCTACTTATCGTTTGAACTTTTCTCCTCTGAAAAAATACACGAAACAACAAACACAGGATATTGATGGGTTTTATAGAAATGTCGCCCTCTTGAAAGACTTCTACTTTGATTACTCGTAAGCGAGATTCCGGCCCTTGGCTTGAGACATTCCGGCTTAGCTCACTGAGGCTCTAATTGCAATCGACCCTCGCTTCCGTGTCCCCTCTGCAGTTCTATTTTGCCTCCTTCTGAGTCGGAAACCTTAGTAATCGCGCTTCAGCTTCTCCTGCTGTTGGCGGAAAATCAAGTCGCAAAGTTTCACACTGAATTGGAGCTTATTCCGGAGGTACGTGTAGAAACACGTTCAGGGTTTTTCTAATGGGCAAAGCTTTACAGCGCTTACCAAGTGACCTATACCCCGGTTGCAGGAACTACGAGACAATGTTTACGTAAGGTTTCCTATTGAGCTCGAGCAGTTCCTTACTGAAGGTTCATATTCCGAGCTGCTCGCCGCAAAAGATCGTAAGCCATGCAATCGGACCAAACCCACTTGCGCGTTGGGTCAATACTAACGACGGAATTCTGCATTTTGCGATTATCCTCTGTAGACATTCCTGAGAAGTCGTTTGCCTACTTTATGAACCTGTTGATGGAGACCGTTAGAGATGAAGTTGCTAAGAGTTGTGAGAGGTGAGCACTAGGTTGCAAGATCATATCCGTCTGACTAGTGCGTAAAAAATTGTTCTTCTGTTTCTACTCCAGATGCTAACGTGCGATGCGCTCCCTTTGTGTCTCAAAAAATAGTGCCTTTGACGAGCTGACCTACGCAGCTGCTCAGAAAATGCTGAATCTCGGTATGCACTAGCTGCCAACAAAAGCATGGAAATGTATTGCTCGTGATCGGGGCTTCGCAGTTCCTGGCAGCTGGGCTGATCTTAAATGCGCTGCTTTCGTACTAATGGGTGTCTTGTTTCTGTCTTCCCAGACTCTGTCACTGAGCTCGAGCAGTACAGCATGGATAGAGGTTGGATCCTCGAGAACTCAACGATACGGTTCGTGAAGGATGTGGAGGGTCTTAAAGACGATAGGAAGATCGAGAAATCAGTTTTTGAGATGATAGATCGGTCTTTGCATTATGCCGTTGAGCTCGAACGGATTGTGTAGCTGTCACAACTCCAAAATCAATTGTGTCAAGGGGAAAACAAACAAAATCCAAGAAAAAGGGGGCCCCATGTCTTTCTTCAAGCGGTTACTCTCTGCAAGCCTTCGCTTGCGGTTTTACGATTAGTACCGAAAAACTAGATAATTAAGTATATACGGTCTGGCTAACTAGCCGCAGACAGAAAATAATCCATGTACACAACCACTGCCTACGTTGACGTCGTACGCCACAAAACATGCCTGGCGATTCTCGAGAGATCATAGACTATAACTCTCCGTTGGGGGTTGAACTATACCTGGTCCGTCCATTCAAGATCGCGCTCAAGCTTGACACCGGCTGGTTCCCCCTTGAAGCTTCCCTTTCCCTAAGCTTTTGCGGACTGTAGGCACTTCCCATGGGAGACGGTATAGGCGAAAAATTCACATACGGCGATATCAAACCTGCATGCCGTGGGGTCAGATAATTCGCGGACAAAACTCCAGTGCCCACAAGACCGGGTCGCCCGCTTTCTGGAGGAATTCTGTCCATGGAGCGAAGCAGTGAAAAATTCCTGGAGGCGAGGCCCGTTTGGCTTCTTGGTCGTGGCTCCAAGTTAATCTCAAGCTCATGACTTTCCTGTTGGGCGTTGCCTTGTACAACACTCGGAATCGTGAAACTTCTCGATTGGTCTTTCATGCTAGGCAATGGGGGAAGGAATTCTGGCTCGGCTTCGTTGCCCGCTTTGATATCACCGTCTCGCTGAATTTCTGCACTCACAGACGGCAATGAATTGCTGCCAATCGATGCTGGTGGTTCGAAAAGCGGTTCCCTTACCAAGGTACTATCTGCGACGGAAGTAGCGCGAACTTCGCCGGCAGCTACTGGATCAGCGAACGCAGGCCGGTCTCCACGAGGGTTTCCTCTCTCATCCTCATAATCGTTCGTGGCCACCGGGGTCCTTCCGTGTGAATATTGTTCCTCTGCTTGATCTGAACTTCCTCCCTTGTGACCATTCGCCTCGTGAAATGTCAACGAGGACTTCCACATAAACTTTCTCTTGCATCCTTGAACTGAACACTTGTAAGGCATTTCGCCCGTATGCTTCCTCACATGAATCTTACAGTTTGCCTTTTTGTTGAACATACGTCCGCAAAAAGGGCATTTGAAGTTCAAAACGCCGTTCACGCTCATCACCACCGGGTCATCACCACTCGTCGACTTTGAAGCCGGTCTACCCATCTTCAGCCAAAAAAAAGAAAAAAAAACCACCAAACCGCACTGTCGGAATCACAGCTCCAGCTAGCTCCAGCTGAAGAAGACCAAAACCCCTCCAAAAACACAGAAACAAAAGCCGAAACTCTTCTACCTCTACAAACACTCCACCAGTACGCCTTCACCTCAAATCAAAAATGCGCCGTCCAACCAGCCACATATACATACAACATCATTTCTCCTTGAAAGTCAAACCAAACCTTTCCTCTCCGCGCAGTAGATCAACACAAAACGTCCTTGGCAACTCTATGCAACATAACCCATACTCCAGTTACCCCAAAACCTATCCATCCCTCCCACAAGACCTCCCCTTTCCCTCCCCTTTCCCAACCCAACCCCGTTTGCCCCATAGACATACCAGACCCGCCTCCCCCAAAACGTCAGAAGTGATCACTCAAAACCAAGCAAAAACCCTAAATCCATGATAACGAGCGATTCTTCCAAAACCCCACTCTCCATATCAGAAACCTGCCTTTCCTACCCGATTCTTAAGTCGACCCTAAATAACCTCCCAACCAACCCCTACTATTTTTAGGGTCTCAAATTGAATCCCACCTCTAAAATATGTTTCATATATGAACCCGCGATGTACAAGCGGTTCTAACACTTCCCCCCCTCTCTGGGGCAGCACTCGCCCCACCCCATGCACCCTTTCCTTGTTTTCTTAAATATGATAACCCTAGTCAGGGAGCAGCCGCTTCTCCGGAACAGCGTGACTAACCGCACGGGAATGAATATTTTAAATTTCTATTGGGTGTTGACAGTAGCACCAAATCTGTTTAGTGCAACCAACAGGGGTGTAGAAGGCCAACACCATGTTTTTCTAGGTTGTAAAATAGATATTTTTAGTCCTACAAGGAGCTTTAATAGGCTCAACATCCCAAAAAAAGAAGGCTAGAATTTATGTGTATTTTACCATCTTTTAAAACGGTCCGCTTTGGAAGGAAGAAAAAAAGAACGTTGAGTTTTTTGGGGATGTCCTCCGCAGGTGCAATTTATTTCTTCTATTATTTAATATCAAACTGGAGTCGAGATGATTTGGCCCAACTTGTATCTAAAAAAGTCCGGATTTGTGGGAAGCGGAAAATTGAGTTCTGATTGGTCAAGCCGGCTTTTTTATGTAAATATGTTCCTCAAGCCCTCATAGCATTATATGAATGCACAACACGGTCCAAACCCCCCCTGTTGCGCACAAGAAATTTCTCTCTCGGTAATAGCAAAGGGTGGGCAGAATAAACTCAGCAGGACTGGGTTTATTATATAGAGAATTTTTACGGCTGCTTGTCCATTTGGAAGTGTACCAAATTTCTTTACATTCGGCTTCAACAAAAAAGGGGAAGGCAGGGGGGAGAAACGCGGAAGCCTCGGTGCCCAGCAATCAGTCAATAGTTGTCAGGTACGGGGGTATCTGTAATCAAAAATTAGAGCATGAATATATTTGGTGGTTAGTGGTTGGATGCTTTTCTTGGAAAGAGCGACGTAGAACGCTAAATTTCACTGACAGAAGTTCCTTGTTCTTGCTCTTGCAGACTACAATTACAATTATTAATCAGTGCTTATTCAGAGACAAGAAACTACTCGGAGAGAAGGAAAACTACACCAGACAGGGAGACCTAAAGAGGTATTTGAATTGTAAATAATTATTTCCCATACTGGAATATGTTTGTGATACTGTGTGGTCAGGTTTTACCCCTTGGCGATCAGCCGCTATATCCCTGTCATCTTTTATTTTATTTTTAACGTATCCGGCATCAACTATATGATTTCTTCAACACCCCTGGTAAGAAGTTTACACCGTACCTCCAATTGTTTTTGAAAAATGGAAGAGCTAGGGGGGCCGCCTGCCAACGATGACAAACGCTCCCTCGATCCGAGAATAAAACTCAACCCAAGGGCAACTCTAATCCGGTATTTCGGTTTTATAGTTGGTTGCTTCTTTTTTTCCGAACGGATCGGGAAGGTTCGAAAAGGGGGGGGAGGTATCCCAACACGCGGCTACCACAATTCGGGTATTTTTGTCCTCTTGTTTACAAGTTGTTAAAGATAGATTGAAGATCCGTTTATTCAGAGATTCGTGTATGCTGCTTCCGCTTCCGGTTTTTTTTTTCTTTTTTTGTAGCGCCGATTGAAATGAAAGAGCTCGCCGATTCAAACTTTCATCAATCAATTTAAGTGTCATTCGCAAGCTGCGGACTCGGTTGATCTAAATTGTACATCGATTATATAAATTGTAAATCGAGGAAGAAATTGAAGAGTGCTGCCTTCTCGAAGTATTTTCTGTACACTTAATGCCAAGATAACCTCTCTGAAACGATTGGGTATCGTGAGCGATAAACAGGAGAAGACAAACAAGAGGTTCGACTGAAGCGCTCAGAAAAAGAGGATTCCTGTGCCCTATGGATGGGGCGTTTTTAAGAAGTGTACGGTTTTCTAGTAGTCGGAAGTACAAATATTAGTAAATTACAATCACTAAAAGAAGTAGTGCTGAATGCACTGTAGAACCGCTGGAAAGAATGAAAAGAACAAACACTTTTATCTTCACGGCCAATTTTTCCAAAGTTGCCGATGTTCCTTTGGGACTAAGCGGGTATTTCATAAGCTATAGTGTAGTCGGATACTGGCCCTTTTGCTCGCTCTCTTTAGGGCCAGCAGAATCTTGTACTGTTGAATTGTTGATTAAGTCATGGATGCCGTGGACTGGAAGACGGATTGAGTGGCCTTGTGCATATACACGTTTGTCTTCTGTAGTTAAATAGTTGACTGGAATAGTACGCTTTCCTACCGGACAAGGATGGTGCTTGACTGAGCTGTTGCAGAAGATTTTCCCCTTGAACTGGTTTTGACGGAGTTCATTCAATCCTGGTTCCGTCACGCCCAACACTCGTATCAATAAAGCGCTGATTGAAGGACGACCCTTACTGATCGAAGTTGTTCGGAAAGAAAACAACTTCCTAGAGCAAATTCCTGCTGTTATGATCTCATTCGCATCGGCTCCGGATCCAGTGTTTCTCAAGTTCGGTTCGTTTCCCGAATGTTAGGATTAAGCTTAACGAGCCACGGATCAAGTCTACTGTGTAGAATAATGAAGAGAAAAAGTAGCTCAGGTCTTCGCAGACCTTTGTGAGCTTCGGATGAAAAGGGAAACTTGACATCAGAACGACACTAGCAAGAACCGCGGTGTAGCTCTATAATGGGCAATGTCTTGAGGGCAAATGCAGGCATGGTCTTGGCAGAGATCTCAGCCGTGGACTAATGGAGCCCACCTCGAAAAAGGATGGTCTTCCTCTCTATACTCATACGGGTTTTTGCAGAGATATGGTCTAGTTGGGTAGGCATAGTGTGCGTTATGCCTTGCACTAACCATCAGGACCGGTTTCTCAGGCCTGCTGGACGAGGAAGCGTGTTCTCTGCGCTGCAGGGAGTGCCGAGGGTGGGGGGGCGAACTTCCTGCCGGTGGAGGACGACTTCCCATTGGCTACGAGGGTTTACTCAGCAAACCCACGTCCACAGGGTGAAACTATTCGAGTGCTTGGGGATGAGTACTTGTAGTATATTGTGCTCGGGCGTACTAGTACAAACCACAAGCCAGGTGTCGACAGCTAAGAGAGCAAGCGAGCCGCGAGCGCGAGAAATCTGACAGACCAATGCGTACTTGGGAGGGTTCTATTGGCTCCTGGTGGAAGTTGTTCTTCTTAAAGATTTATGTGAGAAACCCACACCTTGGGGAGATGCCACAGTGCTATTGATTCTAGACGAAAGTTGGCTGCACGTCGCCGCCAATCACACGAATAACATATATACAAAAAAGTCCAACTCCACTCCACCTAGGGTTCGAGGTCCAGACGCACTTCTTCCTCCGGGACGAGAAGGAACATTGTTTTCAAGCGCATTGTGAGAAGAGAAATTAAATACCAAAAACTGACTTAGCGGTTCGTCTCCAGCGCAACTGGACCATAGCCTCCCCATCTGCCATAGTCTGCTGCCCCGCCGGCTATGGTACTGCCGTTTGCACCTGTCTTCTTGTGCGTTTTTGCTTTGGCCTTTTTCGCTAAAGCTCTAAGGTCCATCCCCATTGACGCGAACTGCGCGAGATGTTGCTGCTGCTGCTTCTGTTGAGGCGCTCTCAAAACAGTAGCGAATGGGTTTGCGGGAGGCATCTTGGGCTTGGGTCCTTCGGTTTCTGCTTGACCTTTTCTCCCGCGAACAAACTCCAATGCCTCCTGAATGTCCTTGTTGTTCGGCGATATTTCCAGTGCTCGCTCGAACGCCTCGACGGAGTCTTCGGGCTGATTGCATGCGTGGTACAGCGCGGCCAGGTTATACCAAACCTCATAGACGTACGGGTTCATTCGAATCGCTCTTGTGTAAGCATCCATCGCGTCCTTATACTGCATCTGTGCACTATACAAAACTCCAATCGTGCACCAGTAAAAAGGATTGTGATTATCCACGAAAATCGCCTGCTGTAGAGCGGTGTAAGCTAATTGATATTCCTTTCTGTCGATATAGATACGTGCAGTGAGATAGGACCCATGAGCTTCACTCTGGCTGTTCTCAACCGCCTTTTGGAGAATCTGCAAAGCTTCATCGCTCTTATGCGCTCGATGGAGCAACCACGCATATTGCTGAAGGACTTTCGTAGTTTTGGGATTAACCTGAAGAGATGCTTGATACGCTTCCATCGCCTGCTCGGTATCCCCTTGCAGCTCGTACACATGCCCTATCAAGAACAGAGTATCTGCCCTCGACAACGGCAGGGGCTGTGATTCATCCGCAGTCCCTAGCATAGTGATTACACGGTTCAGGCAGTCGAGCGCATTCGCGTACTCCTCCTTTTCCTTGTAAGTAATGCCAATATAAAACATCACTTCCTCCTTTTGCTCAAAGTTGGGGTCCACGTTCAAGACTTCCAAAAATGCTTCCAGGGCGAGGTCCAGAGATCCCACGTGATCGTGGAGAAGCCCGATTCCATACCAAAGATCAGGATCATCTGCCACCTCAATGAAAGTCAAAGCCTTGCAGTATGCTTCATACGCCAACGGCAGATCCTCTTTGTTAACAAAGCAATGACCTAAGATCCCCCAGGCGCGTCCTACGCGTTGCAAGTCAAACAAGTGATAAACTGTGTCAGGGCACCCATGTATGTCTCCAGATCCGCAACTAAATTGGAGCTTACCGTTTTCGGGATCAATCTCCAGAGCTTTCTTGACGTACTTGACGGCCTGTCAAGACAAACAGGAAAATCGCAGAGGCAAAGCCGTTAGAAATTTGTGAGATATTATATCCCATGTCGAAGATGAATCAGCTCTGCTTTTGGAACGCACCTCCTCGTAGTCCTTTGCCTTCGCGAGTATAGATCCGATTTCTAAAGCCGCGGTGCCGTTGTTCGGATTCTGCATCAGCACTGTCTTGTACTCAGCTATGGCACCCTCACTCTCATCCATTGTTGCACGAAGGGAGGCGAAACGCATCCAGACAGCTTCGCGAGCAGCTCGCAGTCTGGCCTCAACTTCGGGGTGCAACTGATTCAAGGATCTTATTCTAGCTTCGTAGGCCAAATCTCGACCGCCTCTCAGCTTTCCGAAATCTTTTCGCCCCTTCATAGTGTTTTTCATACCCAACCTTCTCTCAAAACACTCACTCTCTCTCTCACTCCTCAAATCAACCTCATCGAGGCTTCCGACTATTTACCAAAACCATGATCCCATACTAATCCTGAAACCCATAACTTCCACACAGATCCACTGACGACGCCAATCTATTTCTTCGCAAGAGTTTCAAATCGCTTCCAGGTCCCCCAAAAGCTACACGGATGCAGAACACTCACACAGCGCAAGAAATCCAGGATACAAGTAGTACCACCAAGACCTCACCGCCTACCCCCCCCCCGCCGAAAAAAAAAAACGCACTACGGTTTCCTTGTTCACCACCTTTCCCACCCGAATTCATGAACACCACCCACACCAAAACAGAAATCCCATTTGTCAGCTAGTAACCGTACAAATCAATCAAACAAACACATAAAACACTCACAATAAGCGGGAGAAGCTAGATTAGAATAATCACAAACAACCCGCCCCCGGCCCCGCCCACACACCCACACCCAAACCCACGCCGAGCCCTTTTATCCACCGGCCCTTGTATCTCTCCTCATTCCCCACGCCCCTGCCCCTTACTAGTGACCAGCACAGCTCTCTCATCACTCCACTACCCCCTTTCAAAAAAACCAAAACCCCAACCCGCTTAATGACACAATGAAATGAGATCCCCGAAATCCAGAGCAAAACAGAAAGAGAGAGGGAGAGAGGCAGAGAGGCAGAGGAGGACCAAAAGCCCGGAAGCAATCCGAAACCCCCCTGATCCACAAGGGGGAAAAAAAACGCCAATGGTGCAGCTCGGCTAAGGACGACCCTTTTTCAATTGTTTTCAATACACGGAGCACAAATACCCTCTGCATGATTTTTTTTCCCACCTTTTCGTGTTTTTTTTTTGGTTTGTGGAGGCATATACAAGTCGTTGAAATAATTTCCAAAACACAAGGATATCGTTCACGCGGACTACCGGTTCTTTTTTTCCAGCATCGAAGAATCATCGTTGTCCTATTCCGTTCCGTTCCCCCCCCCCGGGGTGTCGGGGAGGGGTTTCGGTTCTTTATTAAAGGGTTTTTCTCGGGCGATAAGACAGGTGTACTGTCGCATCCCTGTCGCATCCAGGAAAAGCGAGAAGGGGGTGGAGAACTTTTTATAGTATTTTGAAAACGAGAGCAAAAAACACAGGAGTCCTCAGTTTTCCAGAAAAATCGGTGCCTGCCTTTGAACACTACTATGCTTCTCAAGATGAACGAACCCTAACCCCTGGATAGGGTAAATGGTCCCTGTTCGTTTTCTTAGTAATCCGAGTGCCGTCAACATATTGACGTAAAACCGTACCCCTGCCCCTAACGCCGAGATGTAAATACTCTTCCCTAAATCTTTCGACTAGGATCGCTGACACCTTTTATCGTTTTTTGTACATTTTCGCACTTTTGGCTACATGAGGACCAGCCCTTTGACTGTAGGGGAGTATCCCAAAACTACAATAACATCCCCCTCCATTTCATTCCACCTCAAATCTTTTTCCACCTCCTAACCTTCAACATATCCCCTCCCATCCCCCCCCCCCCTTTCCAACCTTATTTCTTGATTTTTTTTCTCCTATAGCTAGAAATGAGATAATTCGTTTTCTTTGGGTAAGTACTTTTTTTTTCCCCTCCCAAAGGGGTTTTAAGACATGACCTTGAACACAAGCAGACTGGGAAGCAAAAAAAGGGAAAAAAGAAATATTGCTTCTCCACATCCGGCCCCGGAGAACCATACCCTCCCCCCCCCTCCCCTCCTACCCAAACCCGCCAAACCCCCTCACCTTTCTCCCATAAAAATGACTCAAAAAATTCGAAATTAGTATTATTCAACCAGATCGGGGGATAGTCTCCAACAGGGAATAGTATATTTTATTTTTGGACTGAATTGACCGATCAATTTTTCTCCAATTTTTGAAAGTGTGACATTAGAACAGGTAGAAAGTATATGCCCTGGATGGTCCCTTATGAAATGAGATTCATGTTTGTTAGGAGAAACTATAACACCTTTTTTCGCGATGATTTACTGCGAGGTTACGTGTACTTGGCTGGTACTTCCTTTGAGTTTTTCTTCTTCAATTTGTGTTGTTCTAGAATTTCTTTGTGGGTAGTTTCCGCGTTCGCAGAAAGACTTTTTTGATGTTTTTTTTTTGAAATGAGGGTGTGGTTCCATAGCATACCTTTTTTAGAAAAATCTAGCCTTCTTATTTTGCGAGCAGAAAGCGGGAATTTTTTTTTTTTTCCTTTTATCGTCTTTTAGTATCTGAATTGGATTGTTGGTATTTTCTTTATGTCTAGTCCGAAAAACAAACACGAAATTGCTGAGGGACGGTTGATTTCTTGATCAATATTTTAATTTTGTTTTGCTTTGCCCGCGGTAAACGCAAGGTTTTGTTCGGCCTTGCGGACGGATGATTCAATTTGTTCGTCGTGGTAGTCGAGGATGCTCGACAAAACCTGGGTCCGCTTGTGGACTATTGGCGGGGCGGTCCCTGGCTCCCGTAATAGTGACTTTGGGCACAACCATCAATCAGGACCTGGCTTCGTTTACATCTGATAGAGTGTGGGGGAACTCAAAAGAAAAGTGAAACTGCCATGCTTGGGGCCCTTGGCCCGACTCTGGTCACTCGCCGTCCGTTTTACGGCTTTGCGTTTGGTTGTTCATGCCAAGCTGCAGGTGGCTCTGTGTCCCTATTCCTTGGCTCGACTTTGCGCGAAAATGATCATGAAGCTCCAGTGCAGAGTAATGAGCAGAATACTATCCCGCTGTACGGGCGTCTTGAGCTCGGTGGAATCGCGCAAATGTGAACTGGTGGTGCTGGTTGAGAGACACGCTGGTCTGGAGGTCTCAGTCAGTTTAGCTCGGTCCTTCAGAAGGTATGAATCGGACCTAGGTTTAGTTCGCATGCGCAAGCATCCGAAACGCTCAACCGGCACAGAAACACTTTTCTCTGCGCGAGCTTGGGATCTCCGTTTGCAGATTGACATTGTTGTTTACTGCATCACTTTTCACTCAAGCATTTCCCTCCCGCACTTGAACTGTGCCAAAGCAACATGTTTGTGTTATACTAGTACAGAAAATAAGGAGAGAGCAAGAAAGCTAGAGCACGGCAGCGATCAGGAATAGTGCCGCAGCAGGTATTAGTCCTCAGTGGAGCACGACGGGTATTCCTTGGATCCATACAGAAAGTCACAGTCCCCCAAGAGTAAACACAAACACAGTTCTTTAACGCGTGGCAAGTCTAACAGATCCGGCTATCGTTGACAGAAATCCTAGATTATTGTCCGATCCCCCCAGAATCGTTTTCATCCCTTGCTCGGCAAAACCCCAATATAATTCATATCACTCGCCTGCGCGAGATCTTCAGTAAACCCCTTTTTTCAATCATTGTTTTCAAAATACACAGCAGAACAACCGTTCCCAATTTGAAAACAAAACAAACCCACCCCAAGGACCCCCGAAAGCGGAAAAACAGGAACACAACAACAAAAAACTTACATATTTACAATCAGGTTTTCAACGTCGCCTAAGGGATCCGAGAGCTGCGCGCCCCACCCAGGTCGAGTTAATCGTCAGCGACGAAATAATTAGTGACAATGGATTTGTGCGTGTAATTGTGTCTGTGTGGTTTGTTTGTTTTTTCTTTCGTTTGAGGTAGTTTAACGGTCGATCAAGAAATCTTTATAAGTTTTATAACTATTTATATGGTCTTCGTTCCAATCTTCTTCCGAGCTATCCATGAAAAGCATAAATTTTGGCTGCGTATGTCTTTGTTGAAAAGAAGGAAAATATTGTAACTTATAGTGCGTGCGAAAAATTGTTTGGAGATATGAGACTAGGTTTTTTTAGAAATCTAATCTTTATGATGATGATGTTAAAACTGGGACATGCTCCTGGAACGGCCAATTATGATTTGTCCCATATCGTTTTTTGGGACATCCTCTGTGTGTCTCTCCCCGTTTTTCAAAGAAATTTTGCCTTTCCTGAAAAAAACTTGTCATCTGGAAACCGAATGGTAAATTATGCAAAGCGGAGCTCTGCAAGATGTGCAGGCCGTGGGTTTGTTTAAGAGGTGCGAGAGGACCTGTAGTGCTGTCTTGATTGAGGTGTATTCCAATACATGAGAAGAAGGGGAAATTTCAAAGGAACTGTTCACGCTAATGCTTGGATACACCTGATGGCGTCTCATTCGCCATTTAGTCGATTTTCACGAAGAAAAACTATGTCCATAAGCTTAATGATCCTATCCTATACACCTGCTACACAATATGACAACATTCCTCATTCCTCCTCTGACCTCTTCAGAGTTAAAGGCATGAACTTTCGCCCAGTCCCGTGGACATTGTAGAATTTGTTCTGAAATTCTACCCAATGGAGTCTCAAAGCATGAAGAAAAGCGGACAATGACTCCATACCCATCAACACCCCGAGAGTCGCCGCGATCCACACCAAAAACCCAACCAATATGATCACAATATTCCCGCTGGACAGCGGGAAGAAGATGAGCTTCTCTAGGAAAACGTCGCTCAATTCCGAGTGTGCCAAGCTTAACGCCCACAACCTGAGATAGCTGGCAGTGTTGCTGACCGCGCCAAGTACAAACTCAATGGTGTGGATAAGCTGCCCCACGAAAACGTCTTGAAAATTGAATTCCTTCTCCGGCTTTTCTCCATCTCCTGCTCAAATGAGGACAGTTTGCCAAGACTCAGCTTTTCTGCAGGGTGATGGCAAGTCTGGCTGGCAAACCTCACCAGCTCCTTCGCCCTTTTTAACAAAAATAGTGTCATCCGTATCACCTGGCTGATGCTCTTCTGTAGTGGACGAGGGAACTAGTGACTCATACCGGATCTTGTGGTAATGCCTTCTTCGCAGCAAGAGAGGTCTCGGGAGCAACATCCACGGTATGCAAACGAGAGCTAGAAGCAAAAGAACAACCTTTCGGACGCATGGAATTGACAGACTTGTTAGATTCGGTGAGAATCTGACGCAAAATTCTCACCCGGATCAGTGCAACGCTGCTCACCTGAACAACAGCCTGACCTCGGAATAGTGTGTTCTCTGGTGGTACCTGTCCCGGGCTCATGAACATCCCAATCAGAATCGCTTTCAGATCCGGAGGCTGGCAGTTTGGATCGTTCTGGCATTCTACAGAATTCCAGTCAGTCATCCACTTCACGAGAATCAGTAAGACGAGGTATCCAAATATAGAGCACATGAAGAGAATTTGGGGGATAAACACGAAAAATACGTCTATGCTCTCCTAAGCAGCGATCGAAGAAAAAATTTCCGGACGAGTTGGCACGACGTGAGTTGGTCAGCTTTTTCAATCACAGCTTTGGACACCGCAAGCACCAAACGCGTTAACTAATTGAGCATCACAAGTGTAAGTGGAGTATGGCTGAAGGTAAAACTAGGTTGCCTACCCGAAAATGGACGCCGTTCCAGAAAGAGTTAAATATTCCAACGATCATATGGGTGACTCCTAGCACAATGGATAGCTTCATTTTGTACGAGTTGAACATCGCCAAGCTATTCTTGCTGATCTTCCAGATAGGATCAAAACCAAACGGGTACGGATTCAACGGAGGGTTCGCTGCACCTGGGTCGTCGCAGTTGTCAATGCCACAGGCCACATCGCTTTCATCTGTAAATTTCCACCTATTCGTTAGCAGAACCGCGAGACAGCGAGCGAATACTCAGTTGTCATATACCAACCCGAGGTCAGCCGCATTTACTCGCGAACAGAATCGTACCGGCTAACGAAGATGTTCATTGGGATGGCAAAAACCTCGTTATAAATGAAGCCGGTGAAAATGGAGAACAACCCCATCAGGAAGATTATGTATCGACCATTGAAGCAGTACGCGAAGAACTCCGATCTCTTCGGTCCACTTTGAAAGGCTCGCTCAAAAATGATGAGGATCAACGCGAAGCACGCCATAATCACGCCATGACCAACATCTCCGAACATCACGGCGAAAAGGAACGGGAACGTTATCACTGCAAACGGCGCGGGATTCATCTACGCATTTATAAAAAAAATTTGGTAGGTACTTCAAATGAACACGATGCGTTGCTGAAAACAAGGTTTGATAAAATAATCGTACCTCCTCATATTGTGCGATTCCGTAAGACTCAATGATAGCCTGAAAAACACTTGTAAATCTGTTGATTCGAAAATACGTCGGGGGCTCTCCTTGAGATTTTCCTTCTCCTCGTACTTCAACAAGAGACGGAGCCTGCATCAGGGAAAATAAAGAACGAGCAGGGGATCGCTCAGTACGTTTCCGAAGCTCTAGTACTGGATTTCCACTGAAATCTTTACCTGTGCGTTTGAGCTCAACTGGCCCCGCTTAATGCATGCAGTGAACTCCTCCATATCCGTGGATGCTACCCATCCCTCAGCGATGAAGAGGCTCCTCGACGTATCATAATTCAGCATATTCGAAGCTTGCAGAATAGTTTTCTCGTCCGCGACAAAGTCCTTCCAAATGTCAAGATAATCTCTGTAGCTGCGTATTATCTCGGCTCTGCTCGCCTTCGTCGCAGTTATAACTAATTCGAGTTCCCTTAGCCGCTCGAGACAGGTTTCGTGCCTATCATTCGAACAGGATCACCAAAATTACATGTTAGTTCGCCATGCAGTGGCTTCGGGATGCGACGAACTTCTGCGCGATCTCTTACGACTTCTCTCGCTCTTCGCTGTCCTCCGGAATTGGATATCGAGCTGCCTGAAATGCTGTACAGGTTCTTTCTACTTTTGATCTTACTTTTGATCCGGTCAGGAAGACGATAAACACTGTCCGTCCTTCGCTGACATCCTCTGACTTCACATAGCTGTTGCCTTTGGTCACGCGAAAAGTCGTTCTCTCGAAAGCTGCGCGCCTCTCCGTATCTATCATTCCAGCAACAAAGTTGACCAGGCCCTTCCCAGAGTGCGTTCCACTTTCCGCAGATAGATCTCTGAAAGCGTTCGCCGCAGCCGGAGTAAGCGCTCCCATTTGTCTCACAAGGGATTTCACGAACCCCCTCTCACTACGATTTGTGTCCTTGAATACATCCTCACAAGCCTCCAACACCAATCGCATCTCGTTGAGCTCCTTATACGATTCCTCTATAGATTCTTCGTGGGCCGTGATCTCTTTTACCGAATGCTCCATTGTACACAAAAACTCGTCTAGATCCTCCAACTTCTTCGGACTCATGATCCTCCTGTCCTCCAGCTTGTTACTGTACCTGTAGTGCTCGTCCTCCTTGTACAACTTGGATCGCTCATCCAGATACCGAATCCGACGAAGCATTTCCTCACATCGCCGAATCTCTGCCGCAGCCTCTTTTTGGAACGAGGACACCTCTTGATTCAGATCCTCCAGCTGAATAATCTCACTCCGTGCCAACTCCGCGAGAGTATCATGAGCTGCAACTTGATCAAAGTACAGACGAACGTACGTCATCTCCTCAGACCTTAGAAGACTACCCATAATGTTCTATTCCACCCAAAACCCTCTCCACACCGCCACCACCCCCTTCCCTGCAAAATTCCACTTTCAACTATTCCTCCATAAAACTACCAACCTCTCCCTTCATCCAACAAAATGTCCACCAAAAAAAAAAGTCCAATCATATAAGCAATCTCTGTATCAGCAATTCCAGTCTGTGAACCCCCCGCAAAAAAAAAACACTCCAATCCCACCATCAAGTAACACCAGCACCTCCACACCCTTCTCATCGAACAGCACCGAAAAGGCGGCTCCCTCTGATGTGGGTCTGTTGTCTAACCCTACCACACTAACAATAGCCAAGCAGAAGTTTTTTCCCCCGTCAGACATCTGACGCGAATCCAATATCCTATAAAACACCAACCCTCAAAAAAAGGGGTCTCCAGCACTCTTCTTTCACATTTGTTTTAACAAACAAAAAATAATTCAAAAATTGTCCTTTCCTGAATTTGATAGGAGACACCGCCCCCCTCCTTGGAGGTGACCATTTTCTCAATATTCCAAGAATAAACTTTTATCATGACAGGCTGTCGTTTTGTATCGAATCACAGCAGGTTATGACGTGAATGTCTCCACTGAATTGGCCTATTTTAGATCTTGTATTTTGTTAAAAGTTTGTTGTACTAGGTTAAATACTATCGTACTAATATTTACACTTTGAAAGTGTGATTTAATTGGCTAAGTGGTCGCCAAGAATAATGGGTTATAATTCTACTGCGTAAATACTATTTATTGCTTTCATTAAAACTTTTGAAGGTTTCTCCAGAAATATATAAAAAGTATCCGTACCCCAGGACTGAATTGAGCATTGTCGGAGCCTGGTGTGAAAGTGATTGCCACAGTTGTACAGACCGGTCTTAAGAGGACTACGGATAGCCCGGAGTGGTTTGGGGGCTGGTTGCAGGTGGCGTTGATCTTTTTGTTCTGGCATTACACGCCACGCCACGGCCTTTAAGACCGTACATTAAGGACTCCAATTGAGCACATTTCATTGTAACAATCATACTGCAGTGGCGTGACCTGCTTCTGTTCGATCTGGACTTTTCCGATCGCTTAGTTCTTATAGAGTTGCCCGACGATGGACTCTTGTTTTTGCTAAGCACTTCGCTGGTAGTGATGTCCAGGCATCAAAGCAGGGGATCTGTTCTAGCTAGTGTCCATATTGCGACCCTTTGGTAGAGGTTTGTTTGTTGTCTGCAGCCTCTCAGGTCAAGCAATCGTACCGCAGGGCGATATAGTGCTTCACTGTATATTTCGCGCAGAGCACAGGCATAAGAGGCCTAAATTCTGCAACCGTCCTCGATGCAAACCATCGTCGGATTAGAATTGTATCTATTCTTCAGTGCATGTAGCTCTCGATGAAGACAACTACGGACAGGATCGAACCCATAGCTCTGAAGGCCAACTTTTCCCATCCTTGTCATCTGGGATTCTTACGGCTAGACATCAAAATGAAGCGTCGGGCGCGCTTTCAATAAGGACCAGCTCTGGTCGAGCTAAAACGGGGAAGTTTCTTTTTCTTAACAGCTGGCATGCAGGCCTTGTACGTACGTTCTTTGCGCTCTTGGAACTGCTGCTTTCATTGGGTTTAGCATTTCTCCTTCATCAGGATAGATCCGAGTCGTAAGCATCCGTTGTTCAATGTCGCGCGAAGAGTTTACGCAGCCTGATCTATTGATTTCGTAACCTCCGCGGTTGGGGAGGAACAGATCCATGAGGAGAGGCCTTGCAGGAAGCGATGGACTACAAAATGGTGGAATCCGAGGATGTCGATCTTTGGCTGGTTCAAGTACCGAAAGACCAACCCGCGGAAGAATTTGAAGGGGCAGAGGTCAAAAATGGCAAGCTGACAACTAAGGACGGCCGGACCTTTCGATTTCTAGACGGACTCGCCGTTGATGAGATAGTGAACGTTTTCTACGACCCGGACCAAAAGGGGCATGTCTTTGGTGAGTACGATTCCTCTTTCGTTCATACTATTCAGCTTGCCAGCCAAACCGTCGCTCTCTTAACTATTGACCTTGATTCTGTTGCGCGCCTGTGATCGTAGGGAAAGGATTCACTTCAGGGTACAGGTTAACGGCAGAGAGTAAGCACTGGACGTCTGAGAAGGAGCTTCCTCAATGGCAGCACAGAGAATATCCGCATCAGATTGAAGAGGCTGCAGGAACCCCTAAGATGGTTGGCTCAGCTGCGATTATCTCGAAAGGCCGCGGAGGCAGTTCTAGTACGACTGCTGTCCAGGAAGCTGTAGGGTTGAGTGAAACGGTTGAGGTGGAGAAGTATAACGTATCAGCAACGAAACTGAAAAATATTAAGAAGGAAAAGTCAACGGGCAAAGTTGAAAAGCCAAAGGCAGCGGACGGAGATGGACTTGGAGCTGTGACAGGTGCGGCTGTGACAGGCGATGAGGTGCGGGTGAAAAAGCCGAAAAAGTTAAAGGAGAAGCGAAAACGAGAGGAGGATAGTAGCGATGTACATAGGTATGCTGAAGGTGAGCCCAGGAAGAAGGACGAGAAGAAGAAGAGAAGAAAAGACGTAGACCCGCTAGGCACCAGTGATCGTTCGCATGAGTGGATTGATGAGGGGAGGAAACTGAAAGAGATGCGGGACAAGAAGGACAACAAGGACAACAAGGACAACAAGGTCGAGGACACGGAGGACACGGAGGACAAGAAGGACAAGAAGGACAAGAAGGACAACAAGGACAACAAGGACAAGAGGGAAAAGAGGGAAAAGAAGGAAAAGAAGGAAAAGAAGGAAAAGAAGGAAAAGAAGGAAAAGAAGGAAAAGAAGGAAAAGAAGGAAAAGAAGGAAAAGAAGGAAAAGAAGGAAAAGAAGGAAAAGAAGGAAAAGAAGGAAAAGAAGGAAAAGAAGGAAAAGAAGGAAAAGAAGGAAAAGAAGGAAAAGAAGGACAATTGGAAGAAAGCAAAGAAGAGGCGGGTTAAGGATATGTAGGACAACCCAATGCGTAGGAGGAGCGATGGAAGCGGAAAGGAACGAAACGATGGCGGAGAATTGAGCCAAGAGTTGGATTAGCTTAGGGGCCTTGGGCGCAATCAGAATTTAGCTCACACCTGCCAGTGTACATTGAAGATGTAGATACTGCACCGAAGCGCAACTTGAAACGTAAATCACTTTGTCTGTATTTCTGTTGATTGGTCTTGACCTCCGAAGTGAGCCCAGTTCCCAAAGGAAATCCTCGAATCTTTGGCGGGGTGTCCACCAGCAGGTCAAGAGGATCCCGACCGTACGTTGATACTGCTCCCCTTCCGAAGTCTGCTTTGTAAACTTTGATCTCAAGGACGTGTGGTACTGTTAGCTAGCCGAATCGACACGATTTCGTTTCTGGGGATTCCAAATAGAGCACATTTTCCCGTTCTATCTTGCCCTCAAGCACGCTCTTGGTATCACCGTTGACGGCGACTATTACCTCCTCCTCAGGACCCCTCTTTGAGAGATGCGCTAATAGATGTGCACTACTTTCCACTCTGATCCTTGAATACTGCACATCCGGGAGTAACGAATGGTCAGGGAGAACTGCATCCTCCAAAAGCAGGAACAACACGGCGCTAAGATTTTCAGCACTACTTCGAAGCGTCTGGAGAGCATCGAAGGCCCTGTCCTCCGAGGCGATAACAGTAACGGACGGACCATTGACCGTTGCTTCAGAGGCCCGCGCATGAGGGTCCTCTACGATCAGAATGTCAACTTTCGCCCCAGGATAAATCCCCGGGTAATCTTTGGGGATTAATAAAGCAATGACCCCATGAATCCCAGCTGCCAGATTTGGAACTACCCCACTGGTGTGCGTCTGGCTGCGAATTTTAAATCTCTGACCTGCGGGAGCGTTAACCTGGAAAACCAAACATCTTATCAGGACCGTAGACAGGAGGCGGCTCCGTTCAGAACTGGTAGCTCACTTCATGAAGTGCGGAAGGAAGCTCCAGATAGGTCGTTTGATAACCATGGTAGTCATTGCTATTTATACTTCGGACCCTCGACTCCGTCCATTGGTTGCGAACGAGCGGCGGAAGGGATTTCAAAGAGACCGAAGATGCACGTTCTCCGGCTATCCTCCCCATTACAACGCACTCCAGAAGAGAGTTCCCCGCAAGTCGATTAGCGCCATGCATACCCCCTAAGAATTGTTCGAGTTTCAGACAAGCAACGCACAATAAAGCAAAGGGTCTGCAGCAGTGTTCAACGCATCCGTACCAGTAACCTCACCGGCGCCGAACAGTCCGGGAATAGCAGTAAACGAACTACCCGATTCACCCTTCTTGCGCAGTATTTCCCCGCTCGGTGAGATGCGCAGTCCTCCCATGGAATAGTGCAACGCCGGCGTAATTAGTGCTATCCAGTACTCGGCCGTGTCTTTCAAAGTTCCTCCTGGCAGGAGTGCAAGCAGGACTAATACCGTGAGCGAGCAGATACGTCAACGGCTTTGATTGAAGTTTTTTGTTTACGTACCAGATGGGTAGTAGTCTTTTCCGAACCTATCGGGTTTGCCGGACTTCCACGAACTCTCATATTCCTCAATTGTCTGCTCGAAGTCTTCCAGGGACAGTTCCTCCAGTTCCGTTACGGCTTCATGCACGGAACGGAACCTGCTAAAAAGTCCCTTGGAGGCATAGAAAGCAGCGGAGGCAGCTCCAAAGCCATCCACCATCTCAGACGAAAGGACGAGCCAAGCCCCTTTTCTGTCCTCGGCTCCTACGCGGACAAGGGAAGCGCACTTTCCCGCAACATCAGACACTCGCGCACGCAACAATTTTATTGGCGCTTGTCATCATGCTGACCTTGATCATTCTTAGCCTCAGCCAGTAAAGTACCGAGCGAAAACCCGTTCTCCAAAATCGCGTTCGTGACTACGTCCCTAGGTGCAAGCTCGTTTACGAAACTGCCATACACAATAGTAGAACTTCGCGTACTTAGCCAAAAACCTACACTAAGGTTCCTGTCAACCGCGTGTATATTGATACGCACCGCTTTCCTTCAGCGTTGACAAGCATTCCTCCTGTGCCTCGCAAAGATTCAGGAGCAAGGAAATTTGTGCTAGCAAAGGGATCGCTTTTGTTGACAAAGGATGTCGGGTGCACCTAATTCACACCAACGCGAGAAATCGGTTCTTCCGGTTAAGATGACACAAAAGAACTCGCAAGGTACGCGCTCATTGAAACTGACCTGGACGTGCTCCATGTCGCGCGCGGCCGCTCCAAATTCCATTCCAAGCTTGATGCCGTCACCAGTTGCCCAGGGACCGTTCGTAGTTGGAAATTTCGCCTTCTCGCCAGCATATTTCAGCAGAACATCTCCACCAGCACAGTAGCCTGGCGTATCCAAGAGATAAGTCCTTCTCGAATCAACGTCATAAAGAGCTCGTGAAAGCTACCGTACCTCCGCTTGCCAGCACTACAGCATCCGCATGGATCTCTTCCGTCTCACCGGAAAACTCAGAAAGAACTCCCACAACACCACTCTCCTCAGAGCCGAGAAGGCCCTTTACCGCGTTGTTCAACTTGATGTTCAGTCTGTCTTTGTACTCATCTGACTTCAGTGCATCGATTAAAGTTTTCATTATAGTCCAGCCGACAGGCTGTGGGCGCCCGTCGGGCATAGGAGAAAATCGCCAGGTTCTGCGGAACGAGTGACCCCCGAGCCGTGTACTGTCCTTCATGTCAAGTTTGAGAGTTTCTCTCAACCACCTAAGCGCATCTGCACGGAATCGAGGGGATTCTTTCTTGAGTTATACCGCTCGTCCTAACTGGCACCTGGAACTGGGGGCTACCTGAGCTTTGAAACGCCACCATCTGAACCAGGTTCTCGTCGTTGATTTCATGGCCGGCTTTCAAAGTGTCTGCAATGAACTGATCGGGGCTGTCCGATTCGTTTGTGTTCACACTATTCATTCCAGACGTTGCCTTTGCAGAATTGCCGCCAAGAAAGGCGTTCTTTTCTATAATCGTCACCGAACGGCAACCATTCTCCAAAGCCGTTACTGCCGCTGTCAAGCCAGCCAATCCCCCTCCAACCACGATAGTCGAGCCCCTAGTAGCAGGAATATCCTGTGCAAGCATAGATTCAGCGAAACTGGCCGTTTGCGGAAGGAGAGGCTTAAAAGGTCAGTAAACCAGGAATCCGGCTATCGCTCACCGATCTCAACGGCATCCCTGCGTTTCCTTTCCCGGTATGCCACAGACTTTGCAGAGTTAAAACTCCTGCAGCGAGAAGAAACGAAATCACTAAAGCAATGCGCGCCTTCGCAATCGGAGTCAAGCCAAACCGACGAAACTTTGGCTCCTCATTGTCGACCACCTCCTTCTCACCAAGACCGGCAACCTCTACTTTCCTTCGTTGTCTTAGTGACATATCACAACATTCAACCAAATTCAAACGAACAGCGAGGTCTTGGAAAAAAACATACGCACTTGTTCCTCCCCAAATCTACCCTCCCCCCCAAAACCCAACTAACAACCCCATCATGGCCTCGCCGGCAAAAATCCTCGCGAAACAAAAAAAAAGGTATTCGCACGACACCCTCAAGCGGTAAACCTTGGAATTTTCATTGTTCAGGAGAAAACTCCGGGCCAAACTAATACACTGAATGATACTGAGTGGGACGAAATATCTCATCCGGACAGAGGCTGTCCCGTTCTGTGTCCCACTGACCTTTTTGGCTGTTCTGGGGCGATTTTTAGTTCAGCTGAAAATTTAATCAATTTCCCACAACGCAAGAAAGTTAAGAGCCGGAGACGGGGAAGCCTTCCAGGAAGAACTTGTCGGACTTCACGTCTCTTGAGACCTCAATACGTTCATCGAAGTCTCTTCTGGCGATTGCCTTCGCGCACCGTTGAAGTGCGTCCTGATCGTCGTCGGTGTGGTTGAGTCCCACCTGGACGGGTCTCCTGAACCCGATTTCATCAACGTTGAGCACGGTGAAGTACCCGCTGTGCGAGGTGACAATTCCGAGTCCGTCCATGATCTTATCCACAAATGCCTCAATCTCAACTTCGATTGTAGTGTTTCGTACGCTGACCACTCGAGCGTGCATTTCCACCACATGCTCCGGCTTGATGGTTTGTCTAAAGTCTATGCGGTTCATCGAGATAACAATCATATGCGTATTCCCAGTGAATCGCTTGGCTGTGACCTGCGCAACTCCCAGCATCCAGCGCAAAACATCTCCACCAAAAATTATGTTCAAGTGGTTGTTGTGCCGGGGGAGCATTTGCTTTCTGACAACAACTTCCGTCTCATTCACAGTGAGGTACTCTCTCCTCGATAATCCTTTTTCAGTTTCCGCTAACGCCGAAGCAGTGGGCATCGCACCTACACGTGAAGCACGAACTCGAGGTTAGATCCATACCCACCTCAAGCTACAAAAAGAAACCTTCCATGGGCACTGTCAGGAAGATCCATATCAGACCAAGTCAACCATGCAACGTGTCATCACGCGCAAGGGCAAAATAATGCGGAGTACACTGATACATAGTAGTCGCGCAAATTACCTTCACTGGCAGCAGCTTTCTGGGCTGCCACCCAACGAACACTTAGTTCCTTCCGTCGCTTGGCAGATTCCATCATCTTCATTTCATTCTCATTCTCAACCTTGAGAGTGGGGATGTTCTTGTTCGGACGAAGTGTTTTAGGATCTATCGCTACGTAGGTGATGTAAGAGTATGCGACAGTCTTAAACTTTCTGAGATTGAAGTCGTGCTTCTTAGCTTCAACGTGAATAGTGATCGACGATGATCCCACCAGGACAACTTGACCCTCAACTCTGACCAGATCTCCATGGCAAATTGGAACTAGAATGTCTACTCTATCGAACGAAACAGTCGTACAGGGGCCCTCCGCGAAAGCAAAAGCAATACGCCCCGCCACTAAGTCCATTAACTCCAGAATGGCACTGGGGCTCAGAAGCTTTCCAGCCAACGCCTCCTCTGCTCCAAATCAGCAATTTCAAGAAGAGCATATGATAAGCAACCTGCGTAGCAAACAAGCTAACCGTGGAAACTGAAAGTGGAAACTGAGAGTGGAGACTCTTCTCACCTCCCAGAACTTCAGCGAGGAAATCTTTTGCTGACGATGCAGGCTTCTCTTTCTTAACCACACCATCCTCCGCCATGACGATACGAAAGAACTACCTTCAAAACCAAAAACCCAACTACCAGTCCAATTGACACAGTTTCACTTCACTGTTCCGATTCATAAGCTTATATACTAGCCAAAAGTGCTTCTGAAAGATCACTGAATCCACCAAATCTCCCTCCACCGAAGCACAAGCAACCTCTCTAACCCCCCTAGTCCACCCTGGCAGCCCGATTGCCTTCCAACGAATCTGAAACGCATTGGCCAAAAGCAGTCCCTATGCCCAAAAATCCTTTCTAAATTTCGTAAAATTCAAATTTCTTCAACGAAATTCGCTCATGGGGCTATCCGAGGACATCGGACCATTTCTTCATCCACCGATTAGTTTTTTTTCTTAGTTTCGATAAATTGCAGAATGCTGTTTATGACCATAGTGAGGATTTTCGGGCCGTGCTCATGATAGATTGTTGAGGACAGCAGGACTCCCTTCTCACCCTCATTTGCCAGTTAACTGGACACACAGGGTTTTTGTATTCTTCACGATAACCTCCAAGCTCCCCCCTCTCTATCTCTCTCTTGGCGTAAGGGTTTCGCGTTCCTAAATCGGGGAACAGGCGAACATCCGCCACAATCCAAAACTTCCCTCCAAACCTCTCTACCCAGCTATCGCTCAACGAAGAACTGCCAACGACCAGAAACAGGTCAAAAACTTGGTTCTTGTTCCCAAAACTAGGAGAACGCTTCCTCTGTTCAAGGTCACCGATGTCGACCTCTTCAGGTCCAAGTTTCGTCTTCAAAGCTGCAGAATCGAAAACGCAGACTCACCAAACCAGACCGGAAAAAAACAGAGTGTCAGCTGTCCATAGTGTCCTAAACGGTTGGGACAATCGGGACAGAGTTTGTTGCGCTCGCGCAGAAACTCTTCAGTTTTTGACATCGGGCGCAGTGAGGGTGGTGGGAGTGTTCTACATTAGGTGTTAACTGGTGGTAGAACGATGTTTCAGATGGGTTTTTCCTGGAGTTTGTACTGTGGCAAGTTTTGAGCGCTGCCCGATGACCCGTGAAAATTTCTGGTTTGGTTTCCAGGGCTGGGCGTGTGGTGTGGCACGATGGAGTCAGTTGAGGAAGGCGGGTGGGAGAGGGGAGTTGGGCGAGGAGCTTTCGCGTTTACCTGAGAGAGGATCCGTAGTTTTTTTTTTCTGATTGGAAGAGTCTGTTGTTGATGTTGTTGGGGGATGGCGGATAGGAAAGCAACAAACAAGTGAGTATCGTTCGTTTTTGTTTTGTTTTGGGCCGCGCTTTACTTCAGCTAAAAAGAATGTCAGGTCTCTAAGCTAAGGAACACTTTTTTTTTACAATTTATTATTGCGTGGTACAGGTACTACCCGCCGGAGTACTTTGACGAGTATCTCGAGAAGGGAGGGAAGGGCGGAATAAATACGTTCAGAGGGGAGCATCCGCTGCGCGAGAGGGCGAAGAAGCTCAAAGATGGAATCCTACGAGTGCGTTTTGAGATGCCGTTCAACATATGGTGCAATGGCTGTGAAAATCACATTGGAAAAGGAGTTCGATACAATGCCGATAAGTCTAAAGTTGGAAACTACCACAGCACACCCATCTACAGTTTTCGAATGAAGTGTCACCTTTGTGACAACTATATTGAAATAAGGACCGACCCACAGGTAGGGATTACTGGCCACTCCAGACTTGCGAAACCCGTATATCATGGTTTCCTGCTCTCTGCTCGGGTGTGTGTGGCCATAGTGGTTTGTTCGAAGTACTCAAGCTGGCGCCCGTTTCCATTCGGTTCCACCTGCAGACTCGGGATTATGTTGTCTACTCTGGTGGAAAACGAAAGGTAGAAGAGTGGACTGCTGCTGATGCTGAAACCATAGACCTCTCGAATGTTGGAACCGTTGAAGGAGATCGTGTTGGTGTCGATCCGTTTGCTTCACTTGAGAAGGAGGTGGCGCAGCTTAAGAAGGCCGAGGAAGGGAAGAAAAGATTGAACAGTCTGAAGCGAGATCGGGACAGCAGGTTCAGGGATGACTATGCAAGTTCTCAGCGCCTGAGGAGCATATTCCGGACAGAAAAGAAAGCCATTGCTGAGCAAAAAAGGGAGGATGATAAGCTGAAGATAAAGCTTGGAGTTTCAATGCCACTTGCTACACCGAAAGCCTCCGACGCCGAAAAGGCCAAGTCTGTGATTGCTTCTAGAATCAATCAACCGGTGAGCTCTACCCATTGCGAGCTTGCTGTGCGTGAAAGGAAGCTAAGCGAAGTAGCGCAACTTTCCACAACTTTCCCCAGGTACGCAAACGGGAGAGAAGCACAATCTTCTCCCACGGTCGAGGTTCTAGGTCGTTGCAAGTGTCTACAAAACGGTCCTTGGCGGAGGTTGCGGCCTCAAAGTTGCGCCGGAAAGGTGTTGACGTTTCCAGACTGCAGGGAAGAAAATCATCCACTCGGGGAGGTAGGGAATCCGTAGTTGATCAGGAGCTCGCTGGCCACTTTCGGCGCTCCACGTCCAGCCCCAGCCCTGCGCAAATTCCCAACTTAAAGCTCCGAATAGAAAAGCGACAGAGGGATGACCGGTAGTGCAGTGAAATGGTTTTTGTGTCTTGGGCTTAAGGTATTGAAGCATGGACGCTCTCCTGAGGGATTCTGTTGCTCAGAGTTAATACTATGGGTCTACTGATACGGAACAATCCCTATATCTAACTAACAGTAACCGCCACTCGGGATGTAGCCTTCCGTAAAGAACTAGGAGTAAGTTGAGGCACAGTGCTGATGTGCTAAGGCAGCCGAGCTCTGGGTTTTTACTTTGACTTCAATGCTTTGGCCATGTGGTGAGGAAGTACGCCTCGTTCAAAGCTCCTCTGTTTCATCCTCGGGAAGGACTCCTGAATCTGCAATGTAAACAGCCTTGACCGGCTTGTCTCTACCATCTGTCTTGGAGACCTCAATCTCAGTGACGACCTGTACGGGAAGGGAACGCGACGGTGCTCTCCATCAGCGGAATCAAGTGAAAATGAGAACATTTCGGGTGTAGACAAACCTCCATTCCCTTGACGACCTTGCCAAACACAACATGACGGCCATCGAGCCAAGAGGTCTTCACCGTTGTAATGAAGAACTGAGATCCGTTCGTATTAGGGCCAGAATTAGCCATGGACAAATATCCAGGTCCCTCATGCTTCAATTCGAAGTTTTCGTCCTCAAACTTATTTCCATAAATGGATTTTCCTCCAGTGCCGTTGTGGGCGGTGAAATCCCCTCCCTGATAGACGGCAAGCATGTTGATTACGGCTTAAGTTATGAGGAGAATCCAGTGGAAACGGAAGAGGCTAGGAATCCCTTGCACCAAATTGAACACACCTGGATCATGAAGTTTCTAATCACACGATGGAAGGAAGATTTTCTGTAGCCAAACCCTTTGTCGTGAGTGCAAAGGCTCTTGAAGTTTTCCGCCGTCTTGGGAACCACTTTTCCAAAAAGCCCGATGACGATCCTTCCAGCGTCTTCCTCACCAATACTTATGTCAAAATATACGTAGGCAGTAATCTCAGGATCAGACGCTAAGCAGATCCCAGCAAGAGCCGCAAGAAATACTACCGCCCCACCCAACTTCATCCTTTTCCACTCCTCCAAGTCAAAGAAACAAAGACAACCGTTCCAGTTGGCACTAAGAACACTAGAACAAACTTACTGACGAAACACACAACATGTACGAGATACCGTAGTAGATCTGAACTCAACACTCAGACACTTCCCTCCCCCAATGTACCCACACCGACCAATCCCCCTTCCCCTCAATCCTCCCTCCAAAACGTCAGAGACCGATGGGATCGAGCTGACGCAAAACGATAGGTAAAGAGATTGATTCAGTCATTTCCTTGTAGTAGTTTTTATGTTTAAATTAAAGTCATTTTTGTTAATCTAGGTATTTTATCGCCTTGATGTTTTTTAGATCAATTTTTATCTAAATCTGGATTCAAAGTATTGAATAAAGTTTTAATAAATATGATTTTTTCGTGTTATAGGGGAGCGTAACCCTTAAACTTGGGCCTGCAAAGCGATCATAGCTCGAAAAGTAATTTGAAAACAAAACGACTGTTGAATCAATATTGAGATATTTCATCTATTATTTTTTGAGAAGATTGTATTTTGGGGATTGATGTCAGTCAATCAGGATTCGCTGATCGATTGTAAAGTTGTTTTGCAGAGAGTCTGATGGTTTCTTTCGTATTCGGTCGTGGTGTGGAGGACCAATCCTGCGCTGAGTCAATGGTAGAGGATATTCAAGAGCAAGCTCTGCAAAGCCCTGCCAGATACCGATAGTGGCGATTTCGCCTATGCTTGTGTTTTAGTTTTTCGTTTTGCTCAAGCAAGAGGGGTCATACTTGCCATCTTTGATTCTCGAACGTCGCTTTTCAATAAGTTTTTCTAGTTAAGATACAGCGGAAACTCCGCTATCCATGATCTCCGTTATATTCTTCCAGCTTCCATCAAGCTCCTCTTTCCACAAGGTTACCTCATCATTGCCGGAGGCAACCCCTAAAATATTTCCTGTGAGCGACCAACTGACCGACCATACTGGCGCGGCAAACTGGGAAAGCTCGACTGGGTGCCATTCGTTGTCAGTGTCATCTCGAGTCCATAGCACAACCCGTTTATCCTTTCAAAAGAAGACAGAAGGAAACAGATAAGCAGGAGCTCCGCGAACACTAATCCTGAACTAAAAGACAATACCTGACCACAGCTCGCGATTGTACTAGAAGCCAGCCCTATGCTCGGTGCCCAAGCAACGGATCTAACCCAGTCAGTGTGGCGCTCCAACGGTTTCCCATCCGGTACCCACGAGTTTGTGCCCTCATTGAATTTCCATATCTAACCAGTGAAAACGAGTTGTTGAACTCAGCCAGAAAGCCAAAAGCCGAATATGCGCAGGAACGAACCTACCTTCACCAAGTTGTCACATCCACCAGTTACAAGTTTTCTAACTGGAGCTTCTCCTTTTTGGGTGTTCCAGAGCCCTCCGGGGTTTGCACTCGGAGCCCAGGAGACAGAGTTTGCTCCAACTGCATGCGTAGTTTCTCCTCCGCCCTCTTGATCGACGATCCTAGATTCTTGCCAGCTGCCATCTTTCTGCTGGGTACATATCTAGAGTTTTGTTTGGACAGGCCAATCAATTAGCATGATAACCGAGCAACAATCAAGGAGAGGATTGCTTACGGATACAAAGCCATCCGATGAGGCACTTGCGAAGCAAAGGCCGTACTCGAACGGTCCAAACGCCACCGCATTGATGGACGCCTTATGCTCAGCAAACTCATAGACCTTTTGCCAGGTACCCTTTGAGGCCTCCTTCCACAAGATTACTTTGTGGTCGAATCCACATGTCGCAATAAGATTGCCGAATCGCGGGTGTGCCCATGCAACCTACGCGTTCATTCCGAAGCACGTTGAGCTATAGATGTACCACAAACAAGGGCAAACAATCGAAGACAAACAAGGGCAAACAATCAAATCAACTTACCTGCCATACAGGTCCGTCATGCCCGCGTATTTCCGCCTCCATTTTTCTCTCCCCACCAGTAATGTCAAAGATCCGCGTGGTTCCATCCGATGAGCAAGTAGCAAGTCGCCGTCCATAATAATCCCACTGGGCGTCATGCTATTCAAGATAATACATACGACAGGGAAGCCCTTAGAAAATAGCAAGGAGAACTTCACAATAAGTGTGCAGAGATTGCTTGGTGAACCTTACGATCATATCCGTGTGGCCAGTCTCAATAACTTCCTTTTGTAGAGTTTCCTTTAAAGCGCATACGATTCGACTCTTCAGCACTAAAAACCGATTCGTAAAAGTGAAAAATCTACCTCGGAACGAAGCTCTGCGCATCCACTCTCCCAGGTGTCGAGTTGACGATCTCTTCAGCACGAGCAGAGGGCCAAAGGGGCAAATGCAAAACGCGAACAACAAGAGCAATCCATTAGTTGAAAAACTTACCGGCTGCTTTTCCGGAGCTGCCATCTGCGTTGGCGCTGCCCCCATCATCGTGGGCATCATCTTCTCCCAAGACTCTTAACAAGGATAAAAACCTAGCAAACAGCAAACTTCTCAAGAAAACGCCACCAATCGACGCAGCCAAAAAAACAAGAAGAAAAGAACAGCAAAAACAACTGTCTCTAAAGAAAACAAAGACAGCGATACCTCCAATCGATGAGCACTGACACCCTATAAACCTCCATAAACCACAATCAATCCTGGAATGTCATCCTCACTAACCGGATTTGCATCTGAAGGTCCATCGATTTACAACGACGCAATGGGCACACCGAAACCCGTGATCAATCATTATATTCATTATTGACTACTTTTCGTAATATTGATTGATTTTTGAGTGAAAGAAAGGTCTAGCTTAATTTTAGAAACGTTTTTGCGTATTGGAAAGAGGCAGTTTTGGTCACCCCTGGAGATTTGGTCGATATTGCCGTTTTTGTCGTTTTTGTTAAGTAAGTAGAGCCCATTGGAAAATTCAGTCGTGACAACACCCTTCCTTCCCCCTACATGCAGAAGGGGGGTGAATTTGGCTCACTCCCAAAATTCAGTCATTTTGCCGACTTACCCCCTCCCATTATTCGAGGACGGAGAATCTCACTACTTTAAAATTTAGATATTAACTAACTAAGTTGATATATTTTGGGCCTTGGATGGAAGGCAGGTTAGATACAAAATTGGGACCCAGCCCCTTCGAAGAAGGAACACAACTTCATGGGAAAACTTCCCTCCTCTAAGCGTTTTTCCTATATACATGACGTATTCGACCATATGACATTTCCCGCGCTGACGACGACTTTCATTTTTTCCTCGCAAAAAGCAATATCCGGTTTTCTCTTTGATTGATTGACTCGATTATTGATTGCTTTCATCTAATCTAAGGTCATACTTCAAAATGTAGAAAAGTAGTACTACAATAGAAAGAAATTTGATTATATTTGACCCTGAACCCTTCTCCGTTCCTCTAAATCATTCGTAAATTATGGGCCTAGTATGCTTAACGAACCCGTTAGTGTCGTTGAACGGTCGCTCGCTCCCCACTCGCACGGGTGATTAGGCAGTTTTTACTCCTTTTCTATATTTTCTATGGACGTGGGACACCCGTCTTGTTTTTCTTGTGACCTTTTTTGAAGGCCCCAGCTTGTTTTGTGTTTTTATTTTAATTTTGAAGACGTCGGTTTTTTAGTTTATATTTTTCCGTGCTGAAGCATGCGAGGCGTTTTCGATCATGAAAGGCGACTGACTCTCTGAACGGGGGAGAGGGGAGGGGGAAGGGAGAAGGAAGATGCTTTTGAATGGACGAAGAAGAGGACGAGTTCATGTGGACGACAAAGTGTTGAGATGATTTTTCGAGGAACAGGAACGGAGTGAGGGATTGGAGATGGTATTAGTGTCTGGATTCTTGTTGTTAAGTTTGGTTTTTGCGTGCTTGTTTTGTAGCTACTGGGTGGTAGGAGTCCTAGCGGATGTGAAGTGTGTGCGTCTTGTTTTCGGATGGGGTGTTGAACGGACTGTGCGGATTGTGGGGAGGAGTGGCTTTTGGAAGGGTTTCAGTAGAGCTTGCTACCCTTTTTTTTGTTTGTTTGGGTGTATTTGTTTTGGAGACAGAGTGAATGGCGGGGAGGGTACTTGCGCAGCTGATCTTGGCTGGGGGCACGTTTATGGTTAGGACGTTTGCGCAGGCCTACAGACAGGCGCTGGTCAATGCGCAGACTGGAGGGGGCGCAGCTGCGTCCGCGAGTCGTGGGGTTGTTGGTAGAAACCAGATGACCGTTGACGAGGCATCTAGGATCCTTGGACTTGAGAAGAACACTTTAAAGCTCGCGTCTTTGGAGGCAAAGTTCCAAAAGCTCTATGAACAGAACAGCGTGGAAAAGGGGGGATCTCCATACTTGCAGTATAAGATCGTCGGCGCTAAAGAAGTTCTCGAACGTGAGTGCATTGCGCGGGGAGAGAAACCTAATCAAGAGTCGGCCGAAAAGAAGGCACAGGAAAAGATAGATGGACAATGACCAGGCTAGCTCAACAAGGGAATAGTGACTACGGAACAAGCGTGCCAAAGAGTTAAGTCCTACGGCTGCACGCATACCAGAAGCTAACTTGTCGGAAAAAATTCGAGTATGACTGTACGGGGCGCCTTAGGCGCAACTTTGGGTGTCTGCCTTGAAGATGCTGAGCAGACGTCGACATAGATAACGCGACGTCTTGATCTTGTTCTTGATCGAGAAAGCACGTCAATCATCTGACCTCAAAAGCTAATGTCGGAGCTCGTATCGCTTTGATCCCGTTAGCCCGGCAGCTTGTATTAACTTCGAATTATAATTATCCAGTACCTAAAGGTGAACTCATAGGATCCCTTTGAGGATAAAAGAAATGTAACGTAGAAATGTCCATATCTAGCTTTTCTAGGCAGATTCTGTTTCAAAGGAAATCACTTCTGAAAGATCTCGCGTACGATCGATCCATCGAGGACCTCCCAAAAGCCAGCATAGCGCAGACCGTCCACTTCTTGATTGGAACTTGCAGGGAGCATTGTTCTATTACCAAAAACCTGGCCAATTCCGCCTGTGTAGACTCGACTCCCTCTCCTTTGCCGTGTACTATTCCATAGACCAAGCTACAATTGCCCCCGCTTTTTAGGGGGGGTGCAAAATCAAATCCACTCCCTCAAGGAAGGGTCCGGGAAATGCCAATGTCAAAAAAAAACGGATTCGACGAATTCACGTTATGTATCTATCCCCATTTTCAAGGAGCAGCGCAGCGCTTGCTTTCGCATCGAGGAAAATCTGGCTGGCCTCTCGCACATCCTCAGCAGTTAACTTTTCCCTCCCGTTCACGAGCGAGAGGATGCTCGCAGGTGTCAGCAGCTGACAAGTGTACCTATCGTTGTTCATAAAGCTACGCTGTTAGCAGCAAACTCAGGCGGCGAAGTCATTCTCGAAAGCTCTAGAACCTCAAACAGAAATTACAAGAGCTAGTAAGCCTGCTAGGAGATGCAGTGTCTCGGCGGAATATACCTCAGACTTGTCCTTCCACCGATCTCTGCGAGGGCTGGAAGAGCATCATCTCCGAGGGAAATTCCCTCAACTTGTGCGCGGATCGCGAGGATCTGAGCAACTTCTTCCAATGAATACGGTTGCGTTCGAATAATCATGCACCTGAGAAAATCGTTATCAGTGGTACATTGTCAATTGCCGCCGTAGTGTTGCGACCGGTTAGCGAAAGCTTTGGACTTACCGATCCAGGAGATCAACCGGAATTCCGTGTGGACTTCGGAAGTCTGTTCCATGTATCTCGCACATGCCCCTATTCGTCGCTAGAACCACGATAGGTGCAAGGTTGGACTCCAGAGCTCGGTTAAGATACGCAAAGCATTCGAGGTCAAGCATATGGACCTCATCTATAAATAAAACTCCTGGTACAAGCTCAGCAATTCCTTGTTCCAGGTACTTTGATACAACTCTATTGATCTCCTGACGCAGCTTCTCAGTTATCTCCGTCTTCTTCGGTTTTCCCATTTGATTCATCAAGCTCATAATGTCCTGAAAGCCAAGGCATGAATTAGGATACGCAAATTTCGAGAACTGATCCTCGCGGTTTGTACCTTACCTGTCCCCCTTGTGGCCGCGCGTTTGCGACGTCCAGATCATTCAAAGTCACATCCTGAACAATCTCCTTCTTCTTATGGACGTCACCTTTTGGTAAGGGAACGTACTCCTCTGCCTCTAGATCGAATTCTGTGGCGTACGCATCAGAGCGCCCCACCCTCTTAACTGCGCCAGAGTTGGCCTCCACATATATCACATCACCGACGTTCACCTAGAAATTCATTTGGAACAGTACCTCTGAAGTTAGTCTAGCGCCGCATCAAACCTTGCAAGCACACTCGCTTCCGACGTATGTGCTATACGACTACCTTTTCCCGTTGGAGGGACTCATAGATGCTCGGATCCAGTTTTAAGTGTTTCGTGCCTTTCGTCGTCTTCAAGCCGACGACGACGTGGGTAATGGTCTTTCCGTAACCTCCGAGAGGGTTTTCTGCCTCTTCTGGCGTAAGCTCGGTGACCTCGCCTGCGAATTGGCATTTCATGATTGGATAACTGTTAACCGAAAACAGAAACAGATAAAAGTTTGTTATGCTGCGCCTGCGAGCTTGGTTACCTTCATAAACTTCCTTCATCTCTTTTATTCGGAGCCCGATCGCGCGTCGAAAGTTCTCCATCAGCACTTCCGTCTTCTTCACTTCACTGGAATAGACCTCGGACCCAACCATGGGACAGAAAGGTACACGGCTTCCGAGTTCATGCGAGACTGCAAGCGAAAGCGCTGTTTTTCCCGTTCCCGGCGCTCCAGTCAAGAGGAGTGCGCGTCCAGCCATTTTCTTCGATCTGATCAATTCCACTGCGATCCCTGCGGCCTCTCGCGCTGCTTCTTGACCAACCAATCCTGCAGCAGACTGTGCAGCGACTCCTAAAACGCGATTAATTAGGAACCAAGACTTCCATTCAATACTAAACTAAAAACCGCGCGAAATCCTACATCTGCTTGCAAATCTAGGTAAAAGAGAGTACTAACCCTGTGCATTCAAACCGAGCCCTTTCACATGAGTATGAGCAGCGATCCGCTGCATTCTCGAAGTGGATTGTACTTCTTCAATCTTCATACTTAACGGCCTTCCACGAAAAATCAAACAACCACAAGATCCGGGCTACAAAACCCAGCCCCCCTGCCCCCTAAGCACCCACGTCTCCTTCCTCCTCTCTACCAACACAAAATCCTTCAAGAGCATCAACTCTCCTCCCTTCCGAGCTAAAACAACTCCAAACACCACAGAGAAAAAAGTCTTTTGAATCCCCTCCTCCCCCCTCCACCCACTACCCACCCTGGCCTCCCTCCCCTCCTCTCTTACCAAAAAGAATTCCCTTCCTTTTTCAAAAACAGAGACTCAAAATTAGAAAGAATAACTTCCACCCTTTCAAATGTCCGCCCAATGATCTAAAACATGGAAAATGGACGGAATGACAACGAAAATCAAATGCTGATCTATCCCAACTCCCCCCTCTAAGCTTCCCCTCCCCCAATCCTGAAATCACCCCAATTCCCATTTGAGAACTTCGCCTACAAAGCGTTTCCATTCGTGAAATATGACACCATCTCACTTTCTCGTCGTTGGCCTACAATAATGTGTTTTCGAAATAAAAACACTTTCCATTGGTAGTTATCCAACTAAGATTCTTAATTTTGATTTATAGATATAAATCTTATCAATATTACTTTAAGAATATTTATTGGTTTATTGTGTATGGCTCTATCCAATTGATATTCTATTTAGCTCGGCTTAGGTGGTTGATAATCCAATTAGGTTGATGGAGCCCTCCGCTATTCAGCAAGGTTTCCGAATTGTGAAACCACCATTCGGAACCCGTTGATGGGTCGGCTGTGGTGCATGTGGGTTTGGTTTCGGTTTGCTGAGTGAGCTTTATAACTACTGACGCGCAAGTGAGATTCACGTCCATATGACCCTTCCTCAAGGTGCTGCTCTTGGTGCTGCTCTTGCATGGAGGTCTCTATGGTTTTGCCGGCGATGATCGGACCCCACCTCCGAAACGCAACAAGACCACGGCTTGTCGGAACGAGATCAAACCATGCACGAAACTCGCCAGTACTCGTACAATCAGAACAGGATTGTTAGTGTTTTAAATCATCGAATCCAAGTCAGGATTATTTCGCTCTCGTCAGTAGAGCAAGCTAGGACCATGGTCCGTAGTATCTAACTGTACATTCGGGTACAAAATTTTCCAAACATAACCTCCGACTCTAATCCACGAAGGTCATTTGCAAAGCATGAGGGAAACAGACCAGGGCGAGTATTTACCCCGAGTCCACAACATAAACTGTAAGAGGATGTGAAGAAAACGCTATGCACTAAGCGGCTGGTTTGACGTAGTGCCCTTGGTTTCTTTCCCACCCCTTTTTACACCAACCTCGGGCTCGAAAACCACCCAATCCGTGTCCTCAGGTTGAGGTTGAGGTGTGGACGTAGTCTTGCTCGAGTGGCTCCGACGGCCCATTCGGAGCACCCTTGATATTTCTTCTGCTGGAAGGGTTGTATCTACTATTTCTATTTCACCATCGTCTTCATCCTGTCCAAAATTAGGTAAAGGCGTCTCTTAGCAAAGATTGAAAAACTAGTTCCAAGTTATAAGAGGGGATCTCCGCGTACTGAATCCTCATCCGCTTCCGCGACCTTGGCTCGGTTCTTCGCAAGGTTGTTGAACAGGGTATCAATTTCAACTACATCTGTGTCCTCCTCTATGACATCAGAGCATTCGCTCCCGGCCGAGTCGTTTGGGACTCCGCCTCCCAACTTCTGCAGGCGCAAGAAATCATGTGCTTTGCTAAGACAACAGTTCGTGAAAAGTATAAAGCCTCGAGAATCCCTACCTGCTGTTGGATATCCATGGCTGGCCTCAATTCTTGTGAGCAGAAGGCGGCGAAAGCCTTGAGCTCGTCGGGATTGAAAAACACTTGCCGTCGGTCTCCGCTTTTCTCCAAGAATTCCTCGACGGCCGATGCCAGAACTATCAAATGTCCCAAATGTCCCCCGGCCGGGTGTTGGTTACCGTCACTGTTCTGACTCTCTTCGTTCCATTTCGAGATTATCCTTCCGATGACGTCTCCTTTCAACCACGCAGCCTGTGCAGCCTCTTGCTCGGATTCTAGCGCGTGGACTACCGCAGATGTTACCAAGTGATGCAACATGTTGTTCCACTCGTATTGGAAAAAAAGGTCGAGGAGGCATTCTGCCACCTCGGCGTCGTCAAGAGCTAGTATTGTCATTTCCTTTCCTTGTTTCATGCATGTTGTGAAGAATTCCACCACCTTCAGGCGTGTACTACCGAGCGGCTCATGAACAACGCAGGCAGCGTTCTGGACAGACTTTTGAAGTGCACGTTGCTTCAAGACCGCCCTAAGCTCTTCGAAATATACGCTTAATTCCTTTTCCAAGTTCGCGGTGGATATCACTGGCTTAAATTGTTGTGGCGTCGAATCGTCGGTGGTTCCTTGAGCCCGCCTATCACCGCAAAGGCTGCTACGCATTTGAGACATATTAACAACGCTTGTCAAGGCTTTCCCCGTCTTCCCCGCAGGCTTTTCGGGCTGCACTGCAATTCTGTTCGTCTCTGTGGAAAGCATCTCAATCACCACGTTAAGCGAGAAAATTAAGGAAGCGTTTCTTTTCCCATTGGACAGTTTAAAGTCCTTCAACCCAGCAGTGACCATTCTCGTTATGGACTTCGAATTGTTGTAAGGATTAATAACCGCGGGTATCTGGATAAACACTTTTCCGAGCTCAATTGTCCTCAACGCGCAGGCAAGTATAACCTCTGAAACGGTTGACAAAAGCTTTGTTTTCGCCTCCTCGTCCCCAGGTTTGGAATCCACCGTTTCGACGAAAATATCAACAAGCCTGTTCAGTACATCCTCCCTCGCGAGAAGGTCGGTCGCTTCGCTTCGCGGAGGTTGAATCACATTATCATTCTCCGGGCCGTCCAATAGCCGGACAATAAGGTCTGCGGCCGGTACGAGACTCATGTGTCCTAACAAGATACTCACAAACGATTTCCTCCCCCTGATGAACATCAGCATTGGTATGTTGTGCTCCCGGAGCAGCGCAACAATTACCCGACAAACGTTGGAGGCTACGAAAAGGTCCAGTTCGCCCTCGAACACTAGGAACAGTTTTTCCAGCAAGTCATCTGCAACTACAAATCTGTTCGAGATTTCCGGAATTTGAGAGGACAGAATCTCCGACGCGACTAGAGCGTATTTTCGTCGTGTGTCAACCTCGGCCTCTTCTGCGCCAGGAGTGGCGGGAGCACGCGCTGTTGCGTAGGAAATCAGACCACCCAGGCTTTCATCAGTACTTAAATATTCCAAGAGGCGCTTGTTCAGGGCCCTTAACTCTCCTAATAATTCTCCCTCATCTAGGAACGTCTCTAACGTCACCTCCTCGTTGCCGCTGCCCTTCTCGAGCGCATCTAACAGCGCGTCCACGGGCGCACCAAACAACATGGCTCCTCAACTGGCCAGGCCCACCAAATACCAAACCTCCAACGAAGAGGGAGCAGACGTTCCTCCACTACCTCAAACAAATTGAACGTAGATCTGCAATATATATCGTCTGCCCAAACCAACGCCATTCACATTTGTTCACCGCCTCCCCCCCCCCCGCAGGGTATCCACTTTCAAGCGCCCTAGTTCGAAACAAACATGGTCACTTCAACCGACACGCTTTGTACACCCTCCTATAAGACAGTTAATCAGTCACTCATAAAGCTCCTTCCTTTTAGCTTGTCCTCTAGCCCATTCAACCCTTCTCCAGCTAACTCCTTCCACCTCTCCCTGCCACCCCCCTCCCTCTCCCCCTCCCGCCCGCTCAACTAAATACATTCCCCCTCCAGACGGCAAGCGATTTTCAGAAAGAGGATGGTTTTAAGGAAAGAAAACGCCTTCAGCGAGAAAACAAAAAAAAACAAAAAATCAAACTCAACAGCAGAAAACTCTTCAAAAAGCTCTTCCCCCCCCCCCCTTACACTTCGTCCAAAATTTTGCTTGGCTCCCTAAAATATTTTTTATTCAATTAATTTGGATGAACTCCATATGTCGATTTTTAGCCCCGTAAACTGCTGGGAAACCCCAACCAAAAAGTGCCGTAGCGAGTAGTGGACTGAAATTCACTTCTTTTTTTGGAAGTGCTCACAGTCATCGTTTGAATTTCGGATTCTTCTATTTGTGAAAAAAAAGAACTCAATCGATGCCGTTAAGTAAATATTGTGATAGTTTAACATTATTTCAAGAAGATATTATTGTATTAAACTATATATATAAAGTATTATTTGTTATCGTATGGAAAATATTGGTTTTGGGAAATCTGGGAAGGGATGAGGTGGGAATGGCGGCTGGACGGATGGGGGGGAGAGGATGGGGACGGTTGACCCACAGTGACCCTCAGTCAACCGTCTCCATCCTTGGGGTTTTGCAGCTGGGTTTGGACTGGGCATTCACGACAGCATTTCATGAAGAACAGATCATTGTACTCTGTACACGCTCTATGAATTGAACATCTTGTTTGAGGTTTGTCCTATCATCCTCTACAGTTCGTCCGCTATTATCGCCGTATCGCCGGACAGTGGCCCTTTTGTAAATGGGCTTGGAGGTTCTGCCTGGTAGATCATCCAGCGCCTGTTGGTGGGTGTCAGTTGCGTGCAATCCGTTCTTTTCTGAGATCGTTAAATTACAGCGCGTATCTCTCGCAAGAGATTGCAACTTGCTTCCGCTGCTCATGGAACCAGCCATTCGTTTCGCTGCTTGTAGGGTCAAGATTTGCTTCGAAAACAGGTTTGTTATTAGTTGAGCAGTACGAGAATTACGGAGTCTTCTAGTCACTAAAGTCTTCCTTTTCCATTTCCAGCGCGTGGAGTTCCTTGCGCAGGAAAATCTTTGGAAGCAATAGCTTTCGAATCGGCACAAACGACAGAATAACAAGTGGAAACAAGAGCCCCGCATTAAATACGCCACCCTCAGGCAAATAAAAGTTTTCATTCACGAACCAAAGCAATATAAGCAAAGCATACTGAATCAGAGTGTACAGAACCACGCGCATCATCGGAACGCGTCTCACGTAGTGGTTTGGTGGATACTTCGCAGGCTGGGTGAAGATCAGAAGCAACCTTTCGAACATTTGGTTTCCATCCAAAGTTGCCACACCGATGTACAAGAAGAAACCCCAGACCACCGAGCTTGGAATATAGCCCACAATAAATAGAAGGAACATCGAGGCGAAAATGAGAACATGAGTAAAAAAATTGGTGATCCGAACCTCCCTGGCTCGGACAATCCTATACTCGACTCGCCCGTGAGATTCGTACTCCTCCTTCTCCGCCAGTATCTTTGCATGAAGATGTGAATGCGGAACGGCCGCGTTTGCCCAAGGTATACCCAGAATTGAGCAAATGATCATGGACACTGCGATCACTTGCATGTCCAAAAAGTATCCAACCCCCTTCTTAAGCTTGTTCTCGTTCTTGTTGGTGAGCAGTACAGCGACATTTTGGTCAACGTAGAACAGCATACACAGGAATATGGCAGGAACAATAGCCAGAAAAATATATCCAACCGACAAATCGCCCAGCGGTACAATCCAAGAACGGCCGCTGGTTGTGACTATTCCACTAGTCTCCGGAACCTGAAGCATTTCGACATCTACATTGGTGAAGATTTGCCTTATTCCCGCCCAAACAAGGACGGAAAAAGGCATTCCAAAGTCCGCCAGCAAGGTCCTCGTGATCCCATTCAGGAGGTATCTTCGCTCAAACAAACTCAACCATCTGGACATGACGTACATCCCGGTGGCCAGGAGAAAAGACAGCAGAAATATCTCCGTAGGCTGTTCGTACGCGGCATCCACCAACGGCTTGACATAATTCGAAATGAAGATGAGCGCCACGAGCATTGCGAAGATCTCTTCCGTGAACTGCCCCACAAATCGGACATAAGCTATAAGGTCGAACATCACAATCAGGGTGAGTATTATTCCCCCCCAGATCCCCGTCCACGCATAGAACGGAAGGAAAGGGATTCTCAGTCCCTCAGACCACGAGAAGAGGACACTGATAAACACAGTGACAGGTCCCGTGGTCATTGTTATTGCCAAAGGTTGGCCAGCAAACAGAGCACTAAGTCCACCACATATCGCCTGTGAGAGAACAGATTCGGATACGCCAATTTGCTGACGTGTGTTCTCATCGTTTAGGGATCCGAAAGCGATGATGGGCATTATAACAGCAAAATAGAGCCATGCAGTCGTCGAGATATATTTCAAAATACTTCTCCAGTCGGTCAGCCCATCGGTCCAATCCGATTTATACACAGACCACTTGTATTTCCTTTTGATATCCGCGACTAACCCACCAAAGAGTTTTCCAGTTCGCATCATATCCTCAAATCCGACGTCTCCTCCTTTCAATCCATTTGCGTACATATCCTCTTCGTAAATCACCTTCTTTTCGACGTAGTTGGCAGCGGCAGTTCTCACATCTTCTTCGTTCCGCGCAGAATAAGCTTCCCCGTAAAACTCCTCGTCCTGCAGCATTGCGGCAAAGTTCCGAGCTGCTTCATATTCAGTTTTGGTAGCCTTTTGCTCAAAAGTTGGAGCTATCGCTATTGCAACGAACGCAGGAGCGGATGGGTCGAACTTCGAGCAGTTTTCCTGTTTCGCTAAGCGCAATATCACCGAAACTCTCCTGTCGAGTCCGTGAACACGACCGTAGGTGACGATAAAACCGTTCCCTTGGATGTATCTGCGCCACGTGAATTCGGTGGAAGTATTTGCAGATACGTACTTGTCACCTCGAAGTTGGTCAACTGACCTGTCCACGTCCTGGATCAAGAGGTTAACCCTAGCCTCGCCGGCAAGACTGGGAGGAAACGCTGCGTACTCTACTAGGCCTTTCATGGCAACGTCGAGGATTCTTGACGGGTTGGAGGCTTCAACGTCAAGCATTACAACCGAGTCAGCTGGTCCGTCACAGTTCGTTTCCTCAGCGAGCCTCTGGATATCCTTAGCACCACGGACTTCCAGGCCAATGTTCTTCTGTGGGAGCTCGTCATACTCCACTTTCACATGATTCATTTTCAAGTCTTCCACATCCACTGTGGCGTTCAAATTTGACCCTCGAACATCTCCGTTCATCTCATCAGCGCCATTTTCCATACGATTTTCCATACCGTTTTCCACGTCCGACACCCCGCTGTCCTCATTCTCAGCCCCATTCAGATCTGCGGCCCGCGCATGCACAGCCTTGTCTTCCTCAGTTTCCTCCTCCACTCTCGCTCTCCTGAAGAACCTCATCCTTCCCAAAAGCTCTTCTCGCTCAGAGAGGCCCCGGCCGCTCGCCCACTCCGCCGAACAACCCCCTTCAAAGGCACAGCAACAAAATGCCACACCCCGCCCAAAAACGACCAATCCCGCCTTCCAACTCACCTCAGGAATATCACACAAGCGACAGATCTCTCCAACCTCGAACCCCACATCCATATGACCCTTCTCTCCATCCGGAGATTCAACAACCCAACCCCCCTCCTCCTCCCTCCCAACCTCTGAACTGGAGAACCTTCATGTCGTCAGAAAACACTTCCTATCGAAACCCTCAAAATTCACTGCAGACCGGACCAACCCCCAAAGGTTAACAATAATAATGATTGAATTTCTATGAAAACTTGAAAACAATTCTGAAATAGCTTTGTACGTCCACCGTGTTTCAGTCAATATATTTTTTGTATCACGCGAGGTGTTGTGTGCGTGCACCCCGAGCGTAGCGTTACCCAATATCCGTTAGTCCGAAGGGAAAGTTCTATTCTTCTTTTTTGATTTTTTTTCTTCAGTTCCCTTTGGTTTGGTATTAAGCGACTGGTGGTGGCCATGGGAGTCTTATCCAATAGAGACACAGCAAAGCTACTTATCAAATTAATTTTTAACGCGTGTCGAGTTGGGGATTAATCCAATGAATGAATAACACACGTCCTACGGACGATTCGTTACTTGGCTTTCTCGTTTTGACCAATGATTACTTGACAGCAGTCTTTTTAATGACCTGGACCAATAGGGGAGACTTTTGGACCTTGCGGTTTCTTTCAGGGGGGGTTTTCATCTATGTCCCTAGATTTGATCCGCTCTTTATGCCCCGTAGCCATGATCGAATTAGAGCTCCAAATTTCTGGAATAAATTTTGTAAATAGATTTAATTCGCGAATTGGAGAAGCTGAAAACCCCTCTATCATTCGTACCGCGGTGAAAATGCCTAACTCGGGGTAGGGTTTGGTTACGTACGCATTGGTCACTTCCAATACGTAGTAAACACATTTATGTACTCTCCTTGTACTAATGAAATACGCCTCGCCCGGTTGTCACATATAGATTTCGAGGTTCTGAAGTGCCCTTCGTGTTTGGGAAGCACAAGTTCCGTTTCTCCGTCTGCGGTATACGAAACTCAATTATTATTTGGCGGATCAGGTAATGGCTTATCGTGCCGGTTCCGTGAACCCAATCAACGGAAGATCCACTGCGGAATGATTTTGCAGCCCGCTCTTTGTGACTACAGGCAGATCTTCCGAGATTAATTCAGTAACGTTGGGTACACAGTATCCAGTGAGCAGAGACCCAACGCAAAACTACCGGAGCGCAGTAAACCCTTTACTAGAGAGAACCCTACCAACCAGTAGAGCTCCTTCAATTAACAATTGAAAGCATTTCGAAAGGTGCTGTCTCCAATGAACCACCCAGTGTTAGTTTCGGGACAGGTTGGTGAACCCTCAGTGCCTAAACGAGGACAATTGGTTGATGTCGATGCGGGTTGTGACCTACTGTTTATGAAAGCTTCTGTCTTCAAGTTACCAGAAACATGAAGGATCTCGTTTCTATTGAAAAGAGCCTGGCTGTCGAGGCTCTTCGTGAGGATATTGCTCTTGCTGAGGAGCAGGCGATTCGACTTGAAGACAAACACCGCGCTAATGAGGACGTCAAAAAGCAGCTCCAGAAAACCGAGGAAAAAGATACATGGCTTTGTATTGGAAGCGAGTCCTTCCTTAAGCTCTCGAAGGAGAAAGCGATTGAGGAGCTGGGCAAGCAGTCTCTTGAATTGTGGGCGGAAATTGAGCAAACTCAAGCGGTTGTAACGAACAAGAAAGATCGTTTGGACGATCTGGTCGCTGTTGAGGAGTAGCCAGGAGCAATGCATTCGCTTTGCTGACTGTTATCCCGTGCCCCGGGTGATGGAAACAGAATTCGCCAAATGTCATAGTGTTCTTCAATGCAACTGAAGGGCATTGAGTCTGAAAGCGCCCTTCGCCCTTCAATAGGAGGAGTGATGGATCTTATTTATAGTGTCTCTCGAAACTTTGACTGTTCAGCAGTTCCTATGCCTCCGAGCTCTTGTACAGATGCTTTCGGATTGCAATCAAGCTGAAATTTGTTTTGCACGCACGCCTTGGAAGGGAATGAAAATGATTTTTTCTATTTTACGCTCCTGTTTAGTCCCCCCCGTCCTTCCCTCCATGTCACCCCGCATCCTCCGAGATCATCTTAAGCTACTGACTCGAAAACCAGCAACCCCGGGAGAGTTCCTAAGATAGTCAAACGGCAAATCACCACCCAGTTGAAAAGTGCCCTTCAGCAAAAGATGAGCTACCCAGCGGTATGCTATCACTGCAACGCACGAAGATAACGTGCTTAATTGTTTGACACATGACTTCGGCATCTCGTTTCTCGCTCAGAATAACGGGAAGGCAAGATATGACCAAATTCAATTTTTCCTTTTTTTTCGCAAAATAGTTCAATCATTATAAATATCTAACCAATCATATAGGAGGAATGTCCACGCTCGATTGAGTATTAGCCAATTATATCTCGATTTTTTTATCCATTTGGACTTGTGATCCGATGCGGAATGGATAGCCACCATAAGTATTTTTGGATTTGGGCTGACAAGCTTCGTTGTAGGACAAGTTGGTCTATATGGTTTGATACACTCTGGTGACTTTGGGACTTTCTCCTGTTGCCCATTGACTGAAAGAGTAGTTCCATTGTTGAGAGGTTCCACTGGATTTTCAGAGAGCATAAGCGATGTCAGCTTTCGTTGCAGCCAGTGGATTTTCACCTCAAGGTAGGTCGCCGGTGAGGTTGGTGAGCAGCAGCGGGTCTGCGGTTTTTGGCGTTTCCCTTAGACCGCGAGTTCGGTTTCAGGGTGCTCGGTGAGCTAAGACAGGAATTGAGCACGGCTCTGAGAAACAGAATTTGGTTCAATCTGAATTGATTTTGGGGCTCACTTTTTGCATCTTTGCTCGCGAAGGCCACACTGGCGAACTACTCCGAAGATGGCAGATGGCCTTTATGACATCAAAATGAGAGACATCGACGGAAATCGTGTTGACTTCTCGTCGATGAAAGGAAAGCCAATTCTGGCGGTGAACGTCGCCTGCTTTTGTGGATACACCAAGAAGGTGTACAGCATGATGAAGTACTTGTCTGAGAAGTACGAAGATAAGGTGAGGGACATCGTTCCCATAAACACGAGCTATATCCATTTTCTCAGAGATATGCGCTCTTTCATGAGTATATTCAAGTTATTGCTTTTCCAAGCAACGAGTTTGGCGCCCAGGAGCCCGGCACCCCCGACGAGATCAAGAGCTTCGTATCGGATGAATATGGCAGCAGGATAATGATTATGGAAAAGAGTTCCGTCACGGGCTCGAGCGCAAACGCGATCTTCAAACTGGGTATGGAAGCTGGACTCGGAGAGCCACAATGGAATTTCGATGGACGCTTGCTTTTCGACAAGAACGGAAATCTGGCGAAGCGCCTGACCAACGCCGCAACTATGTCAGACATGGATGCAGAGATAGAGAAGGTGCTGTAGAATGATTCATTTGTACCGCAGTAGCACTGCCAGAGGATGCACTCTGTGTGTGATGTGACAGCTTGATAATACAGGGCTGAGGTTGTCGGATTAAACGTATCCATCCTGCTACTCCACTTGAAGACCGAAAGCAACAGAAGCAACAGAACGCAATACGTCGGTGACAAACAAGAACAGAACTCGGTAAAGATGCTTTATCAGATGTCTTCCAAGAGCAAGAAAGCGACAATCGAAGTACACGTTCAAATGGGAGCAGACAAAGGATCACCGACTGTAGCTTATGTGCTTCTTTGGCTTCGCGAAGGGAGTTCACCATCCTACACCCCTGGTCAGCTCTCTTCAGCAGTGCCGAGCTCACCTCAAATGGTCACGATGTGATGGCGGTGACGACCAACGAGTAGTTCATCTGCTCGACTAGTTTTCTGGCACAAAGGGAGTAAGAAACGGAGCATAAAGCTCTCCAGATCACATAGGATCATGCACTAGCAGAGAACCATATGCGCCCTTTGCACAAGGCTAAAAAGTCGGGTACGTCGACAAAAAAAAAAAGTTGACCCAACCGTTCACGAGCTGGTTGGCGCCGTGAGACTCACGACTAGATCAGTAGCTTTGAACACGATTCGTGACTTTTCGAATCGGAAATGTTATCGGGAGCAAGGGTTTCTTTTTTCGCATCTACCAAATGCGAAGGACATTAAGCAGCCCAAGTAGTATGTATTCGATCATGTTGATAAGACCTTGGTGATCAAAAAATAATGGGTCAAGTCGATTGAGTAAGAGCGTAGTCCATTCGACTAGGAGGCCACCTGAAACCACATGCTATGCGCCAGTGGAGACGCTCGCGAGCGGTCGCCCTAGTAGGGCGCTGGGACTGTTCACCCCGACCTTCAGCGCGAGTAAGCGAATGAGCCGAAGGCAACGAAACTCCGCTGGTGGACTATTTCGTCCGTCTGGGGGTCCCGTCTTCAGGTACTCCCGCTCCCGTACTTCGAACAAAGTATCACTGAAATAGGATCTTGACGGTGCACGAGAAAGACCTGAGTCCCTCTTTTGCACTGGGTCTCAGTCCGATTCCTTCTCTTCGATGTTGGCCAAGGCCTCAGCTAGCCAATCGAATCCTTCTTTGACTCCATCTCCTTCAAGAGCACTACATCTACACATTTTCCAGTCTCTTCCCTGCAAAGATTCAAAACAAGACTTCGCGAACTTGTCAAGATCATAGCCGTCCTCCTCATCTTCTTTGTTCGCCGCTATAAGAGTGGGCTTGCCTTTCACTTCATCCCGGGCGAGGATTTCAAGAAGAGTTTCAAGCGCTTCATCTGCCCGCGCGCCATCCCCAGCATCCAGGACCCATAAAATTCCATCGGCCTCGGACAAGTACCTATCCCAAAGAGTCCTCAGGCTCGCACTACCTCCCACGTCCCACACAATATAAGAAATTTTCTTCAACTGGAACTTTGCAATGTTCAGTCCAACAGTCGGAGCAACCTTGGACGCAGGCAGCGGCTCCATACCAGCGTAGATCAACTTCAACTGCTCCATCAGGCTCGTCTTCCCAGATCCATCCAAGCCCAGGAGCAGGACCTTCCTTTGTGGCACCTCAGTCAAGGTCTTCCAGGCTCCTTGAATAAGACTGAACATCTCTAGATCCAAAATGCAAAAACACAAACAGTAGAAAACTGCCCGAAACGGCCCACCTCACCCCTTTTCAATACCGAACACGAGTCGGCGCACGACTATTTCGCCTCCACAGTCGTCAAAGCAGCCTCATAGACAACCGAAAAAACCTCCTATAAATTGTTCATGATAGTCGACTGCTTTTTCCAAGTCCTCTCACCAGCAGCCTGCTCGTTATCGTGTCACTCCTCTGGCAGGAAATACCTTCCCAATAACCTAAGTCACTACCACCAAACGCTCTAGTCATTTCCTAACTTTCAACGACCCAACATTTGACAACCTGTCACCTCCCCCCCCAATCTGTGACGTCTCCACCTGAAACAATCTGAGTTTACAGCTTGTCCTTCAAAAAACAGTTTGTCCTTATGGTAGTACAATATTAGTATCTAGTACAAAGGATTGCAGCTTTGGAATGAGAACTGTTGAGCGGTAGCGCAAGGAGTGGACGAGTTTTGAGATCCTTGAGAAAGTACTACATGGGAGAACGCAGTTGTCTGTGGCTTGGCTGATTCCCATTTATGTCCTGGAAGGATTGGAATTTGTAGTTCGCTCCTTCGGCTGGATGAGGAGAGATTGATCCAGGAGTTTCGAACGGTCCAGTGCTCAACGATGAGATGTGTCATCGGGAGCACAGACCGGACGTCTGGGTGACCTTGATGTTTATTCTGAAGCCGGCACCAACGCCAAGACCACGATGCCCGAATAATAGGACTTTGAGCAAATTCGAAATCTTCAAGTGCTCGTCTGCGATGGACATTCGATATGGATGTTCCGATTGTGGAGTCTTTCCCGACTGGTGGTGCGCTTAGTGATTTGCTAGCAAGCAGAAATCAGGCACCCTCTCAAAGAAGATCCTTAAAGAAGACATTGACTTTCCACATCAGTACAATGAATAAGCACGCGAAGCGTATGCCGACTGTTTCTGCCAGTCGGTATGTCAATGATGGCAAGACACCACGCGTGTTGAGGCAGTGCTTGTCTGGAAGATATTGACGATAACTAACTACGTAGAAGAGGTATCCATACCCATTGAAGCCAGAGCTTCAATGGTGTTCAAATTGCCAGCAGGGTGCGCTGTATGCGGAAGCTCTCGAGCGGACGAACTTGACGTCGTCGACGTGATTCAATACAAAACCACAGCCATTACTGGAGCTGAGAATCGGAAACTATTCGTGGCAATTAAATCCCTGTAAAAAGAACAAAGGCGAAAATCTTTCAGGCGCCTGTGCCACTTGAACCTTGCACTCGTTTGCTTGACGCATCTTGGACACAAACAGCGTTAAGTACACTAAACATAAATCGACGTCCACATGCAATCGAAATCAACAAAATCCATTAATTTATGATCGCGTCGATTTTGACGAATTTTACTAGAAAAATTGACTAAATATTTAAAATTTGAATCTCCGTAACGGTATCTCACATTTTGTGCTGTCAGGGATGGGTGGATTGCTTACCGTTGTAGGGAAGGATGTAACGTATGATTCTCTTGAGCGAAGTGGCCTATTCAGTTCGATTTCATCGTGAAGCAGTAGTTGAGGCACGAGACGCATTTGTTCCGAAGCGATGCTCTAGCCTAGCCATTCTAGCCGTTCAGCAGCGCCTAGAGAGGGTACGGGGTTTGCATGGAGCAGGAGTTTGCCGAAGGGATTGCGCTGTTCTCTTAAATGAAGCTGAATCAGTTCTGGTCTAGGCTGTTGGGCGCAAAGTCTTCTCCGCAGCCGGTTACGGATGAAAGCAAATTCTGCAAGGATTCGATGAGCGTAGATGAATCGAGTAACGTAGATGCCGGCCGCTGCATGGACTCTGCGGAGCATGATTTGATGCAGGACCCTGTTGAATTCACGCGGGACCGTGATTTCAGGCGAGACACGATTGTCCCGGATCTTGGACCACTTCCAACCTCAATGACGGTAGAGCACAGTACCACGTACCATTCTCAACATGATACAAAGGACTCGCATGGTGTGACTTCGGATGAGGTTGTCGACTCCTTCAGTATGGAGGGATGGCAGGGAGAAGACGACCTCAGAGTATCTCAGATTCTGGTGGGGCAGCAAGGACCTGGAGAAGTTTACGAAAACTACTCCTCGTTTCAAGGTGAATCTTCACCGTCGACAGATCCAGACAGCGTAGATGCGGATTACTACGAGATCAACGTCGAAAGCGAAAACGGTTCTGCACAAGACCACGTCGCTGAAAAGGAGGTTTCTGAGGGTCATGGAAGCGAGGAAGAGGAGGCTGTCATCCAAACTGCCCCAGAGATCAGCAGCCCTGAGCTTAGGGACAAAGCCATGCGACTGTTAGAGGTAGATCAAATTGTTGAACATCTCGAGCACCAGATATCCAAGCTTATCGTTGAGAACACCAAACTTAAACAGTTGCTAGAAGAGTCCGGAGGACGGGATGCTGTTGAAAAAAATACGTTTGTCCTCGAGCAGAAGCTTTCGAAGCTCAGGTGCGATTTTCAGAAGGAGCGGTCTACACGAGGAGTTGTAGAGACAGAGGTTATCGAACTCGAGAAAGCTTTGGCAGCAAAACAAGCAGAGATTCATGGCCTTCATTCGTTCATCACAGAGAATACTAACTTTGCCAACGAAGCACAAGCAGCGAGCCAAATGCACAAGGCAAAATCTGAACAGATGTGGGTACAAAACCGAGAGCTGATTGAAGAAGTGGAATCGCTGAAGGCAAGGCTGGAGAGCGCCAAAGAGGACTACCACCAGTCCCAGTCCGAAGTTCAGGACCAAAAGTCCCTGATCGATGAACTCAAGACGGCAATGGAAGAGAGAGAGCGGATCAGTAACGGAATCGACGACTCGATGGAATTGAAAGCCTCCCTTAGCCTTTCGAGGAAAGAGACGGCAATTCTTCAGTCGAAAATCGAGGACATGTCCCACCTCCAAAAGCGCTGTGAGGATGTAGAACAGCAGCTTTCGGCGAGCAAGATAGCTCTCGCTCAGACAGAGGAGAGCAGCAAGCAGGTCTCCGATGAGCTTCAAAACTACCGTGAGAAGTGTACAAACCTTGTAACCGACCTCCAATGTGCCACTGAAGCAGCACTAAGATGGTCAATTCTCGCGGAGCAGAACAACTCTGGGATACCAGAAACGGGGTCAGAACCACGAGTCCTTAAGAAGGAAGAAATGGAGGAAGGACAGAAGTTTTTCTTAGATGTCGTGGCCAAATTACGAGTTCAAAGATCACAGCAGACTCCGCTTGTTGTATGTGAATATCTCAAATGGTTCCCCTTTTGCAGTTATCCACCGCCCTGTATTTCACTGACCCGCAAAACGCGTTGTTTTCACTTGCATAGAAGATGCTCTCTCAACGATTGGAGTCGATCATTGTCGAACGAAGCAGAAATCGAGTCTTAACGGATGATCTGCGAAGGGAAATCAGTTCGCAAGCTGAGTATATCAAACTGATCGAGTTACAGCTGCAGGAAGCGCGAAGCTCTGATAAACCTACAGAAGATATCAAGGAACTTCAAGCGAAATGCGAGGAGCTCCAGAACGAAAAGGATGTGCTTCTTAACCAGTTCCATCAAGAGCTTTCTTTTTGTGAGCCTGCAGATTGTGCATCTGAAACCAGTACGTCCCCCTTCAAGAATGCAGAGAGACTGCTTCCAATGCTTGAAGATCAACAGAACGAAATACGACATCTAGAGACTCTTCTCCGAGAGAAACAGCAACAGGTATCCTCCCTGCTTGGAAAGGACTCCGGAGTTTGTAGTACATGTGCGGAGAACCGCAACCACTGCGTTGCGATCGTGTCGAAGGACAAGGAGATTGCACAACTACGAAGCAAGCACAAGGAAGAATACCTACAGGCGCTGAGCATATTCGGTGCCCATATAGACCAGCTTCAAGAGCTGCTTAAACATGAAGCACTAGTGAACGCGGAGCTAAGGACGATCCTTGACACGAACAACGAAGCTGCGACCGGCCGGATATCAAGTCTGAAAGCTCAGATCTCGTCAATGAGCGACAGAATCAATCAAGCTGAGTTCTCCAAGGCTGCGACAGTAACATGGCTAAGGAAGGCGCTAAGGAGTTTCTCCGGTTTGTCCATTCCTTGTTCCATCGGACTGGAGGATCTGAAATCGAAGGCTGATGAGCTTATTGACAGTTATGTTAGAGAAGCAGAGGACATTCGAATGAAAGTCAAAAAACTTGAGCCCATGGAATCCTGCATTGCGAATTTACGATTGCAGAAGAGGGCGATTCTACATATTTACGCTACGCGCGGAGAGCAGCCGGTCGGAGTTGCTTGGAAGTCCGAGCGGGCAACGGAACCCCTGACTCGACTTCGGTCATGTGTTTCCACAGTTGTAGCAGCTGTGAAGCTGAGGCTAATGGTCGAGTCGCGTGTTAGCCAAGTCCCCGCAATAGATCCAAGCAAATATTTCTGCTCGACGATGCCACCCGTGGTTTGGCAAAAGTGGAGTACTGATGTTTCACCTTGTACTGCCATGGCTCTTCTACCGTCCCTGCAAGCTGGTCTAGAGCAGAACAAGAGCCAGATTCTGGAGCTTCAAGAGCAGCTGGCAGCATCTGAGCTGTCAATGCTTGGCAGGCAGAGCGAAACCTTCTACGAGGATACGTTTAACATTTTGCTGGAGCAGAAGGAGAATATTACTAAATTGCTAGGGGAGGAGAAGAAGAGGTTCTTCGAAAAGGAAGAGCATCTCCAGAATCGACTCCGGGAGGCTGAAGAGAGTGTCGTCCAAGCTGAGGCGAATGCTGCTGGTGAACGAGAAGCCCGTCACCTGGCAGAATCCAAGGTCAGGAAGTACGTGCGTCAGCTTGAGCACTATTCGAGCGCACTCAGCAAAGCAAAAGCGGAGAACCTAGTCCGGAGCAAAACAATCGTCAACGCGATCTCGAGAATCCAGGACGTTCAGCAGATGTCCACGCAGAAATCAGAACTCAACCGAAGCAGAAGCTCCGCAGAACTGCAATCCGGTACCGGCAAGGAGAACATGTCTCTCCTCGCCTCCAAGCTAGAAAAGGGAGAGCGTGGAAGAACTCCCGAGCGGCCTCTCTCTTCCTTTTCAAAGAACATTGATTTTTAGTGCACCTGGAAGATGTCTCAAAGCTGCGGGTTGAGAGATTTTCGAAATCCGTTGTTGACATTTTAGACAGGGTATATTACAAGCCAAGACCCAAAAAAAGAAGAAAAGAAAAAAGTGTTGCAACAGCAACGTCGAACCAGAGGTTTCGATCATAGTTGCCCTATCCACATTCCAGATGAGAAGCATCCGTCCAAAGCTTTTCAAGCAGTCTCTTCGGACGCTAGACCCTGCTATCTTAAAAGACGCTGCGCTTTAAATTCTGATCTCGTTGCGGGAGCTTTCTGCCAAGACTTATCGGGGCCAATCCATCCATGCTCCTACGCTTTCGACTTCGAACTGTCATCGTCGTGTGAGAGAGGGATCCTACCATGTAGAGCTCGGCGGGTCACCTTAGAAAAACATCAGATCAATGTACTTTAAGCCGTAGGCCTCTCCAAAGCAGCCCAGGATCAAGCTGTTGCATGCATGCACCTGAGAGCAATCTTCGGAGGAAAGCTCTCTTTGTTGTGTACTGTTTCCGCGGGGATCTTCCAAGAGACCTCCACAAGAGATTGATTAACTGATGAAAGACTTCAAAACGTGACCTCCACTGATTCTGTGCCCTTCCGGGTTTCGAACATGTACCTTGAGACAATCCACGGAAGACCGAGTAAAGCAAGAATCTCAAGTGTTTAACAGCACCGGCTATGTTCAAATTGATGTGGTGGTGCGTGCAAGCTCGGGCATAGCAATTTGGGCAAATCCATCCATCTGAAGACCAGATAGGTTCTCTAAAAGCCACTGTCGAAGCGTAAAAAAAGTCAAGCGGCTAGGACTCTTAGACCCCCATTGTGCCAGCCAAGCTGCTTTTCAGGTTTGCGACCGAGTGTGTCTTTTTGGGATAGTTATTTTATGTTAAGCAGCGGACTGATGGAGGGGCTGGTTAAGAGGGTTTCTCGGGGGGTAACCAGCAGGTAGGCGCAGACGGTTGTCTGTCGAAGAGGATGAAAGAGGAGCTGAGGTTGTTCGGAAGGTCGTAGGGAGTAAGTAGAGATGGGGAAGAATCGCGATACGCATGACCCCGAGACCGTTCTTCCGGAAGCGATTAGTGAAGAGGTCGAGAATTTCAATACGAAAAAGAGTAAGAGTAGCAATGAGAGTGAGCCGAAGCATCTCGTATCTTTTGGGACCGGGAGAAAACAAGTTCGAAAGGAAAGGCGTGAGGAGAAGAGGAAGAACAAGATGGCTGCACTGAAGGACTGGCGAGAACGACGCCAACAGAAGAAGAAGCCGCGATCCAGGAGAACGGAGGAAACGAAAGGGTCCCTCCGCGAGGAGGATGATAACGGAAGGAAGAAAAGGAAGCCAAAACAGAAGAAAAGAAAAAGAAGCAGGACTGAGGAGGAGGAGGAGGAGGAGCAACACGGCGTGGATCCAGACAGAGCGGAGGAGGAACGGCTACAGAAGCTGCTCTTTAACTCGTCGAAGAAACAGAAAAAGGTATCAGTATCCAGCCAAATTTCTATACACTCGGGCAGATCGTATTTCTATTTTTGTTGTCTTTCAGCGGAAGCCCAAAATTGGCGTTCTTCTTAAACTGTAGTTAGAAGAATGATCCGTCTGTGAAACAGATCTACCAAGCAATGTCTTTCATCCCAAACTTGCCTAGCCAGCATTGGACAAATCGCATAGTCTTTCAGTACTTGTAGTGTGGGCCAAAGCTACAATGACCATTACTACTGTGGGACCGGGCCAAAAATGCCTCTACCAATGTTTCCTCTAGCTTGGCCCAAAAGAAGATTTCGGCGATTGTTACTGTAGGATGAGGCCAAAGATTTGACTAATGTTCCTCTTACATGGGCCAAAAGGACTATTCGGCCATCTTTACTTTCGGATTGGGCCAAAATGGGTCCCCATCTTACCTTACCTTGGACCAAGAAATGATGTTGTGACCGTTATTACTTTACGAGCGGGCCAGTGTTTAAGTTGTTTGTTTGGCCTTTGTTAACATTTCAATGCGTGTCGCAACGGATGGTTTTTGTTTTGAGGTCGTTTGAAGCTTCCTTTTAACCGTGAAGCTGATTGCACTTTTGCGACAGGGAACCTCTTTCGACTGGGATTTGGAGTTTGGCAGCGATAACGACGAAGATGGTCTCAAGTATCTACTCGAGGGTCTGAACGTGTTGAAGAAGAGTGTTAAAAAGGCTAAGGTGGGCTTGCTAGGCTCTGTGTGGAACCGGTGCTTGGTAACAAAGCTCAGTTTTCGGACACTAAATCAAAGGTGTTTTGTGCTTCACAGAGTAAAAATGCTGTTTTGGATGTCGAAGAAAAGGAGTTCCACGAGGAGGAACCAGATGATGACCATTTCAGCGCGAGTGAAGGTACTGAGGATCCGGGTGATACTCGAGAAGGAGTGGTGTCAGAAGAGGTTGACTCGAGAGGAGAAGAAACCCCTGGTGCTCTAAACGGCTCAGAACTGGATGAGGGATCATCATCTTCAGATGGGGAGGATAGAAATCCGGGATCCATGGACAAGGTCCGGGATCACGACAACTCCAAGTCGAATACTCAAAAATATGTCCCTCCTAATCGCCGCTCGGGAGTCGACCCAGGCAACTCAAAGCAATTGCTAGGGAGGCGACTACGCAGCAGTTTCAACCGATTGACAAATGAGAATTCCCAAAAGCTTATCCAGGAGATTTCCACTTTATTGGACGCCTCACTTGAGAAGGGACTTGCATGGAACGAGGTAGTTAACGTACTCGCTGAAGTAGTCCTGTCATCGGTAAGGGACGGGTCTGGAGTTGGCAGAATTAACCCGGTAAGTTTCCAGGCAAACAAATCACTTGTGCTTGTACGAATATAGTCCTGGAAAGAGTAGCTCCGGATCGCCTAGAGTAGGGGTTGGATTTTTGAGCGATCGTATGTGTTGGGTTCAAGCCGCAGCCTTTTCACGGTTCGGAGGGAACCAAGAATTGGATTGGCAACCATATCCACCTGTTGAAAATCGTTTTCTGCCGCGAAAAAAAACACTGCATTACTTGGAAGAGGCGGTCCATTGAAGATGTCACATGCGCTGGCAGCTTTACCCGCACTGGTCGGTTGCTCCTCCGACAGCAAGTAGTCCAACCTAAAATTGCGCAGTACATTCTCGAAACCATGGCTCGTACCTATGACTTGAGCCAAATCCGTACCTCTCCACTCAATCAATGCTCCTTAATATCCACCGCGGCGCTTGGTATCGTAATTTAGTGCGAAAAAGGCGGTAGCAGTCACCCATGAGACCGGACCCTACCCGTGGCGGCTGTAAAGTGTTCGGGAATCATGTTTGCTGATCTGAGTTTGTATTCTCCTTCGGTCAATAGTTCGTTGCTGCTCACGCGGGAGCGGTGATCTATCTGCACGTGAATTCGAACGATGCATTTGGAGCGAAGATGGTGGTACACGCAGCAAGAGCCTGGGGACAGGCCGTAGAAGCGAAGAACAGAGCTTCGTTTGGAGTTCAAGCGTTCCTGCTGGAATTGTTCCATGGAAGTCTGCTGCCAAGCACGTTCCTGTTCGACATGATTAAGCAGTTAAGTTTGGAATTGGATGAGCAGATAATCGAACTTCTGCTACTTTTGATTCGAAGTACTGGTCCTGCCCTTCGACATTCAGACCCCGGGGCTCTGATTGACATTGTGAACCACGTCAAGAATGCTGCAGAGCTACTTGACTTGAATGTCCTGGAAGACCAGTCGCGGGTGCGAGTCCTTCTGGATTTGGTATACGACGTGAAGAACCACAAGACAGAGGAATCTAGATCTAGCATTCGATTCGTTCTACCTTGGATGAAGGGGATACTTCAGGAACTCTCCCCACTTCAGGTCCAGCTGAGCAATTTGTATGACGACGAGTTTGTATCGACCAGATGGTGGCGCGCGAACGAGATAAACAGACGGAATATTGAGAATCGGAAGATGAACGAAGCCGGGAAAGAAAGGGCGGGTAAAGGTGCAGCCTTGGCCAAACAGCTCGGGTTCAACACAGACTTTCGGCGAGAGATTTTCAGCGCAATATCAACTTCTGCAGACGTGAAGGATGCAGTGCAGAGGTTGTCAAAGCTCAAGCTCCGCAAGCAGAGGTGTGACGATTGTGCTCAAGTCATTATTCACTGCTGTGCAAGTGAGTTACAATACAACAAGTTTTACTCCCTGCTTGCAAGGAGAGTATGTAGCGAAGATCGAGAGATGTTGTACGCCTTTCGGCATGGGTTCGGTAACGCCTTCCGGCTCATGGAAGAAGGAAGCGATGGTTTTAAGCCCACTAGCACGTACTTGAGGAACTTAAGTCAGATGCTGGGATACCTCTGGGGACTCGGAGTCTTGGATTTGGGTGTGTTGAAGAGGGCGCCCGACTTGACTAACTGTTCTGACGAGTCTGCAACTTTTTTCAAACTTGCGTTTGAGAGCGCCCTTTGTCCTGGGGGTGGGGAAAAGATTACTGACGCTTTTCAACAGCTTGCCACCGGGGAAGGCTTCAAGCACCGAGATTCCATTCGATTGCCATTGATCCTCTTCCTTCGAGCTCACTTTGAAAATTCGAAAGATGTTGCAACTGAAACGAAGCGCAAAGCACGACACTTGATTGAGATATTAACTTCAGCGGAGGATACCTGATTTGGTTTAAAGATAAAAAATGGGAGAAGCCGCCGTTTGTGCTGCCCCTTCCGTCTATTTACATAAGATTCTGATCAAGTGATTACGGCTCAGGTCAAAAGTAGTCTAGCTTGTTGAGCTCATCCAAATCCTGCTTTGCCTTGGCGATAGCGTCAAGGTGCGCAGCTGAAGTCTGGTAGCTGTTGTCAAGGGGGTCACCGCTACGAAGTAAATCGTCTACGTTCAGCTGCATTCCTTGGTAGTTTGGGTTTGCCGGTAATGATGTCGAGGACTGCTGCTGGTAAGGCAATGGCATATTTGTGTTGAAACCCTGCGTTTCTGAGGGCATAAGCGCAGTACGAACGTCGCTTGGAGCATTGTGAGCGAATGCACCATCTCCAGCGGGCGCCTCCCGAACCTGGTTGAGGAGCTCGTCCAAGGGATCCGCCAATCCACCGCCTAGTCGACCTTGACCAAGGTTGCCCTTTGGGTTCTGCATCATCCCCTCGTTGGGCAGAAAGAAGTTTTTGGCGGCCGGGTTTTGGACCCCTTGCCTACTCCCGGTTTGGTGAAGGCTTCCACCCTGTTTCCTTTCCTTCTTCCCAGAAGTTGTCTGCAGTATTCCAAACGAGAAACGGATCAGAAACTGGTTCTCTCACTACGTTGTTATCATCCACGCAATTTGTACCTGAAAATTAGCGAGCAATTGCTGCGCTTCCGCTGATAATGCATTCGCGGACATAGTCTGCTCTGTTCGTCCGCCCTGCGGAGATGGAAGCAGGAGCTCCTTTGCACCAGTACTTTGCCGACTTTTATCCACAGTTGCTCCTTGTTTTCTAGGTTGATTCAGCGGGTACGTTCCCTTCACATTCTGCTGGATACGGCCACGAGCTTTTCGTTTCTGCCCTGGAAAATAATTGCCTCCTGGCTGCGCTCGATTCCCTTGCAGTTTGCTTGCATTCATGGGCAGCGTTTGCTGCTGCCTGCCTGCAGGGACGATCCCCTGACCCCCTTGCCCAGTCCCTTGCTCACCGGGAAGTTGAAACATCAGCGAATCAGATGTCGCTCCAACCGTCCCTGGAACGGACCCCAAGTTCTGCTGACTTGCAAACTGCAGCTGCTGAGCGTCAGCGTTTCCGTAAGGCCTTTGAAAGGCCATTGAATCAGGTGCTATCCCCTCAGCGGTTCTATTCGGCGCAATCATTTGGTTGTTGGCAAAGTGGGGCTTCATCTGCATCGGCGATGGATTCTGAGTCTGCGTTCGCGAGGAGCCCATGCTGGCCTTCCCCGATTGGGTTGCGGATGGTAGTGGCATACTCTGCAATGGTTGCTGAGGCCTCTGCATTTGCGTATTCATAGGTTGTTTCACCAGCTTTTGCGGCTGGAGGTTTGTCATCTTCTGGATGCGCTGCACCTGGTCGGGGGATATCTGAAACCCCGGCTGTTGTCGAGTTGGATCCTGCAGAGCGGCTCCAACCGGTTGCATGCTCTGTTTCGCTCTCCCACTCAGCTGCTGCCGAGGACCAAGCGCCTGCACTCGTCCAGACTGCTGAGCGTTCATCTGCTGCGCTGGGATCTGTCTGAGGCCACCTGTCGCTGGCATTTTGGTGTCAATTTTCTGTAGCGCAGCGGTTTGGTTCGCAGAAGCTCTATCTGCAATCCCAGGACGGCTGTTGCTCGGCGTAGACGAAAAGGTTCTCGTTCCTCCAGCCATTCCAGTCATCCCTTGCTTGCCCTTGTCTGCAGGCCATCGAACATTTCCCTGAGCAGCGTTCTGGAACTGCGGACTCCGCTTCGCTACTTGGTCGGACTGATTACGCCTCCGAGATTGTTCCGCAGCTTGTGCCACGGCGTGTTGCGCTCCAGTTGGCACGGATCCCAGGGTCGCCGCATGCTTCTCCTTGGCCGTAGGCTGGTATTACAGAGGGCGGAAGAATCTTGCTCAGTCAAACAGGCAGGGGGACGATCTTGGCGACGGGGCCGGAGATAAGTGGTGGTACGTCCTGCCATGAGGAACTCACCATAGCCCTGTAAAAGTCTAGCAGTTCCTTCAGAATTTTCGTATCGAACCCCTCAGAGGAGAGGCTTTCTAGAGTGTTGGAGAGAGACCTCGCGTCTACCCCATAAGGCGCTGTGAAGTCCAGTTCCGATAGTTCTATTCTTTCGACGACCGGCCCTAGTCCGGTACCCAAGTACCTTAGGAAAGTTGTTTTTTCGTTCAAAGAGTCACCGTTTGCGGTCATGCTGGCGGTCATAATCTGCGCGGTAGCAAGAAGATTAGAGATAATGATTCCCTATCAATTCAAAATGAACAGCTTCCAACAGCGGTGAGACAAACGCCTGAGCGGGAGCGTACCAAATTGGAACGCCTGATAAGTTCATCTACTTCCTTTGGGCAGGCTGGGGTTACGGCATTCGGCCTTTCCAGTTTTTTTGACGCTGCGACTTGCTGCGGTTTTCTGTCCGCACCGACTAGGTCCGTCACGGCTCTCCGGGCGAGCGTTCCACCCGGGTTCGCGAAAAACATCAGCGACGTTGCGTAATCTTTCATTCTAATGCTCGTAATCGATGCCATAGGGCGGCAAGGATTTCCACGAGGCCGTGCTCCAAGCTCCTTCCACAGTGGATCTTGGACGTCGAACTTGGCTCTCGGAATCTGGGTCAAGTGATGCGACTCTATTAGGGTTGCAGTCGGAACTCGTTTCTCTCGTACTCTCTCCTGATAGTTGGACATGCACCTTGCTTAGCTCCACATGAGGAATTGCCTTGTCTATGGGTCGAGCGCAGATTCTACCTTTGCGACTGCGGGTGCTTCCAGTCCGGGCACTTCCTTCTTGACAAAGCCCGGCTTTCTTCCGCGCTTGACATCGTTTGAGGCCGTACTCTTCGCCTGCTTGCTTTTCCCCTCCTGAATCGAAATCGCAAAAGTTTTCTCAGCCTCAAGAGCTGGCCGAGAAAATACTTGTCCCAAATTACAAGGCTCCCGGTTGTGACCTACCCTTTGTCCTTTATCAGAATCCGATGATTCTCCCTCTCCGGTTGACGTAGGAATCTGATTCTTCGTGAAATAGTCCCGAACAGCTCGGAAATACTTCTCACTCTGCGTTCGCAGCTTAACCGCATTCTTAAAGAAAACTGTAGCTGGAGGGTTGAAAGTACAACAATTACTCCAGATCAGGTCAATGTCCGCCTCAAGATTGTCCTACGCAGCGAAAGAATCGTCGCTCCAGCGCTTAAAATTTGCATACAGAAGGTCGGTTGCCAAGACAGTCTGCTGTAGGATGACTGACCAGGCTAGAATATTTTCCACTTTCGAGCTTCTGCCTGACTGTCCCCAAATCCATTGGGGATTTAATAATCGTCAAGTAGCCAACGACCTCATTGGGATCCACTGGCTCAGCAAAGATGTTGTACACGTCCGCCCGGGAAAGTTTATCCACGATTTCATTACCTTTTCCCTTAATGGCAGAAAGGAAATCAGGATAGACCACGTCCGACCCAGGACGAGATCCCCCTTTCCCTTTCCCTTTCCCATTCTTCATACAAAGCAATTAAATAAAAATGAACGCAGCTGGCTGCTCAATCGCTGTGCGCAAAGCAGATGATTTCACAGCCCAGCAGCTCAGGGTCTAACCGATTTCCAAGACGAGCTCCCTCCAAAAACACTAAATCGTCTAGTAGCACATCACCAGCAAACAGCACCACCCGCCATCCATCAGAAATTGCTCTCCCTACACAGCAACGAATCCAAAAATACCCCCTCAAGCCATTCCAAAATCCTCTCTAGGACCTCTCGTCTCTCTAAACCCAGCACTCTAAACTAGTTCCCCAAAATCCAAAAACACAGCGCCACTCCCGCTCCCTACCAGCAGAAACTCAAAACCCCCACAAAAACAGCATCATAGATAGATATTCGTTAACAAACTACCCCTCCCCTACCCCCACTTCTCCAACCTAAAAACAAATCCTTAGGCTCCAAACACTCCAGAAGATAGATACACCTCAATAGACTCCTATATCCATCTCCCAGAACCCTCCCAACTCCATCACACCCACACCCAAACCCTCTCCTTCCCATCCTCACCAAAACCCTCTCCTTCACAACGTGGAATTCTAAACCCTGCACTACAACTATTCTCCCTACATATATATACGTGACCTTTACTTTAGTAGCTGCTCCCCAAAAAGAGGAGTCTTCCCCAAAACAAAGCACGGATTAGCTTGTCATGTATAGTCCGAAAATCAAAGGCCTAGTACAGGTATTAGTACGTTCAATATGGTATGAACAAACTTTTAGGTCTTATTTTGAATATAATTGTTTGTTATAGTAGCAAGAATGACAACGAATAACTAGACAAGTGTTTTAAAATAATTTCGTGAGACTGAGATCCAATTTTCTTCCTTTTTTGCTTATTGGCTGACTTTCTCTGTGTCATCATTTTCGTCTAACAACCTTTATCGGACATTTATGACAGCCCTATAAAAATCTAAAAAAGCAATATTCAGCCACAAATCCTCCATTATTTAGAACAATCAAAAGCTGTTTGGCCATAAAAAGGTCCTAAAGAGCCCAGTTTTTTTCAATCCTCCGCGGGGGGGGGGGTGGTAACTGGTTGTAAATATGAACAGAAATTATCCTCAAAAAACATTTTAAAAACTTAAGAACGGTTCTTATTTTATCTTAGGGGTAGTATCCGGACACTTTTTTGGCGCGAGTGTTTCTGGCTTTTTATTGGCAAGGGAAGCCTCAGATTAGTACAAGTTAGCAACGGATCTTGGCCACCCTGAAGCCCTGTTTTCAAATCGCGGTCGCCTTGGTAATGTCAGTAGAACGGTGGAAGGTTCGCGGTGTCCTTGTCTTATGTTGTGGAGACTGCAACAGAATTCCTGGTTTCATCGCGTGTTTACTTAGAAGTTCTGTTGGTTGGACCTGTATGGAGAGAAGAGCTTGTGCTGTTGTAATTTCTCCTTGTGTGAAGATTTTTCATGCGCACGGGCTTGTCGAGCGCTTCGCGCACGACTTTGGAATTGGATTTATACAAAGTTTGTTGCTCCTTGTGCACGGTTAGTTGTCGCGGTTCACCATATGTGTGAGATAAAATCTAACCTAAGGCAGCCCACCACAAGCGCTGGAGAAGAAGGAGCTCATGGGTATCGCCGTAGCGGCATCTCGTCGTCCTCCAGATCTTCTGAATCGCCGTCATAGTACTCATTGTCTTGGAGAGTGGAGTACCGCCTCGATCGTACCTGGTGGTGCATGGAAAAAAGAATATTCTCAGGTATGGGAGCTTATCTGGACTGCATACAGCGACACGCATTACCGCCTGAACGACGAGGGCAAGAAGGAGTAGACCACCAGCTGATGCCCCTGCGGGTACTGCGTATCTGATCCACGACGGTCGACCGTCGCTAGATGAATCATCCTGATCCGTTTCATTCTCCTCTTCGCTACCTTCGGGGGGCGGCTTTTTATCATCATCTTCCCCCACATAGTCATAGTCATCATCCTGTGGCTCATCTAGGGCGTCACCATCTTGAGTCTCAAGCTCGTCCCAATCAATTCCTGCACCGTCGTCATCGAGTTTCTCTCCCGTGTCAAGAGAAACGTGAATTGTTTTCGACTGGAAAACGCTGGAACCCTGAACCTGTCGGTGCCGGAATTGATTTTCAGGTGAATGTTCCCATCGGTCTGAAGCCGAAGTTGGAACCGCTGCATCAGGAGGACTTACACGCGAAAAATTGATCTCGTAAGACCAGTCAGGATCTGAACGAGAGCGTACGAAATGGCTCTGAGGTTCGCCCGATGTGCTATTCTTGCCGAGATCCGAGTCCGTGTCAATCGAAACAGCCCGAAGATAAACGCTTCCGCTGGTGCGAACCTTTATGCTTCTGGAGAACATGTGCATTTTCCCGGCATAGGGAAATGAGCCATTTCCAGCTTCCATGTGCGAAGTGAACTTGTACTTCTCCCCAGGGTACGTAGCTTCAATCTGAGCCAGATGAACGTTCGGGGTTAAGGCTGTGAAATATTCCAGCTCCGCTGTTTGCAAGTCAATCACGCCAGTGAACCTACCCTCGTTTTCGGGACCGTGAAGGCTCCACCAACATACCATGTGCAGGAGAGACTGTCGGAGTCTACCGTTACGTTGTTGAGAGCTACATACGGTTCCAGCGCATCAGCCGCTGCTATCAACAGCCTCAGGTTGCGAGGTACGTGTCCATCTCCTCTCCCGCCAGTCACGAGCGGCTCCTCATTCGTACCCAGTTTTTGTTCATCTGGGCGTTTCTCCATTCCAGTCTCAACCAAATACGATAGACACCTGTGAGATCCATCGCTGTAGTCTGTTCTCTCTAGGTCGTATCCACCAAGCGTTCGAGGGCTACATTTTATTCGATCATTCCAGGATGCTCCGTATCCCCAATCCTCCATTCCGCCGTTCACTGGATAAACCGTGGATCCCATATCACCCACTTTGTATTCAGACTCGTAGTCACCTAGTCAAAAAAAAGGCGTCCGTTGAACATTGCGAAAACGCAAAGCGTTCAAGAGCGCGTCTCCACCGCGGGCAGATGCTTACCAGCCTTTCCAGCGTAGTCACGCATCCTATTCGCTAGCTTTACCATCGCGAGGTTGTCTGGCGCCAGCGTACATCGCCGAGACCTACAATGAGCTGTGTCGCCCCATTCGTACCCGATCACGTTCGCTCCACCGTGGAACGTGATGAGGATCCGGTAAAAATGCGCGAGGAAGAGCTCGTTAATGGTCCTGCCGGCCACGGTTCTCATGCACAAGTCAGGATCCTGATCGAAGGCAAAATCCCGATTCGGATCTAATTCCTGCTCTCCATCCGATTGACGTTCACCTTCAAGCGGAAAATAGATTCGAATCAGCTTAATACTGAAGGCGTCTCGTTCGGCTATGATGTTAGGTTGGCCTACCCCTCGTTTGCGTCTCGTACCCATAAGCGTTCGTTGTAGGGACGATCGTGATTACTCGAGTGTCAACAAGACTGGTTATCTTTTCATCTTTCCCATAATTCGATAATAATAGGTCCATAAATTCAACTGCAACCTGCGGACCAATTACTTCGTCCCCATGAACTTCACCACTCACAAGCATATGCGGACGGCCGCTGTCCTACAGACGCGCCGCCGAAAAAGACACATGGAGCTCAGCAGAGTAGCTACAGGAGAATCGAGCAAGACGGCGCTTGCGAGAGCAATCCTACCTTAAGTCTTGTATCCCAATTCGTTATCTCCACAATCCATATCTTACAATCCTCCTGAAGCCCCTGCTTGTTCGCACACTTCCCAACGGAGGGCAGATCGAATACCTCTTGGGCGCTGTCCAACTTCACCAGCCTCGGATACCGCTTTGCTGCATTCTGCAAACTTTCCTGTATTTCACTGTAAGACAAATACTTGTAACCCCTAACCTCTGCCGAACACTTGCTCAATATACACACCAACCACAGACTCAGCACGGTGGTCTTCCAAGCAGTTCCCATCTCATAGTTCCCGCCACCAAACCAATTCAAAGCCAAACACAATGCTAGGCAAACAGCTATTCGATCGTAAAGCTCTTAGACGAGAGCTCTTCCTCCGGGTAAAGGAATGTTTCGTTGTCCTTGTCCTCACGCATGTTCTTCATCCCCTTCAGCCCGATCCAATGACCGCGTCTCGATGAGTCACAATCACACCAGTGATTGCCATCAGCGCTTCCCGAAAACCCGCGCGGAGGGCTTCTTTGGGACGGCCTATTCCTATCTTGAAACGTGTGCTGTTCAGTCGAGGCTGCTCGTGGAACCAGAAGCATTTGGCTCATTGAATGCTCCGAGTTGCGCCTATAAGACCTCACCAAGGGTGCGGAAACTCTGGCTTTCCTGGTGTATCTCAACATGATACTTCGCTTGTCAGCGGACAGCTTAGCAAACGCGCATTCATTTTGCTTGTAGGAAGAGTTCTCAGCATCGCCCCTCGCTACCGGGTCTTGAAGAATCTGGCTCAAAACTCGAGAACAAGTTCGCATCCAGGATCAAACCAAGGTATATCTCGACTTCTTAAAATATTTCTGGCAAACATCAAACGGTGTTAGCATTGTGATCAGTGCGAACAGTGAGAACGGAGAAGCCCGGGGAATCGTGCTGAGCAAGTCTTTGCGGATGTAACTCGACTTGCGTTATGAGAAGATGAAGGATTTTGGTTTTTGGCCTCCTCTGATGATCTAGTCTCTCAGTTTCGTAAACCTGTAATTAGATCGGCTAGCGAGTGGGTCTCGCCTTGGATTTTTGTCTTAAGATGACTGAAGGAGGACGAGAGCCTTCCAGAATGAAAACTATGCACGAGTCGATTGTACGTTAAGGAGAATCGTGGAAGGTCCTGTGGTCCGTTGAGGACGAGAAGGGTGGGGTTGGCCGGCTTCTTGGTTTTTTTTTAATTTGTTGAAGGTTGTGATAAAACCTCGTTACCCGAGGGCTAAGAACGTGATCTCTGCGGGTATTTGTTGTTGAGCGCACCTCGTAACACGACAATGGAAGCAATAGCGCGCGATGGTATGTGTTCTTTTCCTCTCTGTGTACTACTTACAGGGGCGAAGACTGAATGATCTCTGTCGATGCAGGACTGCAAACTTGGTTGTCCGGCGTTTACGGCAAGGATGCGACGGTTCAGAAACGGGCTATTCAATCCTCCTTATCAAACTTCTGGCCAATCATGGAGTTTTTCCGAACAACGTCAGGATCGAACGTGTAAGTTGGATATCATTACTGCATTGATGATCCTCGAGTTGCACTCTAAGCGCATTACTTCTCCGGTAAATCCGTTCAGGTACTTGTGGGATTTATGGGGAAAACTGATTTCGGCGATCTCAGATCGAATGTGGTCTGACAGTAATAGCCTTCGCAAAGTACGTAAGAACCTCAGCCGCGGGACGTCCTCCGTGGTAGAAGCTCAGCGGTACTCCCTCTTTAACGTTTGCTCAGGTATCCATCAAGTTCGTTGTTACTGTGATTGTTACATATGCTTCTGATGAGAGTGGACGGCCCGACGTTTTCTCCATCACTAGACTTGCAGGGAATCACCCGTTCATGAATCGATCTGACTTGGCTAACCAAGCTCAGATCCTTGTCAACAAGCTGTGTTCACCGATGCAAGAAGCAACAAGGTAATAAAATCGAGGACAGAGACTGGAATAATCCAAACCGGGGTGGGTGCGGTCTTGGCTCACGAAGTCTTCTCCCGATGCTCGCATTTTTGTTTTCGTCGCTTGTTCAGATCGGACCGCAGACTTGCTACTCCGATGACAGTAGGACCAGGAGTTCAAGTTGTGATAATCAACTGTCTGGGAGAAATCGGACGTTTATGTCCACAGTATGCATCAACGGTTGTGCCGATTTTGATGTCCGTCGTTTCCACGCGACCACCCATGACTTACCATGGAATGACTGCCATTCAAAAGCCAAGCATATTGGCGGCTACCAAGGCAAGCGTGAAATCCATAATTAGGAGTGGTTCACAAGGAAGGTCACTTGGGCGCGGATACATACGTACCGGGGAACTGAGCACTCTGGGACTGAAGAACATGGTAAGAAGATTCCCTCATGTTTAAACTTTTACATCAGAGCTCGAAGGGCTAACTTAAGAATGAGTTTTGGGCGCATTTTTTGACAGCCGGAGCTCACGCAGCTTTCGGGTGTGGACGATGAGCAAAGATCTGGACAAAGGAAACGACCTCGTGTCGAGCAGACAAGCTCTATGATGCCAGCAGTGATGACTCCATTCGCAACGGCATCGGTCACATTGGAGTTGTTCAAATCGCTCCCAGTGCCGGAAGTAGTCGAGCTCGTGATGCGGAACATGGAAAATCTCCCACCAGTGGTCCCAATCACGTCCGCAACTGCAACCGAGGCAGGACCGGCAAGTGTCACACACCACATTGTAGTTCACGCTGAATCATGGACCAGCCGTACGCTGGTCAAGTGCATTTACAGGTTACTTACAAGTTTTCTTGGAATGTCTATTCGGCAGGCTGCGCCGGCTTCGTCGTCAGTTCGAGACCCTCGGAAGAAGCCTGGCGGTCCATTGAGAGATCCGCGAAAGGAGCGCCAGGAGCAAGCGAAACAGCCACGCTTGGATCCCCGTAGAGCAAGCGCATCCGTTCAAGATACAAAACCTGCCGATTCGACAGCGGCGGAGACGACTGGGGAAGTTCCTGTTGTGGATGACCCGCATGTGGTACGTGAATAACTGAATTTACCTTTTGCAGGAGGTAGAGTAGTATCCTAACCATACTTGCGACTATGCTCCGACGCGTGTAATGGCTGTTCAACAGCAAGTTGAAGTGGGGCCGAATGTACCTCCCCCGGTTTCGAAGAAGAGGACGGTGAGCTCCTCGGGAACTGAAAATGGACCGCTGTCGCCAGAACGAGGCTTAATCGATTATTGTTGCTATGGACGTAGGACGCTCCTCCTGTAGAAGCTTTAAAACTAAGCAAAAAGGACGGGACCCGACTGAGAACCTTAATTGCTCTGAGAATACTCCATCAGGAGAGTGAGGCAATGGAATCTGGAGGACTCGAACTGAGACTGCTGCTGTTGGCCAGGATTCTGACAAGCACGGGATCGGAAGAGAGCAGTGGATCTGTAGAGGAGGAAGGTCTCCGGCAGCAGTGTCAAGAATTCATCTGCGAAGACCTTGCCGGTCGGCTTGAGCTGGCCTCGTACTGGCTTTACGCGGAGGCAGCTTCGAATGTGAGTGCACGGTAGTTTGCTTGGGCTGAGAAACCGCCCCGTACGGTACGAGGTACTGACATCATGCAATTTCTCTGGCCGCAGGTTGAGGGTGCATGCACAGGTACAATCAGCTCCACGTCATATTCCAGAGCAAAAGGATTCGGTTGCAACTGACTGGTTACGTTCGCTTGTTCGATGCTGATACGCATCGGGGAAAGGCTACAGTCATTCTGGAGATGAGCAGTACCGGAAATTGCTTCTGTCCTTCATGGGCAGAGCAATCGAGATGCGGAGTAGCAGTGACCAGTCCCGGGATCCGACGCTGTCCAAGCTGCTCATTGAAGCACCCTCACTGCCGGAGGAGGTCATGGACGAGTTGCGCCGCCTGAGCGAAGACCCTTCGAGCTCATCCGTCGGCTTATATCTGCTGGGCGATGTCGTCTTGGAAAGATATGGCGACGACCGCGACAGAGCTCTTACGATCTTGCTGGAGTACGCGATTTGCGACGATGAGCTGCTACGGGGTCCTGCCATCCGCCTTCTTACAACGACCTTGCTTGAGCTCAAGGAAACAGAGGAAGAGACCGAAAGGTATTCCCTTGCTGCCGTCAAGGAGATGGTTGAGAGGAAGTCCGATACTGGCGACCCAAAAAGTGAAATCGGGCGGGTTCTGCATTTGCTCATGGCTCTCGTTGTCAAGAAGCCTGAATTGCTGGTCAACCTGGCAGGATTCTTTGTGATGTCTTCCACCGTTGATCGTGACGTTATCCTCGACCTGCTGGCAGATTCAGCAAAGCAGATCCCCGGAGATTCGGAATCTGTAAACGCATTGATTAGAGGAGACCAAGTCCCCGAGGCGGGTCCATTCGCGCTGAAGCTGCTCGAAACACTAGCGGCCGATTCAAAACTGGCACTTGTCCTACTTGAACCAGCCAAAGAAAGGTAGAAGTGAACTCAGCAAAGTATTCATAATATATGGTTTATCGACAACGTTTTCTGTGAACGCTTCATGTTAGGTTCTCGTCTTCTGGTGACGTCCGATTCATTTTACCTGTCCTTTCGTTTATGGACAAGGAAACGATCAAGAAATTCCTCCCGAGCTTACTAAGGAGTATGGATAAGGACGTGTTTGCTATGGTCCTGGACGTTACTTCTGCGAGAAATCCTCCGGTGCGTAGAGCTCATGTTGCAGCGGCCAGCCAGAATGGACATGTCTGTCCTAAATCTCTCTGTTTGCGCTTAGGTGATGCTCCCTTCCGAGCTTATGTACGAGCTCCATGTAATCGATGGCGTACATGAAGATGCAGTTAAGCAAGCGCTCGAGCAGTGCTTTGCTCGAACAGCTGTTTTCAAGCAGGAGATTCTCGCAACTGTTTTGCAGAGGATGGTGGAGATGAGTCCATTGCCAAAGCTCTTCTTGTGGACAGTAATTGAAACGGTCACGCATCAACCAAAGTTGAAGAGTTTCATTTCTCAGAGTATCCTGCGAAGGCTTGTCGAGCGGGAACTGTGGGAAAGTCATATGTTATGGGAGGCGTTCGAGGTGAGAAGCACATCGAGGACTATGTTCCATTCTCCCTGTGTTTGACAATTCGGACTCGTTTTTGCAGGCTGCGGCTCCAATATCAGTTCCAGTTCTACTCCAACTCCCCCCAACTCAACTTCGCGAAGCCCTTACGTCCAGTGACAAACTCCGCGAGAGCCTAACGAGATACACTAGCGAGCTTCGTACTGCTGTTCCTTCGTGGGTTGTTTCCATCTTGGACAGTTCATCCTAGCGTCAACCACGATCGCATTGATGAATCTGTTTACTCCTGAAAAAAACAGTCAGACTGGCGAACAGGGTAAAGCCCAAAGTTGAGACGCCCGTTTCGGAGCTTAGAAAAGTCGGCGATTCGCTTGGGCAACGACGTAGACGAGCAGGGTCAAGCATTTGGGGCAGCCGCGGCCTCCCAAGCACCGGTGTATCTGTTTTTGCTCATCGAAAAACTGAACATGCTGCAGTCCAGTGCTGTCCGCGCCGCGAGCTTACCGGCTCGTAATGAGAGTAGCATTTGTCCCCTAAACATTTAATAGAACTAAGTAAACTTGAGACACTGAATCGAGAAGTACGGCTGCTCGCTAACACAGGCGTGATTTCAGTCCAGACGGACCAGAATCACTCGCTGGCCCGCCCTGACAGTGAGTGAACGCTACGAAATATCGACGAGGGCGCCACGGTGCCAGCTATAGACCGTCGTAACTGGCACTACAGCTATACCCCTATGCAACGCTAGCCCAGACTTTCTATTTGAGGCGAAAAGGGCTGTTGAAACTTGCCGTTAATCCAGCTCTCCCTATTTGGCCAGGGAATGGAGCGGTACTCCGTTGCCACTGTCGAGAGAATGACGCGTCTCGTGTGCACAACTGGATTTCGGGCTCGACCCACCCTTCACAGAAAACATGGATCATCCCCTCTGTGCTAATCCACGATTAGGAGGAACAAAACGTGATATTTTCAACAACTATCCTAGGCGATTGTTCTTATTGACGTTCAGCAGTCTAGGGTAGGCAAGCAGCCCAGTAAAGTTCACGGTTAAGCTAGTCTGGGGGTAGGGGGGCTGCAAGCATTTGTTGCACCGGAGCCTAGAACTGAGCGATGTTCGGGCTCAGATCAACCGCAAATTATGGCAGGGGAACGCGGAGATAGCGATAGGCGCTCTGCGAGTGGACCAGTTGGCGAATCCACTGGTCCCTGCTTTTTCTTTCGAACGTAGCAGGAGCCGGTAAGCGGGGTTAGCGTGAGCTTTTCCCTAGATAGTTGTAGCACTAGTGATACGCTGCAGTAGGCAGCTGCCCAGTAAAGTTTACGATTACTTTAGAGGTGCGCTGTGGTAGGAAGCTGCCGTATAAAGGCTACGGGGTTACGTCAACCTTGTAGCGGTCGGGCTTAAGTAAATCGTCACGGAAATGCTGAGGTCGTCGAAAAGGATATGAATGAATCGTATTGTGAAACCGGCAATATCTGAACCCAAAGGTGGGGTCATGCGAGATGTGACATTCATGACTGCCTTGATGGGCCAGGTTCCTCTGAGAATTTCACGTTCCTTGATCTAGTCAGCTTCGCCCTCACCTGAAGAATGGGTATTGGGCATTTATGCCGAGCAACTAGGTGCACCGGAAGACGACTTCTACGAGGCCCTTCGTATTGTACCAATCGTTGTCATGCGTTTTGGTTTACCCGGTGAGTTCTCTACGAGAGACTACGGAGTCACAAGCGTATGACTACTAACTCATCAGCAGATAGAAGCATGTTCAGGGAGCCCTGCCTTTAGCCTCACAAACCTGTGGTTTTTTTTGTTTTCATGAGACTCCTGAATCATACGTTTTCCGGTCACCTGGGCCTTAACGTGCCGATTTTCTCAGCCTGGACTGCGAGAAGGCTGGATCGCTGGAACGTCACGTAGAAGCAATCGCCCAGAGGGCAGTTGCTCAAAAAACCGCATGCTCTATTGTGGGGTATTCGCGGTCATACAATTTCGCGCTCGAATCCCTCAACAAAGAATCGATGTTGGAGTGTTTGGCGTGCATGAGGCGGTTCCATTGAGAGCCGCAATCTCCATTCAGTCTCAACCATAACCACAGCTAACCGCGGTAGGCGCGAGAGACAAATCGATATGTGAAAAGCATACAAAGACTAGCCATCGGTAGGATGATGGGATCCAAGTTGCGGCGCCATCGGAAAATGTGTTGCCCCCGTGGACTCTGGAAAATTTTCTGGACCCAATATTACTCCAAACGCGTCGGTCGATGATTGGACGTGGAGGCCTTCGCGTTAAAGAACATAGGGTTTTTACAGTCACGATTTTTGTTTTTCAGTTACACGACGGAACCCTAATTCGATAAGAATCCCGTTAACCGACGTTTCGTTTACCAATTATCATCCAACAACTCTTCTCCTCGGTGAAATTGGTTCTCACGAGATGCGATGTACGAATTTATTTTGAAAAAAACGAAATACATGGCTTGTCCATAAGGAATGAAATCTACAGGTTTTTCTTCAATAATAACGGAACCCTTGAAAGTATCTAGCCTCGGCGCTTCAATGAAAATCTTTCTGGTTGAACCCCTTTCGGCCGTACAGCAGATTCGGGTTGGCAACGAATTGCACTATTTTTAAATATCCGATTCTTAACCATCTGTGATTCGTTTAGTAATATGTGTTTAAATAAAAGTTTATATGATGTTGTGTTTTATGTTCTTAAAATATCCTCTATTCACATGAGCCGCCCTTGCGACCTGAGGCGCCCATAAAACACAGTCCGACCGTGGGAAAAAACGATCGATTCTAGGTTTGCACGAAAGGTTCCGTAATTTTGAGCTAAAATCGCAATGCACATTCTTCTGAGAAAAAATAAGTAGGAACATCCGTTCCTACTTTTTTGTTAATAAGTGAAGCCGCAGTCGAATGATTCACCGAAGAGATGAGCGGTTCACCTCTGTCAGCGGTGAGGACCAACTTATGCACTCTTTAGGCAAAAACTTGGCAATTTCTGGGTTTCAACAGATTTCCAGTCGATTTTGAATAACATATGGCTACATATGGCTACCTTTAGACAAGCCTGCCCCAAAAATATATCGTAAGCGCATGCAAATTTTGATGTAGTGAACAGATATTTATCCAATGATTCCGCGAGTAGTTCCTGTATTAACCAATCATAATAATGGGCTTATCTCATATTAGTTTTTTCTTTTGTCTTTTTGTCGGCCGCTGCCGTTAATGTGGCTTGAATGCTGGGGAATCTATACAAGCTGAAAATTTGTATAGTTATTCATACACCAGACTTACAGAGCTTAAAACACCCCTGATAAAATCGTCGACCTGTCTCCGATATTTTCTTGGAAGGAGCGTGACGCATACCTGCCCCTGTCGACGAAATGCCTTCAGGCGAGACTTTTCGGAGGCTATTTCTCCAGTTAGGTCCTGCTTGAGCACCCCCCCCTCCTTCGAGTAGTTGATCAACGGGTCAACTCTCACAAATTTCTTTTTGGTAGCGCACCACCCCACCCCACCCCCACCCTAAGTTTCAGGAAATTGACATTTCAGACACCGTGGAGCCTCCTCAAAAAAATATAAAAACTTCACAATATCCAACAAAGAAATAGACGAACTCTTTTCATCATTAATTTTATTTTGCTAACACTCCAATTCCGCCCCATTAGAAAAGAGACGCTCTCCGCGACAAACAAACCAAACCAACAAAAAAAAGAGGAACCGATTCGCCATCCAATCGTGAGCCCATCCTTTATTGATTGAAGGATTGGATACGAAAAGTAAATATCGTGAAATAATTGTTAGGGTTTTGTCTGGATGGTTGGGATTGGGATTTTCATCGAAAGCCCTGATTTTTTCGTTTCATCATGGCCAATAGAGTAGATTTTTTTGTCGATGGCGTTGGGTCATTGATAGCCGGATTGGTGTGTCAATTTTTCTTCGTCTAATCCTTTTTATGTTTTAGAGGGTTTTCGGATGCCATCGAGGATGAAGTTTCTTATGAATTTTTGGGACCGAAGGTTGGATTCAATGCAAAGTAGGAGGTTTTTGTTAGGCTTAATAGGTTAGCAGTGAGGCGTGCGTGAGTGGGGGTGGGTTAGGAGCTGGAGGGTTGAGGTTGAAGGGGCCGAACAAGCGGGACAGAAGGCTGGAGCTATGAGTGGGTGGCATTGGTCGTAGGTTCTCACCTGATAGAAAAGATGTGTGTTGTGGAAATGGAGGATGTGCGCGGCGTAAGCTTGCACGAGCTTGAGGATTTTGAGTCCGTGCTGACGGCCGGTGTGCTCGCATGGGTGAGAAAATCCGAGAGGAGACCGAGGTTGAGGGTTTTCTCTTCAGAGTGCCATGGAAAGCGCCTACCCCCAATCAAGTTGGAGGATTACGTGGCGAGAATTATGAAGTATTCAAACTGCTCTCCTGTATGCTTCTCGGTTGCCATCGCCCTCATGAGGAGATTAGCATCGAAGTTCGATGAAATGATACCGATCAACCTCAACGTGCACCGGCTCTTGCTCGCCTGTGTCGTCCTTGCCATTAAGATGATGGAGGACCGCCACTTCGATAACCTGCATTTCTCCAAGGTCGGAGGTCTGGGTCTTGTCGAACTCAACATTCTCGAAATGGATTTGTTGAAGAGGCTCAATTTCGACTTGAGGATGGACCCGGAAGAGCTGCAGGAGGCGGAAGCCTTCTTGCTCAGTGAGGTGATGTCCTGTAATGTCAATCTTGGCACCAGGGAGAGAGCGGTTCTCCGCAATTATGGCCTTGTTGGAAAAGATGAGTTTCATAGGAAGAGACCTGTTAGCCCGTCAATGGAGAGAGAGGCAACAAGTAAGGTCGGCGCCGACGAAGCATTTCCCGACGCTGTTCGTGTGTTTGTGCACTGAACCTCTGAACTGGAAGAAGGCATGAAGCCCACTTGAGTGTGACAGAGAGCTCTATCCGTTTTCGAAAGGATTTAGACATGACCCCAGTTTGGGTTTCCTGTGAGCATGCTCTCGCGTGCACTTGTACAATCACCTGTAATTTTCATTTTGGTTCTAACTCGTAGTTTTTTTGCAGCTCCTTGAACTAACAACTAATTAAAACAAGACGTGTTTAGTCAAAAATCTTGAGCGTATTATTGAGCTCGCTGCCAAGAATCGAGTCCCAACACGTTATCCCCTTACATACACTGGCCAAAAAGCAAGTTTACAACTATGACATGCCACCAATCTACTGGCGAAGATCATGCCTATCAAGATCTACAGTTAAGAACGCAGAATCTCACAGCGAGACTCAAACAGCCGGAACCCTAGTTTACTACTTCATATCGATCCGTACTTCATTGCGCTCACGTCAAAACCCGGCATGGAAAAGCCCGAGGAGAAGGTTTCCACTTCCTTCTTCAAATCCGCAAGATCCGAGTTACCCGCTAACATCGCTTCGAAATCCTTCAACTTCTTGCCTGACTTCTCCTGAATTTTCAGGCCTACTTGGATGCCCTTATGCAGAAGCCCCGCAACTCTCTCGAAGTCTGACTCAACAAATCCTCGCGTAGTAAGTGCGCATGTTCCAACCCGCACTCCGCCTTGAGAAGAGAAGAGGCTTGCCTGTCAGCACCCTACCTTCGGAAAGCTCAAGAGTGCTTGGTTTGTTCAAATGCGGCATGAATCTTACCTGGATTCATTGCAGACTTATCTCCGTGAACAGCGTTCTTGTTCAAAGTAATGGACACCTCATCGAAAAGAGACTGGGCCTTTCCACCGGAGAATCCAGTCGGCCTCAAGTCCCAAAGGACGATATGATTTTCTGTACCGTCTGTTACAAGCTTGTACCCGAAACTCTTCAGTTTCTCCGCCAGCACCACGGCATTCCTTCTGACCTGTCGAGAGTACTCCTTGAACTCCGGCGTCGTCACCTCTTTCAACTGAACCGTCAAAGCAGCGATCTGATGGTTGTGTGGCCCTCCTTGCAAGGATGGGAAAACTGCCTGGTTAATCTCCGATTCTATGTTCAAGTTGTGTCCTGTTTGTAGTTTTGAAAGGCACGATTGGTTAGGCTACCGGGCTTAGAGCTGAACGCTTCACTGGCAAGGGCATACCCTGACCACATATAGGTTTTCTGCGGTAAAAGATCATGCCCGATCTTGGCCCTCGAAGAGACTTGTGAGTTGTCGTTGTAACTACGTCGGCGTACTCGAATGGTGATGCGGCCTCTCCAGTAGCAACAAGTCCAGATATATGGGCCATATCGACCATTAGATAAGCGCCAATCGAGTCACAGATTTCCCGGAATCTTCGATAGTCCCACTCACGCGGGTATGCGCTTCCGCCTGCAACGATGATCTTTGGAATAAAAAGCTGAGCATCGTGCTCAAGCTTGTCGTAGTCAATGTACCCCGTTTCCATGTCCACTCTGTACGGGAGAGACTCAAAATAGATCGAGGTAGCTGAAACCCGCTTCTTTGCTGTGTAGAAACCGTGCGTAAGGTGCCCTCCGGACGGAAGATCAAGTCCCATGATCCGATCGTGCGGCTTTATAAGCGCTGTATAGAGCGCAAAGTTGGCTGGAGAGCCTGAGTAAGGCTGAACATTAACACCCCATTCCTCGGCACTCACTCCGAACGCGGAAAGAGCACGCTCTTGACACAGTCGCTCCAGTTTGTCCACAACCTCGTTGCCTCCATAATACCTCGCTCCTGGATACCCCTCGGAGTATTTATTTGTGAAGACGGACCCCAAAGCATCGATAACCGCTTGGGAAGTGAAGTTTTCAGAAGCAATTAGCTCCAAACCCTTCCACTGCCTTGCCTTCTCCTGTTCTATCAGATCGTAAACCTCGGGATCCAACTCCTCTAATCTTACATTGCCGGACGCAGCCCCCGCTGAGGACCCTTCCACAACCATACTTTCAACCCTCCCCCCCCCCCAAAAACCCAGGTTCTTACTCAACAGGTAAAAAAAGCCTGGTCGGATCAAACCCGATGTCAAAAAACCAGCTCAAAAAAACTAGAAAACAAAATTATCACGGTCAAGATCCAAACACAGATCTTTTCCAAGCTCGCCGGTTTCCCTGTCTCTCTCTCTCTCTCTCGAGATCTTGTTCCCTTAAACACCTTTCACGCCGGGGACATTGCCAAAGTAATATTGGCCTCGGGCCAAGGCCCCAGGTCAATGTCGGGCCAAGATCCGCCCATTGTTCCCTGTTGGAATTTTCCCGTACCGTGGGATCGACAAACCTAAAAAATGAATATCCTTGATTGAATATAACGGACTGGTTTTATTTTTAATAGCATATTTTACGATATTTTAACTGTATACAATATATTGTATCGTATATCTCAGGGTGTCGATAAGTACGTCACTTGCTGAACAGGAAGGTAGGATTTGGGAGAATGCGTGGGGATCTGGCGTTGGAATGTCGGGTGTTGGGTTTGGAGTGCTTGGGTTCGGTGAGACTGCCGATCAATCGATGATTGCAAGAGTATTTGATATCTTAGCTTTTCGCAAAGGTTATGGACCGAGCTTATTCTTCAACAGCTGAAAATCACAAAGCTATAGAAACACATCCTGCAATTTTGTGGGGGAAGTTTAGTAAATAAATAATACGGGCCAATTTGATTCTTCATATATTTTTGTACAAAGTAGCTAACTATCCCTCGGTTCAAGAATGGTACGCGGCCATCCTGGACTCTGATAGTGGTATGTCACTCTTCCTCTTGTGCTTCTTTCGTTTTTTCGGTTTTGACTCGCCTCTTTCTCGATCGCGATTGGTCCGTTCCTGTATTCCTTCCTTTTCGCCCTTGGAAGACATGTTTCTGTTCTTGGACTTCTTCGATCCCTTTTCTACTGTCGCGCTTCCTGTGCTCTTCTGCTTAGCAGTTGTCTTCCGAGATGACTTTTCGGTTTTGCCGATCGACCCACTAAACCTCTTTTTGCTCTTCTGAGCTTTCCCTACGCGGTATGGAGCTAATCGCTTGAGCGGCATAATCCGATTAAGCTCCTGGTCATCAGTCGTTAGTATCTGCTCCATTGTCAGACCGTAATTCTCAGGCTCCACTGTTTTGTACTTGAACTTCAGCTCCTCACGTTCCATGTACTTGGATGCGTCGATATCGTAGTACTCCTCCACAAGGGCTCCAAGTTTTTCATCTTCCAATTCCTGTCCATGGTTTGCACCCTTGTTTCCAGCTTTACCATTCGCAGCATCGCTCCCGCCTAGATCTTCCAGCAAACTTTCACCCTGGAAAGGATGAACCGTTTTATCCTCATCCTGCCCGTAGTAGTCCTCACCAAACTTTTGTGCCATCTTCTCGGCGAACTTGTCGGGGTCAAAATCCTCGTCAAGGTCGAAATCATCGAATTGAACGCCACCACTCGTTTGTTCCAGCTGCTTCAATCGCTCGTTAATCTCAACCTTTTTCAGATTCTTCAAACGGTTGATTTCCTCTAACTTCTCTTGCTTTTTCTGTTCCTTTAGAAGCCTCTTCCTCTCTCTCTGTTGCTTTCTACGATCATCTACGCGTCTCGCAGAATCATCAACCTTCCGAGAGTAGGATACAATATTGGTCCCCTTGTCCTCCTCAAAGCGGAAATTGTGTGAGCGTTCAGCAGCATCCTGCTGGTCGAGAAATTCTTCCTCCTCCTCCACTTTTACATTGTCGATCTCAATGTCATAAGTCGAGGCATCAGGTGGGGCTCCTTTGTTTTTATCCAGCCAGCCATTGTTCATAATGAAGTCCCGAAGAAACCTCTCTTTGTCATCTGTGGTCTCCTTCTCCAAGTAGCTGTGAAGCAAGTATTCCTCTCCACGCTGCTTTCCAAGATTTCTGCTCCTCACCAGCGCAAAGTGTTCATAATCCTTCTCCTCTGCTAGCCTTTCCTCGTCAGTTATCTTCTTTACTTTGAAAAAGTTGTCTTCGGAGTCGTCACTATCATCATCGGGTTCCTCTAGTCCTTCTGCAATGGCGTCTTTTAGTTGCTTTTGCTCACTGTCGTACACTTTTGAGTTGGACTTTTCCTGTTGCGTTATGAAAGAAACGGTCAGAGCTCACGTCCCGGAAAGCAACTGTTGATAGTTGACACACCTGTTGACCATCGTCTTCATCTTCAGAGGACGAGCTTTCTGCAAGAGTGCCCTTCTCGAGGATCTCTTTTCGAACGTAGTCCTTTATTGTCAGCCTTTCCGGGACGTCATCATCTTCATCTGCATCCCACCCTGCGACTGGTTCGTCATCGCTACCGAGCTCTTGCGTGCTTGTTGGATCTGCACCATCCTCCCCCTCGGGCTCAACGTCCTGGAAAAATTTCACGTTCTTGTCGTACACTCGAGCGTCTTTGCTGCGAATTGCCTGTAGGGTTTCGCCAATCCTTTGGTCAATTTTCTTCGTAAGCAGAACTGCATTGTCATCCTCTGATTCTGAGGTGGACGAAAAAGCCTCGTCCTGGTCATCATTGAGATCAATTCCTAAACTGTTGGCTGCATTCATTGAGACGCCGAAGGAGCACATATCAAGAACGTTAGCTTGCTACCAAACGAGGGGAGGGAAAACGACCGGAAATTCATAACCGCTCTCATTCTTGAAGAAATACACACCTCGATGCAGTTCCTGTTTCCGCTTCTTCCGCTCGAACTCTTCAGCGTAGGCCTCGTTGATTTGCAGCCCACTGCCCGCGTTCTTCTTCTTCCTCGGCATGCTTGAATTTTCTCTCCGCCTAATAGCAAAACTGATAAGTCGAAACCTATGTCTAAGGGAACCCAAATGAAAGGACGCCCGCACACCCCTGTCGCCAGCGACGGCCCGGGTTGCGCCTTGCTTTAACACAGCAACCTCTTTTGGCTGTTCTCGGGGGATGGTTCAAACTCTTGTACAGAGGTCAAACCTAATTTATTCATAATCTAGCTACTGCGTGCAGCCGAAGATAGTTCGGTAAATCTTCACAAACAGAGCCAGAAGGAAAAAAAATTTCCGCTTTCTTGCCACGCACAGACCCGGGTCACAGTAGTTGGGGAACACATTTTCGGGCGCTGACGAGCACCAGGTAGGTTTATCACATATTTTTCCACTTCAACTGTTTAGTAACGACACATTTGTTCGCCTTCATTAGATTCGTATAGTCTTTCATAAAGCCGTGAAACAGAAATTCCCGCAAAACCTTCCCTCATGTCAGCAATTCAATCAATTAAAATTAAATGATTGATAGTTTTGATTGATCCATCGTCGCCGGCTGACACCGGTTATTGAATTTTCATACAATATGTGTATATTGATATTTGTTTACTTTTTATTGTTCAGGCGGAGTTTCCCGAACGTGTTCTTAGTAGAGAGTTAGCATGACCTCGCGTCTCCATGGTGCCTCCTTGAGGAGTTTACACTCCTGCCCGAGCTGGTGGATTGTACGTTTCAATGTTCACGATGGATGTTTTTTTCTGATAAAGTATTTCACTGAAGAGAACGAGTGCAAGTGCGTGGGTTCCCGTCCAGGTCCTGGGCAAAAACCCGGTTGCATGTGTCTCTCATCGGGTGGAATCCTTCCCTCTACGAAAATCGGTGGACTGAAACGGGATGCTCCTCCGCTCTTCTAGTTTTAAGTCGTCACTCTGCACTCGATCGACGGTTCATGGCGATTGGAAGCTTTTTCGTCCTGGATATACTCAGGGGTGATCAAGACCTATGCTATGTTTGGTTGGCGAAAGCTGAATACTCCGGCGGCAAAGAAGTACAAGGAAAAGACGCAAGCAGGGAGTCTAGCAACGGATTCCCCGTATCAGGCGCTCGTCGGCTCGCTCTAACATACGCACGAGGACTCGTCGTGCGTAGCCGGCTGTTTAAGGCGTAGGATATAGCCTACGCCTTAAACAGCCGGCTAAGCGAAGACCAATCACTTAAAATGACACGTTGATTCATGAATGCCATGGACAGCTCCCTCCATTGTTGTTGAGGGACTATCTCACCCACACAATACCCCCAGCCTCCTCCTTATCCCAAACCCTCACAAAAAAAAACCCTATCCATAAGACAATCATTTAAAATCGTACTTTGATTGATAAGTCACCCTCCCCCCAACCGAACCGCGGATGGCGGTGGACCTATTTCAATTCTAAAAAACTTTTACAGTGGTTTTCGGGGATGAGGATGGAGGAAGAAGAATGTAGTGACTTATTAGATGAGAAACGGGTGCATTTCCTGTTTGTAGGATGCGCCTGGGAAAAGTTGACCAACAGTTTTGCTGGCTTAGTGAGGGGTTTTGGAAACAAGAGACAGAGAGAGAGATAGATAGATAGAGAGAGATTCTGTCTGCTTGCTGCCGCGGGGATGGTTTTGGGGATGTCTGCTACGGCGGAGTTGGTTGAGGAGAAAGGGAAGAATGAGTGGAAGACACGATGGGATCACCATCGTGGGTCCTGTAGTGGTGTAGAGCTGCGTTCTCTGGGGGATGATGGATTGGGAACGGATTTTGCGTGTGCGGAAGACGGCCGGTTGCTCGCCTGGAGTGGCGAGCGGGGTCGGCTTATCGAGACATTGCCAGAGGACGGCTGCTGTTATGTGGTGGCAATAGGTGAACGGAAATGTGTATCTGTTGGAAAGAATGGATCGATTACGATATATTCCCTCCAGAGTAAAGGTTTTGTCAGACAGCGGGGTCTTGATGCGGTGCAGCCGGGTGAATTGCAAGCGGCCACAGTATCACGAAGGAAGGAGGGAATTACTTGTCTCGTTGTGGTCAAGTCCCTTTCTTCAATTGTTCTATGCAAATATGAGAACATAGACGATTCACAGTCCACAGACGGATCAAAGACCTCGTTAGAGCCATCCCGTGATGGCGATGCTGTGGTCAGCATTGCGATGGTAGGTGAAGTTATTGTGCTTCTGCGGGCATCTGGACTATTACAATCTCTCAAGAACGGAACTTTCAAGTTCCAAAGGGAGCTTTCGAGCAATTCGAAGAAAGCTAGAAATCAGGCCTCCGAAATTGCGCAACTAGGAAAGACGGGCCCCTACTTTGTAGTTCTCTTCTGTGGTCGTCTTAGCTTTTGGGATAGCAAGTTTGGAATTGGGTTCTGCTATGTCGACCTTTCGAACAGTCCTTTTTTCGAGAGCATATCGGTATCACATTCGAGCGTCACACTTGAGACCTCAGAAACGGAAAGACGGACCTATAGAGTGATCTACGAGCTACCGAAACTAAGCTTGGCGTCAGCTGCAGCAGTAGGGCCTGGTGCCTGTGTCGAGATTGGAGATGTGTATGATGAAGCTCCAATCGGATCCATGCCTCAAATGACGGCGCCCTTAACCTCGGCTGCCGATGCCTCGACACTCGAGAGGTTTGAGAAATTTGTAGCAGGGTCTGAGAGGGACGATATGGACGCCTTCGGGCTTGTGGTGAATCCCACGAGAACTCCTGACAGTGACGCGCTGCTATCTGCGATGAAACTTCAAGGCATGAATGGAACTAACGCCGGACATAACACAGCGGATGCGCCGTCTGAGAGGCTTGCGTCAGCCGCGGCCGCGAGGTTTGTTTCCCTTGCTCCTGCTGGTGATGCCATGCCACAGCTTCTGAAGGCAAAACCCCTTCTGCTTTGCTTCGCTCAGGTGCGTCGAAGAAATTGATCGTGGAAAACTGGACTTCGTACCAGCGCTCGCTTCCATCATCCGGACTGGCTCCGTCTCGCTCTCCGCGCTTACTGCATCCTACTCATCCCTATCGGGCAATGTGAGCACGAGCGGGGAGCTTTTGAGGATGCTCTACAAACGAGAAACAGCGTCTGTACTGCAAGAGGTTTTAAAGCATGTTAGAGATGTTCACGAGAGAGAGTATGTAACAGTTGCGTCGCTTGCTCTAGCTTGGATGCGTGTCGGAGAGGACGAGGAAGCTGAGAGGTGGGACACCAGAGACACAGCTTTTCATCAAGTTTTGGTCGGGTTGGAGCACTGGTAAATGCTCAGGGAGTCTGTTGCTAACGTTCTTGATCGTCGCTCCCGACTTAGGCTTATTGAGTGCTGCGTTACTCATTCTACGGATCCCCGGCGACTAACAGCTGCGCTGAAGTTCCTGACTATGAGGGACGTGATTGATTTAATAGATAGTCTCGATAGAACAGTGTTCTCGAGCTTTTGGTCCGAAGCTGATGATTTATCCATGGAAGTTCTCAACGAAAGCTACTTCGGCGAGTCGTCAACTCGGAAGCTGGGACGGCCCATTGAGAACGCGCTCACTTGGCTGTCCTGCCTAATTGACGCACACTTCAGTTCGCTGATACTCGAGCAGGACTCCGTCGATAAGCTGCTCTCCGTGCTCAAATCTTCACGGGAAGCTAGACTTCTTTGCGAGGTATGGAAGTACCCAACGTCTCGTTGCTGACAGATTTCGAACTGGTTGCAACTGTTTCCCCATGCCCTGCCCCTTAACACGCGAGTGTGCATCTTTCGTAGGCTTTAGAACCGTTCGAAGGGATGATCGACCACCTGATCAAAAGGAAGGACCTCCCAGTACCTCCGCGACCAGCGTTTGAGGTGCAGACCTTGTACTTGAGCTAGAAGTCGAAGCCAAGTTTTTGCGGATCCATGAATGTATCAACTTTGTACAAAGCGTGTTTTTGGAGTTTTGATGTTGTTTATAATTTTAGGTTCACGTTTGGAAAGCTACAAGTTGCGGAGAACTACAGTTCACCAAAAACAAATCTGATGCTTTCTATAGCTCTTTACGCTGACGATCAGCCTCGTTTGGAAGAGTCTGCCTTTTCCCCACCACTCTGAACGATACACCCGTGGAGGGTGTACAGTCGATGGTTCTCCTCGATGCTGTCCTTGTCGTACTCGTAGTTCACGCACATTCCCAGACTCTCTCTCAGCCTCTGCTTCTCTGTATCTGCCATCCAGTTAAGTCTCAGGACGCTAGCTCCATTCCTTAGATGAAAGTTGGCAACAGGATCCAGCGCGCGGATCCTTTGCCTTTTCGCCTTGAGAAGGTAGTCCGAGCACAGCCTTTCTAGCTCGGCACGGTTCAGCTCAATAAGAGCTTTTCTGTGATCCATCACAACAAGAGGGCCATTCACATTCAAACCGTTTTCAGATGCAACTAATCTCAGTCAATGCGTGCCCTCGGATTGCCTTACCTCGGAGCGAAATCTTCCTGAACGCCAATGCGTGTGATCGCCGCAATCATCTCCCTTGACAGGCTGGTGGGGGTGTTGGAGCGGACGATCTGTTGCAGGTATACGACGAATTCTGGGAGCGGGGATAGCGTAACGAACCTCGAGAGATTCCCGATTGATCCATCATTCGAGAGCTCCTCGAGCACACGCCTGATCAAGAATTCCCCTAGTGTAAGACCACGCAGTCCAGCCTGCGTTGACGCTATCGCGCAGAACACCGCCGTTACTGGAGGGGACGTCGTCTCTTGAACTTGTTCCATTTCCGGAAATGAAGCAGGGACACTACCACCTCCCACCAGAGCGACTTCGACGTAGACCAGAGGTTCATTCTCGAGCAGCGGGTGAAAGTATACATAGATTCTTCTACGCTTTTCCAGCCTCTTCGAAAGGAGTTTCCGAAACGCATCAAGAAAGGCAGTCGGAATTCATTCAGCTTCCTAGGCCTTAACTCACAGCTTGACAGGGCTGCAAAAGCCCTTCGCTTTCTGAAGATAATATGTTTGATCGCACAAGTACAGAGCAAAATTCTTTCTGAGCACTCTGAAAGCATTCACTACTGACATTGGGAGCGAACATAGCATCTTCACAAAGCAAAGGGCTTGTACTGCACTGACCCCCTTCTCAGCCCGTATCTTCTGGATCCTCACGTTTCTAAAAACATAGAGTTTGAAGGGGAACAGATCACCTTTTTCATATCTTCCCATGATAGGATCGGCTTTGGAGAATACATCCTTGAGTACTTCATTAACCTTAAAAGCAGATCCGCTGGCGAGCTCATCGATATCCGCCTCAGGTGCATCATGCCAATGGAGAACCAGTCTCGCAACAGACGGGAGAGTACAACGAGAATTTCGTTTAGCGATTCGTCCTGTCGGAGACAAAAGTGTGCAAATTTTCAGGAGTTTTCAGTGAATAGGCTGTCTTCTCGAGCTTGGCGTAGCTCACTCGAGCGAAGATCAAACCTTCTTTTCATGCTGGAGGAGGTCGGCCCTCATTTGAACCACAACTTCCATCCCTCGCTTTGAATGGATTAGTAGCTGAAGCAATCCATTGTAAGCTGGAGTTATAGACCCTCTTAGATTATCGAGGGAGGATCTGTCTCGAGGGTTCCAGCGATCAACCGCGAGAGCAACCTCCTGCGTGGAGCTCCCAAGATCGGCTCCAAGGATGGCGAGGGTTTGAATTCGGGATCCAGGAGTTTGTCCAATGAATCGATGACAAAACTCATTCAGCCCTGCCTCAGTAACTCCGGCCATTCTTCTCGGATCTCGAACCATCATCCGCACCTGGCCGACCAACCGCTTCTCAAATCGAGGATCCACTCTCCTGCTTCGAAGCAGCCGTTCCCAGTACAGGTTCATCACCCTGGCCCTCCAATTCGAAGCCATGATATTCCAGGTCTTGTTTCGAGGCCCTCAGCATTGAGAAGGTCGCCGATCAAACTCTAGCACGACTTAAGCAAACCTTTATCGTGAGTTGTGATAATGTTCTCGCGCGACTCCAGATCTCGGACTCCACTTCCAATAGGTTCAAGTATAGATTTACGGCGATCACAAGTTTCCAGGAGCTTCTGTACCACGTCCAAGTCCAATATAAAAGGACCGTCGTCTTCTCCAGGTAGACCGTCAAGCCCTGCAAAACTTGCATCGGTTCTACCCCAATTGAGGGAAGTTCGGTGTCGGTCTGCAAGGACGGGTTCAACGTTCCAATGAGCTTTTATGTGATTCCAAAGAGCTCACAGATGCTACCTGAGGAATGAAAGAAAGCTGATCATCGTGCAAGGCTGTAAAAGGATTGCTTGCGAACACGGGAGGGACTGTTAAGAGGATCAACAGAAAACCAGAGCCGACTTTTACTTCCTGCTTATTATCCTACTTCCACGTAGGTACAAATAATACACAAATAACAGTGTTGCGCTCCCTCGAAGTCCAGCCGACTACGGTTCTCGCTGGACGTTCAGAGCCAACTTTGAACCAAAATACAAGCCGCTGCCGCTGAAGAATCAATCGTTTAGGCGCCGTCATCTCCCCCTCCCCAGCCTTCACCTTTGCACAATCGATTTCGCAGCCAAGAGCATCTGAGCGCATGAGGGAAGCAAACCTTCAAGACACAGCAGTATCGTCCATTCTGACCCTCCGTCTCCCCAACGCGTCTGCCTTGCTCGCCGAAATACAGAATAGTTAGGATTCCGAAGGCAAGTTCAGTTCTTGTCTTCTCCTCTCGATGATTTCACGGAGCCCCTCTGCGAAGATCTTCACGTTGTACTCGATGAGGCCAACGTTTCCGTCAAAGTTTTGCCTTCGCATGATACAGACTAGCAGCAGGTACTGAGAAACTTCTCTCAGGTAGAGGATCATGTTATTACTCAGATGGATTGTTGCTGTACTGCTTCTTCCCTTGCTCGATTTGTCGTCATCATCTTTATCAGCTGCACCTGTTATGGTTTCACGATAAGGGAGCTTTCAGACTCCTGTTTTCATCGTTACGCAACGAGGGTCTGTACTTTTCTCTTCACCTTTCTTTGCTATCTTCTCGGAGTATATGCCGCCAAGGTCGATGTTGACCTCGATGAGGTCTGAGCAGAGTTCAAAGTCCTGAGGATGATACGGCGTTGAGTCCGTTGCTATGTAGAGTTTTGAGACTTCATCGAAGAGGAATGCCTTTTCCATAATGCAGCGATTCACGAGAAGGTCGAGCATGCTCTCCAAGGCTCCAAGCTCGGAGATAAGACGTTGGACAACAAGAGAAAATGCTTCGAAGACCGAATGATCGAAAATACTTGTCGTCCTGTAGGAGATGCGATTAATGACCTGAATTGGAACGGAAAAGTTTCCATAGAATGCTGTCAGGTGGGCTTGATCCCAGAGAACGGACTTGATTAAGTGTACTTTGATAGACGATACCTTGTCGTTGCTTTCACGGAGTTCATCGTCCACGCGTTCTTGAAGCTCTGACTGACAGTATCGTCTCTGTTCTTCAGTCAGCGCGTCAGCTTTGTGGATGAAGACTTCGATGAAGATATTTGAGTTGGCGTTGTACGCTCTCAAAATCGTATCCTTCAAGCGGGAGAGCGCCTCATCTGTATTCTCAGATGTTACGTCGATAACGAAGATAAGCGCAGAGCACCCTTTCATTACGCTATCCAGATTCTCTTCTGCTTCCACTGATCCAAGTTTTCCAGGAATGTCGAGTATCTGCAGCTGAACAAACGCACTGTTTCCAACCTCATGCTTGTGGACGCTCTCCGTCGCCGCTAAAAAAACCGTTTCGTGAGGTGAAATCTTATGGAAAACCACGCTCTGTACGCTAGATTTACCGCTCCTATGGAACAAAACAAAAACCGTAGCAAGCGCAAGAAATTTAGAACGGCAAAACTCGACAACAACAGCAAAAAAAAACTGAAAACGCAAAGAGTCTTCTACGCACCCAGGAAGTCCTGCAATCAAAATCTGAGGTCTGCTTTTAGTTAAACTCTCCGTCGTCGGCCGCCCAACCCGCTCAGATCCATGCTCCTGATAAGATCCAGACCCCGGAACCGTGTACGGTCCATAGCTATCCGTCTGCTCCTCATATGAACCGTTCATGTTTTTACAAGCTTCTTTCCTTTCCTCTCTCATAATCCTTCTCTACACTCTCAATTTATCCTTCAATTGCTTCCTTCCCATCCTTCCTTCCCATCCTTCCTCCGATCTTAGCAGCTATGGCTTTCTTTCATCCTGTTCAAAGGAACAGAGAAGCAATTTCTTCTCTCGCCATGTAGTCCGTGGAGTTTGTGAGAGGTGCTGGGACAGCTGCTTCGTGGCCTATATTGAGGGGTTCACAGGGTACCTTTTATTGCTCTATGTATTCTATTTCATAGGCTACAGCTTTTCCAAACCCATCTCACACCGGAGAGAATGCTACTGCAACCTCTCGGGCTTTTTTTCCCGATCGAAGGGGAGGAGATGTCAGCCGGCCGTGAGATAGGTTTGTGGTATGGTTATCAGAGCTGCTTCCTTGCTTACGTGGAGGGGTTCAGAGGTGGATTGAATATTGTTTGTATTCTGTTTCACAGCCAGCAACTTTTACAAACCGCGTCTTTCAGCAGTTGCAATCTCTCGTGATCTTCATCAGGAGAAGCTAAAACCCTAGGACGCCCGACGTCGTGGTCGGTTGTGAATATTGGGAGAGCTGCTTCATGGCTTGAGTTGACGGGTTAGACGGATCCTTGCTGTTTCACAGCGGACAGACTGTAACAACTCTCTCAGGGTCTCATCGAGGCAAACCGTGCAGGACAGAACTATCTCATGGGCTCGATGTGTCTCGTTCGGGTTGAGTACTGCGTTGAGCGCGTGGGTTGGATCGGGAAATTCTTCGTTCTTTAGCTGCACTCTGCATTCCGGACCAGAGAAGTAGGCCACTGCGGAAGCAAACTCGATCAACCGCATCGCGCGGGTTTCGGTGTTGGACCACGACCTGCAACCCTTGGATGAGCTGTAGGTTTGAGAGAAAGGCCGCTTCCGTTACTTTTCCTTTAATACGTTGCCTTCAGATCCCATACGGCTCTTTTCTAGCTCGCCGTTTTCAGACTGAGCAAAAGCGCTCAAAAGCCAGAGCCACGATCATCTTTAGCAAGCTATTCTGTCTTGTAGAGCGATTCCAAGTGGTCGGCAACAACAACCAATTCGCAGGTGTCGCAATCTCCACGCCTTAGTAGGGAAGAGTGCTTACAGCGGGCAGCAACAACGAACTGGTTCGATTGCGACTCTCCTTGTTCTCAGGTCGGTTTGGGAAAACCAGCAACTCGCTTCTCTTCCTTAAAAGCGGTCATTGCGAAAAAATTATATATGTCCATGCCATCCTGAAAACCGCTGCTCTCCGCGAAGCCACGAAAGAACCCCAGACAGAGCACTGGTTTTGAAAAGGAGGATCCAGAATAGCTCAAGTCGGTACGTTGTCACATACGGATTTCGGCTCTTCATCCCCTGAAGGCGATCTGAAACGGAAGGTTCAAACATCCTTCACGACTCTTTTTGACGTTTTGCGCGCTCTTCAGCGATCCTCTCAGTGTCCTTTGTCGCTTGGGAAAAAGCGTTCTTTAAATCAATCCTGGTGACAATCTCCTCCATCCACGGCGCCTTGAACACGTCCTTTCTTCGTTCCTCTCCGTCGAGCGACTTCGATGGCGCAAATCGACCAGCCTTCTCGTCCTTCGTCTTCAGCATCACAAGGGAGTTAATGACTCCGTTCGGATCGTTAGCGAAATTCTCAAATAGCTCAAGCCTTCTTCTGTGCAGGGAGACTTGTTCCAAGTATTCATAACTCTTGTTACGGTATTGCATAATCACACCTAAGTGGAGTTGAGAACAGACGAAAAATATCGCTTGAGCGGACGTTTGTGGACAAAACATAAGAGCCAAAGGCAGAAGCGAGTGTACCCTGCTCAGTATCGCTCATTCCCTTACTGGCCAGGGCATCCACTGGGCTCCTTGAGTTCTCCACAACGTAGGTTTTTATATTCACAGCTGTAACGTCCTCAAGTTCATCACTGGATCACGGCGGAAGAAGTTGGATTTTAGAGAGCGCTTTCCAAATGTCATGGGACACGACGCCAGACTCTTCAGCTTTCGTACCTCGACTCATTGATCTTATGGGACAACTCAATTGGCTCAATTCGAAGGAGATTCGACTTTACCTCCGCCAAGAAATCCATAGCCGTTACCGTTTCCACGGTTTCATTAACAGCCATAAGTTTCCTGAGTGCAAAGGAGCGCGAACGCTCTCTATTCAGATCGACGCCTGTCCCGTGCAGGATATGGTCAAGGACGGAAATCTAACAAACCTCAAGTTGTCATCAAGTTTGACACTGTCCCCTGCGGAGCTCGAAACCATCAGGTTATGCTCCTCAACGTACTTCCATGCTTTGGCGAAGGTGTCCTTCTTCGATGCCGTTTCGTACTTAAGTGGTACTATGGTTTTCAATTCTTGCGTCAATTGGAACCTACGGATACTGCCTGATTCAGACCTATTTCTTTCCTAGAAGAGTTGAGAGAGGAGCTTCACTTTCACCGATTCGCAGAAGGGCATACCTTTCAGGCACGTTTTCGATCTCAATAATGATTCTCGCCATCGTAGGTTCCGTGAACGGCTTCGTCAGCTCCAAAGCGTCAAAGGGATGCTGGTCTGCTGCTTTGTTCCACTCAACGAGGTTCTCCTCCACATAGAGGTTCTCATCGAGCTCCACGATTACTCTCCTGAGAAAGTGTGATAGTCTGCTCTGGTTTCCACCACGAAGGAGTGACTTTTGAGCGGAGGCCAGACCAGACTCTGCTCCGTCTTCGTCTTCAACTAGGTATCCCTGGATGAGAAGGCTGAAGGAGGGGGTCACGTGCTGCATATTCTGGTATGAATGAACATGAAAATCGTTGATAAACGTCAGAACATTGGAAAAGCGGAGGTTTGGTGGTCATTGGATTGATCGCTGGGACATACAGAGTGATGAATTGTGCTGGAAATGACTAGTTGGAGGACTTTTTCGAATATTGGCCCTGCATCTGAAACGGCTTCCTTAGCATCCTCTAGCTTTCGGGCGATCCTCTCGTCCAAATCCGCATGAGCGTCCATGACCTTTGCAAACAGCTCGTTATTCTGAATCAACGCTTCCTCCGACCGATAAGCATTGTTCATGTTCACCATGTGCCCAGGAGCAACGACATCGCCAGGTCCAGAATGCGCGGCCGCCTGAGCTGCTTCCGCCTTCTCAGCCCGCAACGCAGCCGCTTTCCTAGCAGACGCCCCAGTACCAGTCTTAGAACCAGGCGGACGCCCACGCTTCCTCTTTACAGGCACCTCGCCACCCTCACCACTCATCCTTTCAGGTTACCTCTCATCTACAGCCATCTACCAAACAAAACGACTAAAGGACGTTTGAAAAACCCTCTCTGGCTGTCCAGATCGACTTGCATTAGCCTTCTTTCTGACCATATCTTTGACTGTCCCTTCCAAAAATCTAAGCTTTTTCTAACCCCCAAAGGTACATCACACATTGTCTTCCTCCCCAGCGCTTGAATTCCGTTCTTCTTCCTTCACACGAAATCCTTCAGAATCTATTCGCTCAGACCCGATATAGATGTTTTCCCGCCAAAACATATGGACGGGTGTGGCGTGCCAGTGAGGGGGGGATTCGGTCGACGGTGTCGGTGGGTAAGCAAGACTTCCCAACTGGCATCGAAGAAAAATTACAGTCTATGTCCACAGTTAGTAGCTACGCAAGGAGAAAAGATTTTTGGCAAAGATTTTCGATCAATGCAATGGGTGTCTTCCCTCTGCTAATCGTGGCACCTGAACTTGAACTGGATCCTGCAGTAGGGCTGCGTCAGGGGCGCGTGCAGCGGTGGCAGGCCGGCAGCTATCGAGAGGCAAGGTAGCGACTGCGTTGTTATTGCTACGATTTTAGTCTTTTCAGGATGTAGATCCATGAGCGGCTGCCCCCAAAGCGGGATCGAGACGGTGGTCACGTCCTCTCTGGAAACCTTTGAGGCTATGATCTTCCGCCCGTGTTGGAGGGCGGTGCGAGAGAGCGACTGAATGGATGGCGAGCCAGGCAACAGTGCTTGCGTTCAATAGAGAGCAGTTGCATACAAGCGGTTGAGCAGTTCAGGGGGTTAACGGTTGACATATAAAGGCGACTGTATCATAGTGATGCAGGAGGAAACGCCGGAGGAGCAGTTCGAATTGGGGCTGTGGTGTATCAACATGGAAAAGTGAGGGGGAAGATATGATAATCTCCGGCCCCGTACGAGCGGTTTAAGTTGAAGAGTATTTAATTGGTTGAAAAGAGGATCTCATCTCGCGGCGTAGCCTTTCTCTTCGAGGCTCCTGCTCAGGAGCCCGGATTGCTCAGAAGTGGACAAATTGGCCACTATCAAGAGGCTATCCGGACAGAGGAACCAGAATTCTAATTCAGTCCACACGTAGCTTGGGTTCGTTGTGAACAGCGTCTGTATCAGACAAGGCGGACACATGTATTGGCTGCTCGACGCTCAAGTTGTGTTGCTCGATGAGGGGGCGCTGCGGGTTATCAAAATTCCTCTCTTCCTCCAAGCCCGGTCTACACGGGATCTAGGGGTGCAACCCATCTTCTCCTCTTTCACGTATCCAGTCAGCAGCCCCGGATTGTCTCGGACGCAATCTTTCCTTTGTGCTTGAGTTTTGCTCTTTCAAAAGCTCGAATCGCTCGCGCTCCTGCCTCAGTAGCTCCCAATCACGATTCTTCCTACTCAACCTATTCAGCTGTATAGTCCATCCGTTTATCAACAGCAGAATATTGGGTCAGATTGATAGTAAAAGAGACGGTCACAGAAAACAACTTCCGCTGTACACAAGCATACGCGCGTTCGCCCAACACTCACCTTCTCCATGTTGGCTGATGCAATCAACTCTGCGAATCGTTCCTCATCAAAGAAACTCCTCCGTCCTAGCGTTTCTTCGTAGTTTGCAGTGTACCGCCTTGCAACGTCAGATACTCCGTGCTGCCCGAACGCGGCTACGTAGTTTAGCTTCTTGCCTGTCACGAATAGGTCCATTCAGTTCGATTGTGTGATTTTGTAAGTAGCGTTTCCTGCGCATACCCCATCCTTTCTCGTACAACAAAGGCTTATCGATAACGTTTTCGCAGGGGTCTGCATGCAACCACCTCTCTTCTTTAGCCGACCAAACCTCAGTCCAGACGTGGTCAGTCCAGTCTACCACCAGCCTAGCGTCTAATCCTACGGCACAGCAGCAGAGAGTGAAGCAGTTCGCCCATTCTCCACATCGTCCTTGCCGACAATTCAGAGTTGCACGCAACACACCTTTGAACAAGCTCGTCAAGCCACATAAAGTGCTTCCACAGCGGTTTTTAAAAATGCCTTACCCTTTCTCGAAGCCAGAAGCTGCACTGGATCATTGTATCTAGGAAATCGCCGAACTACCGCACAGTCGTCGCAGCCGTGAAGCTCTACGCGACCTATTAGTTTGAGGAACGCTCCGACTCCGATCGGTCAGGCTGGGAGAAAGGTGGAAGTCGAGATCAGGACAGCTTCAACTTGCCTGCGGATTTCAGCCTTTCATACGCTTCCGGTTCAGCGGCTCCCGTTCTGTGTGTCTTCTTCCCACACCCCAAGCAGTCCAAAGTGTCAACCCACTCGAAGAAATCTTCCTTAAACCATCTGAGCAAGGATTTGGTGAGCGCTGCTTCCGGACATCGTCCAACAAGCTCCCGGGATTCCTCATCAGAATCCTTCAGTTCTCCTCTAAGCCCCCCAAGAGCTGCCTCCTGAACCTCCAAAATCGGAATCACCTTCAGCGCGGCCTCCTGGGCTTCAGCTTTTTCATACGAATCCGCTCTCTTACTGTAGCTTCGCAGCTGATTCTCCAAGTCCTCTCACACCGAAAAGATCACCATAGCAAACGGATTTTCAGCATCATTTTGAAAGACCATAGCACAGAATCCAGTCCATTACCTTAGCCTCGTTGCTTATCACCATCTTCGAACACTCTTCAGAAGGAACAGAGTATCTTAGTGAGCATATCAAGCAGCCTGGCTGGTCTTTCAGGCTCAACAGCTCTAGTCCACAGGATATTTCCAAGTTCCACTCTGGATGAGGTCACATCGAAATCAAAGCCACCTCCTCCGAAACTCGCGCTGCTCGTGTTGAAGGAAGCTCTCGTCCCCTTTCCTTCTATAGCTTCGCATTTGGTCCGCAAGAAAGAGCTCCGTGTGCCGCTCCCCAAGCAAGTCGAATTCTTGACGCTTACACTCTAACCCCATGATTGGGTGACGGAAATCCAATCCGAATAGAGAGCCTATTCAATACCCTGTTCCATTGGATTAAAACCGTACACACTAGCTCGAACATTGGCTAAAAATATTTCCTTCAACCAATTATTTTGTTCTAAAGGATGTCCTCACCAATGACACTCTGTTGGAACTCCTTTCCATTAAACTTCAAATAGATATGCATTTGGATTCAGAATGTTTGGAAAAAGTACCGAAATAAAAAGCCGGGCGAGATCCTCTTCAGTCAATATTACTTGAAATTGACTAGACTTAGAGCTTGCTTTTTCAGATGATACATTTAACGGTTTTACTTTCACACCGATTAAGCGCTTACGCAGGGGGTAATGCGAACTAGGTACAAGGAACAAATGCGTGCAGGCCAAGACGGCGGTAGTGATTCCTCGGCTAGCATTCTGCTAGAATATTGCCCTAAAGTGACACTTAACAGGCCTAAGAGTAGAAACGCCACTTTATTTAGTTGTTTTCATATTTATTTTTTTTTCAGCGACACCAGGTTTGGTAGAGCAAGATCCCATAGAAGCCACTGCAGAATCAGATGCTTCCATATTCTATTCTTCGTCAAAGAATCGTTATCATTTATGCATCTCGCACATGATGGGTGTCTGAGACGCAGACTCCAATCATGTGTGAGCTAATTTGAAATCAATTCACACTGCCAACAAGTTCGTTTCGAAGCCTTTTGGGCTTCCTTCTTACTATTTCTCATCTCTTGGCATCCAAGGCGAACTCATAGCGAGCTCTGACGTATGCAAAAGAACGCAATGAAGCGCTAGGCTATGTTGAGGCCCGTTATTATGTGCTCTTCGGATCAACGTCTTGATGGCCCACGCCATCCATTTGAAGATGGATGGCAGGTTTAAGGCACGTACCTACCACGCTAGGTGCTGGGGAGAGCCGACGACACCGTATGTTCAAAAGAGCTTATCCCAGACTCTTGGCCTATACATGCGTGCGTGTGGCACCCTCGATCACGCGCACTCTCAACTGGAAGGTGACAACAACCGTGAAAAACCTCTGGTGAATATCCGAACGACAAAGTTAAAACAAATGATCTCGCCTCCATTTCATTCGATGCTTAGTTGGCCTGCCCTCTACACTGGTTTGCGAACAAGTTGGTCCAATTCATTCATGCCGTGACCGACGTCTTCTGACAGCATCTCCATGCAGATCTCACGTAGTTCGCGCTCGAGCTTCGCATTCGCTACAAGCCTGAACAGTTTTCGTGTTAGGTCGGGTACTCTCGTCGACGCGTTGATCTTCTCGAAGAGCAAGACGGAGTCTATGCTCTCATGAGGATCATCTAACAGCCTGGACAACACTTCCGCATCGTCTGCTCTGTCCAAAAGTCTCTTCCTATGAAGGGGTTCCAAGTATTGTTCAACGGACTTTCACAAGCTACCATCGCCATCCGTTTACAGTTTGTCGAGTAGCCTGACTCACCATAACTCTGGGTCGGCTTGCTCTTTTGCGAACTCGATCGCGCCTTCGACATCCTTACTGTCGTCCAACAGGACCTCAAGCGCCGCGACCAAGTCACCCATTCGCTGAAGCACGAACACTATTTCTTTGGAAAAATCCTTTCCTGGTGTTTTTTGCGCCGCAGATTTTATCGTCTCCAACGCGTTCTCCAGCGAGTAGTGCGAGCTTCTGTTCCGTTGACAGTCAATCGTGAGTGAGCAATGACCCGCTGCTTTGATAGTCTTATCCTATGCCTCTGAGCACTTACTTCAAAAACCTTATCAAGCTTCCTGGAGAGCCAAACGCACAGTAAAGTTCCAAGAGCGCTTTGTGGTGTTGGTTGATATGGTCCGGGTTGATATTAAAAAGGGTGTGGAGGTAGCTGAACAACAGTTTTCGGTCTCCAATATCCTACGGGACGATTTTCAGGATCGATAGGAGGTGAACTCAGAGTCTTAGCCGCTGGCACACACGCATCCGCCCGCCGACAATACTCACCTCCAGTATACTAACAACCGCCGTGCTGGGAAGGCTGGAATCTGCCTCCCTCGCGAGCAAGCGCGACGTACTGTTCTCATCTATGCTGTACAGGGTTTGAATGGATTCCTTCTCCCGAACCGCCTCGAATAGCTCGTGATTGCTTATGTAGTCGAAAACTCGTGACGACCTGTCTCTAAGAAGCATTCGAAGAGTCTTATCGTGTCTATGCGAATAATCGTAGAGCACCAGGAGCGCCTCTTTCAAATACTTCTTGTTTTGAGCCGTTTTCAGCTCCGTCTCAACGATCCTTGTAACTGTTGGAACGTCAAACACGGACGAGTCCCAGGTTCCTAGCACCTTGACTAGAACCTGACGAAGGCGAGGAAACGTTTTCAGCGTCGTTGAGCGCCCTTCCAAGTGGTAGTCGTTCCAAAATACCTCTTGGTCTCGCGCAGTCAAGTCAGAAAGAATTCTTGTATACTCCTCCTTCGGGAGCCGCAATGTCTTCAACGGAATTACATCAACTATAAAAGCCGTTTTCCCCGCTCGAACAAACTGCTTAATCCATTGCGTCCACCTTCGGTTAACAAACAAGGAGGCAGATTGGTCTCAGGATTGGAATGCACAGATTCCGGTCTTTGCGTCTATCGGCATGCGTGTGAGTGGTCACCTTTCAATGAGCCTCTTCGTAGAGCTCTCGTTACCAACCCCTTTCGTCGTCTCTGGGAGGGTAGTTATCTGAAGCACTCTCGGGAGCAAGTCACTTAGTTTCTGCCATTCCTGGGATCCAAGTAAAGAAAGCAGGAATTTTTCTCCGACCACCGAGACCTTGTCCTCCATATGAAGCAATGCTGACCGCTCCGTGGACTAAACCATGTGCAAACGTTTTCTTGCCACAAGATCAGTGTTTGCCCGAATAGATTCGCGATCCTCGCTGCATTGTTCCGTGCGAGCTTACCCCAACTAAGTCTATTGCTTCCTCGTAGCGCTCTTTTTCAATAAGCCATTCAAGCCTATCACCAATGGAACGTGGTTCAGCAGACTTGATCGTTTGGGCTTGATATATGAGAGCCATTGCCTCCGAACCCGGAACCGGAACGATTCCAGCCATCAACCGATCCCCTAAAAGTCACAAATGGGATAGTTGATAACACCTCAGCTAACGGTAGACGGTACCTAAACATTGCACCGAGATTGAAAAGTGGCCTACCTTCAGACTGAATGTCCATGGTTGTGACACGAGAATTGTCGTATACGGATAGGTGGGAGAGCTCAAGTCCACTTGAAAGTTCACTAGCGAGGAGTAAAGCGATCTCATCATCGCTGAAGTACACACTTCCCAAGAACGGGAAAGCGGAGGCATTCTCCGGAAAGTTTCCCTTGTCTCCTGCACGTACGGATGGGTGATGGCCAGACCACAAACGAGCGATACACATAAACCGAAAGATTAATCCAGCGGCAACTCGAAACAGCAAGAGAGTCTCCTCGAACCTCGAAAGATTTGTGGTCTCTGTCCAAAAACAACTTACGTGAGAAATGGTTTCTTCCGTAAGAATTCTTCAGGACGACTTTCCGCTTCGACCCTCTATCTGGGTTAACCGTATATGCCTGCAAGAATAGAGGTGAAACCATGAGGATGCGATCAACTCTAGATGACCAGAAGAAATGGCTAATTGCACTCTTTGGTGCTACTGGTCCGAGTTTTGCAGCTCGAGAAGATCAAATTACTCAACTTGCTAGCCTAGTGGCAGCTCAAGCACTTGAACTAGATTAGAGGCTTGCAGCTTTGTCTGTGGTGGACTTTTGTCTTGAAATGCTGACCTTGACAGTATCGTTGCTGGTCAAGCAAAGGCTGTACAACTCATCAGCTGCCGCTTTTCTCATCGAGACGCGAGTTTTGAGTTTCGGACGCATCATTGTTTCGGATCCTAACCAAGCGAAGGGTGCATTTCTCGGTTCAGCTTGCGGGACGAGAATTAATTTATGGACATCTGTTTCTCACCTTGTCCAGTAGATCGTACTGGTTTAGGAACGACGTTGTCTGAATGCATTATCATGCAAACGCCGTAGTTGTTGGTCATGTCGAAAACACGGATGCGTGAAGTTGTTGACCATGCCAATAGATTTCCTTCCCAGCAGACTGACTGTATTTCGCCCTCACCCTCGCGAAGTGTGCTATGACTTCCTATCAGCCAGCTTGACGTGAAGATCTGCAACTAGAATTATGCAGTTCCGCGGACGAAGTAAGACTTCTTTTGTCGAGGCGCCGATTAAAATTGTGGAACATTATGGATTCGCATCGATCTGCTTTTTACGGCCGATTCCTTGAATTGACGAATGCGTACGTACCTTTCCGTCAGAACATGCTATCGCAAACCGCTTTCCTTGAGCCGCAGTGTCGATGTGGGGATCTACAGCCACGCCATTGAGTTTAGAAGATCCTTGTATTCTCGTTCGTATTTCCTGTACTATTGAACTAGCTCCTCTTACAGAACTTGAAACGATCAACATGCGATCATCCCTATCCACAGACGCGATGACGTCGTCACTGAAGCACCCGCTAGCAAAGCACAAGCCAGTAATTCTTGACTTGTGCAGCGCGAGCAACCGATTTATCTCGTTGCCGAGAATATCCAGAACAAAAACGTCGCCACGCGTCGTTCCCACTGCTATGAACCTGGTGGAGCAGCTCACACAGGCTACGGACCCGAATTCAACCGGCAGTTCCCACAAACTCTCCGTGGAGAACGCAGGTTCATCCTCATACATCGCAACGACCAACGAAAGAGCAGAACCCGAACAGATTCTACCGTACCGAATGCCCAGCCAGCGCCCTTAGAACGCGGCGTTCAATGAAATGGCATCAATCCATCCCCAATGCAGGCTCAGTTTCTCCTCTCAAAGAGAAGCTCGTTCCTTCAATCCCTCAGAAGTGCTCCCTGCGATCCCCTCCGCCTTCAACGAAACGTACTCTCACTGATTCATAAATTTTGGGAAATCAATCTCTGCTCATCCACTCCTCAGAAAAAGGGACGTTTTCCTCAAGCTCTTCCTCCACCTTCCTAACGCGGTGTTAACACCAAGTCTGTGGATTCAGACAGGCTTCTTAAAGTAGCTACTCTGCTTGATCAGTCCGGCAAGACGATGTACACCAAAGGCTCGTTTTGGTCTTGGTGTCATGAGGCTCAAGACCTTAGGCCTTGATGATTGAGCTGACAAGCCTGAGCATTGCTCAAGCATTCCTCAGAAAAAGGAAATCTTTTCTCTAGGTCTTGATCCACATTTCTAACATCGTGCCACCCCTCTTAAGTTCATTGACTTTGATGGACAACCAGAACGGCAGCTTCCCTGCCTTGGTAATTCTTGAGCAACTGCCTTCCGGCCTGGGTTTTGGTGCGATGAGTTTCAAGATCTTAAGCCTTAGCGTTCTGCGCGGATGAAGTAGCTGAAGAACTGCTCAAGCCGTTTCTCAGAAAGGAACGATTGTCTCTAGTCATTCCGGTGATGTACAGCGGGCTCCCTGAAATAGCTTTCTACGTCCTGGTGGTTTCTGTGCGCGCTAAGATCTATATCCTTGAGTCTTCGCCGCAGCCCTTCTGCGCAAGAAGATCTGACCTTGAGTCTTCGCCGTGGTGATTCTGAGCAAAACGTTCTCACCTTGAGTCTTTCGCCGTGGCCATTCTGTGCATTGAAGATCTTAAGTCGTGATTCGACTTGTGTTCCGCTGATCGTGGCGCTTGAAGATCTGTTGCCATTTCTTATTGACGATTTGATCTGAAGGATCTCACTGGGGAACGACTGCCCGAGCAAGAAGTTCTGACCCTGAGTCTTCGCTGTGGTCATTCTGCGCAAAGAAGACCCGAGCTTGTGAATCCGTCTTTGATTTTGTTGATAATGCTTCTCTTGGCTTTTCTTTGAGAAGCATTTGCACTGAAGGATCTCACTGGGTAACGACTTTTTGTCTTTGGTGTGGGGGGCCTGAGGCGGCTAAGGATCTGACGAGGAGCTCTTGCGGCTTTGCTTTGGGCTCTCGAAGCTTGAAGACCTAAGGTTTTGTTGTTTATGAGCTTGGGAGATCTGCATGGTCAACTGTGCTAAAGGATCTCGCTGATCACCGACGATTGTCTTTGGATTGGGTTCAGAGGATGCTAGCGGTCTAGCTGAAGAACTTTTGGGACTACCTTCTCAAGCTTAGAGATCTTTGTCCCATTCCAGCCAAGAATTGGGCTTTTAGATCGTTTGTTGGCATTGGGGCAAAATGGCGTTTGTTGGGTTTGATGTGTTCGGAGCTATTGAGTTTGGTCAGCCACGATCTTCTTGTACACGGACCCGTAGACGTCCACAGCATGTTCTGAGATCGAATCCGATGGTAAGGGCTTGATTAGCGATTGGAGGTTGGGTTTGTCCTTAACTTGAGCAACGATTCCTCCGTTCGTTCTGTGCCTTCAGGAGCGGATTCTCAATGGGATAGAAGAGTTTGTGTATGGAAAGGATGTAGCTGGTTCGTTCTAAAAATTGGATCAGAGGAAAACAATCGATCTTGTAGGATTGGAGTTCCCACCTCAACTGAGCACCTGGTTATTTCTTGTACACGTGGATGGAAAACAACTTAGATTGGTTCAAGAAGAAGAAGGGAACATCTGAGCGCGAAGTTGACAGAATACCCTCCGACGCAGATTGCTCTTGTCCGTGCGGAAGTAGTGAGTTTGTTCCGTAGCCGCTCAAGAATGCTTTTTCGTTGCTTTGATCTGGGATGCAAAAAAAGGCGTCCAACAGTCTCAGCGATGTGCTGAGAAAGAATGCTGTCCTCATGCACTTAGGTAAGACCTATGCGAACTGTTGTCGCCCCTTCCACAAGGGGGAGTCGCTGCCGAATGCGCTTGAACTTTTACGGAGCCGGTACGCGGCTTATTATTATCGATTGCCCACGTACATCATGAAAACCACGCATGAACGAAACGAAGACTTTGCCAAGTCACGACGCGCTTGGAAGGTACTGTGGAACAGGAAACAACGACTATCTTCGCTAGCGGGGAGATCTGAAACTCAATGAAGATGAGCTAAAGAACAGGGTTGAACCACTCTGTACTGTACAGAACGAAATCACCGAATTTTGCTTGCTCCACCGATTCTTGAGCTTGGAGGTCTTGGAACAGAAAGTTACTCAGCGCGAGACACAGTTCATTATGTTCAGGTACTCCTACGGAAACGAGCAGTGCCATAATACTCCCCTAAACTCGAAAATCCAAAGCTTCACTTTAAATGCTTCATTCACGATACTTTTCGACTTTCGCCCGGTGCAGGGTCACGCTCTTACACGAAGGAGTGCCAGCGAGCTTCATAGAGCAGAGCAAATTGCAACAGGATCAAGGAAAGTAAGAAAAGCACGCAAATTACGGTTTACTCCGTGCAAGACATGCATTGGCAATCGCCTCGTACCAATGTCGACGGCCTGTTGTCATGATTATTCCCGTTGACAGGTGGTGGTATCGTAGCGGTCGTTTGGTTGACTTTGAGATGAGCGAAATCTAGAAGATTTGCTGCGTTCCACCGTTCCATATCATGGTTCAGGTTTGAGAGAACTGTGAACATGATGCAACTGCAGATGAACGAGTATTGTAAGTGCAACTCTGAAATCTCACTCTGAAAAGCGCGGAAAGAGTACTGAGCCCCGTGAAAATGCTTTTTCTCTTGAATCTCCGAACGCAGTTGATATTTTACTAGGACGGAGTCATATGGCGTAAGCGGGAGGACGGGCTGAATCTACGTCTGGAGTAGTGCAAAAGACGGATTGCTGTGTCGAGCAGATTCTTCATGAGCTCCAACTTGGTTGGCGTTGAAAGCCTAGGGGTGTTTTTGGGCGAAGGACTACACCTCGATTATACCTTCCCATTGGCATGTTTTTGGGAGTCCTCAGAGCAAAGGTGTCGGTAGTCTCGTACGAACGGCTATAAGCGAACAAACAAACGGTACTCTTCTTCTGCCAAGAGAGGAAACTTGCGCGCAAAATCGTGAACGAGATCACAGTTCGCATTCGAGACGGTCCATGCCCTTGACTGTGCTGAACGTTTGTGGCCACGGTGCTTGTCAGCGGCGACCTCTCCGGGTCCGACAGCTGCTCTCTCTTTTCAATCGAGAAGAACTCAATGAGGTTGACTGTCTGTTCAGCCAGATTTTTGGTAACAAATATATTAGGATTTGCTTAAAAAAATTGAGCCGGAAAGCCTTCGTCCCTGGTAACCCGATACTTGAATTTGAGAACGAGTATCTGCCATTTGGCATAGGAATGGTCGCGGGTCCCGACAGAGGCGGGCATAAACACATCCGAAAACTTCATCCGCACAAACTTTTGGTTTGGCTAGTGGTATCTTAGTTCGCTCACTCAGAAATCAGAGACTGTCACTGAGTAGAGATCAGACCGCTTTTGTTTCGTCACAGGAATCGACTGACGAACCTCGCTCAATCTCTCCAAGTCTATCTCCGAGTACAAGATTTGCTAATCACGACAAAAAGCAGCGGGGACTTGGCTCAAGGTGCTACTTCAAATCTTGACAGAAGAGGACAAAAGAGCTCGCTCTTACCTCTGACTCGTCTGCTTCCGCGATGACCATACCCCACGGATTACAAACCATGGAGTGGCCCCATGCGACATAGCTTCCGTCCGGATCACGGGCAGGACTGCATGCTGCAACGTACATCTGGTTGTCTAGCGCTCTAGCCCTCATAAGAAGCTCCCAATGCGCTGGTCCAGTAGTCATGTTGAAGGCTCCCGGGATACATAACAGCTTAGCCCCTGTGAACAGACAAGGCGATAGAGCGCAGTCAGGATAACGCGTACGTTAGGTCATGGTTAAGCACGTCGAAACATTGCACCATAGCTCCCACCTCGACCTGACAGAAGCAGCGAAAGCTCGGGAAATCTAACATCATAACAAATTGCTACTCCAATCTTCATGCCACCAACTTCGAAAGTCGTCAAAGAGTTTCCTGCTGAGAGAACCTCGGACTCCTGCCGATATTTAGAAGAGCTTCCCATATCAGATAAAATGATTCCCCCTCGCAACGCGGAAGAGGGTTGGGCAGTAGTGACAGTAACTTACCATGAATCGAATTCCTCCAGGGACATCTATGTCAAACAAATGTACCTTTCGATGCTTTGCGACGATTGTCCCCGTAGGTGAGACGCTAACAGAAGTATTGTATACTTTTCCTTCCGAAATCTCTGGAATTGAGCCGCCCACGACATACAGCGAGTGCTCAGCTGCAGCGTTCTGTAGCATTTCTACAGTTGATCCCGGTTTGAAATCGCCGAGCTTCGTCCCAACCTCTGGAACTTCCTCAGCATACTCCCTGGTCCACGAAAAATTAACGAAACATGCATTAGGCGCCTAGGTTTTATCGCATTGGTAGCACCGTTGCTGGCGAAGATTACTTACGGGAAACATTTGTTATCGTAAGGGCAGTTAAAGCACTCCGGAAGCATGACCAGTTTTGCCTCATTCGCATGAGCTTCCTCGATCTTCTTCCTCGCCAAGGAGAGGTTGGCCTGCTTATCCGCTCCCACGGAGACTTGCAGCAGCGCAATTTTAAACTTGTTCCCAAGCGATTCAGCCTGAACAGCCATCCTCGTTGCAAATCGTTTCCCAAAACCACCGCTCGTACCCTCCCGCTGAACCCGACGAACCGCAGTCCCACACGCAAACCCAAACCCTAGAGCGTGACGCATCAAGTTGCCTCGTACAAATCTAGAACAAGGAAAAAAAAAAACCCTCAACTCTACCTCTAGTTCTCTCTATCTCTCTCTCTCTCTCGCTCTCTCTGTTACCCTTAGCTACTTGAAATTCTGGCCTGCAGGTTCCCCAATCCAGTCGAGCTATCTATCCCATTCTCATCCTTTTCAATTATCGTAAATCCCAAAACAGCCGACCTCTTCTCCCAACAGGAAATTTCTCGATTTAGGGGCAGATGGTAGTAGGCAGTCTATGTGAAGATTTCTCCGATACTCTAGTTGGTACAGAGGTGTTGCCATCCATACGGTATGGATCTATACAATGCCAATTACTGAGTTCTCTGATGGATGGTATCCATCAGATATTGTATACTACTCTTGGCGCATCGCTAGTTTCCCACCCGGTTCGGCTTGGAGAACTGAGAATGAGCCTTGAAAAGTATGGCCTTCGCCCCTCCAAGTCCTGGAGAGAAACCCAATAGATGATGGCTTCCAGATGACAGTGACCAGATGACGTTCACATGATGACAGGAATTCGCTTACAAACCACGACCATCCCATCTGGTTTGCAGCTGCAAGGGACGACGCAGTGAGGCGTGTCCGAAATCCGGATAGAATTTGCTGAGGAGTTTCGAGTCTAATGGGATGGATCGTAGGTCGTAGCCAGTCAGTCTTCCTCTCTTGCTTCTCAAGCTTCAGATAGCTCTAGCTTCTGACGATCCCTTGTCAAGTTTCCGAAGCAAGAAATCTCCTCTATTTTTTTGGATACGATTCCTGTCGCCATACATTTCGATGGATGTCTTACGCGAAAGGCTCGTTGTTCTGAAAGGCCTCTACAGCGAAGAAGAACTGATCGAGGGCGGTGTCCGCTGCAATCTCTGTAAGTACGGAAAGAACTTTAATTCTCATTTTGTTGACTTTGTTAAGGGAGAGAGACAACAAAGAATAAAGGCCATCGGCATCCTCAATAACGCGGAGGTTTCATCCTCCCAACCTCTTACATAAACACATCCTCCGCGTGGTCCTCGATCAGAGTTAGTAACTTCGGCCGAACAGTACAAGTACTTCGGCAAACTCATCACATGCAAAGCACTTCTCCGCGTTCAGCGAGGGGCCACTAGTCCCCAATGCATCAAGCTCCGCAGAGAACGGTATGCACAGAGACTTTGCAGTGCCCGAGAGAGATTCCCCTTCACCATCAGCAGCCTGAACATTGAACTCCGAATTCTAGCACATTCGAGAAACACAGACAGAGCACAGGCTTAGATGCCAGCGGATGCAATGAATTCGGCAGAAGACGAGGAATCCTGTGATGCACGTAGTGCTTACCTCTGATTCTTTCTTGCTCCTGGACTTTACGTTCTCCTCGCAGCTCGCATTTTGGCACCACGGGCACAGAGCTAGGTTCTTGCTGTTCAAGGCCGACATAAACTCTTCCCAGTTGGCAACTCTTTGGATTTTCGAGTAGAGCTCTTCACGGGCTCGGGCAAGCAACGACTCTTGAATCTCTTCCAGGATCTTCCTAAGGTCAGCCACGGCAGTTGCTCGGTTCAGTTCGATTTTCTGCCCAGTGTCCCGCCGCACGCACAGCACCTTGGCATTCTCGATGTCACGTGGTCCTAGCTCTAGTCGCGTGCAAACACCACGAAGTTCGTGTTCGTTGTATTTCCATCCTGGAGTTTTGTCAGTTCGTGCATCGACTTTCACTTTGTACCCAGCGGCTTTCAACTCCTTGCCGAGTTTTTCCGCCTCTTCGATCACCACCGCTTCATGACCTTTCTTAAAGATGGGAACGACGACAGCCTCTTGCGGAGCAACTCGCGGCGGGATAACCAGACCCCTGTCGTCGGAGTGAACCATTATCATAACTCCGATAGTTCTAGTTGTCAAACCCCAAGAGTTTTGCCATACGTGCTTTGTCTCTCGTTCATCATTCTCATACCTAGCGAAGCAGAGTCTCATGAGATTCCGTGAAAGCCAAGATCGCATTCATTTTCAACTCCCGTTCGCAGCTTACTTGATATCAAACATCTCAGCAAAATTTTGTCCAAGGCAGTGACTTGTGGCTCCTTGAATCGCTCTTCCGGTCGCAGGGACAAAGCCCTCGACGGTCGTTGTATACAACGCACCCGCGAACTTCTCGCTTTCTGTTTTAGTACCGCGAATGACTGGTACGGCGAGGAGATCCTCGTAAACGGATTTATATATGTCCAGGATATCGAGCACCTGTTTTGAGCCAACTGATGGCATAGGGTAAGCAGATGATCCCAGAAGGAGCAGAGACAAACGGATCAACTCACCTCTGCCGCGGCCTCTTCACGTGTCGCGAACGCGCTGTGCCCTTCCTGCCACAGGAACTCTCGCGAGCGGATGAAGGGGGTGCAATGTGTCATCTCCCATCGTACGACGTTGCTCCACTGGTTAATCTTAAGCGGCAGATCCCTGAACGAGCGTATCCACTTCGAGAACGCCGGGTACATGATGGTCTCCGAGGTGGGCCGAACCGCTATTGGATCATTGAGTTCCTTTTTCCCTGAGAGCATCCACAGAGAAGAGGCCACCGAACTCAGTTCACCGCAAGAAAAGGAATGGCTCCCAAGAAAGCGAGATCAGTTCCTACCAGATTTCGTCACCCATGCAACCTCCGCTTCAAAACCCTCAACGTGATTCTGCTCCTTCTTCAATCGATCGGAGCTGACGAACAGAGGAAAATAGCAGTTTTCAACTCCGAGACCTTTGATTCTCTTGTCCAGCATATCCTTGATGGCATCCCATATTGCAAAGCTTCTTGGACGAAGTACATAGCATCCCTGAAACAAAGTAGTACAGAACGAGCCCAAGCTTAGAAAACCGCAGCTTGTCACAAAACGCGAAAGCTACTCTTCTCCAAAAGCTTTTCCGATATACGAATAAGTCGGTTCGACTTTGCTACATACCCGGATATCGTAATAGTCAATAAGCTCCGCCTTCGTGATCACCTCTTGAAACCACAAACCAAAGTCCTTTGCCTTGCTCACTTCGATCCCTGTCCTAGTTACCTTCGCCTAAAGGAACAAACGGGAAAGATCCACCCTACGGGTGTCAGCTACCCCTGATCGGATATCATATTCACGAATGCTAGACGAAGCAAAACCAAGTGCCCAGATCTCCTCACCGAATTGCCCTTCATCGAATCCTTTTCCTTCTTCGCTGGTTTCTTCTGCTTGTCTTTTTTCTTACTTCCGTTAGCACCAGCTTCCACACTACCTTCTCCATTCACCTTCACCTCAGCCATCGATTCCACAACCGCCTCACATGATTCGTCTGCCATGGGCCCCCCCAAAAAACAAAACGCCTCAATCAATCGGCGTCCCTCTCCCACCCCCCTCCTCCTCCCCAACCCCCAACCAAACAATATCAAAAACAATCAACCCAAACAACAACCCCAAAACCCCAAAACTGCCTAGATCAATCGATCGATCACCATCATCTCCTTCACCCTTCTTAAAGTCCCTCAAACCCTAAACCAAACATCACACATCCGTAACCCCAACCAACTATCCCTCCATTCCCCTCCCCCTTGTATATACACATATATATACTACCATCTTCTCCTTCACGCTCACAACTCACTCACATTTGTAGTAAATAATCCCGTACATCTCCTCAAAAAGCCCTGGCACAGAAGCAGATAAGCCATTAATAGATGCCCAGCAAAAAGAAAAAGCCGAAGAAAAAAGCCTTCTCAACACACTGGACATGGAAATTGAAGAATGGTTTTACTCCCATTTGCTACAGCCTGTAAAAAAAGAATAAAACACAAACAATTCTATATTTCTCTTGACATATAAAATCGATGAAAAAGCTGATAGAAAAGAAATATGCTTCATTTTGCCCCATTTTCATGCTTACTTCTTTTTGGCTTTTTCGTGGGTCATGGAAGCATCATTTTTTTTGGAGAGGCTTTAAAATCTGCTCCAGAAGCAGTTTTCGTGACATCCCCCCCCGCCACCACCTACAATGACGGTAATCAACCCTACTTCCCCTCCAGAGGGCAAGTGGAGCCACTTCCCCTCCACTTCCCCCAGTGGTCGGTGGGAGATATAACCAACTGAGATTGGGACCACCTACTACCATCTTCCAGTTTTTCTTGATCTTTACAATGCTTTTTGGTGTTTGGTTCGTACGGCTAACCCCTAGGGTTAGTGGATCAACAGTAGCACGTGCAAGGAAGGTTTAGCTCCCCCCCTCCCCCGGGATCTTTTTGCTTTTTCTGTAAAACATTTTCATTTCATTTCTTGTAGAAAAAATGAACCTAGCATTGTACCTTCAACATACCGTAAATATTTACCGTAGATCTTCATTTCAAATGTGATAAAACAGAAGAGAATCCAACTACGAAGAGGAAATGCACGGGTATTACTTGTACAAGGTCCATAAAACCGATATATACTTCCAATCTTCGTGCTGCACGTGTCCACAAAACAACATAGCCTATAAGCGTCACCAACAAAACCTCAGTCTTTTATATAATGACTGATATAAATAATCGTTTTCTTTTTTTAAGTTACATATCAATGGATAAAATAGACTGAGCAAGACGTGACGATCATAGCAGTACAGGTTTTTATAATTTTGTGAATGAAATTTGTGGATCCGTCGTCGTCGGGGCGTCGATGAGGATTTTGGCATTGCGTTTGAGAGTCTCGACGTAAAAGAGGAATTTCAGCGTCAATTTCTCTTTTGTATCGTATGTGGAAAGTCTGATCGAGAGGTGGGTCGTATAGGCTAGGATTGGTGTTGTGGGATAGCATAGACGGCGAATTGAAATCGTCGTTGATTCTTTTGAGGGCTTAGGAAAGATTCTGTTTTTCAGATAGCGAAGGTCGGTTGGCTGATCCGTACTCGAGGTGACAACCGTTTGTTAACGAGGATCATTTAAGATGTCTGACGAGGAAAATGTAGTTGACGAAGTCATGGAGCCGCAGGAGGAAGCTCCCGTGGCTGAGGTGATGAACCTCCGTACTGCCGTTCAGGAGGTGCTGCGTCAGGCACTGGTGAGCGACCAGCTGGCCCGTGGTGCCCGTGAGGCGGTCAAGGCTCTGGATCGCGGTGACGTAAGTGATTTTATTCGGTCTCCTTCTGGCGGTTCAGTATCTGACTGTTTCTCCCCTGTGGTCCTGAATCAAATACAGGCCAAGGTGTGCTTCCTTGCGCAGGACTGTGACGAGAAGCCGTACCCGATTCTCATCGAGGCCCTCTGCAGTAACGTCCAGGTTCACCTTATTCGTGTTCCGCACAAGCTTGAGCTCGGAGAGTGGGCTGGGCAGTGTAAGATTGACCAAGACGGGAAGGCGAAGAAGGTCAGAGGCTGTACATGTGTAGTGGTCAAAGACTTTGGTGAAAAGGGCGCAGGATACGACTTTTTGCGTGACTACATTGAGTCAGGAGGAACTGAGCTTGAAGCTGAGGATTAAACTGAGGCTTTGCCATCCATGATAAGCTTGTGTACGATTTTGTTGCCCCGTTTTCCAGGACGAAGGTCCGCTCCGTTTCCCCCCTGAGGAATGTAAGAAGCCACAGTGACTATCCGGCACTGAACGTATGCTCTTCGTGTCGGCCCTCCTTGGCGAACTTTGATCTCTCGCCGTTGGTTCCTTTTCTTCGAAATACCGTCAATTCACCAATCATCGACTTTGAACAGTCCACCGTCTTCGAACTTATAGTCTTTACTTGAACAAAAACGCTAGCCCAACAAAGAACAGAATCAATACTGAAGCAGTCATCCCGAAGTGCACGACCGCCTTCGCGCTCTGCTGGACCATGTTCCTCATGGCCAACTTCACGTACGAATCACCCCCTTTCGATGGCTCAGGTCCTGAAGCTACCTCCACTTGCTTGTCCACCTCAGACGCCATCCGAGGGGTCAACCTTCCCGGAAGCCGTCGAGTATCAACTCCTCTCCGCACGCTCACACTCAACGACCTATCAAACACTCCCTTACCAACTCCGATCCCACTGACAAAAGCCATACTTAAAACCGTCCCTAAGAAACCTAATCAGAAGAAAACAACAGTTAACCCCGGAGACAATAGGGACAGCGCCTACTGAAACCTTCTAGCTATGCACCAAACTGTACTCGCCTTTCGAAAACAAATCCTTGTAATCCCAAACCCAACACTGGACCAAAGCAAAAATTTGGCTTGGCCACCCACTTGGCCAGCCTTACGTTCAAATGACATGTGGACGACATCACTTCCCCCTGCTTCCAAGCTCCTCGAGATGGTGGGGACGGGTTCAAAGTCTGCTTTGTCGTTTAGGCGCTCCTTGCCATATCGAGGTGGGGAGCCCGAGGTGGATGAGCAGAATACACGTATTTGGGTAGAAGACAGTACAAATACCACTCTATCGATGCAGAGCTCCCTCTCAAACCCCAGACCCATGCCCAAAAAGCGGATTGTTGCGACAGCGACTGTTTTGAGGTGACTGTTTTAGGGAACATCCAGGGCGCTTTAGCTAGTTTCTGCTCATGTGTAACCTGAAGTCCTGTCCTGCCCTATCCTTAGAGTCTCAGAGACATCCTGCTGTGGTTCTGGAGTCGCGGCCCCCACATTGTCCCTTTTGCGCTTCAGTTTCTCGGAGTTATCTCCATGTGCGGCTGAAACAAAGCGCTTGAATACATACCCCCCTCTTCAATCAACTCTATTTTCGTCTGAATTTGACAATTTTGTATTAAAAAGTCTATTTCGGAGTTTGCGCGGATTTTCCATCAAGGGGTAGATTGTGGTTGAACACTTGAGCTTGGGATTTGTGCCTTGCGGATCTTCGTCGAAGAAGCAAGCATCAAGCTCGCATTGAACGACAGCTTTCCAAGCGCGTCAGATCATGATCCCCTTTGTGCGTACTCGTCGATAGACAGATACATCTATTTGTATGCTACTGCCCGGCAGAGTCTGAGCTGACGCGTCGGGCGAACGATCTCAGGTTTTTCTGAGCTTTCAGCGTTTTAGTTAAGGATTTGAAATCAGCTCAGCCCGTGTAACCTTCTTTCAGCATCAGTCTCAGAGTCCCGTCCCTCATCGAACCAGAGAGCAATCTACTATCTACTCGGGCTGGATGCTAGTGCGGGATGTTCAGCGGTAGCCAGCTCCCCAGTAAGGGGGTGCGTTTACAACGTCATGTCAACTATCAATTCTCAAGACTCCCTCCAGCAGGATGTGATTGCTCGAAGACAGTGATGTCATCGGATAGGCTCCTCTGGTGCAGAAAGTTGGCTTTCGCGCATCAAACCCCAGTGGATGCTTCGACTCATCCAGGTTGCAGCTTCCAACTTCTAGATGGCAAGAACACAGCAAGGCGTTGGAAGCGGCCCGGAGTTCGAGTAAGGCTGTGTTGGTTCTAAGCGCTCACTTGCGGCGTCCTTGGAAGGGCTGCTACGCAGTGATCTGTCCTTGGCGCTCTTGGTGAGCTCGCAAATGACGGGCGGAAATCGAAATCTGAATAAGTTCGGAGTCTCCAGAAATGGAGTTGCCTGTGGTGAGGCGAGTGCGGGGGTGCGAAGGCAAATGTCGTCCTTCCTCGCGTCAGAAGTTCCTCGCGGAGCTTACACGGCGATGAGGACGTCGCGAAACAGATCTGCAGTATTTTTGCTTGACTTTCACAAGAAGCGACTCGTGGACTCTCACAGGCTACTTCTGGCTCAGGACGAGAACTCCGCCTCATTCTCGGACCCTTTGACAACAAGCGAGGAACGTTTCCTTCAGCTCGCTGTAAAATCCATCTCAGCTTGCATCTACAGCTTGAATGAAATATTGGATAAGGATGAGGTGGATCGAGAGGCGATGATTACCGTTGTGGTAACACTCTCCAAGCCTTACGAAGTCCACGCACTGGCCAGCTTGTTACCTGATTTCAGAGAGGGTGGTGTTGGGGTTGAAGTTCGAACAGGCCCCAGATCGCGCCCAAAGGCGAAGGACACTCAATGGGCTATGTAAGTATATCACGAATAGACTCTCTTTCTCTGCCGGTTGAGCGTTCAGCCTTTTTCTTGGAGATGACGCGCACTGCTAAAGCTTTCTTCGGCCGTTTCTCTGGTTCGTTGCCACGTGGATAGTACCAGGAAGCAGTGGGAAAATATCCGATTACCTGGAGTCGAGGAGACCATTCTGGCTGATGAGGACGGGCATCTACTGGAAGGGGCCACCTCAAACCTGTTCATCTTCATTGACGATGTGCTTTGTACAGCTCCGGACGTCATTTTACCAGGGCACGTAAGGGAGGTGATCATCGACAGGGTCTGCCCGATGCTTGACATCCCGGTCCGGATGGAGGCGCCAACGCTCGAGTCACGTTCCAGATGGCAGGGAGGGTTCATAACTAACGCACGTCGTCTTTTGGATGTTGTAAGCTTCGTCAAACTCCCTGAAAAGGAGGGAGCCCAGGAGGTTAACCTGCAAACAACTCAACGTACCAGACAAATTCGTGATGCTCTCGCTACTCTGGTTGAGGACTCGTCAGATCCTATCATTAGATACGAGCAATACACTTCACCTCAGCCGAAGTACTAAGAGCCTCCCGAGGGAGAGCTGGAGAAAAGACGCCGAAGCGGAAAATTGGGGGAAGCGTCCCAAATGATGAGATCGTCACAGGGTCACTACGAATTATAAATTCATATACGCCGTCCGTTCCCAGCTCGAGGGCTGGCTACATCCTCCCAAGCCTTCGGTCGTAGCCTCGAGACGATCACCCCCCAAATAACCTTATGCACAGCCACTTTCAACAAACAATCCTTAGCACAAACTCCCTGTCATCAACCAAAATAAAGCTCAAGCTGTTTAATCCCCCCTAGTGAACACATGCCAACAAAATTCTGTTCACGCTCACCTCATAGTGCCCAATCCATCTCGTACTGGCAATAGCAACAGCTCGCGAACACAACTGTCAGCGACAATACAACTAATCGACGAAGCAAATTTCGTCTGAATTCCTGTCCTGTTCTTATATGGCAGCGGTGCGCGGGAGGTTTCGGTGCTACGTGGAGAAGGTAACAGGTACTGGGAGCTTTGCCAAGTCTTTGTGCTGAATCTAGGTGTTCTGTGAGGCCTGTAAGAATGGCTGTTAGTGAAGTGAAGAGTCACGACGAATTGAAGTCGTTGGTTGAGAAGACTGGACGAGCTGTTCTGAACTTGCTTGCGACGTGGGCAGAGCCATGTGAGCAGATGAATGCTGTGTTTGATGTTCTCGCGCGGACTTGTACGTCTGAGGACGTTGTCTTCCTGAAGTAAGTGTCTATAGTTTTTTAAATGGATCCGGCAATTTTGAGTCGGAACGTCAACGTCTGACAAGCTTTTTTTTGTCACGGGATGTAGGATGAACATAGAAGCTTCCCCGAAAATGATCAGCGTTCTCGATGTTGAGTCTGTGCCGACGTTTCTTCTTCTCCGGTTCAACAAGGGTGACATCGTAGAAGAAAACAGGCTGGTAGGAGCGAAGCCTGCTGAACTGACGCGCATGACAGAGGAGTTTGTAAAGAGTACAAGGATGTCCACTGAGGAAAGAATAAAGTGCGTAACCGGAAGGCCAATAATGCATTGTGACCTCTGTTTGACTTGCTAGAACAACGCAATGATGTAGCGTGAGTGAGAGTGGCAGCCCTGCTCAGGCGAAGCGACATGGTCTTGAGTTTGTTTTGAAGCCGTCGTCGTGCCCCTCCGAACCCCAGATGGACCTCGACAACTCAAAAGTTCTAGAATCTCATCTTCTCTACGGTTTCTTCCTGTCTTGATTGTACCAGGAGACTGCTAGAGCCTTCGATCGTTCTGTTCCTCAAAGGAAACCGGACTACGCCAAAGTGCAAGTTCAGCAGAGCTATGTTGGAAATTCTTGACAAGGAGGACATAGAGTTTGAGCACGTAAACGTGCTCGCTGACAATGACATTCGAGAAGGTAGAGAGAAGAGCGGTAGATGTTTCAAGCGTCCAAGCTCAGGGAACTGACACGCGTTTGATTCTGTTGGTGTCCGTGCATCGCAGGTCTCAAGAAGCACTCAAACTGGCCAACGTATCCCCAGCTTTACTCCAACGGAAATCTGGTGGGCGGTGTTGATATAGTCCGGGAGCTTCATGAAACCAATAAATTGAGGGGGGAGTTAGGGTTGACGGAGGTCAACCAGGACGATCAGTTGCGGAAGCTGATCAATCGGGAGAAGGTGATGTTGTTCATGAAAGGGAACCCACAGGCTCCTCAATGTGGCTTCTCGAGTAGGATCGTCAACCTGTTGGATGAAAACGGGATCAAGTACGGATCCTTTGATATTCTGTCGGATGATGACGTCCGCCAAGGTTTGTTGGCATACGTTCTCAACTGCGGATCCGCTGACGGGTTTAGATAGCCTATCTGATTCTCTATGACCATCCTGTCTCGTGTGTTATCTCCACCCAGGACTCAAGAAGTTCTCAAATTGGCCAACGTACCCACAGCTTTACTCAAAAGGCGAACTCATCGGAGGACTTGATATAGTCAAGGAGCTACAGGAAATGGGTGAGCTTAAATCGGAACTCGGTTGACAAGACACTAGTCCGAAAATAGTCTGCAATTGAGGACCTGGCTGGCGAGCTGAGAGGATGAACTCAGGCATGTACAAGTCTAATAGGCAAAGCTCGTGCAGTCCACCTACTTCAAAGTAGGCCCCGGTTGCGTGCAGGACTGCGATCAGATTAAAGATTAGAAGCTGTGACCTTGTTTAGTCAGATATACATCCATGTTAAAAACCCCGTTACAACACTGGGGAAAAGGGCACTTATCAGAAGACTATTGACTCCACAGTCTCTGTTTCTTCCTCCTCCGCGCTTAGACGATGATATTCGAAGAGTGCGAACCGATCCCAGTCTGTCAAATCTGGTGTTTCTCGAACTGGTAAAAGTAAAAAGGACAGAGCACAGCATGAGCACAAGTAGGAAACACATCGTCCCCGGATCCAAGTGGGGTTCACGGTTACTTGGAGGAGGTGCTTACCCTGCCGAATCGTGCGAAGGTCCTTCCCCTCAAGAGCGAAAAGCTTATTAATATTGAATAGTACATTAAAGAATGCCGACTGTTGCTTGCTACGTCTCAGAACATCTTTTGTAATGATGACAGTACTGCTCCATGGCTCAAGCATATCCAAGAGCTGGTTCACAACGTTGACAAAAGTGATGGGCTCATGCCCAAGGCATTCCATTCGGTGAATTTGCTCCTCGTAAAAGTACTCCATGTCGAAAAGTGTTATGATTCCATCCCCATCCAAATCTATACATTGAAACCAATACTCCAAGGCTCTCTCACTTGTCTTGTCTTCCTCACTCAAACAAAACCACACAAAGTCAGTATAACTCATAACTGAGTTTGACGGATCGGCAACCGGCCTCGCGACTCCAGCAAAGATCCTCTCCACAATTCTGCAACTCAAAGCATGACCGCCGTAAGAAAGCAAGTCTTCAGAATCGATATGCATATCGTGGTCCGTGTCGATCTCCCAAAATCGGCAGAACAGCACGTAAAAGTGCTCGTACGAAAAGAAATCTCGTTCGCTATTGATATCTTCGTCCGTATCGATTTTCCTCATGGCCGCCAAAAGCCCGCCTTGCTCGAGTTCTTTAGGATACAAACGGTTCGGATTCCTCTTCGCACACTTGTAAAATATTCTCTCCAGAACTGTCTCCAGGTACCTCACCTGAAACTGAGGTGTCGACTCTAAAAAGTTAAGCCCCGTATGCTGCACTAGTACGAGATCAACCACGCGCTGCAGGTGCTCTCTTCTGAGAAACCTAAACGAACGCAACGAGGTCACAGATCGATCGTACAAAGGGTTTGAGTGATACGTTTAGGAATGGGAAAGTTGAAGGCATTTCATCAAGATTCAAACTTACGTTTCATACTTGTTAAACCGAAGCAAGTGAAACAGTCGTCTGTGCGTAGGAAACCCAGCAAGGCTGTCGTCGTACAGCTTTCTGAAAGCCTTAGTGTCTATCACCAAGCTTTCCCTCGGGGAGTCGGTGGGTCGCCAAGCGTGGCAACCCTCGAAAACCACCTCAGCCAGAAAGGAAGGCAGTCCGACGACCTCGTTCATCAGTGTCCTCACCTCGTCCTCACCAATAAGCGCTTCCGACTCTGATCTGTACTCGCATCCATCGAAGGCGGCCTTCATTGCTCTCCTCTCGGCGGCCTCGGAGTCCCCAGCTACCTTGCCGTTTGCAAAATAAAACTGCGGAAGCTGAGTTTTCCGCCTGAACGGAGAGGGGGAGCGCTCAGCCAGGGTTTGCTCGAGATCCGAGTCAAGAAGAATAAATGGTGGTGGTGAATCCGAGAGCGTCTTCAGAACTAACGGCTCCGCAACCAACGGAGACACCTTTTTGCCTCTATTTGGCGCCGTTTGTGCAACCCCTATCGTTGGGGAACTCGGAAAAACAACTGTTGAGCGAATGAGCTTCGCCACGGGTGATTTTGGTATTGGCCGTGATGTACTCGACACGGTTGCCTCAATAGTCGGGGATCGTATTTGACCTCGAGGCACGGGATGAAACCCCGGCGAGCTCGAGGGTTCCTTCTTAATGTCATCGTTCTCAACCACGACTTCGACAAGTTTTCTAGTGTCCTCCGCCGATGCCCACGTACAGTACAGTTCTGAAAGTTTCATCTTCGCCTTCGGCAGCACATCACACAGCTGTAGATCACCCACTACCTTCTCAAACGATTGCAGACCACTCTCCTCCTCAGACCCTGAGCTGCAATCCTCAGCCGACCCAGAGTCCCGTAAATCAAGGTCTAGCCTCCCGATCATAGACGAGACCCCATTCACCGACGAAGAAGACATGGCTTCCTCCACGTCAGTTAACCTTATCTACCAAATCTCAGCTTTTCCAAAACCACAAGTAACAAACCCAAACCCGCGTTCCCCGCTCTTACATCCAAAACCATCCCTCTTCCAAAACCCCCACCAGACGACCCGAAAACTCTCAGGCACCACAAACGAAAAAAGGAACGAAAGCGTTAGATTACTAGCTTTGGAACGCTTAACAATCTTTCCTCCTCCTCTCGCACCAGTAAATTCCGGATGTAGACCCACCCGGAGGAAAACGGAACACCGCAAAACTCATTTCTGACTGCGCTTTGTTAGTGTCACGTGTTCTTCCCAAACCTCATCGGACGTTTTAAGATATGGCGAAAAAAAAAAGTCCGATCTATGGAGGTGACGCTTAAATTCATGGTCTACTTCTCCTCGAATAATCAATAGAAAAACATCCGGCAACCATATCGCCGGAAATATTGAAATAATTCTGGCGGTCGCCCTGAAAATTCCCGGACAAAGGGGCGTTTCACTTCTGATTTTAGTGAAAACGCTGAAGGAATTGGAGTGGCGGAAAACGGCTGTCTTGGTCCTTTTCCGAGGCTGCTTTTTTTATCCTCAGAGCCCCCCCGGAGTTCGAATGACGTTTTGCGTGTTTGGAGTTACTTAAGTTCAAGTTTGGTTGTTTTTGGAGGTGTTTTCCGAATATTGGTTGTGCCTAAATGGATTGATAGATAGTCAGTATCTGCTTTATAACGAATTTTAGATATATGGTTGAAGGACGATTTTCTACTAAAGTATTGCCGTCAAAATAAGGTAATAAATTTAAGTGTCACAGGAGGAAATCGACCTTTTTTTGCATTGGTTTGGTAGGTTAAAACGTGGATTCTATCTGTCAAACGCATATGACACTTACACAATCGCTTTGGGCTTCTTCCGCAGTTGGGGATCGATAGCTCTTCCATATCTTGGAGCTGGATAATCGGATTCGCTTGCTGCGTCGGAGGGGTGCCAGGGTTGAGCTGCAACTTGAAGCACGTAGACCGGCGTGCAGCTTTGTCTCGTACTTTCTTTTTCGAATCTCCAGCAGGGTTGGGTTGCTGGTGCGGTCCTCAACCTTGTGTGCTACACGCTTGAAGCGTCGCGAAAAAGGGTTTTTGGGTTTGCTGGGAGAAATGGATATGTGTTCTACCCCTGATGCTCTGTCTGGATCGGCTGCGTTGGTCTCGGGGATGATCGTTCTCTTGTTGGTGGTGCCGGCGATTGGATTCTTCGGGTGGTTGTTCTACCCGGATCCTCAGAAGCCTAAATCGAAGCCCAAAAATCTCCCGAGGCCTGACTCTGAGGAGAAGTTTGAGAACGCATCGAGAAAGTTGGTGCCGTTTCCAAGCCTCTCCGATCCTGCGAGTTTGAAACTTTCTGTTATCGTCCCCGCCTACAATGAGGAGGACAGAATCTCAGTAATGCTGGACGAGGCCATAGAGAATCTGCAGGGGATGAAGAAAAGCAGGGATCTCTCCTCCGAAATCGTAGTGGTCGACGACGGATCGGCCGACACCACAGCTGATGTGGTGATGTCTTATGTCAACAAGTATCCAAAATCCGATATCAGATTGCTTCGCCTGCAGCAAAACCAGGGCAAAGGTGGCGCGGTAAGGATGGGCATGCTTCGTGCACGAGGTAAGCTGAATCCGACCTGCTTGTTCACGTGGTCGTCGCTGCTAAGAACTCCGTTCTGCTGGGTCAGGTGAGCTGCTGCTTATGGTTGATGCGGACGCTGCTACAAGATTCAGCGATGTTGAGCTGTTGATGAGGGATCTGAGAAAGAAGGAAACGCTTGCAGTGGTGGTCGGCTCACGACGGAAATCGGAAATTGAGACTGGTAGGTCCTTTGCGCGGAGATTCTTCTCATATGGTTTTAACTTCTATACGAAGATCATTGGTGGGGTCTATGGCCTGGAAGACACCCAGTGTGGCTTTAAACTTTACACGAGAGAAGCTGCCCGCGCAGCCTTTCCCATATTAAGACTTCGACGGTGGGCATTCGACGTTGAGTCTCTATACCTTGCACAATCGGCCGGTGCCAGGCTCTCCTCTGTGAATGTCCAATGGCAGGAGGTACCAGGCTCGAAGTTGGACGTTCTCAAAGCGACTAAGAACATGGCTCGGGACATCATCGTGATGAGGTTCAGCTACATGACGGGCAGATGGAAGACCACTGATACGTGAAATCGTGCTTTCCGGACCGCGGCATTTTCAAATTTCTTGGGTCGTTCACAGAGACGAAGAACATGGCTCGGGACATCATCGAGGTTCAGCTACATGACTGGCAGATGGAAGACCACTGATACGTCAAGTCGTGCATTCCGGACTGCAGCATTTTCAGATTTCTTGGGTCGTTCACAGAGACATTTGAAGGTGGACTGTTCGTTCGGTCCGGCGACCATGCTTCTCTTTATCGTTGCTTGCTCCGTAACCTGCGTTTACGACTTAGCACGGAACATTCGCTGTCAGATATCGGGTGGTTTCTGTATGCCATGCAACCTAGGCAAGAGAAGTTTCGAAGCTGCCTGGATCAAGAATTTTTCGTCCAGGTTTTTTGCCTGAAGTCGGTTATCCGGTGCTTCTAATTTAACGCGGTATATTGATCATGGCTTGGCCCCCTTGATTGACCCAACGTAAATCTCAATAGGATCGATTCACCATCTCACCTTCATTTTGCAAACGGCACTGAACTCAAGCGGACAACCTTCTGCTTCCATCTTAGGACGCTGGGTCCTACTCGCCTCTAAGAACCAGGGGATGTTCGGTGCTGCTCAAGCAGTTTTTAGACCAGAGGAAACAAACCTACTCACGAGCCATCTCGCGAGCCATCTAATGCGGCGAGGAAAGGAACAAAGAAATATGTGCAGGCTCCTCATCTTCGGAAGCCGGGAAATTAGATACAAATTTTCCATTACCACGTGTGAGAATAGCTTCCATTTCTATTACCGACACAAGAGGGACCTCAACCGAGGCAGTCCAAGAGGTTCACTCGGACAGCTGTCGACAGTAATCCATGGGCGTATGGCGAATTTTCATTGGCCCAAACATTTTCAGGCGAATTCGAAGGATTTTTGTGCACTCACAGAACGAGCTGCTTAAGAGGAAAAGTTGACCAAGTCAATTGAGAAGACGTCTAGCTGATGTCAGACTTTGTGCTTCTTTTCAAATGCTTGTCCCTAACTGTGTGAAAAGGCTTCCCCCCCCTACCCCACGCCCCCCGCCCACCCTCAGACAAAGGCGAAGATTTTGGGAGTAGTTGCTTGAAGGAGGTTGTCTATTGTGGTCTGGAAGCCATGCTCAACTAGATGTCCAGTTGCTTTTTCAGAGTTTCTGCTTCTCTACAACTAGTTGTTCTCAGATATTTAAAGAGGTGCCCTCCCCTTTCTCCCCTGTCACTCTGTGCCATAGACGAAATTTTCTTGAACGGGAACTGTTTGTCTGGAAAGGGGTTTCCCATTCTCCTAATCTTATCAGCAAAAAAGCTGACAGGCGCTTGGGAGTGGTTTGGGTGTTTTGGTTTCTATGGTCTGCTTGTTTGGGAGGGGCAAAGAGATCGTAGGGAGCTGCACAGGGCACAGTTCGGTGTTTTCTCTGTGCTTTGTTTGTGGAGGTAGGTTTGATCGTTCATTTTGAAGAACTAGCGGGGCGCATTGTTTTTTTTTTCAGGTTGATTTCATTTGTGTTTGCGGGTGTTCGGCGCAACTTGAGAAAAAGTTTGGCCTGGTTGAGCTGGGGTTTTGGGTTCGAAAAGATGGGGAAAGCTGGAAGTAAGGAGGCAGTGGAAGAGGAGCCTGGAATTTTGGATTCTTCTGGAGAGGGTGACTCCGATTTGGACGACTTGGACAGTGTTGAAGTTTCCCAGGAAGCTCGGTATGAACCTCCGATAGACAAGATGCTTGGTGAAGATCTCATAACCTCCAAGGAAATGGGGAAAATTTTCCAGCTTCCTGGGAGCGCTTTGAGAGTGAAAGCATTGGAGCACATAAACCTCAACCACGCAAATTCTACCTATCCAGTGCGAGCTGGTGAGTTCGTGATAGTACGTGGACCCTCTGGAGGAGGGAAGACAACCCTTCTGAATCTCCTAGGTAATGCACGACAAAGACTCTCATGAATGCGAGACTTCGTTCACTGGCCGGCGTAAGTGACCTTTATTGTCGTTGGTTTTGTGATGGAATAGGATTGCTGGACAGGCCGAACGGGGGAGAACTCCGCGTGCTTGGATTGGACGTGCACAGTGAAACAAATGACAGGACTCTCGCAAGCTTCAGACTTGAGAAAATTGGTTACGTGTTCCAAACTTTTAACTTAATGTCAGCAATGTCCGCGGTGGAAAACGTTGAGCTGCCCATGATGATGCTTAACAAAATTAAGCGGAAAGAAAGAAGAAGACGAGCCGTTGAACTCCTCAGGAGAGTTGGCCTGGAGGACAGACTTGAACACCTTCCGAGTGAGGTGCGTGCATGCTGCACGAACTGTGTTAAATTCAGCCATCTAAGTCATCTTACTTTCGGGTTTTTGGGTAAACGTAGCTTTCCGGAGGAGAGCAGCAAAGGGTAGCCATTGCGAGGGCTCTGTCGAACAAGCCTCAAATCTTGCTACTAGACGAGCCAACTGGCGACCTGGATGTTGCAGCAACAGTTGAGATAATGAACCTCCTCCTCGAAATAAACCTGGAGCAACAGACGGCCCTCGTTATGGTGACGCACAATCCAGATCTCGAAGCGTACGCAGATCGCATTCTTTACGTGGAAGACGGAACATTCACGAGGCAAGTTCTAAACAAGACCCAATCTCGACTGAGTGTTGCTGAATACTCTTCATTCCTGGAGCATGCGGAACGAACTGCCGTTGAGCGTGAACTTCCTTCTGCGGTCACCGTCACCTGAGTCTGATCATGCTGCACAACAACATCACCCCTAGTCACACTTCTAAATAAAACTCTACACCGATGTCATTTATAGCTCCCTGCTTAAGCTAGCTGTCTTCCGACGGTGATCCAGCAAACCCATCCTCGAAGGCGCCATGAGGGGAAGGGATAACTCACCCTCGAGGCCACCGAGGGAACTAGCTCCGACTGAGCCTGACCGCGTACATGCACAAGCACCACCATGCCCATGGAAACTGTTTACAATCTACCAGAACAAAGAAAGTGAGTCAGCCGACAGGTGGGCAATGGGAAGAGTGCTGAAAACGTCCAGTCCTTCAACACACCTCATTCAGCCCGGCGGGTGGGGGGTGGGGGGGAGGCTATTCAGAAAAATGTGCTCCTGCTGAACTCACAGAAAATATGCACCTTCCTTCTATCCCAATCGATTGGAAATCTGGAAGTATGGAGAGCGAATGTCATCGCGATTGCCAAAAAACAACTTCGAAGCTAAGCCGCACCAGAACTTTCTACAATTCTGGAGAGCTCAAGCGACCCAAGTGCCAGTCAATCATTGCACCGTCCCAAACCCAAAACAAGTCGACCTGAAAAACCTCTACCTCCAAGGTATTAAATAAACAATAAAACTTATTCTTAAATTTGGCATGAATATAGTATCTACGATCAGCCGAAATGTATGTCCATGTTTAACAATAGCATCATCAGTTCACCTTCGTTCGTACGTCATATGTGCGACTAAATAATATTTTATACAATAAGTACAGACAATAAATAAGTAAAAAAGGCATAAGAAGAGGGATACCAATATACAATAGAATATTAATTTCGTGACACAACTACATACCCACATCATGTCAAAGTCAATATTAAATTGGGACGATGTCTACAAGAAAAACCATAAGAAGACGTCCCAGAGACGCTGGAGATCACGCCTATTTAAGTGTCATCATCGATGTGATGTATTGACTGTTCAAAACTGTAAAAAAGGCGTTTATCGTATACAATCAGTTTAAATAGATTGAATTGTTTTGACACTAAACTGAATATATAAATCAACTGCGCACATTGCGGTATCACTCAATCCTGGATTGTAGAAGGGATGCGGCGATGGGACCCTCTTCAGGAGATCATCTTTGGCATCGAGTAGATGATCTTCCTTGTTCTCGAGTAGCTTTTAAACTGGCCACTGGCCCTGTCTGTACGGCTCTCTTCAAAAAGAAAGTACAGGCGTAAAAACAGAAAAAAAGGGGAAGCCCTCGTTCTGAATCCGAGTAAAGACCAGGTTTTCCTCGGAATCTTCGAAACGGCAGCTTTTCGGAGTGAATGGCCACAGTTATTGCCTGCGCCGTCTTCCTCAGAGTAGAACAAATGCACACGAAAAAGTTAACGACCATGGAAACGACGTTCTCGGATCAGCAAAGCTTCCCTGGCTAGGGGAAGAAACCGATCGTCGGCGATTTCGCAGTCCTGGGAGATATTTAGGGTTTTTTCTGTCGTTGTGCTGGTGGCGAGCACGTGGAGGAGCACGTGGAGATATTCTGATGATGCGGTCGGGCACACTGGTTATCGGTTTTTCTCTTGACGTGGATCTTGTAGTTCATGAGAAGCCTGTATTTTGCAGTGTGAAGTAGGAGAAAAATGGGATTCAGTGGAGTTGCATTTGTCGGGTGTTTGTGCCGTGGAACTGCTTTGGATCGAAAGGCGCTGGTGACTGGACAGAAAGGTTTTGGAGCTGGTGAATATGTGGTGGCATGTCGAAGGAGGACCGCGAGAGTGCTTGATATGGCTGAAGGGATCGGGGAGCTCGTTGACGATGACAGCTTGAACGAGCCGGCCGTGAAGTTTTTTTCGGAGCTGCCGGTAAAGAAGGTCTTTTCCTGGTTGGTATTTCTGTTTGGAGTATATTCGATGCGATCGTTCTTCCCCGTTGCTTTGGGGACGTTCATTGTGGGATATATAGGCAACTCTTTCGTCCAGTACTTTTCTGAGAGGACGAAAGGGAAAATACCCAGGAAAGCCATTGTCTTGGCGTATTACTCGCTAATCATTTCGATAGTAGCATTGCTGGGTATTACCACGATTCCGAAGGTACGACCACCCGTTATCGCAGGAGCTAATCTCACAACCGTTCACTGCCTCTGACAATCAAAACCTGCGCATCCAGGTGATAAGCGAGGGTCAATATTTCGTTCAGTCGCTTCAGAGCTCGAATCCATACGTGTTCTTTGCAGATGGAATTCGCTCAACTCTTGGGGATGACCTCTCTACTCGAATGGAAACTTTTCTGATGTCCAGGGCTGCTGAAGGCAGCGCAATGATTGCACCCACACTAGGCGGCAGCGATTTGGTATGGACGAGAGAGAGATCGATACGATTTGGAGGGCTGTTACAGAGCGTCTTGAAACCTTATGCGGTGTCCACTGCCACGGTAGTCTCTCGGCTACTTGCTCAGACGACGAGAGCGCTATTCACTGCTATTCTGTCCCTCATTTTCTCAGCGATGATCGTCTGGGACCTGAAGAACATTGCGGAGGCTGCGAGAGGCCTTGCCAAGTCTAGATTCAGGGCTGCGTACAAGGAAATTGCCCCCTACGTCCTCGACTTTTTCACTGTTCTGGGCAAGTCGTTTGAAGCCCAGACAATGATTGCCCTTGTTAACACGAGCCTTTCCACGATGGGAATACTCTTCTTAGGCCTGAAGGGCGTGTGGTTCCTGTCTGTTGTTGTGCTTGTCTGCTCATTTATTCCTGTTGCTGGCGTTTTCGTGTCCACTCTCCCCATGGTTGTAGTGGCCCTGAGCGAGTACGGTGCAAGCAAAGCACTCTGGGTGGTTCTGATGGTGATTGGTGTACATGCCATAGAAGCCTACTTCCTAAACCCGCAGATATACTCCGCGCACTTGAAACTGCATCCTCTGTTCGTGATCACCGTCCTCTACATGTGGGAGCACCTGTACGGACCTCCAGGGCTTATCCTCGGAGTCCCTGTTACCGTGTACCTGCTGCGCAACGTCATCATGGGGTCAACTTCCATCAAGAAAAGGGAATCTCGTGTTGAAGCAGAGCTGGAGATGAACAAGATTGAATAGGACAAGTCTCCATCAATCGCTTAGCTAGAAAACGTATCAGACCTAGACGGAACTGCTAGTAGCTTTATGTACATAGGCTGTTGTGGAATTGAGTTCTCAGAAGATTTGCTAAATAAGACAGGGAGCCATCGGCGACCAGCATGGCTAGGAAGCTTCGTCGTCAGCTACAAAAATTATGTTGATACTTATTGGACAGAAACCGAACTAGACGGACCGCGCTCTTCTCACATTTCGTTTCTTTATCTCTATTCAAATCCTTAAAAGTACAGCTAAATAAGATCACGTTCATCAAGCTGCAAGCGGTGGGGATTTTTGTTAATGCACGCGCCAGATTAGTTCTGCAACAGAACCGTTGACAGTCGCAGGACAAAAGTACACACGACTAGAAGATGCTTCGAAACGGGAATAGCCAACGCCTGTCAACAGCATTTTCCCACAAGCATTGCAATTCCCAACACCACCACTACTCTCAGCTTCACCTCTCACGACACAACCAACCTATAAACAACGTCCACTTAAGCAAGCAATTGCCTTTCGTTCGCCAATTGTTCCAATATCCACTCTACGCGCGATGGTGGGCCGAACCCTATCATCGCGAGCCCTCCAGCCGATAGTTATCAGGCAAAAGCTTACTGCTTCCATTTTGCAGTGAATCCTTGGTTTTTCCATTCTTGGGTGCCTTCCCTTTCCCCATCTTCTGAACCTTTTTGTTTTCACGTTTCAATCCGTCACTCTTTTCTCGAAGCAACAGCTGCAAGCTCGCTACAGTGTCGTAAGAATATTTTACGTTCCTCATCAACTGGTCAAAATCCTTTTCGACGAAAACCAGTTTCCGCTCGGCATCAGTGTGTATTGCTATCGAGGGTTCGTTCTCCCCCATGCATTTCTCCAGACCATTAATAACTCGGTTAAAGTAGTCCTTCTCCCTGCTCAAAACCTCGGAGAGACGTTTAAATGATTCGGTCGAAATCAACATTCTTTCGTCCTTGTGCTTGCCATTTTTTGGGTGAGCACCACCATTCGCGCTTTGCGTGCTCCACTGCTTCCTCAGTTGGCTGCTGTCAGCGCTTCTCGTGCCATACCCATTGCGACAGCCTGTATTGAACTTGCTCGGCATTCGTTCCTCCAACAAGCCATCCTTTTCCAGTGCCCGAACGACCATTCTGTGACATTCAAAGGCGGTTGGAAAAATGGGAAGACGAAGACTCAATTTCTGTCTCTTCTTCGGTGACGGGCTCTTCATCTTTTTGTCCTTGTCCAAAGGCAGCCACCTCTTCCTTTCCTCGGATGCGAACTCCTCGTGTCGCTGTAGAAAAGTTTCATCGGAAGTATTTTCTTCTTCTTCTTCTTCTTCAATACCAGGGGATTCCTTGACGTCTTTAGCATTTCCCACATCCAACCTAAACGCGTCTGAGCCGTTCGCAGACTCGATCGTGTTCTCTCGTCCCCTCCTTCGCCATTTTGGTGTAGCAATTGTAGCCCTCGCCGGCGATAGGAGCGGGTTGGAACCACCCACATCGACTGAAGCATCCTCCCGACTCATCCCGAGCGGAGATGTGGTACAGGAACCGCCAAATCCGGAAGCTCTCCTTGCAGTTCTCATGCCAAACCTTCAGTCCACCACGCCAAGTCTCTCCTCATCCTAGGCCCTCCTCACGACCACCCACTCCACATAGCAGAATTCCCATCACGACACATAGTTCCCCAACATAAAAAAAAACAACCATGTACGGCGCCGATCACCCACCCCCAAACGTCGGGCCTCAGAGCAACAATCCTATGAAAACTCAAACATCAAACTCTCCTTTGAACACCGTCCTTTCTCTTCTTCCACCCCAGGACTCCTTAACGCATCCCAAGCCCAAATCCATGCCCAGTCCCCGTACCACCCCACCCGGTCCCACTCCCCATCCTTACCATCATCATGACAATAGTAACATAAGAAAAGTCATCACCTTCAAAAAAACTAAAAAACCCTCTCCCTACCATCAAATCACACCAAACCACCCCCCTCCCCCTTTTCCTGCTCCTTTCTTTTTCCATCACATCTTCCACACTCAGGCAATCGTCACCCTTCAGGCAAAAAAAATTCAATTAGATGATTAAAAGAAGAAAAAGGGCCGATATCTTTATTAATCAGGATAGGACTCCCCCCTCCCCCCTCGCTCAAAATAATTGTGATGGGGAACGCAAAGAGCAAAAACAAGGAAAAGAATATCTTCTGAGATACATCGCATACAATACTATATTGTATATATGGTAAAGTTTTTTTACTTAATTGTAGACGTTTGTCTTATACGGTAGTCGAGCTGTTTTTCTGGTCCGTGCTGCTGGGGCTGGATTTCGTGAATAGGGAAAATTTTCCGAAAGGGGGGTCGCTGCAGCCATATTGGATACTGCTCATTTCTTTTTTTTTGGGAAGGGGTAATATCCAAGGTACAACATGATACAATATTAAAATATGCTATATTTTGTCATTGTCAAAGAACCATCAGCATTCTCAGGGTCACATGGCTGGGAAATGCTTTCCAATGAGAATACATTGTCGCTTTGTAAGGGGTACGAGGCGTATCACAGCGAAGTGTTCGCTGGCCGTTGGCAACCCCTTCCTGAGTTTCTCCTTTCACCCGCTTGGTCTTTTTATAGAAATGATCCACTCTGCGTTTAACCACTGAAGATCTTATTAGTACCGCGAGTAATATAGTACGATATATTCTTATGTACTATGAATTGACCTGGGAAAAGAATACATGGTGGTAAGGGGGGGTAGGTTTTCACCCCTTGGGACAAACTGTGACACTGCCCGGATCGTGTAGAGGGCACCAAGCGAGATATCGTCAAGCTATATCGTTTCTTTGTCTCTTTTGATCAAATCTGTTAACCGCGCCCTTGGTCGAAAAGGAAAAACGAGAGCATTCCCGAAACATCTCAGTCCCTGGCCACTCTCGGCTCAAGATGACCTGCTTCGGAAGCTGATCAGCGTCCCCCTCCCCCACCCATTCCAAGGCTTTAGGACAGATGGATTGAGGATAATTTTCTCCAGCGATCATCCCGAACTGCTCCAGCGATTCATTCGTCACGGTTTTTCATCAGCGCAGACCTTGAGATGGTCTAACAACGTCAAACCCCATTGGTGCAAACATAGAAAAATATATATATAGGAAATAAGCAAAAAAATTAATATTTGGACACTAATTTCTTCTAAAATATTATCTATTTGAATATTTCGACATGACATAATTTTTCTGCGTCTGTTGGTAACGGCTAAGGTTGACCTATGCTGGTTAGTCCAACTGGACATACTTCGTCCATAGCACGCAGGCTGGAGCGACGCAGGCAGGATTGGAGCTGAGAGCCAGCGATGGAACGAACTAGGGACATATTTCGTGGATGCGGTGAGCAGTATTGTGTATCTTGAAGCGAGTCTAGCAAGAGCGTTACAGCGTGGTTTCTCATCTGTTGTGTTTTATGGTGGATGAGTGAGAGATTGGCAATGAGTGCGAGTGAGAATGTGTACTATGTCACGAATGAGACAGTCGATAAAGTAAGAGCTTTTGAGGTCAAGAAGGGTAGGCGATGGATAGAAAAAGAGTTGACAAGACTCATTCATTCCTGGCAAGGTATTAGTCGGTCTGTGTTCAATGAGGAAAAGAGACCAGATTGGTGGGTGCCCGGGGAGGTCGTGCATTTTGGTGAAACAGCCACCGAAATTCCCTTGTTCCAGAGCAGAAGAAAAATCAGATGGACTCAGGACGCTATGCGGTGCCTGGTGGCCCGTGCCTACCAGATGATAGATTGCTCGGTCGTTGCAAGCACGGTAGACCCAAGTGTTGTAGAAATGAGTCTAAACAGCACCCGCCCTGTAGATGACCTCTCAGCACCCATCCATGGCTCGCTTGTGAAACCGACGAAAGAGAATGCATCAGTTCAAATTCTCGATCCATCAGTGGCAGAAGATTTTGATGCAGGACAGAGGACGTGTGCTCAGCTCAAAACTCCGGAAAGTGCTCGACGCGCTGAGAAACTGGACTCCGAGGACATCGATACTATCATCGCTGAGATGGAAGTGGAGGTCCAAGCGAGATGTGATGCTCTTAGGAGCCTCGCTGAGCAAGTTGCACTCTCCCTCCAAAATGCATTCAGCGTAGAAGTGTTAAAGCTTCCGCGCAGAGTACGAGGAATGTCTGTCAGGCAATTTTATGAGAACTATGCCGGTGATGTTGACGCGATTCTTATGCATGATATCCGCAAGACTGTAGAGGAAAGCATTGCAATGGAGTCCAGTAAGAACTCAGGTCCGTAGTATAGAGCTATCCCTTCTTGCATTGGTGCTTACCAGATGTACAAGCTTTTTCGTGTTGCTTACTTTTGGGTTTATCGTGGATACTCAGGGCTTGTGCGGACCGACAACAAGCGGCGTAGGGCAAGACTTGAAACAGCTACTGCAGATGGGCTGGCAACGGGGAGGGTGCGCAGGACAAGGGCGCGTTATCGAGAGGCCCTTCAAGATGCATCGAACTCCCAACAAACAAAGCGCGTCCCACAGATCAATGCCACGCTTCACAGAAAGAGTGGATCGTTCCAGCAAAGCGCGGATCTCCTCGTCACTCCGGCGCAACCAAAGAAAAAGGATGTTGTCGATATGGATGCTCCTGGAACTGTCATTCAGAGCATTCGAAGAGGCAAGAATGGAAAGACGCGCATCGAACTCGATGATGGACATGCAATTGAGGTATCCGACGGGATGAATGCGGAGGCCAAGTCAGTTGCTCGGATGAAACTTGTCGAGCTACAACACGAGCTGCAATCACTGATTGCGGAACTGAACGGCTGATCTTGAAATCTCATGGAGAAGCCCTTCGGTTCAGTACGCAATCAATTTTCAAGTCTGCGGTTGAAATGGCAGGGACACGAGAAGCAACGAAACATCTCGTTGCAGTCGAATCCACCGTGGCAGGTCCTAACGAAGAACGGGTGACCATTCGAAGGAACAGTCTGTGCACAATGATGATGCTTACATCTTTCACGGTAGGAACCGAATTTCCTCGCGCACGGCACGACCTCTCCCTAAGTCGCTTGTCCACCCTGCAACGCTTTGTGGTCAACGAGAGTAACAGAAGGTAGCCAATACCTGTTCCCTACTGCAAATATTTTTCTGTTTCCAACATGTTTGTCGCTAGCCTATGTAGTCAAAGGACGAGACGAGTATTGAATCCAACCAGCCCTCGCAATGCCGAGAAAATTTTCGATCATTGATAAATATTTACATCGGTTCCTCAAAAAAGTTCAGGGAATGTCCCTCAGCACCTTATCGTTAAGGAAACGATTAAGAATTGCCGTTCGATAAACGCTCTACTTGTCCATGGATCGATGTCTCTACAATGGCCACGAAAACACGCTCGCCAGGTCATTCTCGAACAAATCCATATCCTCTACCGAAGCTATCAACCTGACAGAGATACATTGTCGCTTTGAAAGGGGTGTACCACAGCGAAGTGTTCCTGACAGAGATCTTCAAAGTAAGTTGAAATGAAAGGGGGTTGTTTGAGTAAGGAAGATGACCAATGTTACTGATGTGGTCTAAATAAATTATTTTAAAACAGTAAATTCGTTTGGCCCGAACCTTTTTGTAGGAGACTTTTGCAGAACTTTTCAACCCTTGTTTTGGCTGAAAGGGGGTTCCCAGTTTTCCATAGATGTACATTTCTACCGTGGACCACGAAAGGGATGTCCTGCAGGGAGAATCACTGTCCAGGGTCTGTGACCCAGGACGGAAGTGTCGATGAGAATGCTAGTTGTACTATGAGCCAATTTGAGTAATGGCTCAAACCATTCCGTTGGGCCTAGCCTGTTTTGTGTCTGGTTTTACGAATGTGCACTCAGATTTCATCCAGATGTCGATCCACTTGAAACGGACAAACGTACAGATGGTTGAAAAACTGGTGTTCACAGTCGCGGCGGGACGAGGCGCGCTGTATACAAAACTACTTGTAAGTAGTATGGTTATGCTCTCTGATTTTATAGGCGCAATGAAGATCCCATAGCGACGGATGAAGGTCGTGAGAAAGAACCGGTGAGTGCGGTTAGCTCTACTCCTTACAACATAGCCTTGGTTCCTTGTTGGATGGTTCGCTGGTCGCATTGATATTCTCATTGGCTATCGTAGCATGCCAGTGAAGGCCGCGCACACTTTGTGTCCACTCTGCAGTGACAACGATATCGTCTGCACCTCTCTATACGTTGCGCCTGGTTAGAGATGGTAGTGCGCACTCTGAGTACATAGAACCATCGATTGTCCTCACGGTGCATGGTACGCAAAGGAGGACTAGAGCCCATTAAGAAATTGTCCAGCAGCGGTCGGACAGGATAATTTCTTGACCAGCACGTGGGTACCGGTCAGGTTGAGACAACAGGATTCGTAGACGGCATTTCTTTATAAACTAGGGAAATTGCACGCAGGCTAGGCCCGAGTATAGAGTTTACCGTGGACATCCCTCTTATGATTGATGCAGGCCTTTTCCCTCTCTGTCAGCACGTTGAAGGGGTTTTCTCCTATCCAGGAGTTTGGAGTTGAGTCAACGAAGAGCGGGTTCGCGCTTACGACCTCGTCCATTTGCTCTGCAACTTCCAGTACATCAGAGATTACGTACAATTCTCCGGAGGGCTTCAAGTGCTTGGCAATGACCTCAACTAGCTCTGGTTGAAGCACGCGCCTCTTCTGATGTCTCTTTTTAAACCATGGATCTGGGAACTGGACAGAAATCGTATCAAGCATTCCAGTAGGAAGCCGCGACAATACTTCGTCCAAGGAGACGTTCGCGTTGCAGAAGATAAAGTCCAGGTTTCTGAGATTCCTATCATCTCTCCAGTCATTTGCCTACGTTGATATGATAATTGCATCCGTCAAACCCTGAAGTCCAAGAGCAAATCGTCCAATTTCTTACCTGGTCTACGAGAGGTTTTCGAATTTCGAGCCCGAGGAAGTTCTTCTCTGGGTACTTCTCCGCCATATCGAACAAAAAGCGTCCTTTGGCAACTCCAACATCGACGTGGAAGGTTCGTTCTAAACTTTCGAACTTGTCCTTTGGCCACTCTTGTTCAAGCTCAACCGGCTTCTGCATGTGCTCCGACAAGGGGTTCACGTGTTGCCGGGTCCGAACTTGCCCGGAAGCAACAACAACCCCCATCCGGTTTCCTCTTCCACATGCTGATTCAGTTGCATCAGCAGACGTGAAAGTCTGAAAACTATTTACAAAGCAAACCATCGCGTGTTCCCAAAAGGATTCCAGTCGCATTGCCTCCCTTAACGACCAAACACCTTCTCCGTCGCCTGACGTCCAAAACAATTTGACTACGGCGTCTAAAGGAGCCGGGAAAGGGCTTGCGCTAAGCACTGTCGGGAATTCTTTTGCCCGAGCCCCCAAAAGATTACTCAAAATAGTGCAGCAACGCACCAGAACAGATAAAGCCAAAGTTTCAGCTTTTGCCGAACTCTGCGGTTGGCCCGTAGTTCTCTACTCGGGTGAACTTCAGTTTGCATGTGATGGAGGTACTGGCATTCGCGGCTTTTGAACGACTTTTTCCCCTCCCGTGCCCGAACACGGACTAGTTGAATTCCGGAAGTCCCTGAAATTTTCGCTTTCTACTAGACGGATGCCCCATTCTCTCGGTCCAGACCCCGTCCAGGGAAAGTGTAGACGGACAGTCCTCCCCTGCGATGTTGTCAACTGTGCGGATGCGCAAATCCCTCTCGGATGGCTTCGATATCGAGAAACGCGTCATTCTAATCACCTCATTTCTCACATCGAAAAACCATCTGAGAGAACAAGCGCATCAACCATGGGGATAACCCGGTGTTTCTGTATAGAAGAGGCTCACTGCTGAGGCGGTCAGCCGAACATTCTTGTCTGTGAAACTGTCGGTGAGGGATTGTGCGGTCTAACAAACGCAGATGGAATGGATGCGATCTCACGGGCGCTCAACGAATACATTTGAGGGTGTTACTATCTAGTCTTCTGCTCTCGGATGATTCAATGCGCTGTCTCTGATCAAGAATCACGAGCTCCGTTCCTCACAAAGCGTGCAAAGGGCTAGTGCTTGCTTTCTTTCATTTTGTGCGCTTAGGTTTGCTGTTTGGCAGAGGGTGCAGCAAGTCTCGTCGGGACTAACCAATGCTTGCCATGCTGAGAAAGGTTCCAATTCAAACTCAGGAATAAAATATTTACGTTAAAGGTTCCTCAAAATTTTCAGGCGGCGTCCGTCGACATCCTTCCAAAGGAAGCGATTAAGAACTCAGTGGGATAAGCACTCTCTTACATAGATCTATATGTACCTCCAATGGCCACGAAAACACGCTAGTCAAGCTATTCTCGCGCAAGCCCATATCCTCCATAGAAGCCATCAACCTGCGCCACCAAACATTCAACTATTCAGCCAATGCAAATAATATATCTCATGGATGCGGTTGGAAGGTTTCCTCCTGGTACGGGCCAACCTTTGCCGTAGCTCGTCTTACCCAGCATGAATATTCCGAAACTCGGTTATCGTTCTATTCAGCGGTATCTCGTTCTCTTGGTATACCCGACCAGTTGAGGGTAGAGCGAGCACGAACCAGAAGAGCGCTACGCGCCGCAAAAACTTGCAAGCTTCTGTCCTATCTACTAGCTCATCAGCAACGAGACCACTCGAACGGGTCTGCGGAACCACTGCTATTGGTCCGGCATCGAGAAGCTCCGTCAAAGCCTTCTCGATCATTTCCGATACCTCGAAATCTTCCCCGGATGGATCCAGAGTTTCTCTCAGAAATATATAGGGCGTCCGTTCACTATAAAACGCCATCTCCAACGTATTGTCCACCACATCCTGCATTGTGCCGCTGGTATTCCTGTTTTGAATGAACCCAGTACTACCACTTGACAAGGCGTTTAATCTATAGCCATGCCCCAAAAGGCCACTTTCCATGCGCTTCTCACGAAGGCAAAATTCGATGCGTTCTCTCATGTATCTGATCAGCCGAACAGCCTCTTCGAGGTCCAGCCGACCTTGAGCATAACCTTCGTGAAGAGCACACCCCTTTAGTGCTAGGTTTCCTCCTCCCTCGAGAATTTTTTCAAACTCAGCCCATCGCAACCGCAACAGCTTCTTGTTTCTCAAGACCTGCTCAAATACTTCCCGCAAACTGGATCCCCGTTTGCTTACTCTCTCAAATACACGTTTCAAAATTAGCCGAGGTGAAACCGGCTGCACTGCCATCATACCGTTTTGTTCCCGGAACTCGATAGTGGCAATCTTGCCAAGAGACTTAATCTCACTGAATGTCCTCTTTCCCACCATCTGAAACAGAAACGCCACCCTATCATGCTTTGCAGACAAAAATCCTCTGCTATGTAAACCCGCAATACCTTCATACTTTTCATGACCTACTTTTTCGCCTCCAAACACGAGAGACCCAAAGCAGACGGGGGGTAAGACCATTCTGATCAGCTTAATCTACCAAGTCAAGAAAACGAGAAAACCTTGCTGTCAGCTTGACTATTTTTCAGCGACAAAGACAGACAAACGTAAACATTCTTGAGTGCATTACAGCTTCCTCGCATGCGCTCCAGCTCAATATAGTCCCCGTGGAAGTCTTTACAGAAGTACCATCCTCCACTATCTCCATATCAGCCACAAGCCTCTCTAACATACGCGCCCATAGGCCTGACCTGCTGACTACTCGTTCCAACTGTCGATTTACTCTACGCAGTTGCATGGCCCCGAGCAGATCTTGCTCGAGCAACTCACATACAATTCGGTCCCAAAGTTCGTCGTTCAGCGAGCACGTCAGCTCCTCGTCCTCCCTCCTTGCATACTTGGCCCTTCCACACGTCTCCAGGAAAACAATCCTACTTGCCCTCCTTTTCCGCGAAATACCGAAGTCCCCATGTGCATCGATTTCCGCATCCAACTCTGCATCCGTCATCGAATTGAACCCGCGCCATGAACTCGTCTCCCCTGACGAGTAGGGCGAACCTTCGCACTCATGATACGTTTCCCCTACATCCGCAACAAGCGACCTCAAAGCGGAGTCCAAGGCCAGCGTCATCCTGTCCCGTTCCCCAAAAGAAACCCCCCTATCCCGACCCCAAATGGACCAAACCCCGAAACATCAACAAACAAAACAAAACGGGCCCCACCGAAAATACCTCCCGAAAAACACACCTTGCCACAACGCGTACAACTCAAAAGAATTCAGACCACATACCTCCCAAAAAAAAAAAAAACCACCACGACCAAATTCAACTAGACACAAATTACCACGTGCCCAACTCCTTCCCGTCCAGACCTCCAACTCCTTCCCCCTACCCCAGACCACCCCAGACCGCCAGCCTGACAACTCCCAGAAGCCAAATACTTATATATCCCCCAGCATGTTGGCGAGCGCGTCTATCTAGTCATTCACCTATGACGTGAAAACGCTCACCCACTCCACCCCACCCAAAATTCTATTCCAATATGAAATCATCCAAACCACCCCCTCTACTGAAACCCAATCTTACAAAACAAACCAAAAAAAAAAAAAAACAACGCCGGCTCCACTTTCGAAAGAAAGAAGGAATTCTGTCGGCACTATGAGAATAAGCACAAAAAAAGAACAGAAGCGTTGGGGGGGAGGAAGGTCATAAATTGTCTGATTTATAGTACTAGTACAAATCTGAGTACGCATGATATTGAATAAATGAATACATTTGGATGTGTGGTTATGAAAAATATTTGCGAAAAGTGTCTGATAAGGGATGGTTATCAGACAGGTATTTTTAAATATTTTCATTAACAGACGAGGAACTTTCTTCCTTTATTGCATATGAATTTTATCGGACGTTTTATGACATCCGTGAGCCGACATATCTGGGATTTTGGATACAGTAGGATGAGGACTTACTGGCAGCTCCCCGGACTGAAACTGGTACTTGTCTACTCCATCATCCTCAGGCTGCGCGGTGTCGTTGGTGCTGCAGCTGTTTTTGTAATGCGACGTATGAAAGAGTTCTCAATATGCTGAGGCGATGACTCATCCTACCGTTCGGGTCTCGACGCGGCCTCATCGGTTGGAACTGCTCATTTGTCGAGTGCTTTGGTCTGTTGGACAGAGTGGCCTCTCGCTGGCTTTCGAAGCGTCTTTCGTAATGCCCCCGGGACGTCTTGATAGTCTCCTCTCAGATCTTTCCTTGACGGTCGGGGGCTCTAACGCTGCTTCGTTGTTAGACGCCCGTCACCGGGTTCTCCGTTGAAACTCCTCGGGTGTTTAGCCCTTAAAACAAAACCGCATGATAGTAGAATTTGGTGGACCACCACACTGTACGGTACGAGGCCCTCTAATTCCACACACCCCTAGAGGACCTTTGATTTCTAGCCTACATCCGATAGAAAAGTATTGGACCTGAACTAGGAAGACAGAGCAAGGTTCATCGGATAGCTGACCGATAACCGTCCGATAAGGTCAGGGTTGCTCCTTCCTTGGAGGCGAGTGCGCAGATGATGATTTTCACACCTTGTCTGGCTTTGTGTGCCGCAAGTCTTGTCCCGGACAACAAGCTCTGTGGCTGGCGTGCAGTACTGCATAAGAAAGAATCTATAATCTCAAAGAAAAGCAAAGATAGTGCGAACAGACTATCCCAAGCACCGTCAACCCTGCTGGTGGTTACTGAGCGCGACCGCAGCAGGCGGCCTAGTTTACAGTCTAGTGCCCTGTCCGAGGGCCCCCAGCTTGCTTTTGTCATGATTCCAATGCAAGCAACAAACTATATATTTACACAAGCCACCGTGTTGCTGAGAAGCTCATCGCTTCACCTTGATAAGACCTTGGAATAAGTCGAGACTCCTTCCGTCAGGTTGCAGTTCGTGTTTCTCACCTGTGTCCTGTTTCGCCTTCAGGTCGAAATAGAGAAGATTGCCGAGCAAAGAAGCTCTTGAGTCTGTTTTCCTTTGTCAGGAATGCAAGTGAACAGGCCGGGCCTGGAAGGCATCCGCTTACGAGAAGAAACCCTGTATCCGGTGCTAGGTCCACCACCGTTACTTCCGAACCCCCTTCCTCTTCTAGTTGCAGTCTTTGCCCCGAGTGCAACCAAAGGCTTCTGTACTCCTCAAGAAACATGCTGAATCCATTCTCCAAGAAGTCGTAGAACATTGGCTCGAAGTGATTGAAGAACTTGGCCAGGACGAGCTCTCTGGTAACAACTTGGGGATCGCCCAGTGCTATTGACCTGAGGCAGGTTGTGGGATGGTCGTTTTCCACGTTCACTCCAACCCCGACAGTTGCGAGAAACTCCTGAGTCGAAACAGAGGTTGAGTTGATAATAACGCCAGCTACTTTTTTCATTTGCTTATCGTTTCCATAAGCGGCACTGGAATATATGTCATTAGGCCACTTAATTCGTACTCTAGCCACCTCATTAGCCGTTCTCGCAAGGGCGAGAGAAACGAGATGCTGCATTGTACCCAGCCTCGCCGGGTTTCGAATCATGCACCGAAAAGAGAACATCAAACATCCCAGCGGTGACTCCCACTGGTTCCTTCCCCGGCCTTTTCCTGATGTCTGTATATCTGCTACGCATGTGTACCCTTCCGCTGGAAGGCTACCCATCCGCATGACCGCATCTTGCGTCGAATCCACCTTCGCAAGCACTTTCAGGTTCTGTCCAAACACCCTGGTGGACAAAGCTCCTACATAGCTCGGATAATTGAAAAAAGATAGCTCTGAATTCACGCTTTTAAGCAACATTTCAAATAGTCATCATAACCCCAAACCTCCTCACACCCCGTTCAGCACATCCAAACGCAAAGCAAAGTGCAGAAATATCTTTCGCGTTGACATATCTCGTTCTAGGGTTGTCACAGACCGTCCAATAAATTTTCAAGTGCATAGAATATTAACAAACTGTAGAAAAAATTACTGGGTGTCAGATTGAAATTATTTAAAACAAACAGGTCCGATTAGCGTCCGATAAACGGATCCGATAAATCGTCCCATATCAATCAACGTTGGTCCAATAATCAATCATCTCTGAATCGACAATTAAATCATGATTGCTGCTTAGTATGACAAGCTCTCTAGCACATATCATGCATTATGATTACTTCTCGAAATGAGGAGCTCGTCATTATCATGTGATGAATCCTGATACTTTATGGCATCCTGTCGATCGACAGGCTGTCATAACGATGCAACTCCACGGTTGAGAATTGGGTGGCAGACCTTTCGACTGCCGAGCTGCCGTGTAACAGTCAGGTCTCAGAAGCCATCACATTTTCCCCTTTCGAATTGCTGTACAGACGCAACCCGACATTACCGCACGACCTCATCTTGCTGGACTACAACAGCTCTGCAGCTCGCTTACCCGAAGCTGCAATGGTGCTCCCACGACACCAACAAGATCAGTAATCTTTGGCCGACTCAACTTGCGTTATGCCCAGGAACGGCAGCGCTTTTACTATGATCGTGCAAAAAAAGACGTTCCGTTTAAAACCGGCGATTACGTCCTCTGCCATTTACGCGAAATCTCCAACTGCCGGGTTCTAAGCTTTTTCGGTCTCGCTATTTGGGGCCTTTCAAAGTTCTACAAAAAATCGGCGAAGTCGCGTACCAGCTAGAGCTCGCGTAAGATTTCAAATTCATGATGTTTTTCACTCATCTCTTTTGCGGAAGCTTATGGGATCCGAGCCTTCGACGAGTCGAGTAATACCTGCGTTCCTGCCGCTCACGCAACCGCGCGAGGTTAAGTCGGTATTGGGGCATAGGCTGAGCGCTGAGAGTTTGAACGAATATTTCGTCTATATGGAGGGGGAGACAACGGATGATCTACAATGGCTACCATATCATCAGCTGCCGCAGAATGGGAATACCAAGAAGCAGATCCGGTATTACGCAAACCTTCATAAGGCTGCTTCATCTTCAGCCCGGAAACCTGTTCCTTCGGAGGGAGGAGATGTCACGTCCTGAAGAGACAGGTTCAGTAGCACGGCCAGAGTGCTAAACCTACCATGGCTGGCCGGAGGGCTAAACTGGAGAATCCTGACAAGATTTGGCACGCTAACCTTAGCCAAAATATTACCGTAACTATGACATCTCTCTTAGCGTTAGCCGTAGGAAGAAAAGTGTCGGGAATAGAGTTAGGAAGAGTTAGGAAGAGTTAGGAAGAGTTAGGAAGAGTTAGGAAGAGTTAGGAAGAAGAAGTTAAACCTGAGACAAAAGTAAAAGCTGATTTACGAAGAAATTGAAACCAGGACAAACGTCATCTGAGGACGTTTCAAAGGCCAGGGCTTGGAGTAGAACAAGCGCATTCCGAAGCGAGTTAAAAATATCGGACAGCAATCAGTCGTTATCGGACTATTTATCGGACGAAGCCTTTTTTTATTTTTTATTCAGGTCAGGAAACTTATATAGGACGAGAATCTTTGGCAAATGGAATCCAATATTTCCGAATTCAGGTCTGATACATGTTCATAGCCGGAAGGGGATGACAAACCCTACCCATTCGATCCATCCGTTTCCGTTACCTCGCATTTTGCCTTACAGTTTGATTGGATAGCTACCCGTCCAGCATCGGCGGAGGCGTGTACTCGCTCTTTCAAATGTTTGACAACTTGACTGGTGCTGAAAACTTTCCCGAAGCGTACGGATTTGTCGCTGATAATCCGCTGAGCTACATTAGAAGGGTACCAATGACAAGGGAGTAGTAGAGGCTCAACCGCATTTCCGCACATCGCCCTCGGCATTTACAGAACACAAAGGGGGTGCTCCCAACCATGTCCTGGAGAATCAAAATCTCTGAGCGAGGCTGAAAAGTTTATTCATAACAGTCACAGTTTATGCATACATCTCTCACTCTCGGTTTACAAGCAATCCCCTCCAAAACCAGGCTCAACTCTTGAATATAAAAAAGGGTTCTTTTTCACTCATGCAATCATTAACCTTTATGTTTGACTGCAACAAATCAAAATTTTACTGAATAGGGGAGTTTTTAAGAGCTCAATCACCGCCAATAGAAAATTAAGGCCAAAACGCAACATCTATTCAATCATTTCGCTTTAAAACAATCAAAATAAGGAACAAGTTCAATCATTAACATCCCAACTCGATTGATTCGAATTGGCCTTTAAAGCCTGGGGGCAAATAATGGCCCGAAAACCGCGACTCCCGACCTTTTTTTTATTTAGTTTGTCGAAGTGAGTGATCGGTATTGGGAATTGGCTGCCGCCATCCATGAAGATCCGGGGTATTGTGGGTAGGTGTAGAGGTGGGCAAGTTCGGATGTTCGATTTCGTGTCGATGTTAGAGATTGGACGGACGTTAGATTTTTTGCTAAGAGAGAGATAGAGATAGAGAGAGAGAGAAAGTCTCTTGTATAGTGATCTGTAATTGGTAGATCTGATCGATCGATCATCGTGTTGGTTGGGTGTGCTTTGAAGGACTCACGGTGTGAAGTTTTGGTGGCTTGGTGTACTTTGGGTTTGGATAGATGAGGAGGATATTGATCTTAGTGGCCGTTCTGGCGGTGGCCTTGGGGGCCGATGAGAGGGAGGATTCTGAGGAGAACGTCGGGCCGGTGCCTTTTGTGGAGCCGAAGCTCCCCGATGATGCGATTTTGGTGGAAACGTTTCAAAGTAAAAGCTTAAAAGAGTCTGGATGGGTTGCTTCAGAGAACGAGAAGTATCTGGGTGAATTTACGATCGCCAGCGGGGAGACAGCCTCGATTCCAGACGACACTGGACTGTTTGTTCCGGCTAAGGCAAACCACTACGCTATTTCAAAGAAGATCGAGTTTTTGGACCCGGAGAATCACGATTTGGTAGTACAATATCAATTCCGCTATGATAACTATCCAACCTGCGGCGGTGCCTATCTGAAATTGTTCGCTGCTCCTTTCGATAAGCTCGCCGAACTGGATAATTCTGTTCCCTACAGTATCATGTTTGGACCGGATCGGTGCGGAGCTGAAGCGAAGGTACATTTCATCTTTCAGCAGAAGAATGAGAAGAGTGGAAAGTTTGTTGAACACCATATGAAGGATCCTCCATCCCCGTCGTCGGATAAGTCAACGCACTTGTACACAGTGGCTGTCTTTAAGAACATGACCTTCGCGGTTTATGTTGATAACCAAAAGGAGAAAGGGGGATCTTTGTTCGAAGAATTCGAACCGCCCTTGCAGGCACCAGAGGAGATTCCGGATCCGAACGACACGAAGCCTAAGGATTGGGTGGACAAGAAAAAGATCAAGGACCCGAACGCAACGAAGCCGGACGACTGGGATGAAAATGAACCTCAGCTTATAGAAGATCCTGACGCGAAGAAGCCCGACGACTGGCTTGATGATGAACCCCTGCTGATTCCGGATCCGGATGCCACGAAACCGGATGACTGGGACGAGAAAGAGGACGGTGAATGGGCAGCCCCTGATATTGACAACCCAAAATGCGAAAATCAGGGTTGCGGAGAATGGGTGCACCCGATGATAGACAATCCCAAATTCAAGGGTAAGTGGAAGGCGCCTATGATCGACAACCCGGATTACAAGGGCAAATGGGAGCAGAAGACAATTCCAAACCCGGACCACTACAAGGTGGATAAGGCTCATGTGCTCCCAATCTCCGCGGTTGGGTTCGAAATTTGGACTATGGATGACGGGTATACCTTTGACAATTTGTTTATTGGGGAGAGTTTGGATGCCGCCAAAGCATTTGCGGCCGAAACTTATGACCGCGTCCGGGAAGCAGAGAAAGTACGCGAAGACAGGGAGATCGATGAAATGGCAAAGAAGGAGAACTTCTACGATGACGAAGAGGGCGTAGATATCGAGGGAGCTGGGGAAGAAGAGACTTTTGAGGAAGATGATGATGATCAGGAAATCTACGGCGGGGAATTTGATGCTGAAGAGTTGCTTGATGATGATGAGGACGTAGAAGATGACTACGGTCAAGATATTTACGACTATGAGGGCGGGGACGAGGAAGAACCGGTGAACGATGACTATGGCGAAGACGAGGAATACGAAGACGAAGACGAAGGTTTCGCAGAAGAAGAGTTGTAGATTCCTATGCCACAAACGATAAGCCGGACCACCTGGGAAGCCTCCAGCTGGGTAGCCTTCTATTGTTACAGGTGGAAAGAGACCACATTGACGAAATACGGAGAGCGTTTCCTTCTTAATTGTCAGCGAGATCTTGCTCCAGGATCTCCAGTATGCTAGGTGCACTCGAAGTAACAAACAACTGATTCATAGCACCGGGATAGCACCTTCGCCGAATGTTTCCAGTTCGTTCCACCCTACAGTTGTTTAGATGCCGCGTTCTCTGCGCCTCTTCAGAACTTCCTGGGCATCCAGCGCGTCACCCCCAATACATCATGTAGCTCCTCGATAAAGTACTTTACGAGATTCAACCCTGAAGGCCGAACCGGCAATGCGCTCTGCATGTATTAGTGCACCGTTGCGGCCAGCGACAGCTGTTGGACTGTAGGAGGCTATTTCTTAGTAGCGTTGACATGACCCAAGGCGCAACTGTTCCAGCGTTTAGAACTACAAGTCTAATCTGATAGAAAGATTACACTAGTAGGCAAAAAAGGCGTCACGCGACTTGGTTGTTGTCGTCTGCAGCCGAGAAAGCTTCAATTCGACGGGGAAGTACGAACGGACAGAGTCCGATCGGTCGGCACATGGAAGACAAATTCTCACCCACCTCCAACATTCCAGAAGTCGGCCGTAATAGTCATTTCCCTTTACCTTTGGGCTAGGTCCCAACCGCGTAGTGCTTGTCCATCCCAATCCGCTCTGCTGCTGAAGCCAGGGGATTAGGTACAATCAAGCTCGGGGACGATATTCTTTAACTAGCTCCAGTCAGGAATGAAGCAAATACTACAGACTATTAATCCAAATTTTCACAGATCAGCCCCAAACAACTCCAATCTCATAGCAAAGAACCCTCCTCAACCGAATGAAATGGACCATCGCAACCCTCGCACTAAAGGAGAATGGAAAATCAATCAATCAACCCAAAGTCAATCCAAAATTCTATTAAATCCCGTCCACAAGCAAGCTTCCCGAGATAATATTGATTGATTTGAATGACTAAGTATTTATATTCAATTTTTTAGTGCTTCGGCTCCATCGGAGGTGCTAGTAAAGTCATGGAGGCGAATAGTTCTCAGGAAATATATTTCGGAAATAAAAAAAAATCCAAAATTGCACTGGGGAATATGAAATTGTTTTGTTTTACGCCTATGTCGAGACATAAGTGTATTTCATACATCATAGGATTTGGTTTTTATCTCCTAATTATTAAAAGGTATAATATGTAGTAACAGCGTATATTTCTAGAACCATATGATCTTCGACAACGCATACTATGGTATAAAATACAATAAGTAAATACTCCCAACCGCCATCCACCCCGTTAAAGTTTACGCACAAGGCGACTTTTCCTAAAATTACTTTGATAGGCTATAAATTATGCTAATATTTATAATATTGATAATTATTCACTATTATTCTCAGACCAAATAATTTTAAAAAAAGAACTTTTGATCCTACTGGAGGACAGTTTCAGGGGTAAGAAATGCTATGGTAGAAATGACCTGGGCGCTCCAATTTGTTTGATTTTAATATATTAAAATATATTTATCCGGGATTATTTTGAAGCACGTAATTATAAGATAATATATGGGTTCAGAAAATATTTTAATTCTAGAGGCTCTGTGTGGATGGTATGTATGCAAGTTTCTCGTTCCATTCGCATCTACATTGTTGGAGGTGGTGATTAGTTTTTCGATATTAAGGAGGGTTTTCACTTAACGGGTCACACCGAGACAACATCCACGGTATTTTTTTTTTTTTTTAGATAAAGATGAACGAAGGGGTTATTGATCGACCACGGTTCAATGACATGAAAGTTTGATTTTCTGTTCGATTGCGCATTGTTAGATCCTTCTGGGGCTGTGCGTGGTAAGATAGTGGGAGATGTGACTATTAATATTAAGGGCGGGCAGTTGATTGGGGGGGAGGGGGGAGGTAGGAGAGGGAAGAGCCTTGATAGGGTGTGTGGTATTTTGTTCGGTTGTGGATCTTTTCCTTACTCTCGTCTGTGCGAACTGTGGGTGAGAGGAGTTTTCTGTTGTTGGACCTTGTGTTCTTTTGGGGTCGGTGGTAATTCTATTGATTAAGTGACAGAATGGTTGGCTTCGTTGCAAGTTCGAAATTATGCGTGGGCCAGCAGAAGCAAGTCAAGGTTTGCCGAAGCTCGTCGATCAGGATGAGCGTTCGCGATGATCAGAGCAGTGAAGGGCTGATGAGCGAACTGACCAAGTTGCACACGGGATTGGCTACTATGGCGATCATGGGAACGCCGTTGGCAGCGCTGGCTGGGGAGGCTGCTGCCGAGGAGAGTGCGCTGAAGACCCTCTTCAAGACCAAGGCTCTTTCTCTCGCCCATCCAGTTGCCATGTGGGGTGTTGTTGGATACGCTGGGTACGTGTTCTATTTGGGTTCCCAAGCTAGGACTTTGAGGACCACGACGGATCAGGAAGTGAAGAAAGACCTTGCGAAGCAAAAGCCTGGACAAAAGCACTTTAGCCTCTCTGCCTGGCTGTTAGCTGCCACCACCTTTTTTACGTTCGAGGGCATGGTACGTGCTTGTGTCCAGAATTCCCAGTTTCTTTTAAAAACATATGCAATTCTGACCCTTCCTGATTGTCTAGGCTAACACGTACACGAGAACTGGCAAACTCTTCCCCGGTCCCCATCTTTATGCCGGGCTGGGTGTTGTTTCACTCCTGGCTTTCATGGCTGCCCTAGTACCTGCAATGCAGAAGAACCAGCTCTGGGCCAGAAACACCCATTTCACCCTCGCCGTTGGCGCACTTGGGCTCTTCGGGTGGCAGGCAAAGACCGGACTGGACATTGTCGGGAAACTTCTCGGCTTCAAGTAAGGAACGTATTCGAACTCAGATGAGTCGCTTTGATTTTTTTAGAGTCTTTGATAATAAAAAGGATCCGCCTTCCCCTGGCTAGTTTGTCAACTGGTTGCAAAAGCCCGTAACTCCCTCAAGCCCCAGCCATGCAGGAATTGGATGCCGGCCCTCTTTGATGGCAGGCTCTTGGGGTAGAATCATATTCCAGTGACTCCAGCCACATGACATCAATACCGGGAATCATGTTTTCTCATCTTTATTCAATTCTTGGGGTTGCAATCTAGTAGAAAAAAAAATTACTTAAAGCACGGGGCTCTTAGGCGGTGCTGTAGCGCAGCAGAACACCGTTGGCGCCAAGGACAAACCCGACATCCTTGGAAACGAAAATGATCTTATATAACAACGCTCCTGCTTTTCCGAGCTGCTTGTCATACGACCATGTCTTCCCTCCGTCGTAGCTGACGTAAAGCTGCCCGCCGCCAACAGAGGCCCAGACCTCGTCCGTTCCTGGTCGGAACGCCACATCCAGAATTCCATATCCTGACAGAAGAACACAATTCATATTAGAGGTGCTCTGTCCAGCGCTTGCAGAAAAGATAAACTAACCTCCGCTCTTCAGATTGACCTTCTTGAACTCAAGGTCTCCTTTCAGAATATCAGGATTCGGTTCAGAGAATACCAGCTCTCCTCCTCGAAGCGACATCCAAATACCCTTGGTCACGTCATCGCTAACGAAACCCATTCCCTGAATACGCTTGGAGGAGTCGCGTCCATGTGGGACCCAGAACTCCTGCCCAGGTTTCCAGGTGAGGTAGAAATTACCGCGAGAGCTCACAGCAATATAAGCGCCAAGAGAATCCCGCAGAACAGAAATGATGCTTCCAGTAAAGTAGGACGCGCCAGTGACTCCGGAGCTTACTGTTCGGTTAAGAGTTGCGTCAATGGTTTCCTTAACCTGTTCATAGGTCCGACAAAAGCCAACTCAATACACAGACCAACCGGTAATTCCTCTTGGCACATTCTTCTGAGTGAACTTGTTTTAGCTTACTTGAGCCTTCCAGTTGAGTCCACTGTTTGTGGTGATGTAAACAGCACCGGCGGTCGTTGTCATCTCCGCGGTCTCGCGGCCGAGAGCAGTGATTGAGCATGGATCACCAGGGAGCTTTGGAGAAAGCGAGACTCTCTCCCAGCTCTTTCCGCCATCACGAGTGTGGAGCAGTATAGAGGGCTTGCCAATAACCCAGCCCTCTGACCCGTTGAACGAGATCTCTTGGAATCTGTAGTTAATTTCTTCCTCAGGGTCCAGGTTCTGGAAACTGCGAGCCATCCACGTCTGACCGTAATCAGTAGTTTCGAAAACACTGCCCTTGGTTCCAATGAGCCAACCGTGGGAGGGCTCTTGCGGGATGAACGAGAGATCTGACAAGTAGAAAGCGGGTGTGAGTCGTTTCCTAGGAACTCTTATGAAGACCTTACAATAGGGGCCAACCAAGACTCGTTCCTGCGAAGCACAGCATACCGAACAGAGTACCCTCAAAAGGAAGTTCTACCCGTGACCACTTTCCCTTCGGAATCGAGGAAACGTCCGCCGCAATAGCAGAATCGGGCAAAGCTGGCCCGGCGGCCGCAGCCGCCGCAATACCTGCGGCTGCGGTCTTCAACAACTCCCGCCTCGACATCCCTACCGAAGCATCCTCCGAAGCAGAACAGACGACTCTCGACCTCTGCCTAACCCAATCTCCGACCGCAAAACTGCCAACAAACCCACTCCTCATCCTTCCCAGCCAAGTGCAAAAAAATGCGATACGGCCTCCTCCCCACCTGCCCTCCCCTCCCTCACAGATCCAAACCCCCCTCTGCCCCACAAAAAAAAACAATTGCCTTCCTCAACCTCAGTTCCCCTCCCTTCCCCTCCCCATCCTCCTTCTACAGTCCACAAGCTTATTATCCAGACACCAATCCTATACGACTCGAATACCATAATACACCTATATAATAATAAAAATCCCCACCTAGCTTCCAGAGCACCCGATCGATCCCGGTCTCCTTCCTTGACAGCCACAAAAATCACAAAACAATCCCAAGAACGCTTCAATAAAATGATTGAATACTCGTTCATATTATGAAATAGAATACAATATTCAATCAATATAATCGATAAGGCTTGGTGCGTGCACCTTCGAAAGCCTCGAATTCGATGGAAGGAAAAAGCTCCGTCGGTGGATCTGCGTTGATATGGATTGAATATTGTCTAAACGTTATAGGTTTTTGTTTTTGTGTGGATTGAATTTGGTCGATTGGGTCGGGTTAGTGGATGCAGAGAGGATTGTGCTTCAGGGTAGATTTGCATTTTTGTTTGTGGGGCTGCGGAGTACTGACGAGCTTCAGATGGATGGGTAGGGTTTTTTTTCTGGGGGGGGGGGAGAGGGGGACGGTGGGATGGTGGGATGGTGGGATGGTGGGATGGTGGGATGGTGGGATGGTGGAGTTAGCCTCTAAGAGGTTATTCAGACTCTATTGCGTTGACATTGAGTCCACAGAAAAAATTAGACGGACTCGAAGATTCTGAATCGTACTGGTTCGATACGGGTTAGCGAGAACCGATGACAATCGTGCTCCGTAAGCCTTTTTACAGACGGGTAGAAAACGGACCGCACTGGTTCGATACAATGGGCGGCGAGTGGAGACTTCGAGTGATTCCCTTTAACGCCCGTGTGCAGTAGAGACAGAGGCTTTTGGCAGCTGCCCAGCAAAGGTTACGGTTACGTGGAAAAGTCGCAGTTTGTAGGTCATACCGCTGACTGTGGCTAACAGTACGATCGAGAGTCTACGGGCGCATATCGTCTCATATGACGGCTCCTATAGCTAGAGGGTCATCTGTTCTCGCTGAAGTGTAGTGGCAGGATTTTAAGGTGTGCTCTGGATGCCCTCCAGACTTATCTGTACGAGCAGGTCTAGATCGGAGAGATACTGGGCTTTCGAGTACTTAGTCGTCACTCTCTACCGGATTTAGGCGACGTCCTGGAAATACTTTTGAACCGCGTGATTAAACGCAGAGAGCCTCAGAAGCCATTGAAGGATCCCCTGCTCGTTAGCAAACATGTTGATGAAGCTCTGGCTCTGGCGACTATGGACGAGACCCTGTTTTGGGTTAGAAACAAGATGCGGGAATGGGAGTTCTTGACAACGACTAGACCTACGAAGAACGGGTGCATTCGGGCGCTCCCCCAATTTTACCAGTTCCACCGTCCGCGTTTACCTCTAGGCGAGTTGTGAAGGTGGCCTCTAACACCAGTAGCTGCATTGAGCGTGCCCCTCATATATCTTGAATTCTCTTGCGAGATTACCAAGAACTTCAATCTTGTACGGAAGGACTCGAAACGTGCCAGTCCGTTCATCCGTTCGAAAAGCTACAGCAAATTCAAAGTACTTGTGCAAGATGGTAGCAAAACACAAAATACCAGCTCCATAACCAGGATCAGCAAGCAAAGGCGCACTCTCCTGACCCCAGAAAGAATCATTGATCGAATCCAGAAGCAATCAAACCTCAATCTCCGACGAAGTCCCTTTAATCTCAGAAAGCAACCGAAGCATCAACCCCGTTTCCTCCATCCTCAGGAAACACCACACCCCCGCTGTCCCCCGTGGAACAGAAACCATCAGTTCGATGTCAGCACGGAACCCATTTGACACTTAGAAGAATGCCTGCAATTGAATATCTTGAATTTTGGACAAGAAAAAAAATCCAAAATAAGATAATATTGGAGAAATTGGTCTGTTTCAATTCTCGCGGAGGTGTTGTTTAAGTGTCATTCTGTGTTGGAAAGCTATGACAGAATTTGAAGCAGGCCGTTTGTATTGGGAGATTGCGAGGAGAGAGACAGGAAGCAAAAGTATATATCGCTATGTGTGAACGTGAATACAGTGTTTGGTTTCTTATCTAGAGGAATTGTTGAGGAAGAGGAAGAGACAAGCAGGATATTGTGTTTTGTTGTTTTTTTCGGTGTTTTGTTTTTGGATAGGTTCGTTTTGTTTGAAAGGTTGCGAGTTTTGATGACGTACCTCAAGAAATGACGTTCTTGGTCGCGCAGCTCACGTTTCTCGTGTTGTGGGTACCGCTGGCGGGGGTGCTGAGCGTAAGTCTGTTAGTTAAGTACTGTGCTCGTCATGGAGCTGTGCCCGTCGGAGTTGGGATTGTGGTGGGCCTGGTGTGGTTCATGTCGATGCTGGTCCCTGTCCTCTTGCCGCTCGACGTTGCTGAAATGACCACCGAGCGATGTAAAGCTGAGGCTTCAGGAGGACAGGATGTGAATTGTGCACCTACTCGAGCGGATCCTGAGTTTCTCGCTTTGGCCTGGCATATTGGATACTGGTTCTGCTTCACTATGTCGTGGTTGGTTCTGCCGATTCTCTCCTCCTATGTGCTCGCAGGGGCGTTTTCGGTGAAGAAACGATTCTTTTTCGCTCTTCGGGACCGTTTGATTTTCTTCCTTGTGATCGGAGTACTCTTCGGGATTGCAACAGTTCTCCTCGTTCTCCGCTTCCAGTTTTCGCTCCAGGGCCTCTCCGGGATTCTCGTCTCGCTTGCAAACGTCTTTGGTATTTTTGTCTCGACCCTGATGCTGAGCTATGGACTAATCGAGGTTCCCAAATGGCTATGGAAGTTTGGCGATTACCAAGCGAAGCTACGAAGCAGCGAGATAAGAGCGACCTATACGATGGAGAGAATGGAGGAGGCCAAATCGTCGATGGCCCTCGCTCTCGGAAACATAAACGCGGTGGTAAGGCTCTTCTATCACTTTAGTATAATACGATGACGAGCAAGGAGTGCCCCAAGTTGACGCTTGTTTTTTTTGCCTTTGTTTCTCAAGATGAGTTTGTACGACAAATCGAAGAAGGACATGCCAGCCCGCAAGAGAAAAACGATCAAGAAGTTCATCAGGCTAGTGCAAGCGGAGGTTCCAAACCCTGATTCGGGGCTAACCCTACCGAAAGCTATCCAGGATGAAGCTTTGCATTGCGCTCTGACGGAGGATTACCTCGCAGGCCTGCGGTTCAAAGTGAAGAAACGTGTGATTGAATTCCGGAAGGTTAATTATCTCTGGAGGAAGAGATGTGTCGAGGCATTTGAACTGCAGGACCTCCTCCTGTGGAGGACTGGGGATTTCCAAGCGAGTTCGTGGGTAGGGTCAGTCTTCCTTACGATACGGGCTTACTTACTGCCCGTCTTCTCTCGGATAGCCGCTGTGGCGACTGCATTGCTGACCATGGCAATTATTTGGAGCGAGGCAACGCTGTGGACAATCAGTTTGCCAAATTCTCTTGATCTGTCTCCGTTTTCATATCTCATTCACCAGCTACACCCACCTTACACCGTGGTCATGGTAAGCCTCACTTGTCAATGTGCAACGTCCAGCAATTTAGCCCTCTGTCTTCCCAGGCTAAGGACAATTTTTTCTCTTTCCTCGTCAACGAACAGCTTTTCTGTTTTGCATGTGTCTTGTACTTGTACTTTTGCTTGTTCTTCGGCATTTTCCGATTCAGACTGTTTATGCTGTACGAGCTGGTACCGAAGCACACAGATCCATTCACGCTGGTATTGAACAGTATTCTGTGCAGCCGCCTTCTGATCCCGGTTGCTTACAACTTCATCACTATCATGCACGAGACGACGTATTCAATCAGTATACTGTACGAGGGTGCGGCCACTGCGATGGCAATGACAAGAATAGCAACGCTGCACAAGGGAATGGACGAGGTTCCAGTGTTCGGAGTCTCGTTTAATCTCTATTTTCCTGCCGTCATCGTTTTGTTCGTGCTTTTGACTTTGTGCAGAGTGTGGGACAAGATCATGAACTTATTCGACCTTACCAAATACTCCTTTGAAGGTGTAGGGGACGAGCGACTTGAAGCCTTCGGCAAGCAGCTCCTCTCGCAGGAAAGGAACAAGTGGTAAGTACTTTGCCAACCCGTTGTCGGCTAGAAGTTTATCCTGTTTTCTCCAACCTTAGCTAGGCTATATAACTCTCGCTAGGATGAACCAGCGGCACCCAGAGGAAGATGCTCGGATCAACCGCTATATGAGTCCAAGCAGACCCACTGAAGAGGACCCGATATCGGATTCTGACTTTGGCGGAAGACAAAATTCGAACTGTTCGTATGAGGTAACCGGTGATGCGGAAAGGGAAGAAGAGCTACACCACAGTTTCGAGGTACAGAATGAAATGAGCTCGCCTAGTCTTCGGTCCAGACAAAATGGTGAGTAGCCAGCCAAATTCCACATCTGACCCTCTTGTGGGCCCCGAGACTAACCAACGACGGTCTGCTTGTATCGACAGAGCCTACAGAGCTTGAAGCATTTGGCGAACAAGCACCACCCGAAGGAACTCAGGATATAGCTGAGGCTTCGCGGAAAACGAGAAAGAAGCAGAAGAAGAAGACGAAGAAGAAGACCTCGAAGAATTCAGAGGACGACTTCGAGTTCTGAGAAAAACGCTGACGGAGAGGTTATCTCCCCTTGCCGCATTTTTGAGGACAAGACGACTAGCACTAACTAGCTCTAGGGAAACTCTAGTAGCGAAACACCTTTGAACATACAAAAGCCAACCCCAGGCGGTAGACTTGAAAATGATGTTGAGCCGCGGGTCTGATTTCAGCGAGATAGAGAGGTTGGTTTTGCTCAAACACAAGTAGCTGATGGGAACAGTGGATTGCGGTTAGTATCCTTGTAAATAATGTATCGAGAAATTTCCTTCCCCAACGCTCCGAACCACTGGGGTACGAATGGAGCCATGTAGATGGCGTCACCTGCGGTAACGGGGATGTAGTCATCTCCAAGCCGGTACACTCCCATACCGGTGAGAAGCAGCAACCCGTGCTGATTGTAGTGAACCTGTGACATCCGAGATATTAGTGAACAGACTGTGTCAAATGTAACCGTCCAATTTGCGGGTGGCGCGGATCAATACCTCTTTGACGTTCAAGAACTCTCCGGGGTCAAAATCCATGACATGAATGTTAAAGTCGAAACTTTTCGACATGGGAAGAAGCCGTCGAAGCCGGAATACCTCACCATCGGGAACCTCCACTTGGATGTTGTCTTGATGATCTACGATTAGGGGTGGGACGCCCTCGCCCGCCACTAGCAGCGAAGTTGTGCAAGACAACTCAGTCAGATTAGCTTTCAAGCATCGCTTCTGCGTACTCTGGGTTATCTGGACCTACTCGATTGGTACTGTCGATCATAGACCAGAAAGACGGAGCTTTCTTTTATCGAGAAAATTGCATCGCTCTCACCCGCGGGAATGTAGGCGAATCCGCCGGGTTGCAGGCGTTTGTCGTTTGGGCCTACTACCTCGCCCTCAATAACGTATATGAACCTCTCAACATCTTGCAAAGATCCGCATCCCTTCACCTCAACTTCGGACGACGAGAACGCGAGATACATGGAAAAGTGGGACCCCATTGCCGGTGAAATCAGGCAGGCCGCCGCGATCCTCGGCCAACCGGGCAAGTCGGCATAGACGTGACTCTCCGGAGTAACGAGAGCATAATTATCTCGAACGACGCTCCTCGTAGCACCAGGAAGGCTTGAGAAGAAACTCCAAGATCGAGATCTCGACGCGCGGATTTGCTCGTACACAGTGGCATCGGCGGCAGCAAATACAGTTGCGTACCCGATGATCGCGAACACTAAAACCCATACCAAAGCTCTCAACTCCGTGGAGACCATGTTTAGCACTCGTCCCCGCGTGAGAGGTAGAATAGCATACTGAAACTCATGCACTCCGTAACATCCACTAGAAAAATTTGTAGAATAGTAGCGACACCCATTCATCCCGCATGAACATAGGGCCTCTTGGACCCTCCCCCCAAGCCCCAAGTTGCGGTGGTCGCTTCCCTGAGAGGATTACAAACTTGTGCCAGCGCAAGGGTCAGGTGGGTCATCTGGTAAGGTAAGCGAACGGGTTACTGGAGGAAAGCCACTGCTGTGCGAAACTTGTCGAGCAGATGCAACGTGAACCAGAATCTAGCAAAACCATCATTCGTATGGGGATCAGCCTCAACTGAGAGTTGGGTTGCGCCAATGGCGTAAGTAAGTGTGTCCTCGTTCTTTCGAAGCTGTTTGATAATTTAGTTAGTCCCACTGCATAAGAGTTTAAAATAGTGTACAGCGAAGTTTCCTTGTCGAAAGACATGTATTAACCGACTATGGACCGCGCAGCGAGCTCTCATATTGCTTGAGCTGTGCGAGAAAGCCGCGATTGGGCTTCACAATGTCCCTCCTCTTCCTGACGTGTTTCAGGCTCTCCTCGAGCGTCCACCCGCGACTCTTCATACCATAGGCAACCACCATACTTGCGCTTCGGCTGATGCCCCGCTGGCAGTGGACGAGGCATCTCGACCCGCGTCTCTCGGCCTGCATCATAAAGTCCACTGTATCGGGAATCCATTCGAGCAGGTTTTCTGATTCTCGATCCGCTACTGGCACTCGATGCTGGATGAAATCGTCGGATTCAATAGACGGAATCTCTTTCGTGACGTTCAAAATACAATCAATGCTGTTGGTCTCCAGCTCTTTCATGTTTCCAGCGTTCCACTCGGACCCCAAATACAGGAAATTGTCAAAGACCTCTGAAGCTTCCTCCATTTGACCCATGACCATGATCATCTTTTCATCAATGAACCGTTTGTGCTCGGATCTGATCGTGCTTCCGAACTCCTCGTCAACACATCTATACACGTCTTTGCATGTTATCGTCTCCAGATCACATCCAACGAGAGCCCTTCTGATTGACTCCACGATAGCCGTCTTCGTTCGTCTGGATTCGGCATCATCAGGAATTGAATCTAAGCTGTTGATCGAAGATCCACAAGACTTGGACGATTCTTCTGCGTTCCCCTCGTAGAAATCCATACTCTCGACCGAACCAACGTACTTTGAAAGCCATGTCCCTGTGCATCTGCTGACTTGCTCTTGCGGTGTTTTCCTCTCCAACAGCAACCGCAGAGAGTTGAATGCCATCCAGAGACTCAACACGGAGGTCATATGTAGTCGGAGGGTCACTCTGCCATCATCAGACAGAGTTTGTAGGGCCAAAGACCCGGAACCCATCATGTAGACATCCCTCGCCTCTCCCAGAGGCACTATTGACCTGATTCTAAGCGGGGAGGTCTCCTTTTGGCAACTGGCTAGGATGAACACAGCTGCTTGGCAGGGATTAGCTGGCTCAGAAACAATCGCGATCACGGAAGGCCAGCTGAAGTCTCCACCTTGCCTGCTCACTATGGCCTCCCAAGCATGCTCGAGCGCCTCACGATCTGTAAGGCTCTCTCGCAGAGCCTCCACTGTATGCGAAAATGAGTCAAAATTATGCCGCACACTATCAGTGCTATCCACAGCGCAGCTACTCACGCTCATGCTTAATCCCGATTTCAGAGAATGGTTGCTGTTCTCGCTAAAGCTCGGCTCATCAAACTTCTTCACCATGACCTCGAAATCAGTCTGTGAATGCTGACGTGTTTTTGACGATTTTTCCGCAGGTGCGGTGAATCTCTTTTTCCTTTGTGATTTCACGGTATGATGCTCCGAAAATCTTGCTTGCATTCTTCTCACCAGCCCTTCACTACCACTGGGACCATGATCGGTCCCAGGAGAAAAAATCCCCGCTTTCATGACCAACTGTTGCAGGGTAGTCAACTCGTTGTTCTTAGAACTGGCCCGCCTTTATCCCCGAAGAGCACTTCCATTCATCGAAACGCCAACACATCGATTTCCGTTTGACAAGTGCCAGCCCAGGTCACAATCACAGACCACAGCTCCAACACTACAACTTCTAACACCCCCCAAAAAAAAACATGATTCCTGCCCCCTCAGACTGCACGACCTCTTCCTCAACCCAAACCCTCTTCATATTTTGGCATCCACAGTGTCTTCCCCGAGACAATCCTCCTTCGCTTCTCCACAAGTATTCCAATCCCGTTCCCTAAATGAGAAATTGGATCAAATAGTCGATAGTTTCATGTAATCTTCAATTTCAATGGATTTTGGCAAAACTTCTGTTCAACAGAGTGGCAAAACTGTTTGTGTTTTTTTTGGTAATTCGTTCGTTTTTTGTTTTGTTCTATGGTTTTTTTTCAACAATTGGCAAACATTTTTTTTGAGACGATAAGAAATCTTTATTGGACAAAGAGAATTTTTGAACGAGTAACTCATTGGATAAAAAATTGCTATTGAATTTATCTTGAAAATATCCAATTTTTGGATGGATCCTTGTTATTTTGTTCCGTAGTTCACGAAGTTGGGATTGGATGTTTTTCAGCACTCAAACCTAAGGGGTGATCTATTAGCCCAAGTAATGGGCGTTATCGTTAAAATTTATTTCTTAGGTAGTAAAATAGGAAAGGTTCCGCTCGCTCGTATCACCCCTCAGGTTCGTTTGGGTAATATGTAAACCAAACTTGGAGACAATCTAATTTTATTAACATTAAGAAAATTATGTTTGTCAGCTTCTTAACGTCACAGGAACCAATCATGCTCTGTTGATCAAGGTTTATAAGTAATAATAGTTTAAAAACAATTATTTTGATTTCTTTCATTCGGACAGCTGTTCAAAATTTTCTATTCATTGAGGTCGATGTAGATGAGAAATCCGTCCGTTGTACTTTTTCTCAAATACAATTAACTTTGTTAGATCAGAAAGTGACACAGAAACTACATACTTACAAAGACCAAAACCGAATAGAATTAGGAGGGTCTCTTTTTGGGGGTGGGGTTAGTCGATCTGTTTTTCTTTGGTTTTCAATACTTTACCATTGGATTGTTATCACAAAAAGGGGTTTAGCCGGTGGGCGTGTAGCCTACTGAAAAGTGGTGTGTGAAGGTGTCTTAATCATCTTAATCACCTTCACACCCTTGCCCTCTGGGCTGCTGGCACTTTTCTTCTACGCCTGAAGTTTTGATCTGTGGACTCTCAACCCCGGAGGAGACGATGTGGTGGGGGGACCCCCCAATTTTATGTGTAACCTCTTGAGTCTGCAATAGACTCGACGCAACCATTGGCACGCAAGTTTACGTCTACATCCGTTCAACCATGTTGCGACCAACTTTCCCGTCTTCGTACACCTTTGTATGAAGCGTGGACCCTACCACATACAAATTTCTTGTCCGTGGTTACTCCCAAGCCCTCGCTGAGTACTGTCGCATCATAACCGATGTCAACGGCGAGTGGCTCACGCCATGGAGTCAATGGGTCCTTTTTCCCATGATTGATTGCCCTAGGAAGATTCTTGCTGAAAATGACAGCCTCAGGGCGCTTCCAGATGTGGATTCAACATCAGTTTGGATTGCGGAAATAAACTACGGCTTTCCCCCAGGCCGGAACTGGTGGAGTTGCATATGCTTTGGGATGGCTTCTAATTATTCATCGCGAGCATGAAGTGGCCTACAGTCGCCCGAACCCTTTGTTCTGCTTTGTCTGGAATTGGTTCTGTCAGACTCACGGACAATTTTGAAAGTGGAAAGCTGATTGCACTTGTCCTCGAGATTAGAATAGCCTCCGGGACTTTCAGGAGGACTTCCTGAACTGGACTACAGCTTCTGCGGATCGAATTCCTTAGCTGGAACCCTTAAGGACCCTTAGGAGCTGCTGGCTAACCACGTGTTTGATTGGAATGGGGTTTCTGTGACGAGTCGGGGCTGCATGGAGGATGGGAGACATGGACTCTGAACTTGATACTTGATACTCTTGGAATTACTTCTCTGGAATCTTTCCGGTTCAATAAGTATTGTTGAATTGCCAGATTATTCTCTGTTACCTTGTAGTACCTTCATTTTCACCAAGGTTGAGGTTGTCTTGTTGCTCGACGAAGGCGGGAACTCTCCGGTTTCTCCTTCAGTTGCCATCAACATAAACCCTGATGCCAGCCATCTAGAATAGTCTGAGAGCTTGAGGGGGGTTGGATACACCTTACTGTACCCGAGCTCCTGGATTCGTAATCATTGCAAGTCCATGAACCTTTCTCTATAGATATAGCGCTCCCAATTTTTGTGTCCCATTCTCGTTTGTCCCAGTCAAACGAGAATGGGGTTGGCTGGGGGGGAAGCCTCAACTTCATTATGCGGCCGGTGAACTAACGACTACGAGCCCAGCGTGAGCCGGAATAAGCTCCGTTCAATAACAATCATATCACAACTAGATCTCGGATCTGGGGCTCTCTTCGATTCCAGCTAGTTGCCTTCGCACCCCGAATGCAAACATTCGCACACACCGCAGCACGCGCCTCAGACACTCTTGAGCTGATCGGATGAGCACACCTTTTCAAAGCTGTTCGAAGTGAGGGCTCATGCTAGCACTATTTTGGGTCTTCTTAACTATATGTGCTCCCGAACTACTAGCCCAACTTTCTTCTTCCGCTATGAGACCCGTTCGCAAATGGCGCCGGTGTAGATTGGGCTGAATGACTAGTCATCCATTCGGAGAACGGTTGAGGGCGATTGCGGAAGGCAGATGTTTTTTTTGATGAGTATCTTCGGATGAGGCCGCTGTTGGGATTAACATGAAGCATCCGATTGCAAGAAGGAGCTTCAATGATCGTTCAACGATCCGAGCACTGCACAGTCACGATTCCCGGACGAACGTGCTCGTGGCGCAGGCTGTTGAGCCCTCTCGATCTCAGGTCTATTCGATCCTCGAGAAGATCGGCGATGCCCTGGAGAGAGGTACGAAGGTTGTTGATGGTGGCACAAAAGCAGTAGGCAAGGTATTTTCCTTTCTTCCCCCGTTGTCGATCGGAATCGGATTTGGGACTGGTTGTGGTGTGGGAATTGGTTGGAGCTTCCAGCAGGTCCGAAGAGAAGGGCTTATTTCGCCACCGAGAGTGCGTAGAGCCTGAAAGCTTTGCTTGGGCGTTGTCCTCTTTCAGGCATTAACTGACAGGTTAGAGGCTCTCGTCATGTTTTAGTATTTTGCCGGTTGCGGAGCTGGGATCGGAGTTGGACTAGGAGTGGGACAGGGTTTCGGACGAAATCTCAGCCGAGATAATCGTCCGGAATACTTGCAACCTAAAGACCCTGGACAGATTGAGAGCGAAATAAGGGCTTTCTTCTTGAAGTTGTTCGGCCGCAGCAAGGAGTAGCTCGGACGCGAGTTGGCGCGTTCAGCGATTCGCTCGCTCCTCTCGGTCGTACCCATAGATGGTGGACGGAGCAGCAGGCAAGAATGAGGGTACTTCGAAGTCACACGTGCTTCGCGGAGGTTCCGACGGTTCGTTTAATGTCGGTGATGCGATAGACTCCTTTCCGTAAGCGCCCTGATCGAAACTCAAAACTGAATGCCTTTCAGCTGATATAATCTGCTTGAATTCTCCCTTTTTCCTCGTATCGAGCAGTTGTCGTGACGCCTACCTGGCGCTAGAGGAGTGCCTTGGTGAAAACGATCGCGACTGGACAAAGTGTCAGGTCCAGGTACGCGACCTTCGCGCGTGCCATGAAAAGAAAACACACGAAAACGACTCGAAAAGCAAAGCCTGAAGCAACAAGCAGGAGGGAAGAGTTTATAGCTAGAGGATCTAGTAAAGCAAGATCATTGATCCCTTCATATTCCAAGGAGACCATAAGTTGCTACTTCAGGCCCTCGACCATCTTCGCCTAAGCTTGAGAAGCTTCAAGAAGCTAGATGGACTATTCGATACTAGAATTTGCTTGGTAGAAATCTTTTAAAGAAAGCAAACGCGCAACCTCAGCACATCCCGAGATCCTCAGAATCATCTGACTTCACAGCACGCCAGTAACATCAACAGGGGTTAACCGAGGTCTCGAGAAGGAGACAAGGGCAGCGGCATGGCGAAGCCAAAAGCTCAAGCTTTGGACACTAATCCTAGCTCTTCTCGAGAGCCCAATTGTCCACTGAAGAGGTGCCGCAGGCGTTTGGGTGAAACTGTCCATAAGCTTCTACAGCTCTCGGAAGAACCTCGTCCCTTTCCCTTTTCCCCGGCAACCTTGGCGCTGGAAATCGCGTCACACGAATCAAGGCACTGCTCGGATGAACAGAAAATCCGGACAAGCCGAGTCTACAGCAATTTTCGAATCAACCAGTCCGAAGAGCCTTTGGGCATCCTCTGGCTTTGGCAGCTCCCCCTTTTTGAAGGAGGTAAGCTGCACTTAGCCAAGCACAGAGCACTCGTTGGAAACGTTGAAGCTTGGGGGAGATCTTTCGGACCGCAAAGGTTTGGTACTGGTAACGTTCCTGGGGAGCGCTGTTTATCATCAAGCCAGTACAAAGTTTTCGATCGTCATAATAGAAATCCGAACCACAATGGGTGAATCGATTCTCAATGCTCTGGTGATTGTGCTGGTGAGTATCTGTGCGAACTTGGTGAGTGAAGGTAGGCGTTGTTTTGCAAAAGCCTCAGTTCTGTGGATCTATCTTCCTCTGTTTGGATCTTTTTCGTTTTGTGATGGGCGGCTGAACTAGAGGAATTGACGGACGTGGATGTCTCAGGAATTTCGTGGATTTTTGTATACCGAACGGATTCTTTCAAGCAGAGCAAAGTGCGACTCAACGAGTTGAATAAGAGACGTAAGTTGGCGGCAAATGCTCTGTGATCCGCTTTCAAAGAGTTAATGTAGTCAATCGATGCACCCAACTGTGCGCATGTTTTTCTTTGTTGCAGTTGAGAAAGAGGAAGCAACTCTGGTTGGACTTGAGAAACGGAAAACCCAGGAGAAGAAGATAGAGCGCTACAACGAAGACATAAAGAAAGCAACTTCCCAATTGAATGGCTCAAGGTTCAAGGTTAATATCGGGATATCGTTGCTTCTGATGGGTGTGTACCGCCTCATCAGCTTTATATTTTACGGAAAAGCGGTAGCAACCCTCCCATTTGAACCCATACCATACCTGCGAGGTAAGCTGTTAGGGCAGAAAAGCTCGACCGGATGGTCCCCCAAACTAACCATGGAAAGGAACGTTTTATGATACTGCCAGGGATGACCCACAGAGGGCTTGAAGGAGACAATTTCCGCGAGTGCTCCTTCGCATTTATTTATGCGATGTGCACGATGGCTTTCAAGGGGACTCTACAGAAAGCCCTCGGACAATCTGCCCCTCGCAACACGTACGATTACATGAAGAACATGGAGAAAGACAGTATGTTTTCGAGGTAATATTAAAATCTGGTTGTACGGCCAACTTTTGCAGTCTTAGAGCTCCGACGCTGAGACCGCAGCATTGAAGAGATCCAAACCGCGCCGAAAACGGTGCTCTAAAGCATCGACTGAGAGGGGATCGAAATTGCCTTGACGTTCTCACGACCTGCAGAGGGCCCCTTCCAGTGAGTCGATCATCTGCTAGTCCAGCATCTTTTGAGCAACCAAGTCAAGCCATTCGACAGGCAGGTGACCAAAACAAGGCCCCAGTCCCCAACTGTGCATAGCCACAGATCTTGTCACCCACCACTGCATCCAGAAATGTCAAAAGAACCCAGCGTATTGATCATGGCAAAAAATTGGCGAAAGGCAAACCCTCCTATGAGGAAATCAATCCGCATTTGTTTCAAGGACGCTTCAATCAGACAGGCTTGCATGCATAGCCATAGCAAGCGTTTTGTCCGTTCACAAAGATGAGGAAATGCCAGTACACGTCCGGTTTAAGTACGCGACTTGCTCCCAAAGTTCTCAATACCCGCCGACATCCACATCAGCCAAAATAAAAATGACTGATAAGTCAGTCATTTTAAAATCCACAGCCAAGTAATGAGTCACAAGTGTCTTTAATTATCCAATGAAACCATAGAAAGTTTAGGATTTCAACGAATAATATAGATACGCGTGTTATTTCTATTTTCTTGTGGAATTCTGTTTCTTTGTCGTCGGCGACGGGGCTGGGCTTTCAAGATGGTTGGATTGTATTTTTGGTTATTTTGGGGACTATTTTCACTGTGAAGGATTTTGGGAGGTTTGCATAGATTGTTTTTTCCAGGTGGAAACGGCGTTTGTGATGAGAGGGAAGGAAGTGGGATGAAACACTGTGGTGCGGTGGGGGAAGCGAGAGAGGAGTGACGAGGCTTGTGGTTAGGTTTAGTTTTTGTTTTGAAGGAGGCTGGTGTTTTGGTTACCTGGTAAGTCTGGATTAATGCTCCAAGCATCCACTGGTTTCGGATTTTTGTATTCCGGTTGGATGTTGTGCTGTTTTGTTCTTTCGGTTGGAGTGGTGGAGGTTTTGCTTTTGTCCGAATAGACGATCGAGTTTTCTTGAAGTTCTTGAGGCCTGCGTGGTTTTTTTTTTTGTCCTGTGAAGTCAGTTTTGTGTGGTGTCGTGTGGTGTGATTTGTGACTGATTCGTCGGACTTTTCTTGTTTGTTTGTTGTTTAGCAATCTGCGAATATGGGTCACTCTAACGTGTGGTATTCTCATCCGAGAAATAATGGAAAGGGAGCGAGGCAGTGCCGAGTTTGCGCCTCAAGGTCAGGTATCATCAGAAAGTATCAGATTGATATCTGTCGTCGCTGCTTCCGGGAAAATGCGGAGAAGATTGGATTCCACAAGGTAGGAAATTGCAACTACATCCGCAGAGACGCGCTCCTTGGATCATTTGGATCTGTCGTTCTGAGTTTTTGAGTGCTTGTGTCCCATTGCAGTACCGGTAAACGCGCACGGAGTCCATGTTGTATCTGACGCACTGCTAGAAACGCTGATCTGAAGTTGAGAGAATGAATAAACTCTATTTGAAATTCATCTTAAACTACGAAGTCCCCAATGGGAAAGTGAAACGAGTTCTGATAGCAGCTCTACATGCCTCAAACAATCGTTGACTCGGCTTGCAGTTTGCTGGTCTCCATCATAGCTGATAGGAAGGTCTTGATATGCCTGTCGGAATTATTTTAGCCCACGGGATTGCTTCTCCAGGTTTAACCGAACGCTCACATGAGGAACAGCTTAACGGAAAGGCTGGGCAGTTTGTTTTTGTCAATTGCAATAGTTCTTTTAATACTGGTTAGTTTCCCTGAAAATTCCGAGTTGTTTTCTCCCCGATCGTGTCCACGCCTTCCAGATTGTTTCACTAGGAAGATGTGTTCATTCTCCCTCACTTGATCCATACAGAGATATTTCATCTGCCTGTTCAGGGAGATCTTGCCCTATTCCGTCGATGGCTACTTGCGGGAGAAGATCTTTTGTCGGATTCAGGCGCTCAAAGAATCTTGCTCCATTTCCATAGTGGAGATTCTTGCTCTTCTTCAGCACGCTTTTGACGTCTGCCGGCGGCGGTATCCGTGGTGGGTCCTTCACGTCAGTCTCGGAGGTATTCTGGGTTTGCTCTTGGTCATGGAAGCGCCCCTGGTCAACGACTTTTCGGCTATCGAACAGCCGGGATGAGGGGGCAACAAAGCCATTGAGGGCTGGGCGCGTAGTCTTGGTCGCTGACTTGAAAAATTGTTGAGTGTGAAAGTCACATTTCTCTCCTGCAGGAGCACGAAATATCTTAACGTTAGAAAGACCGGAGCAGCGACGGTCCAGGGTGGGTCTGAAGCTCGTACCGGTGCGTTTGTCGAGCCAGGTTGTACAATTGTGAGCTAAACATCTTCCAAAGTCTTTCGATTCTCCTAGCACCAAAATCTGTTGAGGGACGTTGATGAAGAGCCCCATCCCAGATTTTCCTTTGATTGTATTGTCCGAAATCGATCCATTCACTACGGCAAGAATAGTGCCAGCATTCAGCGCCTCCGCCCGACGGGCTGCTTTGTTAAGTGCGTGAACTGGCATGTTCGTCCTCTTTCCTCGAGCCGCCAGATCCGACAAGTAAATTGTAGTGTACCTGCGCCCGGTGATCAGAGACCCTTGTCAACGACTACTTTAACAATGAAAAACGCATTCAAATTGTATCCATTCTGCTTTGATGTGCATGCTTACGGGGACCCTTTCTTCGATTCTTTCTTTTGTAACACGCTCACAATGCAGCCTACTACAAGGGTGCTCTGCTCAGGGCTTCTCATAAGCCGATCATAGTCGCGCTCCAACTCAGCAGTGGTACGTGGATTGCATTCACATCTATGGAGGGAGCACGTGAAGGCTTTAGGTGAGTGAACGACTGCACCAAGCTGACCGGAACGTGCTCAAGCGGAGGTTTGGCGTGACTTACGCAAGCCTCTCGTACTTGTCCTCAGCGACTAGCCATCTGGATAAGCGGAGCGAATGCACGTTGCCGGCGACTTGACCGTCTTGGGTAGTAGATCTTACTTCCTCAGCAGATTTTATTAGCTTCTGTGAACCGGGATGTTGGACAATTCAGAACGGAGAAGAGTATTCCTTGTGTCCTCTTGGGCCTACCTTACCTGTTTCGATGCAAGTGCCGGACGTTGGCCGGGATGCTTTCTCTTCTTTCCGACCCCGGGACGACCCATCCAAGAACCCTCTGTCACCCTGTTGCCAGCGATTCTTTTCCTCAAAAGATCTGCCCTTTCGGATCTCTTCTCTTTGTCCAGCGAGCTCAATGCCACTATTCTCTGCCTCCTGACTTCGTCGAAGCTCGCGGAGGTTTCGTCAACCGGTTCCCCCACCAAATCCTCCTCCACATCCTCCACCGCATCGTCATTTTTATCGCACAGGGACAGAACCAGAGCGGCATCTGCAGAAAAATTGTATTCATCTCCTTCCCCCATTTTGCCCACCAGTGATCAAGTGAAAACCTTTCCACCCACCGCAACAAAACAACTCAGAATCGACTCTACTACTCATACATCTTCTCACAGCAGAAAGGCCAAGAATGGTGAAGCCCCTGAATCCAACCGATTCCGGTCTCTTCGCGAAATATCGCATACCCTCCTGCTTTGCCAATCGTCGGAGAGCATTTCTGGAACCTCCTTTCGTTGATAAGATCACTTGAAAATCGAAATCTTTCCTGTGCAGAGTGCCACCCTAACACAAACTCTCCTGTCCTGAACCTCACTAAACAGCATGAGCTTCCCCAAGCATTGACTACTGCACCCAGCGAATGCTTCTGACACCTCTGGCGGCCCCCCTTTCAGTCCCCGAACAACATTGACGATCGGGATGATGACGATATCATCGAGGAGGATAGGTTCTCCCTAGAAGACTCTTATGAAGTCTAATAAAACAGCCTCAGACTTGACCGGCTTGGACCATCCGTCTCGCACACCAGTCTCCCCAGCAGGCACCCATTGAAAACGAAAAACAAATAGTCCATTTGCTTTTTGCGGATGAGTTTTGTGTATTTATTTTTGGCGCGAAATATTTCCCGCCCAATTTATTTTGGATCGATGGGCGAGATGTTGGTGCTGGGGGGGGCGGATGAGTTGGAGTGGGAAGGGGGTGGGGGGGAGGGGATGGAGAGTTGGGATGAATGGAAGAGATATCTTCCTGACTGAAAGGCTTTTGTTGGACTCTCCTGTTTTTAGAATCTCGTTGCGATTTTTTGGGGCAAGTCGTGACAGGTTTGAATCCTCTTCTGAAGCGACCAGATCTGTTTTGTTGTTTTTTTTGTTCGTGCCGTTTCTGGACGAGGGTTTTTGCTGCTTGGTTTAAGCTGGTTTCTTATGTGTTGCTGATTTTGACTTCTTGGCATATGTCTTTTGTTTAAGCTGGGATTTTTTTGGAAGGTGATATCCTCATGGAACGTTCAGAGGCGCGGCGTAGTGAGGCCGGAATCTGGCATGCATATCCTTGGAGCCGGGCAAATAGGAGGGAGCCCTGCTCCGTTCTTGGTCTATCCAGCTCTCCTATAACGTCGCGACTTTGTCGTCTACAGTCTGTCTGAGCTGGAGCAAAGCCCATCAGCTTCAGCACTTGAAATTTGCCAGCTGGACGGCCTGGTGCTTATCTCGATTCTATAGTTAATGATAATCTCAGTTATCATTAGGCAGGGGAACAATCGGACTTGGGAATTCAGAAACTCAGCCTACCAAGAAGTAGTTTGCTTGCACGCTACGGCAGATCGACTACGATGGGCTTACAGCTCCTGTTTCCCTCAAATTTGGAGTACTGTGCGACGTTCGCGAAGAGGGTGCCTTTGTCACCCTGCCTCATGCTGCCATACGAATTATGAATATGCCCAAAGACGTGAATTTTGGGATCAATTTCCATCACCTACGAGGTTCAAAGCCAGTCAATCGATGGTAAGGACACTACTAGAACGAAACGGTTGAGTCCAGGCAAGGGAGGAATAGCGCACCTTTCGCTCAAGCGCTTGACATCCTACATGACCGCCGCTCGATGGTGAGTCGAGTATTCCGTATGGAGGTCCATGCGTGATCAACACATCAACTCTGTCGGGAATCTTAGATATCATTTCCTGTGTGTCCGTAGCGTTGTACAGCTGAAACACTCCAACAAACTTTTGAGCGAGTGCGGGACCGGGGGGAGCAGGGTCAGCCAAGGTTACAGCGAAGCGGTGATTGCTTCGATGAGATGCAAGAATACCTTTGGGGTGAAAGGAGATCCGTAGAAAACATACCCGTCTATTTCAACTTGGGAGTCCTGAAGATAGATGGCATTGCTCAGAGTATCATCGGCTTCTGCCTTTGACATTATACCCAGAGCGAAGTCCATGTTGCCGCCGATAACAATCTTGTTACGGTGCGGAAGCGTCCCTAACCATTCGTTGAATCTGAAGGGGGAAAACCGCATAGGCAGTTGCATAGCGCTCTAGGTTAGAACACAAATCTCGCAACCTCTGCGTTTCTAGGAAGGCACGGTCATCTCATCCTCACCTTCGTATGTCACTTGCTGAACCTCCCTCTGTAAAGTCTCCGGCATGAATGAGCACGTCACCGTCTGGAATCTCAATCTCTTGATGGTAGTCATGCGTGTCTGAAATACAAACAAGTCTCATCGCCTTATCGCTTTCGAGTCTTGGTGCAGTGCCACCTTCGCTCTCTCCACGAAACTTCAGCAACGCCCAAAAACAGGTAACCGCACAAACAGCTACTGCCAGCAAAGCCGTCCTACGCATCCTCTTCAAACATTTGTCTAGTTGAGTATCTCGACCAGAGCGGTACACCGTGGCTCCTTTACCAAAGGCTCGCTCAAACCCACTTAGAAGACAGCATAAGCAGCGATGAAAGATATACGCAAGGCAATTTTGTACTCTTCTCGTCTTCAATGTCCCTGTATGGATGTATTCCCAATACCGAGATATCCTCTTTCCTAAGGCATGGCCAGACTTCGGTGGTATTCACTTAACGAATCTTCCGCGGAGTTTCAAGTTCGGACGCATTCGCTTCTCTTGGATGTGTATACGGATCCGAGCTCAGCGGATCATAACCCTTCCATGGGTTTTGATCCTATGGTATTTCTTGAAAGACGCGAATCTATAGAGTCGGTTGAGATCCTCTCTGAGACCAAAGTCTGCTCGGAGTAGGGCAGTTGACTGGTCTTGTTGGCTGTGAAGACCGTTAGGAGCGCTGTAGCATCGATCGACGAGGTGCCTGAGGTAGATGCCGAATCGGCATCAATTGATAGTCACGTCTGAGTTTCGCTGAGGTGTTGATTGTTTAAGTCGACATGGAGCGAATGGCGATGGAAAGTTATTGCAAGTGGGAGCTGAATCAAACTCTGGTGAAGGAGGTCAGAGGTTGGCTTGCAGAAGGCAATGGCAAAGGTTTTGATCGATTCAAGAGTAGGCTCCAGTTTGGAACTGCGGGGCTTCGTGCTAGGATGGGACCTGGTCTGGATCGGATGAACACAGTAGCGGTAATGCAAGCCACGCAGGGGGTTCTCAAACATATTGAAGAGAAGTTGGGGCCGCAGAACGGGACCTCCAGAGGAATCGCGATAGCATTCGACTCACGACACAACTCTGAAGTGTTTGCAGCCGTAACGGCGACAGTCTGTCTGAGAAGAGGCTTCAAGGTCCTTTTCCATGATACCCCTGTCCCCACGCCGATACTAGCATATACAGCGAAGCTGAGATCTACAGCTGCAGCTATCATGATCACTGCCTCTCACAATCCGAAAGAAGACAATGGATATAAACTTTACGGGGAAGATGCTTGCCAGATTATTCCCCCAAATGACGAAGCCATTCAAAAGCTCATAGAAGAGAACTTCGAAGTATGAAACTCGTTCCAATTCTGATTTGCGAGATGCAGATTTGTCTGGAATCTGAATCGCTCTGTGGTAATCGTTTCGTCCAGCCGTGGAGTGACTATTCAGATGCTTCAATCAACTCCGTGACCTCAAACAAGCTCTGCAGTGTTGTTACGAATGACGTCGTCAGAGAGTATCTCAAGGAAGTGACGCAAAAGCTCCAGTACGTCGTCGCCGCAATACTCACGAAGTAGCAAAAGCTGGATCGCTGACATGTGTCATTGTTTCAACAGTCGGGTTGCATCGGAGATAAACTCAGCGTCTCCAAGAATCGTCTATTCAGCATTTCATGGCGTTGGAGCAAAGTACGTGAAGTTAGTTTTTGAGAAGTTTCGGCTGCCGGAGTACATTCCAGTTGAAGAGCAGCTGTTGCCGGATCCGGATTTCCCAACGCTCGGATTTCCCAATCCGGAGGAGGGAAAAGGCGCGATGGAGCTCTCCATCTCGACCGCGGAGGCATACGGCTCGAATATAATCCTAGCTAACGATCCTGACGCTGATAGATTGGCGGTAGCAGAGAAGCAAGAAAACGGGCAGTGGAGACTCTTCACGGGTACGTTGGTTCATCAACGTCCCACTAGTTCTGTTTTTGCTAACTGAGCAACTTGAAAACTTGTGTCTCAGGCAACGAAATTGGTGCTTTGCTTGGCTATCACCTTTGGGAAGTGGAGGGCCAGAATGCGCCTGAGGGTCAGAAGTTTTGCATGGTATCATCTGCCGTCTCATCCAAGGCCCTTGGGGCTATGGCCGCAAGAGAAGGATTTGTTTTTCTTGAGGCTTTAACGGGCTTCAAGTGGCTATCCCACGTTGCTCTCGAAGCTCGTTCTGACGGCATCAAGCCGTTGGTGACCTTCGAGGAGGCGATTGGGTTCATGCTCGCTGACGTGGTTTACGACAAGGACGGACTTTCGGCTGCCGGTGTGGCTGCGGAAATGGTTGCTCAGTGCTATCAGTCAGGAATGACTTTGAGCAAACGGCTTTCACAGTTCTACGACACATACGGGTACTGTTGTAAAAGTTCAAGACGGCAAGCTGGCCCCGGTTCGTGGCTGACAAGATTTTTTCTTCCGTTTAGGTACTTTATTGGCTACAACGGGTACAGAGTGTGCAGCGATCCATCGACAATGAGGATGATATTCTCGAGACTGCGAGAATACAGAGCCGGGGGTGATATTGATGGAACGAAAATTCATTCGACAAGAGACGTCGGAGCCGGTACAGATACAGCCGCATCGGACGGGAAGTCAGACCTTCCCACCGGAGGTGGGACGGACTTCATTACTCTCCGACTCTCTGTGGACCTTCTCGGGACGGGAAAGCCACAGGAAGCTCCCAATCTCATTCTTTGCTACCGGGCGTCAGGCACGGAGCCGAAGTTCAAGTTCTATTCGGAGCTCTGCTGCTCGAGGGAAGAAGTAGACGGTGGCGCTCACGAAAAGCTTCGAGCTATAGTAGACAGCACGACCGAACATGCCGTCAATTTCACAACTAACTAGCCCCGAAAGTTTGCTCTGTGCGTTTCGATGGCTTTCCCGCTGATGAGTTGAGGAGTTCCAAGCAAAGGACCGAGAAGAGAGCGGTGTTCATCATTCAACGAATGACCATCGAGCTTGGAGGGGACTAAATCCGCAGAAAACCCCTCCACGGGTTCCAGTACAAACGGAGACGACGACCGGGGGAGGGGACCTATGTATACTAAGAACAAGCTCTACTAACAGCTTGCCCTTTGCGACTATGACCCCAAAAAGCATATACTGTTCCATATACACAAAGCCATGTTGTAAAAAAACAAAACACAGCCGAGAGAATGCCAAAAATATAAAAAAATACAAAAGAACTGTACAGCCCAGGGACACAACCAAAAAAGCTCTTTAACGACCCAAAAAAAATATGTCGCCCATTCCGCGGAGCTCAACTCACCATTTCTCAATCAAATGGGGAATGACATCCACTTCCCACCACCCACTCCCCACCACCCACCAATCGGGCGTAAAATGCATCCACATCCCCACACTCAAAACCCTGCCCCAAAAACCCTCTACTTCTCACACCCACCCCCATCAAAAAATTGATATTAAAATCGAACGACGGCTTTCATCAATCCAATTACACGTTGAAAACAACTTTTTACTCATTCTATTGGTTACTATCTCCGGGTAACGGACAGAATCAAGTTATTATTGGACAAACAGCAAATCTCATCTCCGCAGGAGAATACCATTTAACCAATCATCGGCTAAGCTTAACATAACCCTAGATACTCTCAATGGAGGCCAATCAAATGCTTTGAAAAGAGCGACACCCCCAGAATACTTGAAAAACAAAAATTAATAATAGGGCGATCGAGAAATCTATTTTTACGACGTACTTGCCCTTATATAAATGGCTTAATATATTGATAATGAAAATAAAATTTTGAAACACTGAGTTATTTACAGCTGATAATTGGATGATAGTTCTTAATAAGAAGAAGTGTTTTGCTGGATATTGGTTTATTTTAATAATAAATAATATCGTTGCGAGATAAGATTGGAAGATGTTGCTGTAAAATAGGAATGAAAATATGTTCTCATTGATTAGTGAAACCGTTTCACAACCGCAAAAAAAATATATGGGTATTTTTAAGGAAAAAGGATGTGAGTGGGTGGGGTTGAATTGGCCGAGTTTTTAGAAACTTTTTTGATGAAAAAGTGCTTTTAGTTTGTGCGGGTTACGATGGGAGGTAGGTTTGCTAGGGAGCGGGGGGGGGTGCGGGGTGCGGAAAGTGGGGGTTGGTTGGGTTGTGTGGGTTGAGGGAGAGAATTGAGCTGTGTGGTGAAGGGCAGTTGTTGTTGTTGAAGGTGTGAAGGTGAGGTGTTACCGTTAGAAGGGGGCTGTGGTTTGTGGGTGAGGCTTTTTTTTTATGGAGGGTCATACTGAGCTCGAGGGCGAGCTTTCGGAGCGGCTGGATGAGACTCTGTCTCTGAAACCCCAGCCTAAGTGGTGGGAAGATTTGGATTGTCATGTGCATAACATCGCCTCGTATGAGAATTGGGACCACCGGGAGTGCTGTGTTGGGAATGCGGATGAGTGGAAGTCGGCAATTTGGGATTACCTTCCGGACGCGAAGGAAATTCCTCTTGTACGTGTAAAAATCAATACTAGCGAAATTCGTCGTTTTCATACGGGATTGCAATGTCGCGGAGCCTGACATGGCTCGTGTGGTGAATGTTTTTCGCAGGTTATGCATCAGATATGGGTTGGGCCGAAGGAACCGCCATGCGTATGGCTTGATACCTGGAGAGTAAAGTACCTCCATGATAATCCAACGTGGGATTACAAGCTCTGGACCGATAAGGAGGTGAGCCCACCCAGTATGACGTTCAAAACGCTCGCAGCAAAGCGCTAAACGGTTCCGTTGAACGTCGCAGGTTGAGGACTTAGACATGATCAATCAAGACCTGTATGATATGGAAGGCATGTATCAATGCAAAGCCGATATTCTGCGTTTGGAGATTCTGTACAAGTATGGGGGCGTCTACATCGACGCTGATATGGTAGGCAGCGCAGTTCCGGCGCTAAAGGACTTCCACTCGACCTGCAGAGAACTTAAGAAGCGACCTTTTCGCACGTCGTTGTACTAGGTTTCTCTGGAAAAAAGCTTGGATAAGGTTATTAAGATGGCTGATGACACAAAGTTCCTAATCATGTTCGAGCCCGACACAAAGGACAAGCCGTACTCTGTCATTGGCAACTCCTTCATTGCAACAACACCCGGCCACCCTCTCGTAAGAATGCTGATCATGTACATCCGCAACATTTATCACCACAAGAGGTAGGGAGACCGTCACAGTTGATCTTGAAGCGTGAACTTTCCTAACCTGTTGAACTTATGGTGCATATTGCAGGCCGTACCACGGGGTTGAGTGGGTAACGGGCCCATTGGCATTTACAAAGTGTCTGGTACATCCCGATATGCCTATGAGTATCCCTCCGACGTCGTACTTTTACCCTCAGTTCCACTACGTACCCAATCCCGACGCTATTAATCTGGACATGTTCCCTGAGTCCTATGCGTTCCAGTTCGGTTACACCTGCTCGGGTCTTGAGGGTTGGGTAAAGAATAACAACCGATGCAAAAAGGCACTTGACTGCGCTGCGCATAAGAGACGCAAGGACTGGCCGTTTGGGGAGCTTGAACCGTTTCCGGAGAATACGTATGAAATGGTTGAGTACGGCGAAATTCCGAAGGTCATTCATCAGTTTGTTTTCCAGGACAGTTCCGGAAAGCCAGAGAGATGGATGCGCACGTGGTACGACCACTTTCTCCAGAGCGTGGGAGACGGGTGGACTTATAAATGCTGGGATATTCAATCCTTGAAGGGCGGCAAATACTTCTGTCCGCACATGTACCGCGACGATCGTCAAATGGAAGAGGATGCCCTGGAGATCTTAGCAATGGAGATTATTTATCGCCACGGGGGATACTACGTTCCCTTGACCAGTTTTTACAGTGGTGAAGGAAGTGAGTAGCGGCGTTGAATGAAACTTCGTCCAGTTTGTAGACCCTTACAGTCCTCAACCTCTCTTGTACAGGACTACCGAAACTTTTTGAAGCTGATACCCACGTGTCCGGGTCTGGGATTGTCGGTTCTGTTGCTAAAGGGAGGAAGCTCTTCTTCCAGCTCAAGGGCGCGTATAATGGATCGTCTACAAACCGCTTCGAAGTACGTTCTTTCACGCTACTAGGGAGTGTCGCATGTTGAATCTGATCCAAGTTCGATTTCCAGGATGACGACAGTCCAGCCAAGACCGATATCGTAAGTCTTGGATACTCGGATGCGAGTGCTGTCTATTGTCAGTTCCCGCAGTGGTCCAGGTTCCTCGGAGCTGAGGTCTTGTTTGACGCGACGAACTCAAAGCAAACTGAGCAGGCAAGTAGCTCAGGGCTGATCCTTTCCAGGGTTGTCCTTGTGCAAGTGGCTGACTTCAACAATTTCCTCCATATCCACGAAAACCGCAGACTATGCTTTGCTGGGCTTATGATTCCAACGTGCCTTGTTACAAGGTTGGCCGAGGGAAAAACTGGAAGATCCAAAGCGGTAAGTGATCACTGCATGTGACGAATTATATTTGCCTGATGATCTCACGGGCGTTCGAAGTATAATTTGTGCTAATGCTCTCCTCGAACTTGTTGAGCAGAAATTTCGAGATGTGTTGTTGCAGTCGACCCGGAAGTTGGAAGGTTCCCTTCTCTGGTGAACTCGCTGCCTGGATTTCTCAAGGGGCTGGATGAGGAGGACCCAGATTGGGAGGTTCTGATCTTCGGATTGGAATGGAGTGCAGGCGAAAATTCGTTTACCAAATATCGCGTGACATCACAGTTCACCTCGCCAGATTGCAAACATCTCGGTAGGAAGTTTCGACATCGTTTCACTTCATAGGCGAATTTTCTAACTCCGTGTGAGCACTTGTGGACCATTCCAGGAATTGCCTTCAACACAAACTGTGCGAGATTCATGAGCGACAAAAACGATTCGGCGTTTAAGAATCTGTTCGAAAGGCATCGTGAGATCAAACTTTATGTCGGAGTTCAGAAGTTCGAGCACGAGAGGCAGCTTGCGCAAATCTTCAATTCTATACCATCCATTCAGAACGCTTTCCGAAAGCTAGCTGGGCATGAAGCTCCCTTTGAGTTTGAGAGATACGAAACTCATGGGTCTTTGCTGAAGGGATTCCTTGGAGATCGCCTCTCCATTGAGCTCAGTGCTGACGCAGAAAATCGAGTAATGTACCGCTCATGGAACGATGACGGAGGGCTGAACTCTGAGATGAAATTGCAGATGGGACAGGCTAACGATACAGTGGATTGGATGAGAGTCTACTTCGCCCACGCGGTACGATTCAGCTCAACAATACCAAGAAATTTGCTTTTTTGCGCTTTTTTGAGCTTTTTGGCTAATTTGTTTCACTCTCTGGTGCTTCCTTCGTGTTTTGCTTGTCAATTTTCATCAGGTGATTTTCAACGCAAACAATAAGCCGGTTTCAGTTTAACTGAGAAGTCATCCCATTAAGCTGGATTGTGCCCCTCTCAAAGGAAACAAATTCTGATAAGTAAATACGAAACAAATACCCTAGCACGTTGCGGTTCCTAGCGTCAACTTCCAATCCTAGCACAAAAAGGCGCATGCTCGCGTGTCAAGGGGTACCTTCACACAGCATTGAAACCTTCTTTACTTGCAGGTCGCCAAATATTCACACTACAATACGAGCCTTATGACGAGACCATCCAGTACAAGCTTTTTCTACCGGCCTTGCGGGGAAACGGTGATTTGATATTAGCGTTTCCTGGCATTCACCAGCTTCCGACTACGAAGGCTCCCAAAGAGTTCCTTTCGGTCTACCTCTTTCCACAGGTTCCTTTGCATTATACATGACGCGTTGTTCGTAAAAGCTGAGATTGCACTGTGGCTCGCAGTCTGCATCGTAGTCGACTAGAAGCCACCGGTGCGTGAAGAGTTTCCAACCGGCTTCGTCTGGCATAGGTGAGCCGGCTACAAGCCATGACTATCAATTGGCAGAAGAACCAACTTTGCACCGCCGTAGTTCTAGACTTTCATGCTACTTTGCTTCTGCAGGAGCGTCAATCGCTCGCCTGAATTCTCCTGGTTGGCAAGTGCGAACTACCAGGGACTTACCAATCCTCGCTCTCCATATCGTACTATACCTGCTCAAGTGGACTTGGGTCATTTCAGTTTTTCATCTGCGTCACTCATTCCCGATGATATGTCGATGCCGTAGTGCTTCTGAATACGAAGTCTCTGCGCTTCGATCCCAACCATTTGTACCGCTCTCTGTACTCGCTTTGGATCGAGAGAATACGCATCGTAGAGTTTTCTAATCCGCGAGGCGTGCTTGTCATATGTACTGGCTTCAGAAAGGTCTACATGACTGTAAGCAGATCCAATGATGATACATGCTGCCGCAATCTCCGTGCTTGAATGGGTAATGTGAGTCTCGTTTCCCATTGACTCAACCAGAAAGTTGATAGAAGCCTAGAGGGGGGTTGAGCATTCGCAACAAATCAGAAATGCTCCTTGGAGACTGCCTCTCATTAGCACCATCCTTGTCAGTACCTGGTGGACATGCCTCCCTGTGGTTCCCGCGCCGAAGAGTTCTGTGATCATTTCCTTGATCTTGTCGTGGGGGAGCACAACATTGAGATCGAAGTTTAGCACTCTCAGTACATCTCTTTCCGCTGTCAGGAGCCGAATCTTTTCGTCAAAAAAGTGGACGTTGTCCTCAGTAATCTCTTCTCCATCCGGAAAATCCTTTTGGATCAGGGGGAAACGTACACGTGCTTAGTGGGACTCAACATTAACGACGGCCCTCAATAGTTGAAGAGGAAGAAGAGCCCTCGGGGTTATCAAGTTCATTACCGCGGAATCCTTCGTGTATACTTTTCGACAGCAATAAATAATATCCTTACATGCCCTCAGGTACTCACAAACTTTTCCGGAGACGAACAAGGAGGCAGCCGCAATGGCTTCGACATCGGAGCCTTTCAAGCTCTCAACAAGAAAATACCTTTCCAGACAAAATTCGAAACCCCCAAAAAGCTCATTCCCTTAGCTTGCGGAGCCGAGTACCCCACTCAAAAACAGAATAGGAAACCGATCTAGAACGATGCAAGTGGTTCTGTGCGTGATTTTCGCATCCTCACCTTCTAAACAAGATAATAGCAACGTAGGCAGGAAACCCAATGAGCCTCAACAATACCGCACCCTCCTGCATTTTCTCAACGTGCCGATTCAAAGTACTCAGTTCTTCCTCGTAGCTTATACCGTCGCTTCTCGACGGCGTGTACAACCTCAGCTCCTCCTCATCAAACACCCAAGTCTCATCAGTCCCCATCCTTCCTCAACAGAAGCTGCATACAGACTATTCACAAAGCCCAGAGTGACTGAAAAAAGTCCTCCTTGAAGACAACTTTCCCCAGCAAAAGACTCCACTCTTCTGACTTTCGCCTCTCTGTCCAAGATATCCTCTCAGAAACGTTCTCATCCCAAAAGCCCAAGCCGGATCGTCAAGAGCCCATCCTAATCGGGAGTACATTTGGCTGCAACTGTACATTGGACTTCTACCGGCACGCTCTTAGCTGCAAACCACGACTTGCAATCTTCACGGCAAGGCTTCATGGAATTTAGATCATCCTGACAAGGGCTTTGCTGAAGACGGTTGGCGCAAGGGTTCCGATGCCTGGTGAGCCTGGCAAGGTCTGTCAATTGTCCTATTCTGCAAGTCGACCGTAAGTCTCCGAGGCCATAGCACGTCCAGTGTTTGTCTTCCGAAATTTGGCAGCTCGCTTGACTCCTGTGAAGTCACCTCCGCGTGAGTGTCGAAGGGGAGTCACAAGCTTGTGACTCTTCGGTCCATGTTCTCTGCACACCCACCCCAGGGATTAATAGTTTTCCAGTCAACTGCATATACCCTTCAGCTTCGGAGTTGTGGAAGAACAACCCACGCGTAGGAGGAGCTTTTGAAGGCTAAGAGGAGTGAGAGGACCAAAAGTGGACAAAACAAGCTGGAACGGTTGACCGTTTGAGCAACTCCCATCTTGTAGAGAAGGAATGGGGCTACGTTTTAATGTTTGCACTTTCCTATCGATCATATTTAGCAAAGATGTAACCAAGCTCCACTGGCCCTCGTCACGTGGACCTATTTCTAGGCGTGGTAAAAACCTCGCGTCCAGCCTCAACTGCTAGTGGGGTTGAGAAGCTCCCGACCGATGAGCATTCTCCTTATCTCCGATGTCCCTGCCCCGATCTCGTAGAGCTTGGCATCTCTGAGGAAACGACCCGTTGGGTACTCATTAGTATACCCGTTCGCACCGAGGCATTGAATCGCTTGCAGAGCCACCTGCGTAGCATTTTCTGCAGTCCTCAGTATCACTCCGGCGCAATCCTTTCTGGAGGTGAACCCTGGAACATACGATTGAGTTTCTTCCTATCAGCGGCATGAAAAGGCAGATATGTTTGCGGTTGATGAAGCTGGCTATTACCCTTGTCGGCATCCACGGCAGTTCTGTACACATAAGCTTGGGACATTGAGAGCGTCGTATACATATCCGCAAGTTTACCTTGCATGAGCTGATACTCTCCGATCGGTTTTCCAAACTGCTTGCGCTCAGCGACGTACGGAAGAACACAATCAAGACATGCTTGCATGATCCCTAACGGTCCAGCAGAAAGAACCAACCTCTCCGAATCCAGTCCGCTCATTAGAACATACACTCCCTCGTTAACCTTGCCCAGGACGTTCTCGTTTGGGATGAAGCATGAATCGAAGACCAGCTCGCACGTTGGGCTCCCTCGCATGCCAAGCTTGTCAAGCTTTTGAGAGGTTGAGAAACCGGGCATGTCCTTCTCGATGATGAATGCCGTAATCCCCCTGGAGTTTTTTTCAGGGTCGGTTTTTGCATAGACGATGAGGGTGTCGGCGATTGGTCCGTTGGTGCACCACATCTTTGTTCCTGTGAGTTTCCAACCCCCGTTTACTTCCGCAGCACGGCAAGTCATCGATACTACATCTGAACCAGAATTGGATTCGCTCATAGCCAGCGCTCCTACTTTCTCGCCAGATATTAGATCAGGAAGAAACCTGTACCCGCAAGAATGGTGGGCTCCTTTTCAAGTCATTGCTGATTGGTCTGGTGCATATGCTTGACTTACCTTTCCATTTGCTGTTCGTTCCCGTTTCGCACTATCTGGTTTACGCAGAGATTTGAATGCGCTCCATAGGACAGACCAACAGAACCGCTCCCTCTGCTCAACTCCTCCATTACCAGACAGTGGTGAGAGTAGCCCAAGCCAAGGCCTCCATACTTTTCAGGAGCGGTGACACCCAACAGTCCCATGTCCCCCATAGCCTGTTAGCAAAACATTAGAAGAAGAAAAAAAGGGAAGCAGCAAAGAGAACAAGTCAACAAACTGAACCCGAAAGCCAGACCCATCGTTCTAAGCGTTTCCAGTTGCCGCCTACCGTCCACAACCGCGACGGAAATACACTGCTCTTATCAATTTCATCAGCGAATGGAGCTACCTCCTTGTCTGTAAATTTCTTAACAGACTCCCCCAGCTCCTTCATCTCCGGCTCCGGCTGCAGCGTCGACACACCTCTCCTCAGCCATCGCGCATTGGCGAGTAAAACCTTGCGTCCAAAAGCACCGCTGTTCATTCCTCCACAACAAAACAACAAGAAAACCCTCTCCACTTCCTTAGCCAACAAAAGTGTCAACCTGTCTCCCCCATGTATCCCCTTATGTACTCTCAAGGAATCCAAGACCGTTCCAACTACCTCTGCCGCCATTCGCAATCCACAAAACCAAACAAGTTTCGTCTGATACTCTCCAAAGCAAACTCCTGACACTGAGATTTCAACCAATTTATAAGCGTCATCTCTTTCTCATACTATTGAATTAATTAATTATTTTGATAGTCTTTTCCCGAAAATATTTACAAATTACAATTGTAGCCATCCTCCCTGGATATCAAATTTTGGACTATTTAAGGTGAAGCTTAAGCTGGACTTGTTCGTTGCGTCGCAACTAGTCTATTAATATCACCTCTGTCCTAATAATGAATTTATGAATTATTAGGACTATTATTTATAATAATATCTAAAATTACAAAACACGAATATTTATTCAAGGGGAAGATATGGTGACGACTAAATTGGTTTTCCGACAATATTTGTAAATGGATGTGTTTGGAATAGATTTCTACTACCTTGAAAATAAATATATTTATGGCGTCCTCAATCAAATGGAGTTTTGAGGTGGGCTGTATCTGAAAGGTTCCGAAGGCATTGAAGAAGATCAGAGTTTTGTACCGGATTCGGATGCAATCTTCAGAGTTCTTTTAGGAGTTATTCACATCCACAAATACGCACGTAGTCAAGCATCGAATGCAACGCACAATGATCAATTGCGTGAGCCTACCACTCGCAAAGCCAGGGAGTGCAGGGCGGAAAGGCAGCAGTCGATCTTCCGTGCGGAGGTTTCGATGACCACGCATATGTGACTGTATATCTTGCGATACATGAAACAACGCACCCCCATGAACCCAAAAGCCCGTTGTTCCTCGAAAGGAAGTCAGAGGCCCTTGGCCAATCTCGCTCCGCGCAGACTCACTTTTCAGGCGTTTGTCCGCATGATCCTGTCTAAACCAAACTCAACCACCACCTGTTGTTAATAGACAGAGATCTGCTACTTTGCTGCTGCTAGTTTCTCAACCCCGCATCTAAAAGAACCCTCCACCAACTCATCAGAAGTACTCGTACAAAATCCAGTGCTCTGTACTAAAAGATTCCAATCTTGGAAGAAAAAACAGCGACATTCCGAACAATACCCGAATCTGGTATACGCACAAAATCGGGTAAAATTGGGTTTTGCTTAGGATTCGCAAACTTGGCATACTAACCACTCAATTGCGGTAGAGTTAGAGCTTTCATGGGGGAGATTAGAGTGGAGCTCGTTGACGGATACCTAGTGTTGAAGTGGGGGAGTGACAGCAACATAGTGGAATTGAGCTTTTGGAGAGGGATTGCTTTTGTGCTTGGCGTGAACTGAGGAATTTATGCAGGATGATTTCGTTTGTTTCGGTATCAGGAGGGCTTGGGTTTGCTGGTTGTCCCGGGTCGCGGTGTCGGGTGGTGTGCAAGGCGAGCGGACCCGAGGTAGTTGCGGTTAAGTTGATCGCGTATGGAGATGCTGAGGAATGGCCAAGAGCGGAGGGCCTGGCGCTGTTAGGTCGGGCAAAGGAGAAGGACGCGTATAATTCAGAGGTCGTCCCCATACCGCTGGCCAGTAAGTTCGAGGTCGCCCTGGTCAAGTCCTGTTTCGGCTCCGGCAGCAAGCTGTCGATGATTGATGTTGTGAGAATATTGCACGAAATTGGGGACATCGTTAGTGGCCTTCCATGGAAAGAACAAGGGTGAGGAAACTTTCAAGAGGATCTGCCAACACTCTATGCTTCGTAGGTTCTGATCGGTACTGTACCTGCAGGAAACAGGAGGCGATCCAGTCCATGTACGATGGCAGAGCTAACGGTTCAATCCAACGCGAAGCTAGTATGTTAGAGCAAATGGTCTCAGCAAGTCCATCCGAGATAGTTCGCCTCAGCCTCGTGGAGAAAGAAACTTTGACTGTCGACCCATTGATTACTGGTCAACTTACAGTCCGTCGAGAAGTAGTGTCCTTGTTCGGAAAGACATACTACTCCCAAGAGCCTGAAAAAATTGTAAGTTCTTAGCAATATGTGAAGCTGGCCTTTGTATACTTTCGCATTCTCACGAAAGCCCTATTCGCCCAACAGGAGTGCCGGCCCGGGGAGGTGATCTCTCTCAGCCAAGAATTGGATATTCCGATATCGATGGACAGCTGGGCGTGGACCCTCTACTCGACTAGGCTTGCCAGAGACCGAGATTCGAATTCTATTGGATTTTCTGAGGATATCGAGTTTGTGGAGCGTTCCAAAGAGGATTCAGTCACGGTGAAGCCCGTTGAATTATTGACAAAGGATGAAATTCTCAGAATGTCGATTCCTCAGCTTCGAACAGCGTTGCGATCGGCAGGAATTCCGTCCAAGACCAGAACCACTAGAGGCGAGCTTCTTATGCGACTAATTCCCATGATTGACGAGACAGTGCGAAGAGCTATGCTTGTTGATGAGGCAGTTCGAAGGGAGGATTACGGACGGGCCTCGGAGCTTCAAGCCGAGCGGTCTGAAAGGAGCCGCGTAAAGCAGCAACTTGAAGAAGCGGTGGCTGAGGAAAGGTACCTCGACGCTCAAAAGCTTCAGGAAAGATTTGACCGACTTACAGAGATCCGAGCAGACCCAACACAAGATGAAGGATCTTACGATCGATATTTGGATCAGGACGAATGGTACAAACCCATCCGCTGACCTCGGTTACCTTTTGAGTCCCTCCAGCCGATCGGCCGCGGAACCCGAAAGATCTACCGGTGAGGCCGCTTGGGCCTGTGGAGAACGGCACCGACGTTTGCGATTGTTATACATCCAAAGAAGGATATTGTTTCCGCTTAGTGCACCTAACAGCTTGGCCTCCACGGCGACCGCCGCATGGCAGCTAGGGTGACACGGCCATTCCACCGCAGACCATCAAGACTGTGAACAAAGCAAACTAGGCTCTTGCTCTTAATCGGTGGAAAGCACCGTGCAGAACTGAGCATGGCACGTGACATCCTTCGGCTTCGATCATTTCAGGTGTCATCGCCAGAGCTCGCAGGGCTAAAGCTTCCAAAGCAAGATGACGATCCAAAGATCGTGCGTGTTTTCGAAACTCGCGTCTCGAGCACACGGTGTTCCCCTGCCACGCACCGCGCGATCTATTAACCACTACTCTGAGCAAGACGCCGCTCCGGAAAACATCCCTGCCTCAGATATTTCAGGTCTATTCCAGTTCAGAAGAGTTCATGAATCCCAGAAATAAATAAATAAAAAAACTCCCTCAACAGTCGTTCATTGGATAATCCAATATACTGTACAAACAAACTATCTAGATTAATCACAGCCAACACTCCACCTTCATTGGAGACATTACCATACTTAGTACATGTCCATTGGCCATCTTCACAAAACCTTCCAATCAAACAAAAAACAACAGCAAAGACTATACAATTATTTCACAAGAACATTCCAAAAAAATCCGAGAAATATCTTTCAAAACGCCCATATCTCGCGTGTTTTCCAGCCCCTCGATGCAATTCCGCCTACCGCTCATTCTCAACAATAGACGACCAGAGGGGTAAGACAATAACACAAAATAAATCCATCAACATATAAAAACATACTTAAAATAACTAATAACCTATTCTACCACATGCAATAAGGCGGGATCATCGCTAAAGCAAAATCAAAAGAACTTGAACTCAAATAGATTGATTATCAATCATTAACTATTTTTGCGATTGAACTCGATCGTGGAATGGTTTATTTTCTTTCGTTTTTTAAGTCTCCCAGTTCCTCCGCTCAAGGGTGATGAGGTTTTATCATCTCGTTTGGGGAGAGAGGTTTCAGTTTTGAGAAGCACTCTCTTTCGTGCTGAGGACGTCGTGCGGATAACATATGGAAAATACGGTTGATGGCTGTTTTAGAAAGGGCATTCCTATTAGTTTCTTTTTGTTCTTGTTCTTCTCATTTGGGGTTTGGGTAGTGGGATTGTATTCTATTTTTTTGGTGTTCCTGTTTGGGAAGGAACGGACGTGTTTGGTGACGGTTTCGGTGAAGGTACAGAGTTGGATTTGGATTTGTGGGGATAAGGGTGTGGTGGAGGGGAGGGAGGGGGGATGTGGGATGTAAGATGGTTTAGAGGAGGGAGGTAATGGCTGAGGTGGACGTATAGTTTTGGGGGCAGAGTAGTTCTTTGAGGGGATGGTGAGCCTGGAGGTGGGATGTTTGTAGGGTCCCATTGATGAATCTGCGATCGGGTGTTGCCGGGGTTGGGGGAGGTGGGGTTGTGGGTGTTTTGTTTTGTTTTTTGAACTGACTCCGTTTGCCACAGATGGGGTTTCTGAGTTCCTCGACGTCGTCGCATCCAAATGTCACGCGAAAACCTGGGGTGGTGCCGCGACAGGCGCGGGCGGGGGTTGTTTGCATGGCAGTTGAGAAAAGGGCGTTTAGACAGGATCCGCTGCCGACGATTAAGGATTTTAATCGCCGAATTTCGTATCACGGAAAGTGAGTAATTGCGCAGTACTTGAAAGTGTTTCTTAAGGTGTTTTCTCCTAAACTTCAATCTGAATAGCGGTCTAACAATTTGAAACTGTGAAGACGAAAGGAATTCGATGCAGCTCTGAAGGTAAAGGGCATGATTGAGGCTGCGGAGGCCCTAGATACTGGGATTAGAAGAAACGTATATACCTTCAATGCTTGGCTCGATGCCTGTGTGAGGTAAGCTTGCCGGACAAGTGGCCGTCCCCAAAAGGAAAATGAATATGGCGCTGACCTGGGGCACAAACCGTGCTTCTTACTGAACAGATGTGGCAAGACGGAGCTCACAACCGAAGCGATGCGGGAAATGGCAAATCTGGGTCTCAAACCGAACATAGTCAGTTTCAATACTATCTTGAAGGTTTGTGCAAAGAGTACAGCTTCCCTCACATTTGACGTTGCGTTGACTCGAAGTTTGTCGTTTAGGGATACGCAACTGGACAAAAAGCGGATCTTGAGAACGCGCTCGCACTCCTAAATGAGATGAAAAGATTGAATGTGGAACCAGATGTTTTGTCGTACAATACGGTTCTTAACGCCTGTGCTGAGGCGCTTGAGATGACTACGGCGAAGAAGTTGGTCGTCGAGATGCTTAGGAACAATGTGAAACCGGACGATTTCACCATTACGACTCTAGCAAAAGGTAACGTGCTGCTTCCCTTTTGCTAAACTGCGCCGTGGATCGAGTAAGTAATGATCTAACATAAGCCGCCTTTCGTGAAAACAAGGTTGGATGACGTTGAAGAATGTCGAGGAACTGGATAAGCTGCTCTTGCTGAAGATCAAGATGGAAAGTGGATCCCGGACCCTTAAGCGCCGAAGACCGACCGCGTACTACACTTTAGCGGATGGCTACGTACGAAGCGGACGCCCACGGAAGGCAGTAGCTCTGATCAAGTCCCTACTTCCACATCACCGAGAAGAGACAGACGGTGAAGTGTTTTCCATGCTTCACGAGATTGATGTAAGGCTGGCTTCTCGTTTCTATCCTGTTTGGATTAGGACCCTGCTAAACGTAGCGTTTTACCCTTCCTATATAGGTTGCCGTCGACGTTAACACGTTCAACGTCCTCTTGAAGGCCCTCAAGGAATCTGCGGCTTCCAGTCTTAGCGCCCAGAAGGTGTTGATGGAGATGGAGCGTTATGACGTCGCACCGGACAACGTAAGCTGCACACGTTTTGTCAGGGAATCTGCTCTACTCATTGCTCATAGGAGAATTCTTGTCTTTGTGCAGATTACATACATCACGCTGGTCGACCTGCTTTGCACGAACGGAGACATGGAGCTGGGTGAGGCGACGATTGCAAGTCTTGCGGATTCCGGCTTTCCCACCACGGCTGCTATGTACAATGCTTTGATTAAAGGTACGAGCAGTAAATACCAGGGTGTGACCGAACAGCGTACGGCGACTCAGCGTATCTTCTCTGTCGGATGTTAGGATACGCACGAATGAGTCCACCGAACATGGAAAAAGTCTTCGAAATCTACGACGCGATGAAGGAGCCAAAGGGTAAGTGCCGATCCATGAAGGGTTGTACGAATTTCAGGGAGCTGAAGAAACTAACCGCGGTCCTTGTTCTTAGATGGTTACTCTCCGCCGGATCACGTAACGTCCGCTTGCGTAGTCGACGCTTTAGCAAGGGTTGGAGATGTTGGGACAGCGTTGAAGGTACTCCAGGAGGCGGAAGCAAGTGAGGACTTTGCTGCAAGGCCGAGGAAGGAAACTTTCAACGCGCTCATAAAGGCTTACAGAACTGCGGTGCTGAAAGTCCGAACTCTCGAAGAAGACGAGTTCGATGGTGATGAGGGCGCGGACGACTTTGATGTGAGGATGAAAGCAATCTATATGGAAACCTTCCTCAAAGCTCCTCTTGCTTGAATTTCCTGACACTTTTCACTTGTTACTCCCCTTGGACAGAGGGAACATCTTGCCCACTACTTCAACGCCGCACGGAGGATACTGATACGGATGCGTGGCTTTCATGACGAGAGGGTTACACCGGATGTAATTACATACAATACAGCCATAGACATTTGCGCGGAATTGGGAGACGTTCCAAATGCTGAGAAGCTTTACAGGGAGATGATTGAGGATAAGATTAGGCCTGATGTGAAGACGTTCAACACACTCATTAAGGTATGATGTCGCGGTCTCGCGCTGGAAAAACTCGTACGTGGATATTGACGTTACTCTGGCTTCTGACAGGCATGCAATCGGGCCAGGACTGGGTTGATGGAGGCGTTCAAGTGGACGAAAGAAATGTCGGAAAAGAATGTGAAGCCTGATCAGTACACTTATGCTGGACTGTTATCCGCATCAGCAGAGTCAAAGGATGTACCCAGGGCTTTGGAATATTTCCAGGAAACCCTGCAGGCTAAGCGCGACGAGATGATGAGTGAGTCTTGGCACTATGCGATAAATCCCAGCCGCGTTTGCGTGGCCGCGCCTCTGATTTGGCGTTGCATTGGAATTCAGGGTTCCGAGAGGAGGAGGAGGAGTCGTTTCTTCAGCTCTCAGTACACCCGTCAGCATATGTATCTCTGATGAAAGCCTTCTCAAACTTGGGTGTTAACGGTTCGAAGATGATTTTCAAGCTGCGTGATGAGCTGGAAGGTAGGCTGAACTGTCCTCTAGTGCCGGTGTTTCCGGTTTGAATTTTTTGATTGTGCGCAACGGGTGGCTAAGCACACAAGCATCTCTTTGTCGTGTGTAGCTCGGGGGTATGAGATGGGAGTAAGTGGGTATACAGCTATAGCCAATTGCCACGCTCAGCAAGGGGACTACAACGCTGTGGACGCCACATTTGACGAGATGCTCAGAAATGTCAGAAACATTCCGGTACGTGCAAGGCCTAGCAATAGGAGTATTAAAGATCCAGCGCGTTCACCAGGTTGTGGTTTGGGAAACAGGAATCGCTGAATAAGCGTCAACAGTCGATTCGATTGAAAGCCTACTGCAAAGGCAACAACCTTACGGCAGCTGTTCAGTTGTTCTTCGCAGAGAGCGACCCGGACGTTGCCATGTACAACACAATTTTAATGTATTGCTGTGATGCAAAAGATATGGACAATCTAGTCAAAATCCTCAGAAGAATGGAGGTAAGTTTCCTGATCGACCGGGTTGGCCGTCGGGGCAACCCTTCGGGTAAAAGAAGCTTACAAACGATGCTCTCTGCTTGCGTAGGCGGAGGGTGTAGAGCCCGACGAAAGAACAGGTGTATCTGTGAAGGAGATGATGCGCAGCGTCGCGAAAGTGCTGAAGAGCTTTGACAGCCGCTTCACCTCATTGATCCTGCAAGCAGCATCTTCTAGCTCGCCTCCTACTGCCGAACAGGAAGCAACGTGAAGAGAGAAATTTAGATGATAGGATCGCTGGCCTTAGGATTGTTTTCTAGGAAAGCTAGTTTCCTAGCGAAAACATTTCCCATAGTAGTACGAATTCTACAACTAACTGCAATAGTTTAATCACAAAGACACTTTTTTAAGGACGTCTCGCGGACTGGTCTGCACGTCCCATGGGATCTTATTCACTTATGAGGTTTCTAGCTCAACTTTCAACCTGTCCAAAGTATTTGCCTAGAATAGAAATGAACACGGAGAGAACGGCTGAAGCGCTGACATCTTCCGCTCCATTCGATTCCGTTGCTTTCCACGCAACTGAGAACATCCTAAGAAGCGAGCGCATTGATGCATATGAGTCCGCATCTAAAGGTCTGAGAAGCGTGACAATACAGCGCGAGGTTTGGAGAAGGAAGGTTAGCCTTTCAGAGATGGTCGACGCTCGGTCCTTTGCCGTCCTTGTGTCGGCTTCTTACGTTTCCAATGTGGCCAGCAATGCAAAGAGCCATTCTCCTCTGTACGAGTCCTGTTTTTTGGATGGATTGAAGAGGCACTGCCTTTTGAGTGAATGAAGTTTGGCTTGCCGGATGCGTGTCGATACTCAGTCACATACAGAAAGCAAAGACGCACAGGCCAATTCTTCTTGTGCGCTCAGGGTTTCTTCGCGAAGCCACTTTTCGAAGTGCCACAGAGCCGCACAGGCGTTTTTCTGATCTATTTGTCGCACTATAGTTAGAGTAGGACGTTGACTGGTCTGCTTCTCAAAGCAAAGGCGTCTCCATTTCGCCTCGTTCTCCGGTTTCGGGAGGTTGCTGTGCCTGCTTTCATGGTCAAAATTCCTCTCACCGGCCTTCAAACGACGTCGGACCTGCTCAAACTCATCCAGAAGCTCTTTCAGCTGCTCTTCGGAGATCTTTGCGAAAAATTCGTCAGTGTGAGGTATCTCAATCCTGGCCAATTGGGAGGAGACATCTGCTTGGGATTCTCTCTGTCTTCTCTCGCGAGTCTCAGCCACCGCTACATTCGCCATCGATTGAGCCTCCCAGTGTACCTGCCTCAGATACTCCTCTGCGCTCTGCGGCGGACCTTCACTCGGTCTTTGTCCGTCAAAATACAGCGCCTTCAGCGTCAAAAGGAGACAGAAGCGGAGTCAGCAGACTAGTCCTTACGAGATGAAGAATCAGACACTGGAAGAAGGCCCTCACCCTTGGCATCAAGTGATCATCTCGAGAGTCATCGCTGTCCATGTCTTTGAAACGCCCCTGAAGCTCGCTTCAGACCATGACCGGACAAGCGAGCTTCCTAGAGACACCCGCATGCAATTCGCGAGCATTAGTCGTCCTCAACAAGCTCAGAGCAGATAACTATCGTGCCGGGTTCTTATCTCGTTGTCAACCATCGTCACCAAACTGGCTGTCCAGCACCAAAAGCTTACCATCAGCTTCTTCAGTGCTGTGGAGATGTATGAGTTATTCTCACTGACTTGGTAGCTGTCGATCCCTGGCTGGTGCGAGACACCCTCCAGTTTGAAACTGTACTGTATAAAATTTCAGTCAGGAGCTACGGAAACCAAGAATCGTTGAGTGCTGATGTGTTCCTTGTAGACGTCGCTTTAATACGAAACAAAGATTCACTTTGCGTGTGAAAAACGAAAGACTGCTCCGCGTATACTGATACGCGGAGCCCATCTGCACCTGCCTCTTGGCAGGTGCAGATGGAGATTGGCATTGGCAACAATGCCCACTATGGTCATCACGAGTGCGGCAGCTGCTCGATCAGCTTGAGTTGAATCCTCTGCCACGGCATCCGCGTGAACGTCATGGACGTAAAAGCAGGTTCGCGGTTGCCGGCAGCAGCTTGCTCGACTTGCCCAGTTTTCCGCGTGATTGAAAGGTATCGTTCTCACGTTAGGAACTGAGCCGCTATACTGGCGAAGCGCTTCTAAGTCGATTTTCAGTGGTTGCTTGATAAATCCTTGAACCCCATGTTGATCCATGAGTAGAACTGATCGAGTTCAGACTGCACGATGGTGGAAAGCATTCGTGGTGGACTAGGACGTGGGCGTACAGCTAATTAGAAGTTACACTGAAACTATAAACAGATGGGCTTGCAGGTCAATACGGGAAACATCCCCATTCAGCGATCTCAGCCGTTGAACGATTTTGACGTGGATATTACATATTTTACATGTCCGAAGCCGTTGAATAGTCTGAGCTTTGCGACTAGTGTTGCCCTCTGTGACAGGTTGCTCAAGCCACTCCCGCATGGAGTATGAGTCTTGGAGATTCCCTCACCTTAACGGTTTCTATGCACTACCCTCATTCGTCGGGGCGGCAACAGGGTTGTCCTTTGAGTCTTCTTGCGTGGACTGGTCCTGAACGAGCTTCGTGACCGACCTCAACATGAGTCTAATGTTGGATAGGTTCTCGTGCTTCTTGTTCTTCATGAAAAACTTCTTCTCGGGCTCTTTCGACAACAACAGCTCCACGAGATCAAATGCAGTCTGGCTTTGTCCGTTTTGAATCGACGGATCCGCCCCCTGGTCAAGCAAATATTCCACAGTTCCCTGTCGTGCATAGCCGGCAGCCATATGCAAGGGCGTCAAACCCGTCACATCCTGTGCATCGATCTCCGCTCCCTTTTCCAGCAACGTCGTGATCGTTGGTACTGCTCCGATCGCCGCGACGTAGTGCAAAATAGATCGTCCATTAGGATCCGTGGCGGTGGCATCAGCTCCTTCATCCAACGCATCATCGATCGCCGAAACGTCCTGCTTAGACGCCGCCTCGAACATCTTGGTGTTGTCCACCGCTGGCGCCAACGGATTCTCAACCGCTTTTTCATTCTCTACGTCAGCCTCCATTCTAACCGCAAGACGCCCAATCTTTCGCCTCGAGCATACACAACATCCACGATGACCCCCAACAGGGCCACCAACAAATCCAGACCCAACAAAAGCCATCGCGAGACAAAAAAAAACTTCAAAAAATGACTCCTCCACCAAAAACAAAAACAAAAAATAAACTTCTCTCACTTAATCCTAAAAAAGCCTTAAGAAAATGGAACTCGAGACTCACAAAACACTGGCAGAAACAAATGCTCTACTCAAACCTCAACGTCAACTAGCTGCCCCGCGCCCCTCCCAAACCCGCTCCTTTCCCCCCCCCCCGCGCCCCACCGCAATTGGAAGTATCCTCTTCACGTGATCTCCGAAACTCTTACTGTTTGTTCATCCTAGACAATCCAAAAAACATATTAAGTGTCATAATTATATATTGAATTATTTTATAAAATAGATACCCGCGGGAAACTTTTTCCTTTTTCATTGCATAAAGTTGATAAATTATTGTGGATTCATTATTATTATATTGTGCAATAGTAATAATATAATGTATATAAATTTTTTTAACAATAATTCAATAGTACTTTGCCCGTTAACTTGTAGTCTAGGGGGTAGATTTGGGGGTTGGGAATATTAAAATATCGAACTATTATAATTTTTATAAGGTAAAATGGTGTAATGAGTGGTTTAAGAACACCAGAACTTAAGGTGACGCTTTAGACTGTGTTGTGATTGATTTCGTTTGGCCGATGACGAGGGGTGAGAAATTTCTATTTATTTATTAGATTTTAGTGGTGGAGATGTAATCTTGCTGGGGGTCTTGCAGAAGGCTTTTGATTGTTGCTACGAATGGATTGGAATGGGGAGGGTGGGCAGCCGCTTCGGTGAAAGTTCCTTTTCGTCACTGGTTTGTGAGAGGATCAGCAGGCGGAGTGGTTTCTCAAGACAGATCTTGATTCAGAGGCGTACTAGAGTTGGAAAGGGACCCACTCCCGATGCGAATATTTAGCCTTTAACGCAAATGCACTAGGAACCACATACATTCATCTTTTGTCTCCAAGAACAGCCAATATCTGCTGTCATCTGTGACAAGCGGATGGGCATCGTCTTCAACGAAGAACTGCAGAGAGAATTTTTCGGGTTGGTGAAAACTTCTTCTCGTCAGCGATCCGGATGTCACAACTCAGGTTCGTTGTCTTGTTCACACGACGCTGGGGGCTGATGCAACGCTTTCCACCGGAAATCAGCGAAAAAAACACCGTGTTGGCTTGTTGACAGACGTACTCCTACAGAAGAGTCCTCCGCCGTTTCTGTGCGGGCTGCATCTATGGACATCGTCTTCAAGCAAGAGACTGGAGAGAACGATGGGGTTCGAAAATACTTCCTCGTCTTGTACTCACGGGTGGCAGTCTTTGCATGTTCAATCCGATCGTCACTGTGGAAGTGTTACCTCCATCCCCACTCGCTCCCCGGACCACGGCCGCCCCTGCCCTTCTGGAGCGTAAAAGATTGATTATGCAATCATTGTCTTCTATTTCGGCCACGGTTTCTGCCAAAAAAATTCAACCCACGAAATATTTTTATGAAAATCTGACCGAAAACGTCAACGAATATCCTTTTCAGTCATTTTCTGGTTGAAATCGGATTAAATATAATCTAAAATAATGGCAGAAATCAATATCCGTTGTCCATAAAACCTACCTCGAGAAAGCAGATCGGTTTCCACGCTCACTATTGAACTCAGGATTGAAGTATATGATCAGAGGCTAGAGCTTCCGATTGAAGGACCAAGACCAAGTTCAAGGTTATTTATTTGCGTGTCATTATACCGTGAGAAAGACCTTTTTCCAGCATCGCACCAGTAAAAACATCCCGAGCCGGGTTCGGTCGCACCGGAGGATCTAGTAGCGTCAGTTCTCTGCATTGGGATTGGGGCGGTGAAGGAGTTCTGGATAGGAACACGTCTCCGTTGGCTTGAAATTGGATAAGGGTATTCGTGTCTGTCTCATTGCATGAGTTGAAGAAACTATTGAGGAGCTGCTGTAGACTAAACACAAACGAACAAGGGAAAAAAAATCAAAAGGCAGCAGGATTCAATGTGATGTCGGATGGGTGATCGGGATACAGCCGAACCGCGGTCTCAGTACGAGATCGGTGAGCTTCTCGGGCGGGGGTAAGTGCGCTTCAATCCTATTGTTTTAGCTGTTCGGACGTGGTCTAGATTGTGCTCTGTGTTCTGATGGACAGACAATTTTGGTGTGCGTCATGTAGTTCATCTGGACTAGTGTACAGGGCCGTCACCCCGGATGGGTTGGAAGTTGCTATCAAGAAGATTCCCTTGTGCAAGGACTCCATGGTTACGATCCAAAATGAGATTGACATGATGAAATCTGCGGAATGTCCTTACTTTGTTGGGCTAATTGATGAGTTCTACGTTGAGGAAGAGGATGAAATGTGGGTAAGCTTCCCGTGATCGTTGTTTCATTCGTCACGGGTGCATCTCAGAGGTAGCGCCGTACCCGTCGACTTAAGAGGACAATCTGTACTCTTTGGGATCGTTTAGATTGTTCAGGAATTCTGCCCAGGGGGCTCCCTAGCGGATGTTATGGAGTTTTGTTCTGTGAGCTTCACGGAAGCGCAAGTTAGGTGGGCGATAAACTGTATTGTTCACGCGGTCGATTATCTGCACAGTAAAAGCCGCATTCATCGGGACGTAAAAGCGGCTAACACCCTGTTGACCAAGGACGGTGGAGTTCGGTTGACTGATTTGGGCGTAGCTGCTTTATTGGATGAAAAGACTCAGAGCAGACAGACAGCGATAGGATCCCCGTACTGGATGGCGCCTGAGGTTATTCAGAAATCCATGTACGGTAAAAAGGTATGCCGGGACTTGAAAACTGGGAGATCAACTCAACCTTCTGTACTTTTTTGCTGATGACCGATTTCCCCTCGTTTTCAAGGCGGATATCTGGTCAATTGGAATCACTGCAATAGAGCTGGCTGAAGGCGCACCTCCTATGAAGGATGTTCACCCTTTTCGGGCTTTGTTTGTTATACCTTCACAGCCACCTCCGACGCTTTCTATCAACCCGGCGAACTGGTCTAACGCGTTTCACGATTTCGTGAAGTGCTGCCTTCAAAAAGACCCTGCCCTGCGACCATCCGCGGAGGATCTCCTAAAGCACGAGTTCCTACAAAACCCTCAGAAAGACTGCCTTGCCCTTCTCGTTGACCAAGTGATTGCGAAAATGGAGGAAATCAGGCAGAGCTTGGAGGCAGAGGCGGCAAAGCCAAGTTCCGAGGGAAACCCGCCTCCTGACAGCAGCCCTGAACCATCGGACGACGATGAAGAGGATACCAACAGTATCGTAGACAATGAAGCTGGATGTTCCGACTCCGAGGGCTCTCTTGTGGTTCGCACTTTTAATGCTGATACTCCGCGGACCACGTCGAGCAGAGAAGATGCATATAAGAGATTTGTTGAGAAGTTGAAACAGAATCCTAATTCATGACAATAGCAAGCATCGGAACTTATCAAAGAAAGTTAACTAGAAGGACAAGAACATTCCCACTTTTAGAAGATAAGAAAAGCGCCTCGAAAACTGAAGCTTAGAAGAAGGAAAGGCTAGTCGGAGCGGAGAAAATGCCGAGTTTCTTCAGGTTCGAACTTGGTGCAGATTGCCCGACATGGACGGACTTGCTTCTGAAGGCTCCATCCTAATCTGGCTTCTTTGTCGATTTCGCCAGCCAAGACACAGCCATCGCAAAAGCTAATGGAGGTGACCAAGCGCGTTAGCGCGGGCTTCCTCAACTGCCCTTTCTCAGGAAGCTTCATCATCGTCCTCTTTAACTTCCTCCAGGTCCACTTTCGGAGATCGAGTAGACGATAGAGCAAATAATTTAGCCAGATTCTGTTCATCGGTTACATGTTTCCCAGAGTCAGCGGGAGCGTACCATCTGCCTCATTGCTTGCTGGCTTGTTGCCAAGCTCTTTGATGTACTTGGTGAGTACTTCCGACGATTTCGATTGCATATCTCTGAGCGCCGCAGTGAGGCTCTCTAAACAGTCCATGGTTTCCATGGAACAAAAAAAATCAGGTAAACTTTGTCTTTCAGTCAGTGAGAAACATGACAGGATGCAACGCGCGACCTACGACGAGAGTGACTCCTGTAACCGTCTACAGGAGAGGGAAAAGAAGCAGAACTTTGAAACTCATTTACCTTTCCCGCGACCTAAGTCGCTGGCATTCACGTCAGTGGTTGCTTCGAACGTGCCGTTCGGCAAGGAAACGACCTGCCTGATCCGGAGCTTCTGATCCGTCATTGAGATCGAATCCTTCAAAGAAAACTCCGATCACATCTACCCCCCTTCACCATCCCAAGCACAGCATCGACTTGAGTCAGACCTCCCCTGACTAGATAGGCAGATGAACTTCCTGTTCAGCTAGCAGGAAGGAAAGGTGCTCAAAACCGTCAGAGGCCTTTCAACACTTCAGATAGACTTTTTCCCGATTCAGCGTGAAGTTTATACTTGTCAGAGACGATCAACTCAGAGAAAACGTTTATCAAAGCCAGCGTAATGAGAACGGGCCTCCGCCTCTTCCTGAATGCAACAAACCGTTAGCGCGGAGGAGAAATTCTGAACCTGCGCTCGACTCAGGTTTAGAATACAAGTGTTGGTGGCGCGAGAATGGGAGCCGCAACCTCTGTGGTCAACCGGATGACGTTACAGTGAAAGATATTCATCGATCTCCGTGACCGTTGGCGAAACGCTTGCCAAACGCTCAAGCGCTCGGATCCAAGGAGGGGGGACTCTACCGTCCGCTATTTTCTGTGTTTTCCTTTGCAGAGGACCTCCCCACTGCCGTCCTCTCTCTCGGAGGCGGTCTGTTGTTCAAGGCAGTACCCACTAGCCATCTGTAGTTTGCTGCGGAAGCAACGGAGTCCATCCGAGGCGCTTTCAGCCTAGGAAGAGACGGACACTTTGGGGAAGGGCGAGATCTGTTGCTATTGAGAACGTGGGGGCTTAGCAGGCTCTGACTGACCCTGGTGGACCATTGTCGTCCAGCACACGGAGCTTTTCGATCTCAAAACAGTTCAGCGCTTGGGTATGCCCAGAGGGACCCGGTCGGTGGTGCATATGTCATCAGCGGGTATTCGCTTTCGTTTACGAAGAGAACACCACGCCTATGCTGTGATCTATGTGATACAGTTGCGTTCATATATGATTTTCTTTCTTGCATGAATCAATTTCCCCTGTGGTTTCCATAGCGCAAACGATGCAGTCCATCCTCCACAAAAGAATGTACAGACCCGTCCACCAAGCTTTGCAGTACCTAATCCTTCAAACCGAGTTTTCTCCTCTCCTCATTGTAATCCGACGGATCTCGCATACCACACCCAACTTGCACCTCCTACAATGTTATTCATAGTCCTAAAAAGTCCACTGGAAGTCTTGGCGACGGCATCCGGTGCCCACCTGAACATTCCTCTCTCCAGACCTGCAACCAGCTGGTACCTAGGGCTCGAACTCACAAACATGAAGCCTGCCCATCCGAAAGCGTTGGGTATCAAGCCCGGCAACTTCTTGGTCCTCATGGCACTGGCTTCGGGAGACTTTGCATTACGAAGTGCCAACAGGACGTACGAGATACAGGTCCCAGCGAGCCCAGCAACGAGTCCAACACAAGAAAACTTCATTCCTGTTACTAGAAATCCAAGACATCGTGATACGAGGGAGTGCTTTGCACTTGGCGGAGAGGCCTATGCACAAAACAAGCAGCAGAGCCCGGATCAAGTGAGACAGTGACAACGCTAAGAGCGACGATGGAAATAACAACAACTGAGTGATTATCGGATCGATGTAGGGACCGGGCTTACTGCAAAGACATTTGGAGGAAGGCTCGAAATCCATCGCTTCAGTGCCAAGGAACTCTGTACATCGTTGGCTATCGACGGCGCCGCCATCCACAGCGCAGTAAAATTGAGAACTGCTCCTACAACAATATCGCAGAAGGCAAAATCCAGCTCGTTCAACACCTCCTTGCCGCGAGCGGCTACCATACCAATTACAGCCAATCCGAGACCCACTGTCTCCTCCATCAACAGCTTAAACCCAAATTTCGGGTCAGCAGCTAGTTTTGCTCTCCAAGCCGGCCAAATTTCCGCCAAGTAGCCAGACAAACCGGATTTGGTAGCTTCCAAGTACGCCCTCAGCTGCTCTGCAGACAATCCCCTCAACTCGGGGGTGAGAGCGCTTTCCTTCTTGCCATAGATAGCCAAGACGGTGGACAAACCGCTTGCTGTATCCCCACCACCACCACCACCACCTCCTCCTCCACTATCTCCATCTCCACCCTTGATCCCTCCGTTCCCGACACCTCCGTCCCCAACCACACACACGCTCACCCCCCGGCTCCGTCGACTGCTGCCAACTCGAACCCCGCTAACGAAACCAGTACTCATCGCTTTTTCAGTAGACTAACTATTCAGAACCCTTCTACTACACATCCAAAACCTAATAATAAAACCCTAACAACACTCCAACAGCTCAACCCACCCTCCTCCCCATGCCAAACCTACACACACCCCCTACAAATCCATCTTCCCCCACCCCACCCTACCCAAAACAAAAAAAATGGCGGCAACAACTCTTAACTGTCACTCTACAAAATATCCAGAAACCGTCCACAAAAAAATCTCATACAATTAATAAGAACCCGCATATCCAAATTCTTAACTGACGCTTATGGAACATCATCGACGGCTGGGTCCCCCCCCCCCCACCCCACTCTCAGAGGAAGTTAACCCATTAAAAATTCCACTCTTCTCCGATCTCGATTGTTAAAATGGGGGTCATTCGTTTTAGACAGGGGCAACGTTTGTGGCGTCCCCTTTAAAACGATCTCTTCTCTTGTTTCTTTCATAACTGGTCGCTATAGTGAATTCTACATGAGCCCATCGTCTTGTTCATCATGGCCGTTGCTCGATATGAAATCCTCTACTACTCCAGTCCACTCTTGCTGCGGGAAGCTGCTCTTCATGGATTAGACTCCTTAACTACCCTTACCCCCCTCCCACCCCCCTTCCTCTCTGAAGCTGCTTAAAAAGCTCAGATTAGGGCATTTTCTTTGCACGACTGATCTATGGGCGTTCTTGGTGCTTTTCTTGATCGGAAATGCAATATGAATCTTTTCTTCTAAAATTCAGAATAGTTATGAAATAGACTTTTGGAATAAAATTCGCTCAAATTGTTGGGAGGGGATTTTTAGGGGTTGATGGGAAGATGAAATTTGGAAGGAATGACTAATTTAGTTTAGCTAAATGAATAAGTGGTACCTCGGCAGGTGCGGAGGTGGGGAGCTCGTTGTAGAATTTTTAAAGTTGGATTCGTGAGTGAGATGGAGGGGTAGTTTTGCAGGGTGAGTGGGTGGGGGGTTTGGGGTAGTTAGGATGGTCGGAGGTCGATGAGGTGACTTTCTGGTTTTTGCAAGGACATTTATCGATCGTTTTATCGAGTTCTTGTTTAAAGAAGGCGGTGTGTGCAATGAAAATCCACAGAGCGGAATCACTTGAGAATCCCTTTCCTCACCCTCATCATGACCACTCCTTGGTGATCACATTCCTGTTTGTCCCATGAGGAAGCGTAACAACGTGTGGCGTATCCTTCTTGAGACTCGAAAACAATTTCATTGGTACCAAATGTGGGCGTAGAATCAGTGGAAACCCCGGACGATGCTGTTGAGCTGGCTAACCTCACCCCTTGCACGTTGATTCTGTCGATGTCCCAATCCAGCTGGCCAGACTACCAGTGAAAAATACACAGGCTCCTGCGACAAGCGCTCTTTGAGCACAAAAACCTGTGCTACAAGAGGAATGATCCATTGCATGTGGCGAAAAATCAATCAGAGAGTCGTCAGTGCTAGGCCGCCTTTTTTTTTTTTTTTTGCATCTGCTTCCATGCGTTCACTTGTACAGCCCTGCTGACTCCCAAAATGCATCTTCAAAAAGCTTGACATCAGGAAATCACCAAAAATTGAAAATCAGTATACTTTCGACCGATTCAATGAACTGATTGAACTCAACTTGCTGAACTCTAGTAGCGTTTTAGTATTAACGTGTACATTCGAAAACGAAAGTTTTTTGGAAATTAGTACACTAATCCCACGGGCGGTGGGTGAGATCAATTTTGAGCTCGAAGGAAAGCCTCCGAACCAATGCGAGGGTTAGACGAGCTTGATTGATTGAATCAGTTACGCAGCCGTCGGCTTAGTGATTTGCTCTCCTTCAGTTTCACTGTTTGCAGACGGTTTGCTGACCGTTTGCTGTGCGTGGAAGCCAGCGGGAACGCTCCAGAACCTGAGTAGGCAAGACTTCTTGACCCGAGTGTGGCTGGGTCACCCACGGGTCACTTCTGTTGGTGGTTTGGTCCAGGAGAATCGATCTATAAACCAAGCAGATTGCCATTTTAATAAATCTGCATACAACTCATGCTTACCAGTTTCTCGCCACGTGTTCACCGTTTTCTGAGCGCATTTTGACCTATACGAAGGTTGAATTGAAGTCCACCGCTAGGGACGCGGGCCTCTTGCTCGTCACAAAGTGTTCGTAGTACCCATTTTCGCGAATTATATGCACCTCAACATGAGTCAGAGAAGGGTGTTCTGATGGAGTTCGAGTCACGGAAAAACCGACAATGGTCTTGTCCCGCCGCGGGCTCCAGAGGGCCCTACCGAAGACGGACCTGGACAGGACTGCTTCAGTGACAAAAGCGAACCTCTCTGTTCCATTCTCGACCATCCTCACTATCCTGACAAGCACGATGATGCCAGATCCTTGAATGCACGCGACTACAAGCGACAGCTCTGGCACATATTCCGCCATGGAGATTCGATTCGCTTCGTGCTCGCATTGGATTGCCCCAGACTGCTCCATATCCTTCGGAACCAGTGGACTCAGTTCTGCCAACCAGGCGGTTCGATCAGAAGCTCTGACTAACACGAGAGACTCTCTTCGTCCGAGAACTACCATATCTTTCGACGGTATGTCCAGGGTATCCGTTTCCATACCCATTTCCATATCCACTTCCTGGGGACCAAGTCTTTGAAGATTAGGACTCCACTGCATAAGCAGCGGTGAAGACTTCTCTTCAGATAAGCTCGACCTCTCCCATGTTGAGAAGTGCTCACACTCCTCGACTTCAAGCAGCGACCCCTCAGTAACTGGTTCCTGTACAACTTCTAAATCATCGCAACTATCCACATCGTCGACTTCTTCGATGACCTGGTCGGAATCCTCACCAACTGGCCTTCTGGAGTCCGCAAGCGCTTGCGATATGCTCATACTCGAGTTCATGGGTTGAACGAGTGGCTCTTGCGGCGGTGGGTCCGCGTTCATCGAGGTGGTTCGCTGTGGCTGTCGGTGCTCCTGCATATCGACAATTGAGGGGTATGATGGAGCCGATACTGCCTGATAAGCGTCAGTCAAGTCATCTAAAACGAACGATTCCCGAGTTACGCCAACACGACACACTGGGGCACATGTTATGGATTCCCCAAACTTTGTCCAGAACAGCCGCAACGCATTGGAATACGAGTTTTTCTCGTCACTGCCAGTTTCTTCGACTAGAGCAAAAAACTTGTCGCAGTTGCCAACCCTCTTTACACTCTCGTACGGAACGTACTGCACAAACCAGCCCCACGTACGCATAGAATTGAAGTGACTTAAGTCACAAAATGAGACTATCCCGGCGTGTTCCCAGTCCCATAGGAAGATTGATCCATCGAGGCTGCAGGAAAGCAGGTGCCTCCCATTCGGAGTGAACGAAACGCAAGGTATATTCCCGAGGTGTCCAACCAATTCTTCATGGGGCATGGAAGGTGCGAGCAGGGGCTCTTGCGATGAAGCAGGAGACAAAATCCTGAACAATCGCACAGAGGGAGCGTTACAACTGACCGCGAGGACCCTTCTTCCAGGATGAGCGCTGATTCCCCACGCAGAGTCCGGCATGGTTGCCATCCACCCTCGTGGGTCCCGAGGACGCTCATCAGCGCGTCCCAGTTGAATAGCCATGACGCTCCCTGGTCCATGGCCAGCTTCCCCGCAAGCGGCGAAAAGGACGTCCCCCAGATCATCAAAGCTGTAACACTTGAGCTGATTAACCGTGTTCCCAATTCCATACCGCAAACTCCTACGAAATTTAAGAGTTCTTGACAAGGGATTTCTCAAAGCGGTATCATCCCTCTCAAGAAGGAACTCCCTGATGCATCCGTCGCTTCCCGCGACGTACATGTACTTTCCGCTCGAGTCCATGGCCAATAGACTCATTCTCCAGGTGCTTAGATCATGCTCGGACATACTAGGCAGTTGGACATCCTCGAAGCTATACTCGACCATGACGGGCAAGTATCTCGACTCGAGGGCCATCGCATCCCGCTCACCAGTGACCAACCCCACCAGTCGTAATTTCAGCTCTCTAAAGCAGTCCTATATTCAACCACTGGACGAACAACAGACCATGAGATAGCAAAGTTGCCTCTTGAGGACCGACATGGAGCTCTGGCTCAACGCAAGCATGCGCATCTCAGACGTCAGTCTGACTCCATCTTCGACACAACCCCGTCAATGCGCAAACTTAGCGACCATGACAACAGCTCAAACCGGGCAGATGGTCTCCAAAAGATCCTGCGTACCCTTGAAGAAGCACATATATCAGCTCAAGTGGTAGAATAACAAGATACCCAGCAAGGCTTCTAGCCAACCTTGATAGCCAAGCTCCGCCATCCGGTCCTCGCTCCTTCCTCAACCCGCAGTAAGCAAATGAGATATTTTGGTGAAGCGAATCCTAGGAAGCTCTGATGAACAGCTCGGGCTTCGATTAGGTTGGACAGTTCATCTTTTCGAGGCGCAAGCTGGTCTGAGGAGAGTGTAAAACTAACAAGTTGAGCGCTGGCAGCCACAAAAGGCTCCTCATGAGTAGTGTGAGTGTTTTCCGAGCAAAACTACGTGGAACATGACTAGCTCGTCCGGAGGACTCATCTGTCGTGGGAGTGCTTCCCTAAATGAAAAGTCGTCTCCCTCTAGCGGACTTTTTGAAGTGTGCCTGCTCGGGGTGTTGCCCAAGTAAAAATATTCCAAGGGTTCGTGCAGCTACAAAGTTTTAACTGCGCGCAGAGAGAAACGTCCTTTGTTTTTCGCGGGGATTGACTCATCACAGCCACGATTGCAACCATGTCGACACTCTTGTTTTCGCTTCCCCGAGCCTTTAGAAGAGATGACAGAGAGTGATGTTCAGCGGGAATTTCTGGAGATCGGGGCTAGACAGGTTCAGATTGCGCAAAAGGCATCTGTCTGTCCGCGCTACTTCTTTCTTTGTTAAGGAGCAGCACTCACCCGAGCCTATCTCCTGTCTAAAGCTCTACGCGAGTGAGGTCCCCCCTCTGTGCGGATTGGCTTGAGAGATGCAATGTAAGGGTGAAGTACAGTTACTTCTATCAAAAGTCTCATCAAGGTCAGCAACAATCCCAGTTCCGGTCTAGGTACGTGTAATACACATTCATCAGTTTTCGCATGCACCGGCAGCGCTCGTGGATTAAATTTTGGATATCGAAAGTCAAGGTTTGCAAGTTGAACGAAGCTCGGATTCCCTCCGAACTCATTTTGCTGTTGGAGTCAAAAGCTGTTACGCCCACCCTCATCTCTGGTGGTTTAAGTGGGAGATCCAAGGGCGATTGAAAGTGGGAATGGATTGCTAAAAAGGAGAGGATCCTGTTGTTGAAAATGGAGAGTCAGTGGTGGGTTTAATACTGAGATATCGGATTTGGTCATACAGCGACCTCGAATGGCCACTACCTCGTTCGCTGGGAGTCCATTTGGTTTGACGTTGGGGGGTGTTGGTTCTCGTTCACCGCGATCGAAGTGCAGGATGTCCGTTGATGGAGATGCGACGAGGGTCTCGCTGCCTGATCTGGCGGGGAAGCGAGTTCTTGTAACTGGTGCTAGTGGTGGTCTTGGAAAGAGGATGGCAATCGAGTTTGCCAGGCAGAAGTGCAAGGTTCTTGTGCACTATTTCACACGGCGCGAAGGAGCTAGACACACCGTCCAAGTGTGTGAGGAAGCTGGGAGCCCTTTTGCGATGTCGTTTGGAGCAGATCTGCGATCTGAGGCCGCAATTCAGACCCTAGTAGACTGTGTTGAGAAAGACTTTGGAGGAGTCGATGTTCTCGTCAACAACGCTGGTATAGTGGTGAAATCGGCTGTGGAGGACTGTGACTCGAAATGCTTTGACGACGTGAGTCGGTTTTCACGGAATTGAGTTTCACAAAGACAAAGCTCACAGCATCTATTTTCTCTCTGCATGTTCGATGTCATCAGGTCTATGCGGTTAATGTACGCGCTCCATACTTGCTAAGCAGGCAGCTTGCTGGCGCTATGAAGCAATCCGGAAGTGGTGTGGTCATCAACATCTCATCCGTACATGGTACAGATGCGGCTGTAGAGTTTATGTCCGCGTATGCAATGTCCAAGGCCGCGCTAAACGCACTCACCCAGAGCATGGCAGCGGAATGGGCCCCGACGATCAGAGTTCTCGCTCTCGCACCAGGAGTTGTCCCAGTGGAGCGAAGCCAAAAAGCTCTAGAAGAGACCAAGGACATGTGGTTTCAATACATGCCTATGAAGAGGTACGGTACAGGGGACGAGATCGCTAAGATGGCCATATTCCTCGCATCCGAGTCCTCGGCGTGGACGACAGGATCTGTTGTGACCGTCGACGGCGGTATGACAGCAAGAATGTTCATGCCAATTCGACCTAAACCAGTTTCGCCGCCGGAACCGTCACCTGTTCAGCATCCGCACACTGCCGCTGGGCCTTAACGCTCAACTCTCAACTTATCCTCCTTTTGGAAACCCGCGAATGGCAACTCTACTGAACAATGTAGGCGCTAGCCCCTTTCGGAAGATGATCACGATGTTGATTATCCCAGGATAACGAGGAGGCGTGCGCTAACAACTGAAACTGAAGCGAGGAGTGTTTCCGTGACTAAAAACAAAGCATTGACTCATCCCTGGCTCTTCCGCAAGTCTATCAAAGCACCCGATTGCCAGGGAAACGAACCTGCGTCGCGGCCTTGGTTGTATTTATCAGCAGCGGGGCGAACACAGCTTGAATGTCGCTGTTCTTCCTAAAACAGAAAGACGCACGGAGAGCAGGTTGACCAAGGTGTAAAAACAAGTAATCCCCTTCCGTGTGGCTGAGGTTGCAAAGCGATGCGCTCGCAAAATAGGAAACACAATCTTCCACCTCCTACTACCCCGCGCTTTCACCCGTGTTGACGCTCATATGAACAGCACTAACGCTGGTCCAGGTCAACCCCCAGCTATCCAAAACTTCCCGCAAGAACCTGAAAAAACAGAACTTTTCCAACCCGTGCAACGGTACAGGCCAAATAAACAAACAGACCCTAAAACCCCAAACCACAGAAATTCAACCCTTCCTTCCTCAAAAACGTAAAATCCCTACAGATCAAAAACATACCTAACCAGAAAAAAAAAAAAACACCTGGGAAACTAACCCGCGCGACCCTCTCCAGCCGCAGGAGCTCAGCAAAACGCAGTACCCGCAGTTGCAGTTATTTGCAACTGCGTTTTTTGCCCATGTCCCCTTTCAGAGCCTACCAGCGACTCCAAACCACCCAAAACATGCTCGTTTTTCGATCGATCCTACCCAAGTCCTACCCTCTCCGCTCCACCCGAAAAACCTCATCAATAATGCAATCCTCAGGAAACAAAAAAAAAACCGCAAACTCCTATTTCCCAGTCCACTATCCCCTTCCAACGACAACCCCAATCCACCACCGAACACCCTCATTGATCGATCCAACCACACACACACACCCTCTTCCCGGGCGAACCATTGCTCTCCTCGAGAAGCGGCCGTCAAAATGCACTCCTCAGAATACAAAACCTCAACTCCTAATAACCAGTCCAATGTCCCTTTCCCCTTCACCACCCATATCAAGGCCAAACAAAGTAAACCTGAATCCACCCAAGCCTGCTGGACAATCGATCCTCGCCAACAAGAATTTGACACATGAAAACCCTAATCCATAAACTAAAACTAAACAGGACACATAATAAAAGGATCAATCAATATTATACACACTGCGTTTATTTGTATATAATTCAAATCTTAAAGGATATTTTCAATCAATATATATAATGATAATGATTATTTTATGTCCTGTCGTGGAGACTTTGGGTCTCCGTGGTGATTTATCATCAAAAACGGAGAATAATATTGGATTATTTGGTATAGGATATTATGGATTTATTTTATATTTTTATAATGAGAAGATATCTTGTCTCCAACTTGATAGATCTTTTGTTTTTCTTCTGGTAAATTCGGTTTAGGTTTTTATTTTATTTATTTACTGATTTTTTTGTCTTTCGCCTGGGGAAAAAGGAAAAAGAAAAGGACGAGAAATGTTGAGAGGCAAAAAAAGAGGGGGTCGGGGGAAGGATGAGGAGGGGTTCGTTGGAGCTGGAGAAATTATGTTTTAGATATAAAATCGTGGATTTGGATCTTCCACTGGTTGATTTCCGTTCCACCCCCTGGTATCATGCTTACACCTTGACTTTTTTGGTTTTAAATAGATCAGAAAATGTGTACATATAGAACAATATGACAATTTATTTTCTAATAATGACAATATTGCTTCTTTTTTAAAGATTTATGTTCTAGATGTACACCTTCCAAATACCCAAACAAAAAAAGCTTGTTCCACCCCGGTTGTACGATACTTTTCCCCTCAGATGTAAAATTAATAACAATTCATGAAAACAAGGTCCGCAGCTCCCGAGGACAAACAACTCTGGTCCTGATCTTTAATATATTACACAATACACACATATAGAGCAATCCACTAATTTTATTTCCTAAAATCATCAACTCTCGTCGATTAAATTCTAAAAATTCCAGATGTAGAACTTTCCCCCACCAAAAAAAGTAATTTTGTAGTCTACAACCGCACACGAGGGAAGGGGTTTGGGGGGGATGCTTTTTTTTTCTATGTGTGGACGACCAATAGGGCTACTGACGTTTTTCGGTATATTCATATTAATTCCTTTTGTGTCAATAGCGAGGAACTGCTTTGCCCCTCTGCTCTGCTTTTTAGGGGGAGGGGGAGTTTTTTTTTCTTGACTACCAAAATTTTGGCGTTGTTTGGCAGTAGTTCCTGTTTTTCTTGAGGGTAGAGTGGGATAGGCGGTGTGGGGTAAGAGTCCGGGAGAGGGTTAGGGTTAAGTTGTGGGTATGTCGGGAAGAGCTTAGGGTAGGTTGTGAGTAAGTGCCTATGCAGGGAGAATGTGCACAAATATATATATATATATATATATATATATATATATATATTTTGTGGGGGAGAGGGAAGCTGTACTCTTGATAATGTGAATGTACGAAATCGTTTCGTGTTGCGAAGATCAGCTTGCTGGCAGACAGAGATCTAGAAGGGGATTGTGACGGAGTTGGGGAGCGGATGGGTTGGTGAGAGGGTTTTGGTGTTTTGTTTTTTTCTTGTGGATTCTTCGTCGGGAGTTTTGGGGTGCTTTCGGTCGGGGTTGGCTCTTTTTGGGGAGGTGTGGGGAGGGAGGAGAAGAGTTTTGAAAAATGTTTGGGCTTCTCGTAGATTTTAGATCGTACGCGCTTAGCCTTGTGGCTCTGTTCTGTCACGGGTTGTTCGCGGCGCTTGCGCTAGGGGTTGATTTGTACAGGTGGAGGAGAAAGAAAAGGCATGAGCTCGAGCTGAAAGATAGCAAGGCTGGAATTTGGGAGGTGGATCGGGTGGACGATCATCCTAGGGGAGTTATCATCAGAACTCCGAGGACACCGAAGAGGATGCGACTGTTGAGCATTGACTCAACAAGCAACTTGGAGGAGAACCTGCTCGATGAGCTGGATACTACAGACGAAGGCGCTGTGCTGCTGCTGAAGTCGTTTTTGAAGGAGCGCGAGATAGAAGATAACGAAGATTCGGTTACGAATTCGGAAGGCCTTGATTCGAATGGCAAAGCACGTGATATCGGCGTAGATCAGGAGGAAGAGCGGCTAGCTGAAATAAGACGGAGCGCAGAGCTCGAGGCTGCTGAGTTGATTGAAGGAGACGTAATTGTCGCCAACGAGAGGGAAATACTTAGCAGCATTATCTCCTCCCTGCGAAATGGGGACGACAACAAGGAAGAGCAAAGCCTCCCCAGCCATGGGTTTGATGAAGTGACCGGCAAGTTTGAGGTGGTCGAAATCCGAGGGCCGCAGCGCTTCATAGAACTGCACACTTTTTCCAACGCTGTCCTAAGCTTCACTCTAGCGTTAAACGCTCTCGGTGGTTGGTTGCCGATAAACAGTTTTGTGCAGAATGATATCATCAACAATGTTCGAGTAAGGTCACAATTCTCGTAGATGCGCGTGCTGTAGGAAAAAGATGCTTCGTTGCGAGGCTCTTACGTTGTCGTCTATTATGGCTATTCGCAGAAAACAAATCTTGCCTGTAAGCGAGTGAACGCAGCAACCCTGCAGGAGATGGTTGCCGAGGAAATGGCGAAGGGGGTTGAATGGAGTGGCTCAGGAAGGGAAGCGCTCTTATGGCTCAAAAGGTATAAATGCGAAAAAATGACCATCATATCTTCCCCTCCCTCCACAATGCGTTGAAATTCTGTGTTTCTCCTTGGTGATCTTCACTGTCGCCGAATGCAGGACGTTACAGTTCTCTCGACGCGTGCTGGTATACTGTGTAAAGTTCCCCGATGTTTCATTGCAAGACGACATTCAGCGGTCCTACCGCGAAGCGCTAGCCCCATGTCACAATTGGGCAGTGCGCCCAATCTTCGGACTTTGCTTGAGAGCTATGCCGAGTCGTGAGACCTTTTTGGAGCGCTTGGGTCCGAGCAAGGGAGAAACATTGGGCGAAATTGACGCGTTCCTTGCATGCTTCAATCCCATTGTGGCCTCAATTGTAACTTATTTTAATGAGGCTGGTTTGGAGGACAGGACACATTTGGAGATCTAAGGCATGGGCTCTATTGCTGCTCATTCAACTGACTGCGCGGGTAATAATGTCTTGGAATTGATAGTCTATGGGACCCTGACGAGGGGCGTGCAAGTTTTGAGAGTTGTTTCTTCGGAGCACTTGGGTCGCACCGGGATGAGCTCATCTACGCGAGCAGGACATTTTGTGGAAGAGCGTTGCATGTGACGGCAGCGAAACCTTTTTTGCAACTCAAAGGGAGGAAGACCAATATTAGTTCATGAGGGAGAAAAAAATTTTAACTAACGTAATAAACACAGAGTTTTGGACATGACAATACGGCATTGGTCTGGGCGAGTTCTGTACAGGGGCGATTCACTGCCGTCAGGAGTCGTCCAAGCAGTGCGCAGGCGGAAGGTGCGTGCGAAGTCATTCACCCTGAAGCGGAGGGAGAAGCATTGGGACAAAAGTTTTGGACGCGTCTGGGATTGTGTCCACGAGTTCCTCTAGCCGACGGAGCCGCGACTCTGCAAGAAGGACCCATAGTTCCTCATCCTTGTCTTCAATCTCGTCGAGAAGCGATCTAATTGTTCGGTGCAGATCTGCGACTCTCTTAGCGTTGATCGCCTGGCAGCTACGAGCGAACATCGAGGACGAGCGCATTAGCACATCTGTTAAAAGAAGAGCTCTAGATGCTTTGGAAAATTCCAAGCTGGCGGCCTGAACAGCCTTGTCTAGACATTCTTGAACCAATTGATAGTCAGGGCACGGTCCGGAGATGAACATCTCTGCAGCGCTGCAGAGCGCCATAGACTGGTCCGCAAAAGTCAGAAGCCTGAGTAACAGAAACATGTCGAATAGGACAGACAGGATTAGGCCACGGCGTTATAGCTCTATCGAGGGCTTCTGCATTGGGTTCCTACCGGCCACAGTGCTTCATCAGAGTGGAGGAGATAGACGCATAGTTCTCACGTTCAAGATTCTTCCCACAGCCTATGCAAGCTCCCATCAACCCCAGAAGCAGAGCCAAACGATCCCTTGAGCTCACTAGCCCGTTCTCGTACAGAGCCAGCGCTCGTCGAAGGGTGATGGATGTTATGCTGTCTCCAGCCAGCTCACAAGCTGCAGACGCTTCAGCGATCATCGAGTACAACTGAAGCGCCAGACGCGGATCAACGTCTCCCAGAGGTTCAACCACAGCAGAGGCTAGCATCATGCAGCCCTCCGCAAAGCCGGAGCCAATGACACTTGTTCGCACTAGCGCAAGACGTGTTAAACAGAAAACTAAGGGGGGGAGAGTGACCGTGGCCCGGCTGCTTCCGCCTTTATCGAGCTCTGCCTTAAGAAGCTCGATCAGATGCAGTTGCTCAATCGCACTCTCGGCATCTAGAAGGAAAACTAGTCGAGCAATTTGTGGCTGCACTTTCTCGATCACGTCGATTTCATGAGTTGATTCCCTTGACGAAGTTGCAACCGCATCCTCGCTAGACGTCCCACCGTCAACGTTTTCGCTGTGGCTAAATTGTTCCTCGCTCAGAGCGCCTGCGTCGTAGTCTTCTGGTTCCTTCAGAAGTGGAGAGAAAAACAAGTGTCGAAATGGAAGCTCCAGTCCACCTCCGCTGCTCATCCCGGTTAGCTCCGGCAGCTCGATCAAGCAGCTCATAACGGAAATCAAGCTGTCAAACTCTTCATCAGTTCTTACACAGGGGGCGAACGACCTGGTGACTTCGAGCAACTGAACTCCCAATTCAATCTGAGAAGTCCGGGAGAGGAAAGACGGGAGCTCACTAAAGCTCTCCACAGTTGTAACAATAGATATGTTCCCCCAGTGATCGACAACCTCCGCTAGCAGCCCCTTCAGAACCCGCTCAGCTTCGAGATCGCACCTTACGCGTCCCTCTGTGCTTTTGCCGCTGGAGGAATCAGTGCTCTCATAGCCAAAGTCGGTTCCGTAGCTCTCCTCATCTTCGCTCTCCTTCCACATGTTGAGGATGCCTGTTCTACAGAGTGAAAGAACCTCACCAAATCGTGCCGAATCGCGTGGATGGACCTGCGAATCGACGTAGTATTCGTTTTTCAGTTTTCACTCTTCCGCAAGCGGGACAGAAACTTGTACGGATACTTTTGCCAGGTTCTTGGGTGTATTTTCGCACACGCCTACCAGAATTGTAAAACGAACAAAACGCTCAAAGACGGATAAAATCTCCGGAAGATGATAGTCGTAGGACCGTGGCGAGGTCAGCTTGTCTAAGTGCTTCTTTAGCACGTCAAAAGCTTGGGCATAAACGCCCATCACCAGTTCGCCAGAGCTGACATGTTTGGGAAGTTCAACAACGCGATCCATGAATACTCTGAGCAGGGCCATTGTATCGGTTTCCGTATGGAGTGCAAAAAGGAACTGGAACGTTTCATCAAGCACTTGTACATGGCACTTGCTGCTAATCGATTCAAGAACCATCATCGTCAGACTCTGCTGCCTTCGTGGAGAGTCGTACGCGAGTATTCCAGAAACTAGCGAGGGAAAGACTTGCGCTGTATAGATGCCATCCTCAAGCTCTGGAAGAAGGGCAAGTACGTCTACAACCAGACGGAACATTGGAAGGAGGACACCGTCTGACTCATCGTCGCGTGGAATTCTCTTCTCCAAGATCAACATCTCGTTGAAACAGGTCAGGACAAGCCGCGTGAGTTCCTTATGGCGATCACCTCCGCGGTTTGTTTTCGGAGATGCCGGGGGGCCTGCGGACGAAAATTCCTGGGAAGTCGCATTGACCAATTGTGCTCTGGTTTGCAAACAATTTTGAAACAATTTGGCCATCCACCATCTCAGAAAGAACCCGCGTATAGGATGCTGAACACCCGCGGCGTATTTCAAGTACTCTGTGAACACTGCGATTCGGCCCCTCTCTTGCACGTGGGAGCAGAGCACTAAGTACAGGCAATAAAGACGAGATTGAAGACACTCCAAACACAGTACCTTCCTCGTCAAGCCTTCCAACGAAGCTTCGTGTTTCAAAAGCGAGCGCATCGCAGGCTCCGCATAGAGCTCAAGACCTGCAGAGACGAATTCATGAAGTGTAAAGTACGACTTGACGGAAAATCCACTCGTTTCTTCCGCGGCAAGCTGCCCTGCGATGTCACTGAGCTTCCTGATAAACAGGTCCAGCTTATCCTCATCATCATGGTCCCTTGAAAGGCTCTCAGCGGCAGGTTTGAGATCATCCAGCATACGCTCAGCCGAACGTAGTCTCTTACACAGCGCCTTTTCCTCTTCATATGGGCTCAGACTAACGCCGGCGGCGGCACTCGACATGCCATGAGATATTTCTAGTCCAACTTCCCCCCTGGGATTGTCGTTCACGAAAGAATCAGCTCCCCTGTCATCACCGTGGGAATCAAACATTCCAGAAAGAGTCGTTCCGATCGCATCGAAGATAGCCATTTGCAAGAAAAAAAAGTCGAGTTGCTTAACCAGAAGCTCAGGCCAACCGCCGCAAGCAACAAACGTGATGTTCACGGCATAATGGCAGGGCTCTGCATGTCCGCTGAGCCGTTCCGTCGGAGAACCCCAACACGACCGTGCGTAGTCTCCTAGGAAGAAGCAAATCAGAGATGGTCTAGGTCATCAAGTCCGATCCTCTCCAAAGCACACTAAGTGTGCTCCCCCTCCGGAATCCACTTGAACCCGTAGAAAACTTGCGCCCCAAAAAGTGCCTTTACGTTGATTTCACTAGTACACTCGGTGGAGTTAGTACACGGATTCGTAATGAGAGGTATGAAGGTTTCTAGGTGGTGCGATTGGAAGCGGCGATGGTTTCAACTTTTGAGACTTTACGTCAAGTATGCCAGAAACAACGCCTGCCGAGTGTTCTTGTTAAGTCTGAATCTGAATCTGGATGAAATGAAGTCCGGCAGTAAAGGACGAGCAGCATGGGCAACTTTGATCCTTCTTGGCAGTGCACGCGCGTCTGAGTGTTCGTACGACCGTCGAACATTTGATGCTTCGATCAGTTTGGAACCTAGAGAGTGTTACAAGTCTATTTTTTGCCCGACGTGAGAGAGTATTGCCTTCTGGAACACTGGGAATTATCCAGAGCTTTTCCTTCCAACCTGCCGAAGTCGAAAATAGATATACGAAAGAAAAAGAGTGTTGTTCTTAAGTACGTCGAACGGAGGAGTCGAACACGGGTTGACTATGAGAGGGAGGGCTTGATCCTCCAGTGGTGAACAGTTTCTGAAAATACAATTCTTTAGAGTGTAAAATTTATGAAATGGAGTTAAGTACACTTTCCGAGAACCAAGCTGATGTTTTTCACTCGCGCCCGGGCCCACCAACTTTTGACCAAACATCTGGAGCTGAGCTTCGCCTATTTTTGTTCTGAATAGAATCAATATATATTAGAATATGTTTAAGAAAGAGCTTAATGGCACTTTCAACTACGCCTCTCGCGGAGACACAATGCTGAGCAATTGCCGTTTCTCTTCCTGCACCTCCGAATTCCGTGTGTGTATGAATTTGTCTTCTGCAGGCAAATGTACTCTAACGACGCGGGCATCTGAACTCCGACAAACGGAGGAACCAAGAAGATACTGGAAACTGGACCGACGACCAACTTGATCCCCAATGCACTCCCGCAACCAGAGGACGCCAGACCTGTTCACAAACCCAAAGACTTGACAAAAAAAAATGAGCGAGACAAAAGCGACGCACGGAGGCCGATTGTTTAGTACCCTAGCGTTGGCAAGAGCTTCACGCATAGCAATTCTACTTATGGAGGAGCATGTTTATGACAGCGTCACCGCGGCGTCACGGCGAGTCTGGCAGGTAACGATTCGCTCAGTAGACGGGGCAGCCGTGGGGCGGACATCCCAAAACGTGTTACGAACAGCCCATGCAATACAGATAATGCAAATATAATTAAAGATTATCTAGAAATAAATTGTCAATTTCACAAAAAACTTGTTTGAGCCTCCAAAATATTTACTTCTTTCAATCTATTTTAAAGTGAATGATGAAAAATTATGTAGTTGAGCAGGCAGTGTGAGCCTCGCCTGGTTGTGGTTCAGCCTTCTGAGGGTCGCTAGCCATCGACAAAAGTGCAGTCCCGGACCAGCTAAGGGCTATGTACATACACGCCACCGTGCGGTTCCTTTACCGGGAATGGCCCCTGATGAGGGCAACTTTTCCGGCCCTTTTCTGGATAGCCCTACAGAAACTTGGCCGGCGCCCTGGGGGGGGGGTTCCAACTTTTTCGTCCGACCATTGATTTTGCAATGGCTCGAACTGATCTAACAGCTTCGTTGAGTTAGCTCGACTGAAGCGAGGATTGAAGCATAGAAGAACTCGTTCTCACCGCTCTTTTGCAATCCAAACCAAGTGTGACGATCGCATGGCAGCTTGGAGCGAAGAGAGCCCTTTTTCTCCGGAGTCGTTCGAAGCATGACAGGAATACGCCTGCGAGGAAACTATTGTAGCAAAGATCCATGGAGTACTCGGGCAAGTATCAGGGCCGTGCGTGGCTTTGAAGATAGTTGTTTCCCCTATTCTAACCAGGCTCCTCTCCACAGTCTGTTGGTTCAAGAATTTTTGTGACCAGTGCTTGCGGTGTTCGGTTGGTAAATACTGGGCGGCCCTCGAAAACAGGACCCTGTTGGGGAGTTTACGAGTGCATGAGGAGTGCTTTTCCCGCATTACGACCTCTTTGAGTGTATTTCATAGATAGTTGCAAACAGTCTATGGAACTCTGGCTAGCAGGCTCAGCTATTTGGGCTAATTCGCAGTAAACGGGGGAATCTTACTAACCCCCCGGCCACAAAACAGATAGGGTAGGGCAGGTATATTCCAAAATCCCTCAAATTGTCGTTAAATCGGCTGGGGTTCCACTAATAAGTGTAAAGTGTACACCGCCTACGTCGGGACAAATAAACACGAATCTACTAGGAGACCACCTCAAGTTGCCTGTCTTGACTGAAGAACTGGTAGACTCCAACTTAAACACAATTGAGGTGATCGCTCATCTTCCTACCCCTCCGCAAAGGTGTTTCCCCTGTTTGCTTCCATGCGGCAGGCATGTAAGCGTCACGCAGCATCCAGCTTCTTGAAATTGAAGACGGGTATTTTTGCGGGAACCCACTGCGTGAACTCAGACTTCCCCCGGCTCACAAAAGCAAAGGTTGCTCGGACGCCCAACTTCTCCCATCAAAACTTTTCAATGCGCCAGAACCGGGACGGGGTTGGTCGCTCCCTTCCACTGCATCCGTGGAAACCATTCATAGACAGAGCTCCATGCCTACATCTCCCCCGTCCTGCTCGCCGAGGTAGTCCCAAGTCTAAACCCGGCAGCTTTCCCCCCCCCCCCCAACTGGACTCCCGCCCATAGATTTGCTGCCAGAAAGCCCCACTAAGCGGCATCCATCAATAACTCGCCCGCAGCGTTGGCACAAGGCACGCTTGTTTACTTGGGGATCGACTTACTGCACCTTTCACCCCCTGGCAGAACCTCGGCAATTGTGGTGCCCATCTGCTCGCGAGCTGCCCCGCGGTAGAAGGTGCCAGAATGCGCCGTCATACTCGGGTCAATCGTCTTCTATATCGCACCTGGCGGCCGACTCGAGGGGCTCAGATAGCCTCTCCCAGTGGTTCAACTGATTGACACCCGAACTAATGATTCGGAAGCCTCTGTCGGTCCCCGAAGAGTGCTGATCTTCTCGTGGAGGACGGCGACTTTATCCGTAACGCGTACGTAGACTGACTCTTCCCTGCCCTCTTGGCTCGCGTTATTTCTGTTCTTCGAATCGAGAGCGTGGCGCGGCTGCTCGAATCATGCATCACCACTAGCACGTTGTGTACCAGGAGGCCCTTTTGAACGCCACCATCCTGCAATAGGCTGTGTCACACCGGTTCGTTCAGCTTGTTATTGAGGTCTTTGGATTCATCGAGAGGCCAGCTGCGAACCTGGCTTCGGGACTGTTTCTGCAATCGCGATGAGACACACTAGCGTTTGCTCTCTTCGTGGAGCTTCGTGCTGTGGCGTTCTAAAGTGGCCTTGGCCTTAGAGGTCTGGAATCGTGGTCTATCCTAGCTTTCGCCCTTTCAGGATAGTTGTCCCTGAATAAACGATGATGATGATGGATCCAACTGCCTCCGTCGTCATATTTTATTGTTGCTGATCCTCTGAGATTGTGGTCTAACGACCGAAGGAAACACTGAAGTCTCCAATACGTAACACTCTCTTACATGACTACAAAACTCTCTCTTCCCCCTCCCGCCGCCGCCCGCCTAACCCCCTTCTACAATCTCCCGAAAAATTTCGCTTTTGCTTTCAGTCTTCTCGAAAAACCCAAAACGTTTGGCTTCAATCCGAATGGCTCCAGCAAAAAAAATACCCTTTTCCTTTTTAGCCGCACTCACTCTCCCTCTCAGTCTGTCTTACTTTCTCAACCAGAAACAAACTCACGCAAAAGCAGAACACAAAAAAAAAAGTTCATGCATCAGAAAAAAAAACAAACAAAACAACACAACGACAGAAGACTTCGGATCCCCGCGCAAAAATATATGTATGAATATTGTAAACAAAACCCTTACCCAATTTTGACCAAAACAAAAAAATCAAAAAGTGTTTATTTTTTGAACGAGATCTCTATCAGTGCCTCTCTGGGAAGTGTACTTTATAGATCGGAGAACAGTTAAAACATAGAATCGACGACCGGATGGCCATTTCTGTGGTGGGAGAGGAGTATTTGTGATGGATGGGGGGGGGTTGTGTGTGGATCGTGGGTTTCTGCTCAGTCAAGACCAATATCGCAAGTAGTTAGTAGATAACCAATATACAATAGCGTAGACGATTTTATCAATATTGATTGATATTCGTTTCCGGCGTTGTACGGTGGTGGGCACTACTGGAAGAATTGTGTGGATACTCAGTCAACGGTAGAGCGAGAAACAACAAAAAGAAGAGGGGGGCGGAGTATGTATATGTGTCAATACCGGGTCGCTGATAAGTTTGAAGGAGAGACGAATTCGGCGAACATCCTTCTGCACTGTTAGCAAATATTTCTTACTTTTGTAGGAAGTTATCTAAAATTTGACAATTGAGTGAATATTTGAATAATAATTAGCGTACATGTTTCTAGATTTAGAAGAACCGGGTGACTACCGAGGAGGCACCTTCTTGTTGATAAAGCAAATATTATAGAAAAACAGAAAACTACAGCCGAGGGGAGGGGAAGGAGAACAGAATCGGAAATTATTATTTTCATATTAAGATGTTTTTTGATTAACATATTTTAGGATGGCCTCATATAGAATTTATTAGAACGTTTCTTCTTCTTCTTTTTTGGCCCAGCAGATAGATAGATTCCATAAACCCTCTGGGTTGAGAATTAGATAGGAAAATAGCAACACAGAAAGTCACAGTGCCGACCCCTCCCATATCATATATGTGATCAGGATTCGCTGTGAATTTCACTCAATAACCCCTTAGAGAGCGTTACCGAACAACTGGGGACAAAAAGCCGGAGGCGAGGGGGGTGCTGGGGGGTCTCGAGATGCAAAGTCAGTGCGAATTGGGCCGCCTTTTGAATTGAGCTAGTACGACTCTTTTAGGGTATGCATGTTGCTGATATAGGACAACCTGAGGAGCTTATGCTCCAGGATGGACTTGGGATGAGTAGTGTAGTTTGGAACTGTATCCGATATTGTAGATTCTACTTTTGGATAAGTTCAAGACGAGATACGGAAACCCCAGCGGACTTAATGCTTGGATTTAGGTTTGAAAAGCGGACGGCGCAGCGCCAGCCAGAGTTGTACCGCGAAGTAGAGTGAAGCCTCATTTCAGGGGGGGGAAAGTGCTAGCACCAAGGATTGGAGCTGGAGAAACGAACCCTCGGAAGGAGTGTTGATACCCTGGGACGGCGAGTGAACCCCGAAGGGCATACAAGCTAGCGAGACCAAGGGTGACGCAGTTCCCCCAAGCCTGGCACCCTCGATGAGGACTTTGCCAAAAAGGGGAGCTCGAGGATTTATAGTGCGAGTTGTTGAACCCTTGCATCCGGGCGATATTTTCGGCCAAGGCGGAAAATGTGCTGGTGTCAGAGCCCCGGTCAGCGATGTTGGGGTTTGGGTAGTTATATTGGGGGCACTTCGTTGCTCTGCCGATTTCGAATATCCTCGACACCAAGTCCAAAATTGGGAAAAGTGCTGGGTCGGATATGAGCCGATTTGAAGTTTGGCTGTGCTGTGCCGAGCACAAGGACTCTGAATGGTTTGGCGGTCTTTTTGGGGGTGCGAACTTAGAATGCATAGTGTATAGTAAAGGAGCTGTATCCGATATCGTAGATTCTATTTTTGTATACGTTCTAGGAAGAAGATACATGGTTCCCTCATACCGAACGATCATCCTTAGATTTAGGCTTAGGAATCAAGGCCTAGCCTGAGTTACACTATTGTTCTTTTCAATCCACACGCCAACAAAACGGAACCCTCAATACAACCCAAAAGGAGCGATGAAAAATTAAGAGAAGAGCTTTTTTTGGTCGTACAATGCCTACAGGTTTATTAATATATTTCATAATCAGCAAAATAGTAGAGCAGTCCTCGGTGTTGTGGACTCAAAAAAAAAGTTTTTTTCTTCACGTCTGCAGAGATGTAGATTGAGGTACAACAAAAGGGGCGGATGTGGGGAAGGGGTTACTGTTTGGAGGAGAATAGAATCACCGGATGTCTCTAATATCAAATCCATTCTATGATTTTGAAGTTTTTTTGGATGAAGCATGTTTTTTGGTGTTAACGAGAACGGTAAGTATGTGGAGTGGCAACATTAGAGGGGTGAAAAGGTTGTGGTGCCTTATGGTGGAAACTAAATACGTTTATTTTGTTTATTTTAAGAAAGACACAAAAGTAGCTTCTGCAACCTAACCCTCCCCCTCTACGGTTTCCTGAGAAAGAGGCTTAGAAATTAGAAATCCACGAGGGAAGACATCCGTTTTCATCGGCAAGCAACCGTGACGCAAATTGGACACACACAAACATATCAAAGTATTTATAGTTGGCAAAAAAACGATCCTAAGGAGAAACGGAGGGGCGTGTGTGGTTGTTTGTCAAAAAATACATAAATCAATCATTTTCATTCCTGTAAAAAATGTTTTGTAAGAAAAAAAGGACAGGATAGGGATTTAGAGCAACCCTGGCAAACCCAAAATGGACACTAAAGGAGAAATACCGTTTTTAAATGGCCATAGGGGCGAGAAGGGCGGGGGGATCGGGTTTGGGCGAGTTTCTAAAGAAGGAGGGGGGCGGGGGCAGACAGGGCGAATTGGGGGGGGAGAGGGGCGGAGCACAACAAAAAGATCTCCGAAGTAAGAAAAGATTGAAAATAGGGGTAAGTAATTTGGTGTTAGAATTTTTTTTTATGTCGATTGCATTTATGGTTTTTTGTTTGTTTTAGAAGGAAATAGTTTTTGAGCGAGGATGAAGAGGCTGGGGCCAAAAAAACAACCAAAATCGATAGCGCCAGAAGAGCCTTTCCGGTTGGGGGGAGGGCGGGTTATTTTGGGCGGACAGATGATTACCGAAGGAGAGAATTAGTCTAGGGGAATCAAAATTGGAGAGAGCACGAAAGAGCGTAGAGCGTGCGCGTTGGGAGTTTTTTTCAAGGATGTGAACACCTTCAGGTTTATTCAGGGCGCCTTCCTCTATGATTCGTAATTTGGTGTTTTCGTGAGGATGGGATTTTTGGTGGGGGTGGTGGGGAGAGGGATGAGTCCTTTGGAAAGGGTTCTAGGGATGGAATATACATTTTTATTTGTTTTGGGGGGTGTTGGGGAAGCGGGTTGTTGTTTGTCTGAAGCGTAAAAGGTGAGGGGGATTAGTAAAAGAAAATTTTACGGGAGAAGTGTCTCAGGAGGTAAACGTTTGGGGGTTTTAAAAGGATTGGACGGGAGGGCGTTGACGTGGGGTTTGGAGAGAGAAGGCTGCGTGCTTGGGTTGCCTGTCTTCTTGTAAGTTCTTGAGAAAAGTAGTGGGAGTGCTCCCGTGTCTTGGAGAGTGTTGCGTTCTGTTTTTTCGCCATTGGTTGTGGTGTACATGGTGTAAGTGGGGACGTCCGGTGTTGAAGAGAGTTTTATTGTATTTGTGCTGTGGATCGGGTCGGACAATGTTGTCCTGAGGAGTAGTGCAATTTGTTTTGGTTTGCCCGCAGAAAGCTGTGGAGTGATGTATGAGAATGCGAGGGGATAAGATTGAAGGGGTAGGGCATGTTCGCATCTCTGCTTGTGTGCTTTTTTTTGGTTTTGCTTCTGGCATCGTGATAGTTCTTCCCCGCTGAGATCTCGAACTTAAATTTTTTGCAGGAGATTTATACGTGCTTTACGAGTACGCCGACTAATCCGACCACGGCCAGAAGGAGGGCAAGAGTTGTTGCGGGTAGGAAAACTTCAACTGGTTCAGTGTCAACAGAATCTACTAGTTCAAACCCGCTGTCACCTTCCGCGAACCAGCACCCGATACTGAGTACTGCGGCGGTTGAAGGAATGACGACGATGCAGAGATTCCCCCAGGGCACAGAGTCCACCGCGCAGACGTCTGCCCTTCATAGTCTGTACCCGCAGAACTCAAACCTTCTGGGTCGGGAGATGCCGGAGATGTGGAAAGCTGGAAGCGGATTTCATGCGCAGGACCTCGTGGATTTGGCGGTTGACCCTACTGCCGAAGGAGAGCTCGCGACGGTATTGTACCCTGACGTTCAAAGGCGCTCAGGAGCACCCAACGAATTTAGGAAACTCTCTCTGCCGACGACGAAACTATCCCAACCCTGGGTTGAGGTTTCCTCTTCTGATCACGAGGACGTCGATAATGATCGTAACGCGCACCGTTCGAGCCTTCAAAGCGCTCGTCAGGCTGGGCGCTCCAGCGGACTGAAAGCGTCGAAATCAGGGGAGCGAAGGGAAGCCTTGTACAAGACTGTTCCATCTGCAAGGGACGCCGCTTCGTCCCGCCTCGCGCGCAGGCTCAAGCTTAAGCAGAAGCGCTCCACTCAGAATTTGCCAGTGGGGCTGACGAAGCGAATAACGAAACGACCCTCTTCCGAGCGGGAACGGGAAGCGGATATGGAAAAGAAAAAGGACCGGCTTCTTCGGAATCGCGAAGCTGCCATAAGGTCTCGACTGGCTGCCAAGAAACATCATCAAATACTGGAGACGGAAGTGAAAGAGCTGCAGGAAAGAGTTGAAAAATTGAAGAATGTAAATACGTCTCTGAAAGGAAGACTGGACACGCTGCTGAGCGTTCTGGTTGATGGCAATCGACCGAACTTGACGGAAGCTGAGAGGCGGAGTATCCTCGAAATTTTCAAGAATGTCGACCCCGACAACAGCCAGACACACAGATCAAATGTCAACTTTTAAACTAACTGCAGTCGAAACCGCGTTTGGTCTTCCAAAATATTGCCCTGGTGGTTTGCCGTAACTGGCCGATATCGGCGTGGAAGAGTGTGAGAGATTTCCGAAACGGCTGCAAACTTGGTATGGTTGGCCTGCTTTCGTTGACCACCGATCCGCAGGAGCACGTTTTCACACAAGCATGAGAGCATCACAACTCTCGTGCACAGCTGAGAGCAAGGGGCCCAAGGTGGAATGGTGTTTATCGCCTTCCGCCTTTTCCGGCGGGCGTGACGCCCTGACGCTCTGAACACTTGGGCGCGGAGACTTTGGACGATCTGCTGAGGTGCTGCCAACACATTGCGCAAGTGTACGGACTGGTGGAATGGTGTTTATCCCTTTCCGCCTTTTCCGGCGGGCGTGACGCCGTGACGCTCTTAATACTTGGGCGCGTAGACTCTGGACGATCTGCTGAGGTACTGCGAGCTCATTGCGCAGGTGTACGTTTTGTTTTTTTTATCACGTGAGTTGTTTTCCAATAATAAATGATCAGTAGAAGACAGCTAATAGATTAGTCAACCGGCGATGGTCCTTCCCCATCGGTCGCATTGCGTTGGTGAAGAGTTAGAACTGCACCAGGATTGCGTTTCCTCAGGTTGAGGAGGATGCTTTATCCGAGGACTGTCCATTATTCCACGAAGCAATAGCATTCCGAGATACGACCAAGCAATCAGCGGTCTGCGTATGTTCGATTTGCATTTCATTCAGAGCCCTACAACATTGACAGGAGCAAAGGCGTTCAGATGCTGTGTAGAACAACATGCTGGCAATTCTTCCAATGGCGGCCACCTACCGAACAAGCTCCACCGCGTTCCCAAGACCCATTAAAATGAAAACGTCACCGGCTCCTGCACTAATAGGATATGTGCGCGATATGTACATGAGGGAAAGGCCAACCAGATGGGTAGATACGCTGCCTTGGCAATTCACGTATACGTTTCCTCCATGCTGAAGAATGAGAGACGTGAACGGCGAAGGTTTCTTCTCAACCAGCTCGCGAAACACGGAATAAGCCAGGTCCGAATCCAATCCCTGCACATTAACCGACCTACGAGTTCAAGAAAAAAATAGACCAAAATCAGAAACCTCAAGCGCTCCAACCTATCAATTTGAAAACTCACCTTCGTAAGAATAAATTAAGCACATCCAACGCTAAGTACACTCTGTTGCTCATCGCATCCAGCACCAACTCTCGTGCCTTCTCCAGCGACTGCAACTTGTCCGAGCGGCAGAGAGCGCGCACGAGACCAGACCTACCTTCAAGGCCCACAGGTTTCTTTAAGGCGCCGTAGATCTCCTCGGCCTCATCCGGCATAACGTCCATGAGATAAGCGGCGTCTCTCTCTGACGCATGCTCGAGCCTTTCCATAACCCAGGCATACGTCTTTACGATTTCCTGTTGACATCGCTCTCTATCCTCTGTGGCCGTGGCTCGACCGGCGAGGATTGAATACGCTTGCATCCTGCAGACTCCCACGACAAACTTTCCGACTTGCGCATCTGCATTGTCCAGTATGGTGGTCAGCAGCTCCTCGTCCAAGTTCGCCGCTGCGAACTCAGAACTCGATTTCACAGCGCGGATGGACAGTGGAACCTTTGCGCTGACGGCCATTTGCACGTGGTCCGTGACGAGCTTGCGATCATTGAGTTGAACGCTTGCCGGAATAAGCTGTTCGAAGACGATAGCATCAGGTCTCAACCCTTCTGCCAACAACTCGGAGAAAAGATTCACGGCCCACAGGTCCTGGCCGTTTCTTCTCAGAGCGTGGAGCATCTTGGTGACTACAAGATTACTAGTATGTAGGCCCCTTTCCCGCAAATAATCAAACGTCCTCTTCAACGTGGCAAGGTCTCCGGTCTGCCAAAACAAAGAAATGTTCTAAGGTTAAGGGGGGCCCTCTAACTTGGATGACGTGCGCTTGAGGGCAAGCTTACAGTCCCGCAGCTGGAAAGAATGGCTAGATGCGTTCCTAGAACCGGCTCCAAACCCATCTCCGTCATTTCATGCAGAAGATCCCTAACAGTCTCTTGATATCCTCTGATCGCGGCTGATTCAATGACTGACGAGTACAATTCCGCGGTAGGTTTTTCGTTAGCCTGTAAGAATTGAAGTGAAACGTCCAAGCGTCAGGGTATGAGAAAAACACGGTTATCACGATTTCGAGGTAATCCAGACAATCTTACTCTTCGCATTTCCAGTATCAGCTGTCTTGCCTCATCCAAAAGTCCCTCTTTCGCTGCCGCTTGGACAAGGGCAGGATACATGGACAGTGGCCCACCAACCTTGACGATAACAAGAGGATTAGGAGAAACCGTTATTAATTGCTCTACGTAATACAGGGCGTGGCGATAGTCATCGCACCTTCCTTCGCTTCATTTCGAGCGCAATATCGCAAGCCCTTTGATGCTTCTTCTGCTTAATGTAATGCCGAAGTATCGTGTTGTAGCTTGACTCATCCTTTTCAAACCTCGGATCGTTCCATAATTTCTCGGCTTCGTCGTTGTCGCCCATGGTAAAATAAGCAGACAAAACTCCGTTGTAGAATGATGTGCTAAATCCAAACCCTGTTCGTCCAGGTGAAAGACACGAACTCTTTCAGATCGAACTAGAGCTTCTGAGTTCATAATCTGTCAGCAAGTTATACCGCGAGCTTGCATTCTTGCGATGACGTTTCGAACTCCTTCTCGATTTCGGACATATGTGTATCCATTCAAAAGCTTCAGGTAGAGTCTCGGTCGGAGGTTTGATCCCTCCTCCTCAACCACTTTCATGATCTTTTCTGCCTCGTTCACCAAGCCAAGCTGACATAATGCCCTAGCTCAAGAAACAAAAAGAGCTGTTGAGACTGTGACCGTTCCGAGAAATTTCTGCCGCCCACAAAAGTTTTTGTGCATACCTCAAAACGCTATGGTATTCCGGCTCCTTGCAGTCGTCTTGCGCAATAATCTTTGAGGATAGTTCCCTCACTTTGTCCGCGTTCCTCGCGCTACTATACAACGTTAGCATAGCACTCATGCAGCCGGCATGAGGTGCAGGAAGATCTCCAGATTCCATTCTGGTCATCAATTTCATCGCTGAGGCAACGTCGCGTTTGCGGACGTACATCCACAGGAGCGCGTTGCAGTTTCCCTGAGTCGAGTGTAGAGTTGAATTGTTAAGCCCGGGCGTAGTTCATCTTATTCCATGCCAAGGTGGACGACTCATTACCACAGACGGACCAGGACCAGTCATCAGTATACTCTGAAACAGTTTCTCGCAGTTTTCAAAGCACCCGCTTTTGGCCCACATGTTCATCATTGTCGTGTATGTGGGCGAAGTCGCTCGACCCGAATTTTGCATCATGGTGAAGAGCTTGACCGCTTTTTCGTGCTGCAAGCAAAGGGATGAAACAGTCAGGCATGGAGTAGAAAATGGACAACCAAATTGACTAAATTTCAGCTCACCTCGCCAGACTCAGCGTAAACATCCAAAAGATGCTTGTAGCAAGCAAAAGGAGTTTCCTCCTTGCTCTTAAGCAAAACATCCATGAAGTTTTCACATCCCTTCACATCCCTTGCTATTGAAAGCTTGGCCATAACAGCTGTCTTTGTGGAACTACGCGGGGAAATGTTGATCGCGGTCAAGCATTGATACCAACTAACTGCCTCAGCGGGCGAAATGCGCATAGCAGACTCCAAGTGGTCTCTGCTAATTGAACCCTCCTCCGTACGTCTCCTCAGCTCTGTAACGGCCCGCTGCTCGTCCGTGCTAAGTAGAGCCCTCAGGGCCTGAAGTTCGTTTGGCACGGTTTTCCGCGGCGCGCTCCGGGTATAAAGAGAGCGACCACCCGCAAGAAACGAGCCGTACCGCCCGCTGCTCAAGAGCACAGGTTTCATTGGGAAAAGAAAGAGTGCTCGTTCCCAGGATCCTAAACTCTTGTAATTCTACTCTCCATCTCAAACCGTCCCGGTTCGAGAAAGGTACAAGCGAAACGCACGGTTGTCGCAGTCCCAGCTAGCTGACAACTTGTCCGAATGCAGTCTTCAGGCTCTGCCCAAAAACATCATTACAATGCCGTCATCGATGAGCTTCCCCTCTCCAAACAGCTTCATCCCTTCCCTCACACCTCCAAAAAGTCCGCCTGTCCCTCAAAAGGCGACAAGCCAAAGACGGTCCCACCCAAACCATCAAATTTTCGTTCAAAAAATTGGGCCATGGGTAATTGTCTTTTGTCCCCGAACTTGGAGGTTCTACCAGGATCGTTTCTGCGGCAAGGGGAAAGATCAGGGCCTCCTTTGATCGTTCTCACGGAAGAAAGTGATGCCGCTGGGGTTAAAACTAAACAAAAAGCAGATCTTCATCTTTTCTATAAGGGCTGCGGATAACGGAGAAGCTCATCGGCTTCTCTATCAGACTGGGGCTCCCAAGCCTACTCCAAAAAACGCACACTTTTGTCATTCAGAATACTGCTCTGATAGGGGTAGTCATTCATCGATCCTTACCCCCCTTTTCAACTTCGGCCAATGCCCCAGGGATGAGTTGGGTAAGGTTGCACAATTTATTTAATAGAATAAACATTTCCTATAGTTAATCACGGTCGTTTTCATTGTATATCAGGAATATTATTATGTATTAAGAAACAAATTTGGAATAATATCCATTTAATGTGTTTAAATACACTATAAACGATATATTTATAGAGCGAGAACAGATTGCTGACAAGGCCGGAGGGGGGGGGGGGCATGGGTAGTCATTGATCGATCCTTACCCCCCTTTTCAACTTCGGCTAATGCCTCCCTGGGGTGGGGGGGGGGGTGTTTGGAGAATAAAAGTGGACGGATCTCACCTATGATACAGAGATGATCTTTCTGGGGGGGGGCAGGGATACCCTTTACGTCATCGGGCATAACTCGTCATACCGTACGCAAAGATAGTAGGCATCTAGTCTGTGATTTGAAGAAACAGAATGCATATGATCCATCCGTAAACAAAAACGAAGCAGAGCTTGGTAAAGCAAGTCATCCGAAGTCGTTTGCTCGACATCCCCCTGGGAGCGGGACTAGAAAATTTTTCCTGGCGTGCAATTTCCGTAAGGTGGTCGATGGTTTTCCCGCTTGCGACAGGTTTTGACGTTGGTGAGATTGTGGCTGTTTGGAAAGTTTATTATACAGGGAACTTATAATTTTCAGTCTTTCTAGAGACTGGACTCTGGGTTGTCGAACTGTGAGATCGCCGTAGAATACCTGGACAACGGTCGCTGCCTTCTTCGTTTGACTTGACGACGTTTGGTATTCTTTCTGCTCGGGAGACCGAGGAAGTTTCTGCGTTTTCTTGAAGGCGGAAGGGGACGAGAGTAGGGTAGAAAGGAATTGTTGGTTCTGGTTTATGCTGATCTGCCGCTTCTGGTGGTGTCCTCGGGTTCTGGTAGAAGAGAAAGCTGATGCTTGAAGGGTGACTGGATGCAGAGTTACAGTGAGTTGCACAAGGAGCGAATGGCGGCTATCTGCGCGTTTTGCTGCGAAACCGGAACTACCCGACCTGCACACAACGGCAAGGCAAGGGTCAGATCTAGAAGAGTAGCTGTTTACTCGTCGGCACCAACAATCGAGAAGAAGGGTGTCAAACTTCGCGAGAAAACTGTTGTGAAAGAGCCAGTGAAGCCAAAGGATTATAACGTATTCATTATTAACGATCCATTCAACAAAAGGTTAGGTTTGAAGCCAGATATGCACAAAGTCGCGAAAACGTCGCTCTTAACTCTTTTCTATTCCGATCGCCTAGGGAGTACGTTGTGAAGATACTCCTTCAAACAATTCCAAATATGTCGTTCAGTCGAGCTTACGCAGTTATGGATATGGCGCATAATACTGGAAAGGGACTCGTTATTACGACCAACATGGTAATTGTCCAAAACCATCGCGGTTCGTTGCTCATGAAATGAAAACCTTGTTTGCTTAATCCGAATTCTGTCTTTTTCTCATTGAAGGAAATGGCCGAAGCTTATTGTGAAGTCATTACAAAGGCTGGAATACTTAGCACAGTGGAGCCCGCTGACTAGCTTAACTTGAATATCTCCTCTCTCCGGGTCCTGAAAAAACTCCGAAAAGGAGACCAGGCCTTCCCCGTCGTCATCCCGATAGAATGTTGTAAATCTGTAGTGTAGCAAGAACGGATTTCCGACATCGACCTCAGTAGCTATGATTCAACAGCTCTTCTCCACGTTACTCGAACCCCGTGGCTTGGAGCAATATGGTAGGATGATAGATGTGCAGTCTGTCGTCTCTTCATGTCTTGGTCGTCACACCGTTCGCTAGACAAGAGTGTTTCGGACGAAATCCGCTGTTTTCAGGCTCACTGAGGTATGAGGTGTCCCCGTTCGCCTCCACACGATAGGAACCCTCTGAATCAGGACATAATTCTACGAGCGCACAATCTATCAAACAACAAAAGGTTCAATACGTAAGCAAGCTTCTCGCAGAAAACAAAATAGGCTTTAGGGGCAAAGGGGAGACTTACAAGTTACCCAGTTGATGCGAACAGTCGGTACTAGACTGTTGGCGAGCTTCTCAATCACGTGCCCATGGGAGACGATCAGTATGCTCCCGGTATCCAAGAAGTTGCCTACAAGGTGCTTTATCACAGATCCTGTTCTCGCACCAAGTTGCTCAAGAGATTCAGGATACTGCCGCTTCCAGAAGCTCTCGTAGGATGTATCAATCATGCGGAATTCATTCGCAAGGTCATTCGTACTGCGAAGCCTGGGGTTTTCCTCTGCACGGGAAACAATTGCGAACGTAGGATTTCCTGAGTTTAGCGTCAAGGTCGAGGATGCAGTCCGCTACACTGCCTGCCAAAGTCTGTACTTACTGAACCATCGACTCGAAAGGAATTCACCAGCTCCGTGCTCAAGCTTGATAGGTACGTTGATAAGCTTAGCCGTCTCATTCGCCTAGCGAAAATAACAAAAGCGCGACGGTCATTCGGAAAAGCTCAACCAACAAGTTGCATGAGGAGGACTTACTGTCTGTACACATCGGTAGAATGGTGAACAGAAGATTTGCGTTATATTCGCATCCTTAAGCCTTACTATTGTATTTTGAGCCCAAATTAGCACGGAATGAGTAAAGCCTTCTCCATGAATCCGTTTTTGAAGCAAAAGCACTTACCCGCCAGGTCATTAGCCTGTTTCAAACCTCTCACTGTGAGAAACGGGTCCTATGGTTCAAAAACTAGTTTCAGCTGGAGAAAATGATACCAAACGTTGTTTCTAGTCAAAGGTAAAGGGCAGCAGGATAAGTACAATCCACGGACTTTGCAAGCACAATCTTACGTCTGGCAGATCCGAACCAGTTTTCCATGATCTATCCACATGATCAATCCTCTCCCCATGCCTCACTATGTAAACCCGGTGCATATCAACCAACCGCAACGCCCTAACGCCGCCACCGTCCAGCCCCTACCCCAGACTAACGCAACCCCAGGCAACTCTCCGAGAACTCGGTAGCAACCTTCGTTCCCTCCCCCTACCGTTCCTCCTATGCAGCCTTCATCTTAACCCCGAGTACCGTTCAAAAAAAAAAAGAAAAAGCCAGACCTCTCAATACCAATCTAGACAACGCTACTTCTTTCCCAAGCTAAACCCATGAATGTCAACCCCATCCACGGCCGAGATCCCGTTTTGGCATCGCCATTAAGAAACCCTAAAATGTCAAGTCGGATCGATCGGAACCACACGAAACTGTCCCATTTCTGTAAGGCGTTTATTAGGACCATAATTTCTGGCGACAGAAAATTGATGTGATGTATTTGATTTTCTGAAGAAAATTATTCGCTTTGGTCTTCGATGACGAGCTTGGACGATGGGACACTGAACGGGGACTTCAGAACTACAATTTTTTGCTACAGTTTGAGACTCTAGCAGAGCAAGCTGGTTCTCATAAGTTGTTTTAGAACTGCCCGGTATGTTTGGAGCAGTTTAGTGGAGTGAGGGGGTGTGCCCGACCTTCAGTCAATGTCCAACTAGCTTCGTGTCATGGGTAGTACCTCGCGATCGGCACGGCTTGCTGAGCCGACGACATCTAGTTTTGATGCTAACCATTCGTTTGAGTCTTGGATTTTAGCCCTGGGCAAGCTCGGTGAGCTACTCTTATCTCTCGCGAGTGCTGGTCTGACTCTGACCTGTCTGCCTGGTAGTCAGCTGAGAATACTGAGAAAGCGGTGAGAGTTTTACCATATTTCGCTCTGGAAATCAACATACAAAACTGCTGCATGGCCCAGGTCGAACCACGAAACCTCGACGTTCACCTAAGGAAGTGCATATATCCTTATGGCGGAGAGTTTCAATATCGGCCAAAAATAAAACGAAACATACAGAAATCCGCTGTTCGGCGAACATACAATGCTGCCCTAGCGTGACTGGCGGGCCCCGTATCAGCAGTTCTGTTCTAGGGGAGCACCTGAGTTAAACGCTGGTCTTGATTTGCTCTCGAACTTCAGGTATGTCCTTTGTGGCATCAATGTTGGTCAATATTCCCTTCTTCCTGTAGAAATCAAGAACTGGGGCTGTCTGTGCACTGAATGACGCCAAGCGCTTGCGCAGGGTCTCCTCATTGTCATCTGATCTGCGGATTAGGTCCTCCCCAGTGACGTCGTCTTTCATCGGCTCCTTGGGAGGGTTGAACATAACGTGGTAGGAACGGCCGCTTGCGGGATGGAATAGGCGCCCTATAAACAGTTAGAGAAGCAGTTATATCAAAAGCATAACTTTGGACGAAAGCAACTGCTCCGATAACAAACCTGTGATTCGCGTTACGAGATTCTCATTTGGGACTTCAAAATTTAGCACCGACTTGAGGTTCATTCCCTCGTCGGACAACATGTGGTCTAGTTTCTCAGCCTGAGTCACTGTGCGAGGGAAACCATCCAGAATGAAACCCTCCTTGCAGTCGTCGGATCCAATGTTTTCCTTTATAAGGCCTACGACAATCTCGTCCGAGACCAAGCCTCCATCATCCATAACCTGGCCCGTGTCAAGTCCACAGGCTTAACAGATCGCTCAATCCTAGTGGGCGGGGTTGCAACTGTTACCTTCTTCGCCTCCTTTCCGAGGTCAGTTCCAGCGCGAACCGCAGCACGGAGCATGTCACCAGTTGCCAAATGACAAAGGCAATGCTCCTCCTTCAACCACGGGGCTTGGGTACCTTTTCCACTCCCAGGTGGACCTGATGTATAGCAGTTGAGACCAACTTAGAACCCTGTCAACCCGACAAAAACCTCACCACTAGATGCTCAACCTACCGATGAGGATCAAGCCCGTTCGTGTCTTCTGCTGCGATTCGGCTTCATCCTTGGCAAGCCTGTAGCAGCAAAGTCAGCACTCTTCAGTCGCTGTACGCAATAAGATCATAAGATTTTCTATCCCCACCTTTTCTCCAGTTCTTTTACTATTGTTGACGTAGAGATCTTCTCAAGGAAAGAATCAACGATCTGCGTTGATGTAGCGTCCGTTGCTTCCTTCGCTTTCTCGAGCTGAGCCTTTCCAGCTGCTTGCGCCTTTTCCAGTTCTTGCATTAGCGAGTCAGGAGATACCTTCTGGAATGCTGTGTCTAAGGCTTCCTTAGCCTTTTCAACCTGCACGAGATATCCTCGATTCCTTTAAAAACCGAGCGTTTAAAACAACTGACGGGGTTTACTTACATAGCTATCTGCTTCCTTCGCGTTCTGCAGAGAATGTCAATAGCGTGGAAAAAGTTGAGCTAGGAATCCACCATCTGACTCGTTGATGGTTGGAGCCTACCTCGCTCACATGCTTCGAAGCCTCATCGATCAGGCTTTTCAGGTACTTCTCAGCTGCTTCAAAGCTGAACCCGTTGTCGCTTTTCTTGTTCTCACTTTCCGCCACCATTCTGTATCCTTTCTAATCTAACAACCGAGAAAAACTAGTTCTTCCCTGCTCGATTAGAGATATCAAATACCCTCTCAATCAATCGATGCGTGAACAGCGAAAAAACACGCAAACTCTACGCCGCGCGCTCAACAAAACGCGCACCAAAAAGAAAACAAACAGATCACAATCTCCCAACGATCAAAACAAACAGACCCACATTCATCTACTCAGCTTCCATAGAACACGGGATAACCAAAAAAAAAAGAGTGTTCGACCTACCTCGATTCAAATCCTCCCTATCCATCCACATGCCACTATCCAACCTCCCCCCTCCTCATATCCCGAACTTCGCAACGATCTCCTTCAGTAAGCACCTGACACGCCAAATCCCCTCTTGCCGGAGAAAAATGGAGTGGCTGACCACCACTCCATTTTTCTCACCTATTTCGTCAATAACCACTCCCTATCCCCTCAGCGGTAAAAAAAAACAACCAAACTTGTGTCTCCATTTATTGATGCTACATCTTACCCCTCACAGTCATTGCGTCCCATCGTCTAAAATAGCCATTTCGATATCAATTAAGTTACTCTTTATATCTTAAACTTTTATTACCCCAGATAAATATTGATCCGGGGAATCTTCGTCAACTGGAGAATAGGGGGTGGCACAACGTGCCTACAATTTTTTAGCTGAGTTTTTTTGCAGCCGTCGATGGACCTCAAAAGTTTTTGATTGTATTCAGTCATTATTTTACTAACTTTTTCCGTTGGGAGGCTCTCATCGGGTTTTTGGAGTAGTTTTATCGTTAAGTTTTCTTGAACTTCTGTATTCAAGTATAAATAGTGTGGATGGAGACATGTTTCTGTTTTGTAAACGATGTGGAGGCAAAATTGCTCGCAAAGCTCTTATATTTAACACAGAAGCGATGGGAAAGTCAGTACCCATGGCTCCCTGGGGCTATCGATGCTAGTCAGCAGTGGTAGTTAGAGCCGAACTTGGTGGGGGGGGGAGGGGGTGGGGGGTTCAGTGCTCGTTCGTTGGGTCCATCCTAGTCCGCCTTTCCTAGCTGTAGTTTCTTTCTAATCACCCTCCCGCCATGATACACTGAAGCGTCTATCATCCCCATTACAGTAAAGATACCCCCAATAATAGCGCATAGTTGTACGATGAATCCGAGAAACGGCTTCCTCTGAGCATTGAGATACAATCATGCTTACAAGATCAGTACTGGGTTTGGAGATGGAGAGAGCAGTTGCTTACCGTTTCAGTAACCTCCACCTTGATTGGGGACATCTCATAGAAAAAGTAGACTCCCGGAACCGTTCCGCTCTCAGTAGCTTCTCCAGGCCTAGTGGTCCGCTTAGACGCTATTAGATTTCCAGAATTCGAGCTTGCAATGATCCGCGTTCCCAATCTTCCTACCTGAAATACTCCGTGACGCTGTACTGATTTGAAGATATGGCTTCACCAGAAGCTTTCTTATAGGTTGTTGGAACTATTTTCACAAAGTATTCATGCATCCCGAGGGGGTGGCTAGATCAGAAATAGAGTAGAAATATCGCGGTGGTTATCAGCAGCAGATCTGAAGGAATCCTTCTCGCGGTGCTAACATACTCGTCCCTGAGGGTCTTATCCGTTTCATCAAGAGGGTTCTTCTGACCTGGGAAGCTCTGTGAAAAGTGTGACCGATGTCTTTCTATTAGAGCTGGCAGACTTTGCGCAAGCTCCTTCCATTTCCAGGAATACTCACATCTCCATAAGACAAGCGGTTAATCCTGTGGCTCAAGTTCAATGAATTGCCCTCAAAAGCAGAGTTATCATGGAGCTGTGCCCCGTTGAAATCAAAAGTGTGGCCAGGAGAAATGTGCAAATTCCCGGCAACCTTCGCAACGTCTACTTTTCCCTTGACTAGACATCCCTGCAATGCGGAACAAAATCATCAAACCATTCTGACTAAGTAAGCCTCGTGTCTTCCACATCCAGTGGGAAAGTGGAGAGTCTCACCTCGCCGTCGACTAACTTGTTGTCCGCCACCATGCCCTCCTTCACGCACTGTTCGATTTCTGTCAAGTCTATTACCATCCACCCCCGCGCCTCATATGCTTCCTTGACCTCATCGCACGAGTTACAGCAACCAAGCTTCACAGGGTAATATCATTCTCAGCTTGAGAGGAACACCTAACGAAGAGCGAAGGAGTCGCACGCCAACCTTACCGAAGCGCCATAGCAGCTGCCACAATAGTCCTCGTCTTCTTCCAATTTTTTCTCTTTCGACTCCCGTATGCTCTTTTTTGGCTCGACCCTGTCCTTCTTTTGGTTCACGATAGGCTCTCCACTCTGATCAGTTCTGATTTTGTACAGATCGTGACTTATTTCCAACTGAGCGTCTCCGGTCACTAGGTATGAATCACAGCGACACAGGAATCAGAGTTTGCTCTTATCAATTCAAAGCTCCAGTGCCGCTTCCATAGCCACCGGGCGAATTATCCCAGCCAGTACTTCTGTGTTGCAGAAGCTGCTAGGGTAGCTGACTGGTTACACTCCCGTACACGTCAACCAATAGATCGGCAGGGGCAACGCCCCGAAAGCTTTATGATTCTCGTCTGTCCCTAACATTCCGACGAGCACTTATTGGAAGGGGACAACTTACTATCCAGCGCATCTATTCCTAGCAAGTTGCAGCTAATCTTTGGGAAGTGAATATCCAAATAAATGCTCATCCCTTCCTCTCGACTGTTGTCTACGACGAGCTTCGTTTCGACTCTATTGCTCAGATACATCTGGAGCTCAGACATGAACAAGCCAATCATAATTACATACCCAACAATTGACACAACTCCTCCCGATTTCGTTCGGACCTTGAAATCATCCATCGTCTTCGCGAACGCGTCGAAGTTTCGAACCCTCTTACCAAGACTGTCAAAGAGGCCCATCCTGAATCCTTCTTGTAATCAGGACTGGAATAAAAACGAAGCAAAGGAGGAAAAATAACCCTCTCCGACAGACCTTCAGCGGATCGCCAGTCAGACAGCCACGCACACCTCTCTTACCAAAGAAAGCTCGAGGGAACTAACTTGACCGGTATTTTTCGTTCAAAAAGACAAGCCAGACACAAGACCGCCAGCTCAAAACCAACCCGCTCTCTATTTCAAGCTCGTCCCGAACTCGCACAAAGAGGCTTTTGTCACGATTCGCGCAACATCCTCACTTTCTCCCCCCCATACCTTTTATGTGTCACCCTTCAAAACAGACCCAACTCAATGGCCATATGAAAATCTGCCAAATTGCCGTAGCAGCAAAACAATAACATTGGCCATTTTCACATTTTGGCCAAGTTAATTTTAGTCCTTTTCAGGGTTTCAAAGGTCAACTTCAAGCAGTCCTAGCTTCCATGCGATTTTGGGAGGAGACCGTTTTGATAATTCCTGGGGGGTATAGGGGCCGGGCCTATTTTGAATACTTGTTAATTCCATGATTTTTAGAATATTTGTTGTTTGGTCGTGGTCTATGGAGGGGCCTAGAAAATCTTCACTTTCATTGCTGAATGCTTTCGCAGGCAGGGGGTTAGGTTGGTGACTAAGGGGATCGTATTAGGGAACGGGATTGTGCAGAAGAGTTCGCTGTCAAGAGGAACATCAGATCGTCGCATTGTGTTCGATGGCTTGAGAGGCTCTTGTCTCATGTGATTCAGAGGTTTTCAGTACTAGTCCGCACATCCGAAGTGAGAACGGATTGGCAGACGACAACAAAAGAAAAAAAAAATTGATTTCATTTTATATAGACGTCTACCCTCTTAAGATCTACCCTCTTAACGGCTACTGAATAACTTCCTTCTGATGATGTTCCCAGAAAGCCCAACGAGAACGCCAATAAATATCTTGCCATGTTCTTCAAGCAACTGGGAGATTTGGTTTGGTTTTTCCTGATTTGGCGTCCGTTCGTTGATGGTCCTGTCCTCTGTTTTCAAAAGCGCCCGTCGATAGTCATCCGCGCCTGTCGGATCTGCAGACATGCACGAGAGCCCTGCCTCGCTCGGAGGTGCCTGAGAAAAGCGAGGTTTCAGAATCATGAATAGATAAGTCGGCGTGGTGGTGATGTAGCAGGTTTTCGATTGCTTACGCGCTTGAGTCGATAAAGTTCCGGAATGACACTTGAAGCTGTTGACTGCATGTCAAGCTCATCTCCTAGGTTCCCTGCGGCCTCCGTGCAGACATCGGACAGGTGCCGCACTGCTGTGGAATACATGCCAATCTGAAGATCTTTCAGAGCATCCGCAATTTGTGGAACGGTCGAGATGATGGTTTTCCGAATCTCCACTAGCTCCGCCTCATACATTGCCTGAGCATTGCAAAAGTCAGTGACCGGCCTTCAAATTTCCGTCTGATCAGTCCTCTGCGATGAGCCATGTGTGTTCAACGAACCTTTTGCTTTCTTTCAAGCTCGTTGTCAGAATTGTCGGTGTCGTTTTGATCCGCGTGATTTGACGAGTTCACACCGAGAAGAGCGGAGAAGGCAAACCTGTTTTCCAAGGGACCCGACTTGACCTTGTTGAAAGAGGCGTTCCCTTCTAGCAAGATTTGAATTCTGCGGTGCAGCAGTTTCATGGCTTCCCAAATGCGCTCATCGAACCGACTTTCAAACATGCTGCGAACAGCATATGTGAGCTCCCTTTGAGAATTTCGAAATGCTGGGGGCACCTCATCTGAGAGATGAACGTTGGCCGTGCTGTACAATCTGTGGAAATGGTTCTGAGCCTGAGCAGAGAGCTTCAGGGACGCCTCTGTAGACGATCGATAAGCCTATGTGGAGTAGCCAGAAGTCAGCCGGGGAGTAAGACTCCGGTTCTGTCCAGCCAAAAAGATATCTCCACTAACTCATGGAAGAAGATGCTTACTTTCAAATCATCCAGCACCTTCACAATCAATCTCTCCAGCTGTTTTCCGGTAAGCTGGACTGACTCTACTCTCCGCTCCCCATGCAACTTCACCGGTGCCAAAGACGTGCTCACAGCGTTGTTGTGCGAACCTGAAAATCTTAAAAGCCTCAGGGCATGACACGCGTATTCGATTCAATATGCTGTTGTGGCTCACCTTCGTTTTCCTTCTTTGCCCCCACATTCAAGCTCGTCTGCTCGAAGGAATGGAGAACCTCAGACTCCCAATCCAAGCTTTCCCCCATCCCGAGTTCCTGACTCCCGAGAACTACTAGAACTCCTTGTTCTCAGCTGGTCACTAAGTACAGATCAAACACAATCGATAGTTTCACCTACTCCCATCCACCAACAGACCTCAAACGTAGTCATAGAACAGACCGATCGTGCCACTCAGAAATAACTTTCAACAAACACCCCCCTCCGCCAAAAAAAAAAAATAAATCAGATCAGCTCCATTCAATACTTGAGCGCAGTCATCAAGAACTAGTACCAGGGCAACTTCTTAGCATATTCAACAGGGTAAAGCACCTACCCACCATCGAACCTACACGCCATGCAAGTCACCCATCCCATTTCTGAAATGACATCCATTTTAAAAAACAACGGCGTATTTTTTAAAAAAGGGTAACCATTTAACCAATAAACAATAAAACGCTTTTCAAGCTCGAAAAATCCGGTGAGTTCCTCCTGAATTGAATAGCGGAAGAAAGTACAGCTAGCTCGGTTTTTGATCAGTTAAGACAATGATATATACATACACGTGTCTCTATAATCGAATTATTATCTAACAAGCGTCCTTTCCCTCCAACAGAGACCTTTTGGGGTTCAAGGAAGACACAGTCTGTTGCTCCTTTGAGGAGTGTTTTGCTATTCACCAGCGCAGAGGTAGTCGGGTTTCGCCGTATGACACTTGATCTCGAGTTGACTCTCTTGCGTTTGAGCACGATCCAACATGTCTTCTGACCGTCTGTTTTATATATATATAGGTTAAGTTAGTTCACACCATGACGCCACCGATCGGTGGTACAGCGACGGTCAAGAAGCAGGCAGCTGGCGGCCAGATAAGCAGATGAGCGGATGAGCGGTCCGGCTAGAAATGTACACTGTTAATCAAAACCCTTCAAATGATTAGGATGTGCTTGGCACAAAACTGAGCAGGCCCTCGAGAATCACCTCGCAACTATGCTTTGAACGACTCCGTGCTCTCTCGTGTCCCTGCGCTACGATCTTCCGGCGAATCCGCAACATCCCCCAAAGCCGCCTCTTCAGGCGACGCCAAGCTTTCCCCAACGCGCCCAACGAGTTTTTTTCGAGCTTCCAAGGAGGACAAAATTACGTCAATGTCAAGGGTGTCAACTACGAATACTGAGCGCCCCGTTGCTCCATACACCCTGATCATGAGAACAGAAACGAGCCGTCAATACACCACAAGTGACCACCTAACGAAGTTCCTTGTTCACCACGTACCCGACATTCAAATGGAGCAAGCACTTCCACACAGCATCTCTCATTTTCGTTGCTTGACTGTACCTTGGCTGGTAAGTCCCATTCCCAACGTGGAATCTTATCTGCCCTTTCGGTCTCAGCTTCGTAAAAACGCACCTGCACAACAGTAATCGCGCTTCAATCAGTCTCCTGGGACCCTGGCGAAGTTCACATTGGAGTAGTTCTGCCGGAGTAGGGAGCCATACCACACGGCAGTCAAAGCGGAACAAACAGAGTAAGGAACCAGGTTGACGAATACGGTGCCATCGTCCCAAGTCTCCGCAAACTGCTTTCCTTTCCACTCCATAAACAGGTCCACAGCTTTCTCGCAATTATAACCGTGCCTTCTCACCACACCGTCGATCAGACCAGTGTACGTCCACGGGTCAGAAACAACCCCTGCACACAATCCAGAATCGGGAACAGCGGTCAGCGATTGTTCTGCAAACTAGACGCGCTAGTCAATCAGGTATACCTCTTTTTTTCATGCTTGCGAATACGTTGAGGGCTTTCTCCAGATCGTTCAACAAAGTGTATGCCATGATAAGGTCGTTACATAGACGCGTCGTCATCGAATGACCTTTTTCCAGTAATTCACGCACAGTATTTTCGACTTTGGAACGCTGACCGAGTCTCGCATATGAGATGATCAGCTTCCCATAGTCACGGTCTTGCAGCTCCATTCCTGCGCACACACAATCGGGAACAGCGGTCAGCAATTGTTCTACAAACCAGAAGCGCTAGGCAATCACCTACACAGACCCACAACAGAGACTATGTGGCAGAATCTTAGGTGATTTCAAACCTTTGCCTCTGACAGCCCTGGTGAGCATGTCCGCTCGATCGTATAAGCCCAAAAGTACGTAGCCCCTCACAAGCCCGCTAAGTGTGTTTTCTCTTGGTTTCAAGCCGCTCCTAAGCATCTCGAACACTACGTCCTCGGCTCTTGACATCTGCTTGCTCTTGCAATATCCCTCAATCATTATGTTAAACACGCTACCATCAGGTTTGATGTTGTCATCCAACATCATTTTGAACATCTGTGCCAGATATCAGATTCGGCAGCAAATTCAACAGAGAAGAAGGTCAGCCAGCAATTCTTTCCAATACCAGTCGCAGTCAGAGAGAAGAAGCATAGCGTGTAGCATATTCTAACCTCTTCCGCTTTCACCATGTCGAAGTTTTGACAGTACATCTTTATCATTGTCGAATACACAACCAAGTTGGGCAGGATTCCAACACTCATCATATCCAGGAACAGCTTGTTCGCCTGTTGCACTCTCCCAGCCTCGCCTATGTAGACGACAAGATAGTTATTCGCAATGTTTTAGATCCGGGTAGGTTCAAAAACTGTATCGCTGACTTGTCCTGACGCGGCAATAGCCAGAAAGACATACCCTGAATCTTGATTATCATGGCGTAAGTGTAGAAATCAGGCTCGGGTCCAAATTCACGAAGTAGATCAAAGAGCTCCTGAGCTTCTGACGTGAAGCTCGCATCGCCGTAACAGAGTAGCAGTTCGTTGTACGCTCTCAGCTTAGGTTCGAATCCGAATGAACGCATTGTTTTCAGAGCTTTCCTAGCTCCATCTACATCTTGCATTCTTGAATAAGATCTCAAAACAATGTTGAATGTGTTCGCAACAACAGGCCGCCCTTCGCCAATCGTCCTCTCGTAGAGTGATATAGCCGCTCGATAGTTTCTGTGATAATGATAGGACTCGATCATAGCAGTGACCAGCCGACCCTGCCCTCTATCGTCTAAGGTGGAGAGGGAAGCATGAAACAACTCTTCCGCCTTCCGTAACTGCATACATGGAAATCATAGCGTGAAGGGCTTGTTAGAGTCGTCAGGATTCTGTGGACAGGACTCCCATATAGGAGACCCCAATATGATGCTAGCTCATCAAAGAGTGGTTGTCATAGTGCAGTTCTTACGTCTCCGCTCCGCGAAACTGCATTCAAAAGCGTCGGAGCTGTGGTACTGCTTGCCTCAAATCCTGCCGCTAGCATCATGTCGTGGATTTTGCTTACTTGATCCATGTCTCCCATGTTCGCGTACGAATTCATTATTAGTTGGAAGGAATAGCGACTGGCAGTTCCTAGGAAATTAGCACGTGTATCATACCAGCAGGACAACAAGAAGATTCAGCTCATGAGTCGTGGGCAACACATTAGACGCACACTACGCACCGGAGGCGCATAACTGTTCAAAAAGGACTTTCGCTTTGTCAAAATGGTGAAAAGTCAAGTAGAAGAACAACAGAGTTTCTGACATGTGATCGTCCTCATCCCGGTTCGCCGCAATACAGTAAAGTTCGAACATGTCGAGTATCCGCTTGCTAAATTCCGATCCTTGAAACTTTTTGTGCAAAGTGAGCAACCATCCGTCCCCAACCGGCACATTCCTCTCAAGCATGAGCTTAACTATGTCAAGTGTTCGCTCCGGAGTTGCATAGCTGTGAAACCGTGCGAAACGTAACCCAAAGTTCAGAAAAGAGTACGGAACGAGAGAAGCCGAAAACAGCGTCTCAATGAGCAGCTTACCGAAGCAAGAAATGGTAGTCGGTTATATCACATTTCCCGGAAACTACCAGCTGCCAGGTTTCAGCAGTCTTCCGAGCATTGCTAGCAGATCCTTCCGATCGTCTTCTTGTAGAAAGACGGTCTGAGTCCTGCTTATTTGTGCTCCAGTCACTACATCCCCGCCTGAAGTAGGCACGAACGATTCGCTCCTCATGAAATAATCCTCTCACTAGCGAGCCTGTTCCCACATAGTAAAACCTGTCATCAAATCTGCATTGAGCTTTCAAACCACTTTTGCTCCAAAGACAACGCACCAGCAGACTTCAGAAGCATCAGCTTTTGTCATAGAAAGAACTTCCTCCGATTTTATACCTACCGCCGAAGCGGTCACTACCACGAGCTAAGCATCCGTTCAGTCAAGCCAACGAGAGTACCCAACAAACAATTCGCCAACTGAAAAAGACAACTACACTGCACGTCCAAAAGAAAGCAAAATAGGGAGAAAAAAGTACCAGCAACACCTAGTCTAGTGTGGATCTGATAAGCGAATCCAAGTCATAACAAATCTACACATAACCTCTCCATTCCCGTCCCTCTCCTCCCCCTCCCCCTCCCCCTCCCACCCCCGTAAATTCAAGTTATCCCCAATACTCACATCCACCATTGTAACCTCGTCCACCAACCCCAAACTCATCGATTATTCATGAATCCGAACAACCAGCTGTGTTTACCCACCCCCACGATAACATGCAAAATTTTCTAGTTTCGCTATTTCTAGAAACTAAACGCCCAAAATATAACTATTTTGCAACTCTTTCCACATTTTCTCCCAAATTAAACCCGGATTGTATCGTATATAGATCTGAGTTCCTAACATCGCTCAAGTTCGGTTTAGTACTTTACCCCCCTTCTGCTTCCGCTCTATTGCGTTTTAGGTAAGTGAAAACGCCACTCCTAAAAGAAGACCATTTTTCGTAGAAAAAGTCTTCTCCATTGAACATATTTCTTGTTATTATAACTTATTTTTATAGCTGTCTATTTTTGTCTTTCTTGACCATAATTAGCCCATACTCACACTGCTGGCGGTGGCTAGCGGTGACGTTCAAATTGACTGATATAGTCAATTTGTGCCCAAGGTTCGTTGGAGTACTGCAGAAGCTCCGGATGGGGGGTTGACCGCTTTGGTTTCGCCATGCCAAGTCATGCTGTTGTAGCTCCCATAGGCTTCCTATTTTATTGGGGAGGACTCCAGGTTTCTCAACCCCACCCTCGCCAAATGTGAAGAGGCGATGCCAGGCTTTTTGCTCGCGGCGCTACCTACCCGGGTCGGGAGGAGAAAGCCAGGTTTGAGCTCGGCCAAGCCACGATCTCTGCTTTTTGGAATTCGTTGAAGTTAAATCCCTCGAATAGATAAAGCTGCCCCTGGCTCGCGTTCTTGACAATCGCTGCCGCGAATGTCTTCTCACTCTCCCCGAAGCGGTTTCCGTCCGAGCTCGGCAGTGCGTTTGGAGGTTATTGCTGTCACCAGATTGTCGGGAGCTCAAAGTGCGAAGCGCATAGAAGAATTCTGTCAGAGAGGTCTAGGTCTCTAACTTTGGAGTGGGACGTGCTTGTGGGCTTGTGATATCCGGATGAGGTTCTTCGGGAGGGCTATTAACCCCGGCATCTTCAACGGACTTGGCCCGGTGACTCGGAGGGCACGAAAACCAGCTGGCCTAGAATCGTCAGCCCGGAATGCTCCTGAGCAAGTGGATCAGCCGTTGCCGGGCTCAATGATTATGCTGGCTGTGCCTAAGAAAAAAAGATCTAAGAATGTTGTGAAATGGCGCCGGTACTTGATGAGTAAGCGCCGACCTCCCTCGCGGTATTCCATCGTCTTCTCGTCCTTTCCGTTTCAGAATAGCTAGGAGAAAACGTTCTGCATGCGGGTGTAGCCCGAGCTACTCTGTCTTCTAATACAAAAATAGAGATTCTGAGAGAGTTCCTGCTTTAAACTACCGACTTTCTTTCGCAGGGCCAGATCCGCACACGGCGCTCATGAAATGTGAGATCTGTGGGAAGTGGAAGGAATGGAGGACTCTGTGTCCTCACAAATGTCCAGGGAGAAGACGAGGAATTCCATAATTTCTGACTAGGTGTGAAACTGTAGTGTCCATAGAAGAGAACTGGCTGTTTTCAATATAAAAAAAAAAGAAGGAACAAAGCAAGAAACGTCTATGAAAGTCAACGCACACTTGCTTTTAAGCTCAGCCGGATGAGCCTCAACCGGAGAGAACAGAATCTACTTTTCGCTAGAATTCGGCTCGGAAAGAATAAATCCTGAAATGGCAGTCCCCCAAAGACCCACATTGCAATTCCCACGTCAGGGTGTGTGCAATGCCGCTATGCTCCACCGGAGATTGGATCACCACACGGCAGCCGCTTTGCAAGGTCGATGCTGTCCAAGAAGTCTGTGTTCATCTTGTTTCGAAGAAATGGGATTTCTGCTTCCTTTTTCGTTACCTGAGAGTCGTGGTCCATCGAAAACTCTGAAGAAGCGAAGACGACGCTGTTCTATAACCAGTTCTCAATGGAGTCCCGGAAGCGAGAACCCGGAATCTACTTCCCGCAGGGCGTTGCTAGCGGGCTTGGCGAGCCTTCCGTTTGTTACACCAGCTGGAGCTGAAGCTTTTTGCGGAGATGCAGAACCGTTTTGGGCTCATTACATCGACTGGCAGGAGGGATTAGCCCCGATCGGAGGACGTGACGTCTACCTGCGCGTGCTTGGGAATCAGAAGCAGGAGAAGCGAGTAGGCGTCTCACCGCTAATTGTTCTTGCCGACGCAGGCTTGCCATGGAACTACCTCGAGACAGTCTCGGCTCTAGCTGTGCGCAGTTCAACAACAGTTCGTCCTGCGAATAAATCCAGTGATGCAGAACCTAACCAACAGTTCTCTTGTCCATAGGAGGACAACCGCAGAGTCGTGTTCTTCGACGCCCTTGGATGCGGAAAGTCTGCCCCACTTCGGCTGGACTCGATCGATGTAAGTGACGTCTGGGAAACGCTAGTTTTCAGGTACTTCGAAACACCTTTACGAACACCGCCACCTGACCAAAGCAAGCGTTTCGGATAACAGGAAATCTTTTCCGCTGCGTCTGAAGAAGTACTGGCTGTTGCACAATTTTTGGAGCTGAAGACGATGCACATCTTTGGTCATGGCTTCGGAGCGGCAGTTGCTCTAGATGTGGCGAGCAAGCAGCAGTCAATACCGGTGAGGTCAGTAGTCCTTGAATCTCCGACACTGCAGGGCGGAACTGAGAAGGAGATTAGGTGAGTTCTCCGGTTCCCCAAAACCAGAGAAAAATCTAAAAGCTTGAGCTAATAGCGTACAAACTCGCGGTGGTTTCTTTTCTTGGTCTGTGCCCAGTCCTTCTCAGCTCATCGGTGAAACTAACTCGAACGTTTGCATCGGTCCCAGCATACAAGGCGCAAGGACCGACACAATGCGCAAAGTCTACACCTCCCAGGTAAGCGGTTACATGCATAGAGCTTCTAGAGCTGGTTTTTGTTATCTACTTTAGCTAATCAGTGAAAGGGGAACCACCGTTTGCTCGGTTCAGTGGAACAAGCTGTCAGAGGTGAACGAAACAGCGCAGCCAGTGCTGGTTGTATCCAAAAACTCAGGTACAAGTCCGTACCAGTTGAAAGAGTCCATTCAAGATGTACGTATCGGTACCTCACGCAGCCCACATCTGGAGCGAACTACGGAATTCAACGAAACTGTTCGAGGATTCCTGACGAAAGGAGATCCCGGAACGAAGAAGAAGAAGTAGGATGGACTTTGGCAAAACGTAACTAAAGAGTGGCAAGTCTTTTTTTTATTTTTTTTTTTTCATTCTGTGCTCCGGCTGATTGAAAAGACCGTCAGATTTGGATTGATACGCTAGAGGGATTGGAACCATGGAAAAGCGATGACAAAACCGCAAATAGGGAGAGTGCGCAATCCGGGCTTTGGCTGCTTGTGCCTTCTTTTTTTTTAACGGGTCGACCGCCAACTTGGTTGAACCTTTTTTTCTATGACTTGCCGGTGAATTTTTTTGCGCAAATCACGCAGTTTGTGGTGTGGCCGGAGCTTCAGGGGCCGCTGCCTTGGCTGCTTCTCCTTCTCTCTTCGCCTCAACGAGGCTAGCCAATGTTGCCGCTGTCACGGCGTCATATAAACCCAGACTCTCAACAGAGTCAGCCAGACCGCATTCCTCCTGAAGCTTCTTGACTCCAGCTTCAGTGTACTTCCCGTAGAATCCAACACGATGCCGCATATTCGCGGGAACCATTTTGCCCACCTCCACGAGCATGGCCTGCAAATGCATGACTTTGTTCCCACTTGAGCCCTTCTCAAGCGGTGCTTTCGGAGTGGTCTCACCCTCAAAGTTCTCGTCCTTCTCCCACGGCTTCTGCTTGAGCATACCCATGGGACCCATTCGCCTGGCCATCTTCCGCTTGTTCATCTCTTGAAGATGTTTTCTAACTGAAACCTCACCCAACGCTTTCTTCACAGCAGCCAAAATCTTCTGTACACTGTCCTCAGATAGCCCAGCTTGGTCCAGCTCAACCTTCAGGTCTTGTTCGAAGCTATCGATCTTTTCCGCTGCGATGCCCTCCTCAGCGTTGGCTTCTGCACCAAGAGTGTCTCGGACAAACTTTTTCATCAGAGGAAATACCTGAGGCCCTGAAGTAAAAGCGGCCTGCATCTGGCCATTCACCCATACTGACTTAGCGGCCTCCTCAATCGCTTGACGAGTATCATCAGAAACAGACTCCATTGCCTTCTGGAAACGGTGCATCATGTGGGGGCCAAACGGCATTCCTCCCGCCATCCAGGGACCGGGACGCCCTTGCTGAACACCGTACCCTGGCCGCCTAAAGCCTCCTAAGAACGGAGAAAAGCTGCTCATTAACCAGAAAATGTTGGACAGGTCAAACTCCGCAGTGGATTCCTCAGTTTCCTTGGACTGTTCAGCTTCAGTCGGCATATTCTCAACAAGAGTTTTCAATGCAGCTGCAGTAATCTCATCATAGGAGCCAGCCACCTCGAGCTGTAGGTTTTGCTCTTCCTGCAGGGTCTTGATGGCAGCCATCGTCCGCGGTCCGAAGAATCCAGCTCGCCAACGGATGTTTTCGTATTTCAATTTTCCAAGCTTAATCAGGCAAGACTGGAGGTGCAAGACTTTCGGCCCCTCATCACCGCGCTTCAGCGGTGCCTTCGGAACAATTTCTCCTTCGAAACCCTCCTCGTTCTCCCATTCCTTTTCGCGCATTCGAAAAGCCTCACCTTCGGTTGCCCACTGGAAGCGCCGATGGGCAACAAAGAGTAGGCGTCGAGCAGGTTTCTCCTTGAGGCCTGCTCTGACCGCATCGAGAATCTCGTTGACATTCGGTTCTGCGATGCTATCTTGCATTACCGCGCGGAGATTCTCTATGAGAGTATCTACCTTGGCAGAATCTAGATCCTGTTCAATTTGAGATTCCAAAGATAAGTTCTCCTCAGTGAAGCCTCTCATGTTCTCCAGGATCTTGGGAGCGATCGCCATGAAATTCTCCATCTGTCCAGAGTCGAAGATGTGCATGGCTGCATCCTTGAACCGATTCTTCACTGGCTCAGGAACTGCTTGAATGCTCTTCACAATCGGATTAATGAATCTGCCCCCGGGGAAGAAGTGCATGAAAGAACCCTGGGGCATACCAGAGAAGAATTCGGTGAACGAAGGCATGCCACCCGGCATGGGTCCGCGAGAAGATCGCTTCTTTCCCTCGTCGACTGCTAGAGCCTCCATTGTGAGCAGCCCTCCATCCTGTCCTCGCTGCAACTCTGCTTTCGAGACAATCACGGCCTCTACAAACTCATCCTCGGATGTGACACGAACCATATCACCCTCATCATCCTTGTACTGGATGATGAACTCCTTGAAACTCGGTTTATACAGCTCAACTAGTCTTTTCTGCAACTCTTCATAACTACACTGCCCAGCATTCAGCCGAAAACGACGAACATCTCCGCCGTACCTAACCTTCACCGGTACAGGACCGCGCACTCCCATCCTTCAAAGCACCGAAACACAAACTCAAAATCACTTCGCTGTCTTCAGATCGCCAACAAACAACACAGATGTTCCAAAAACAAAACAAACTATAACAACTCTTAACATCCAACCCACCCAGTTCCCAACCCACCTCTGTCCCAACTCCTTTCATGGAATCTACCTTTTTATACTCTCACTCACACCAACATCTGACACTGGACAGCACTTGACTCGACTCTACTTTTTTGAAAAATAATTTCGAGTGTTCTTAGAGAGAATTGAACTTGCGACCTAGAGAATCTTCCAACTGAGAACACGCGCGCCGTATCTAACTCTCCGCAGTATTGGAACAGGGGTATAAGTTTGTTTCCTGTGCAATATAAATTTGAATAATAATAATGAATATGAAGATGTTCTATTTTTTTTATGGTTTCTATGACCCGTTGGAAGAGAGAATTTAAATTCCACCCGTGTGGCGCAGGTTCGAAACTCGGTGGTGGAGCTTTCGCCGTTGTTTGGACACTGGTCGTTTTCTTTGGAAGCCTGGTTAACTAAGGGTCGAGTTTTGGGAGTGACCGGAAGCGAGCCGAAGCACTCCCAAAACTCGATCCTTAGTTAACCAGGCTGAGGCTTTAGGTCCGATAGAGGACGTGAGATCTGCAATCAGGCGCTAGTTTGAAGCCTGTACAGAGGACCCGCAAATGAAGAAGACTCAGGCGCCAGAAAGAAAAATCTTTGGTCTGGCCCTGTAGATGAAGAAAGCGCTGAGCAGTAGAAAGAACGTCTGTCTGGAAACGCTAGACCCTGGCACTCCACGGTAAACCCTGTCCCATGGTGAAGAAAAGCGCTCATGACATATGTACTTGTAAAATATTAAATTAACGGATAAATGTTTACCAATCAAATTAATATTTAGGAAATATTAACAATCTTATTGTATAATAATTTTTATATTAAATATCATGAATCTCGAATGCAAAACAAAAAATGAATGACGCTTTTATTATTCGATATTAAATACGAGATACTACTCAAAATGAAGCATACTCTACATATGTATTATATTTCAAAAATATTTTACCGCTAGTATGTCACATATCTGCAAAGAGTGTGGTTTTCGAAATCGTACATTTTTCTTTTGATATTCAGATGGTGGCGTGGTCCGGATTTGCGGGGATTTCGTGGACGATCTCGGATGATACTCTCTCTTCCGGCTACCAGTGCAGTACATAGCCGATGACCCTCAAACGGATCCGGTACGGACAGGCCATTCCATCCTAGTGGAGCTGCTGGAGATAGGGTTGGGGATGTGGGAGGTAACAGCGTCCTTGGAGGGGTAGGAGGATGTCGAGAAGCCTAAGTTGAGCTTTTTGCACAACTCAGGTTCTTGGTGGTGACAGATCTTATCTGTTTTGTTTGGTTTCTGTTTTTGGGAAGGCGTGGGGTTTTTGTGATTCTGTTGTCGGGTCCAGGGACGACGGATACTTTAGGTATCGATAGTTCTAATTAGATGATAAGTTTCATCCCGTCGACATTAAGAGTGTGTCTGAAATCCACATCGACATCGGTTTGTATTCGATCCAAGGTGAGCGAGATTGGTACAGGATGTTGTGGTCAGTTTTGGTTATTTTCCGGGTTGTCTACTGAACAGTGTGGACCTGTTTTCAGAATTTTAAGGTTAGATCGGAGAGAAAAAGGCTCGTGCGCGTGAGATCAATGGCGTCCTCATCGATTGAAACTCCGAAACCGGGAAGCGAGGGGAGTACTGATAAGAAAAAGAATCGCTTGGCAAGTGAAAAATCGCCGTACTTGCTCCAGCACCAGTACAACCCCGTCGATTGGTATCCGTGGGGAGAAGAGGCATTCAAGAAGGCCAAAGATGAGAACAAGCCGATTTTCCTGTCAGTTGGGTACAGCACGTGTCACTGGTGAGATTATTCTGCAATGTCCTGCTGCAATATTTTACTGTGTAGTCACAGCTGACGAAACATATGGCAACTGAAAGGTGCCATGTCATGGAACGAGAATCGTTTGAAAACGAAGACGTAGCAAAGCTTCTGAACGATAGCTTCGTTGCTATAAAGCTTGACAGAGAAGAGCGTCCAGACGTAGACTCCGTGTACATGACCTACATTCAAGCGACGAGTGGCCAGGGCGGTTGGCCGATGTCTGTCTTTATGACACCTGATTTGGTAGGTAGAAGTGAAGCAGTGTATGGTTGTCCATGAAGCTCAATATCGCTGACTGATGCACGCCGAATCGGAAGAAACCGTTTGTTGGAGCGACATATCTACCCATCGACAGATTCTCGTTCGCGCTGAAAGACATATCTGAGAAGTGGAATTCCATGAGAGACAAGCTCGAGGAAGAAGGAGAAAGGATCGTCACGGCGCTTCGTCAGCTCGTTGCACAACCCAGAGGCGGACTAGCAGAGACCCTGGACAAAGATTTTTTGACCCTTGGTAGCCATTCGCTCTACGCATGGACACGTGGGCTTTTTTTATAGCGGCTCCAGAGAGCGACTGAACGTAGAACACATCGTTTTGGGGGTTTCTCGCTCGTAGGGTGCAAAACGGCATCAGACATTTTTGACGACGAGTACGGAGGCTTCGGAAACGCTCCAAAGTTCCCACGTCCATGTGTTTTCGAGATGCTCTTCGCCATGTGGAAGATGGGGGAAGATGAGTCCGTTGCTTCAGATGCCAGGGACATGGCGTTGTTCACGCTGGAGAAGATGGCAAAGGGTGGCGTGAACGATCAGCTCAGGGGAGGCTTTCATAGGTATGAGGAACGGTGACCAAATGGTCGCCGCGAGTATTTTCAGACCTTAATCATCGGAGCACCTTCACTCTTTGCACGCTCTATCACCACCCCAGATACTCTGTTGACCGATACTGGCATGTGCCACACTTTGAGAAGATGCTGTACGATCAGTCGCAGGTTGCCATGGCTTTTCTGCAAGCCTTCCAGGTCACAAAGGACACCCTTTTCGAGAGTAGCGCGCGAGGAATCTTGGACTACGTATCGGCCGATATGAAAGATGAAGAGACTGGTGGATTCTACTCAGCGGAAGATGCTGACTCAGAAGTGCCGTTTGGTGCAGAAGAGGGTCCTACGAAAGCTGAAGGTGATGAGCAACATCGCTCCCATGAACCTACTGAAGCCGTATCCTAACTGACTCTCGTGATTCCGGACAATGGAACAGGAGCTTACTATGTCTGGACGTCGTTTGAACTTAAGCTTGTTCTCGGAGAACAAAACGCCGGAATGTTCTGCGACTACTACGGAGTCTCCCAAGAAGGAAACGCGCCAGCTACGTCAGATCCGCAAGGGGAGTTTGAGGGCAAGAACATCTTGAAGATCGAAAAATCACTCAACGAAGTTGCTGAAAGTCAAGGAAAGACTGTTGAAGAGGTGAGACGGGTTCCCAACCACAAAGCTAGTCGTACGAAATAGTTCCAAACGATCTTCTGTATGCTTTGAAGGTCGACGCGTACCTGACCGCCGCGAAGAAAAAGCTTCTCGAGCAAAGGGGCAAACGACCAAAGCCCCATCTGGACGACAAGATTGTTACCTCCTGGAATGGACTAATGACTTCAGCGTTCGCAAGAGCTGCAAATATTCTTGAAGACGAAGCGTACAATGTAGTAGCATCGAAAACGGCAAAGTTTCTGAGCGAGACCATGTGGAATGGTACGTCTAGCAAGGTTGACGTGTTGACCAGAGTGCTGGCTCAACGACAGGACCGTGTTCTTAATAGCGTCCACTCACTACGAAATTGTCCTTCGATAGGTGAGGTATTGTTCAGAAACTATAGAGAGGGCGTCTCTGGGATAGAGGGCTTTGCTGAAGACTACGCGGCAACGATATGCGCCTTTCTTGACGTGTACGAGATGGACGGAGATTGCGAGTGGATTCGAAAAGCCTTGAAGTGAGAAAGCCAAGAACACTCATCTCGATTAAGATCGATTCCTGTGTCAGTGCTGAAAGCTTTTTTCTAATGCACAAACTAGGCTGCAAGATGTCATGGATTCTAAGTTTTGGGACAAGGAGGGTGGCGGATATTTCTCAACCAAGGAGGGAGATGAATCCATCGTTTTCCGGAAGAAGGAGGACTACGACGGTTCTGAACCGAGCCCAACTGGGGTTGCTTGCGCCAATCTGCTACGCCTTGCAAGCCTAACTGGAAGAGATGATCTTTTGGAGAAATCTAAGCAATGCGCATCTGCGTTCGCCACGATACTCAAGAAGACCCCGTTTGCCATGCCCAAGCTAGCAACCAGTGCTTTCTGTGCCCAATCCGGGCTCCGACGAGTCGTAATCGCCAGCGATCCCAGCGCCTCGGCCAGCAAGGAGTTTGTAAGTACAGACCCCATCCAGCGACTTCAATGTTCACTACTTTAGATCAGATACTCAAGGTTCTTCGGATTGTCCTTCCTAGGCCCACGCATTCTTCGCGCTTGGAGTACCGAATGTTGCCTTTGTAAGAGTTGGGCCGGCCGGACCAGGAGCCGATAGCGAGCTGCTGGGAGTTGAAACGAAAGATATGGTAGCCCGCGATGGAAAGGCCACTGCCTACGTCTGCAAAGGGACTACATGCATGGACCCTGTGACTGACGTTGATGCTTTTGCCGAGCAGCTGAAGAAGTTGTAGTGGCGATCTTCCCGAGCTCTTTACAATTCCTACATTACAGTCTCTCTTTCTTGGTCCCCGAATCAGAAGTATGCACAAAAACTCAAGCCTTTCATTGATACTCTCCGGTCTTCCGGAATCTCGCGCAGAAGAATCCTGGAGTGTCGTGACGACCCCAGGGCTCAAACCTCTGAACCATTTCACGCTCCTCATCGGAAAGCCCCATTCCTTCCACACCAACCTCGCCTAGCCTAACCTTGGGCTTTTCTAGCTTAAGAGGAAACTCATCCAACGCGTACCTAATCCAGCGGGAATCAGCTGTGTTAGAACTTCGTCTTGCCCGTGCGAACCAGACTGAGCTGTGGGAATCGCAACTTACCGAACATTGCTCTCATTCTCTCCTGGGTTTATTGTGCATGTCGAGTAAACGAGGACACCGCCTGGCTTCAAGAGCATGACCGCCGCACGTAAAAAGTTTCTTTGGAACAACGCCTTCTGCTGCAGGTCTGTACTTAGACGATCGCTGAATTCTAGCCTGGGTCTGATGCCCAATGCGCTGCATGGCGGATCAACAAGGATTCGGTCGAACGATTCCCTTGCAAACATGGGTGGATTAGCTCCATTCGTGACCTATTGCGGCGCGGAGACGAAGGCACCGGCTGATCAGATTGCGGGGCTTGTAGGATCCTACAGGCACTGGCGGCTTTGCTTCACCTCCCCGCTTTCGGAAATGTATTTTCTGTACTTCGTTGCGTCGTTTCTATGGGCTTGGATTATGGTCAGCCCCAGGCGCTTCGCATTGCGCTCGATGTCTTTGACTTTCTCGTAACCCTTGTCAAACGCCACCAATCTTCCCTTGTCGCCCATGAGGATTGCCATGTGAGTTGTCTTCCCGCCAGGGCTTGCGCACATGTCGAGGACATATTCGCCTAGGTGCGAGCAGAACGGACGAAAAATTAGCTGAATGCTGGGAGTATTCTTATTGCATCTTCAAGAGCAGAGGCCGCGGTCAGATTTCTACCTGGTTGAGGATCAAGAACATGCGACACGACCGCTGAGGGCAAATTTTGAAGGTAGATCTTATCCTCCATGATCCCGTTTAGGGATGGTGCAACAAACACGGCCTCGTCAAGCACGATCGCGATTCCATGAGCTCTTTCTGTGTGGAAGAGCATCTTTCGATCCATTTTCGCAATTCCGTTGCCGAGGTAGTGTCCCGGGTGATTGTCCTCATTCTTGAACTACAGGAGTAGGGCACGTAGTCGAGGAAACCAGGATCAGATTCCTCTCCTAACAGCAAAACACAAGATCAGGCGAGCTAAGGTACGTTTATGGGGACTGCTTACTGATCCTTTGGTTAAAGAATCCGTGATATCGGCGTACACGGCAACTCGAATCCCCACAGCAAGGGACGTCTCCGCCGCCATGACGCCCGGAGCGAAAATGTTTGCACCTCTGAGAACTGCCTCTCCACATTTTCTTGAAACCCAGACCTTTGAGAGGTTGCTCGAGGATCGGTCGATCGGTCCCAGAGTCTGTACAACGACAACATCGGGCAAGCTTTCCAAAATTGCGACCGAACCTTTCAGCGCCTCCGGGACAAGAGCTCGCAGCTCCTCCGCAACTTGCTCAGGAGTCGTAACCAGGGTGTTCACCCGTGCAGTAGTCGGAGGAGGTCTCGCCAGATGTTCAAAGTACTTGAGCGCTACTTCCTCCCCGAAGAGTCTCTTCATCGTTTCATGGGCATCCCCACCTACACGTTGCACGGAATCCATTCTATCCGGTCTTAACGGGACTATGCCTTTGCTCAGGCTGAGTTGTCCATCCCGATCCTTGAGATCGAAGCGCTTATACTACGCTTCAGAGGCGACGTTAGAGAAAGTTTCGATCGTCAATCCTCTCCGTCCGAGCGCTCTTGGTTCATTCCAGCCTGCAAACCAAACCTCGCGAAGAACTGTCCGGCTTCAATAAAGACAGAGTTCGTCTTGCTCCAGGTAGTTGAGTTCAAGCAGCGGCCCGAGACGAGTCTGACGACCTTAGCTGATTATCTACGGTTGAAATACTTGTGCTTCGGTACTAGTAGACGAGATCTAAAGAATCGGTGAGCTCTTGAGTCTCAAGTTGCTTCCACGCTACCATGATCAGCGGATTTGTCGCGGTGGGAAACGTACGTGCACTCTGTGCTTCGAAACTCTACGCCTATGATCGGTTTGATGTTTCTTTAACTCTATGATCAACTTCCGCTTCAAGAGAACCAAACCGGCGCTTATTCATATGAGAGCGGCTTCGAAGGTTGCCAAAGGCTTTCAAATTCTCCCACCGCACCGATGCAGAAGTGGGACTCAAGACTGGTACCTTGTTCCGCTCTGAAGCAGGAAGGACTCAATTCCTTTCTCCGAGATCGACATCGTGCCAAGGTCAAGAGCCACTGGTAATCTCATCGAGTCTGAGTCTAGCTCGTTGCCTATACGACAATGAAATGGAATCCTGGAGTTTTTCGCGTCCCTGACAGAGGCTCGAAGTTATAATTCCCCAACCAATGCTAGTACGTTTGTCTGCCGGACATTGCTCGTAGTTCCGAACTTGCTTCTTGTCGACTCAACGAGAACGGAAATTATCACGTGCTTTGTTTCTAGGCCAACCGTTCTCCACGGTGCCGCCTCTTCGGTTGCCAGCATCGATGGACTACCCATTCTAGATTGAATCAGAGACTCGTCCAGAAGAGCCGTCGCGATTCTAATATCAACAGTCCGCTCATGGGAACGGACGGAGCACTAAAACCAACACATTCCTAGGGTTCTTTCTGGACAACCCTATCCTGGCTGAAACAGCCGGGATCCGAGCTCGAGAGAGCGATATGGACACAGAGTTCGACACCTCGAGACAGATTGCAGCTCGCGCGCCCCGATATTCGCTGATCCAGCCTTGATGAACTACCTAGTCTAGATTGAATCAAAGACTCGTCCAGAAGAGCCCTCGCCATTCTAACATCAACAGTCTGCTCATGGGAACGGACGGATCACTAAAACGTACACATTCCCATGACTCTTTCCGGACAACCCTAGCTCGAATCCTGGCTGAAACAATGTGATTTCTTGAGCCTGTCCTGTGGAGTGTTGTGTTTTTTTGGACAGCGCTTTTTTCTGGCCGATCTGTGACCGCCTTGAGGACAAACGTTGGGGCCTAAAATTTTTGGTACTTTTGACTTCTGGCAAAATGTAGGCAAGGACAGATTGTCTCGAACACAAGCCCTCAGAGTCTTCCGCACGTAGCTGCTAGAGAAGGAAAAATGAATTGCCCAAGCATTTCATTCAGGAAGAACGTGGCGCTCAAATGTGAAACGGTCAACCCGAAACTTGAGATGTACTCGGGACCAGGAATAGCAACTGTTGTTGTTGCTGTTGTTGGAATAACACAATCACAGCAACCATCAAGGCGCTCCAGCATTATTCGAAGCAGACTTGGAAAACCAACCACTTGCTCACAATGATACTGGGTGGAAGAGGTGGGTGAGCGGAGGGAGGACTTGTGGTTCCCCAGCCAACTTTGTGTAAAGGATGCATCCCCTTCCAAGGCCTTCACCCCTTCCATTCCAGCTTTCGTAGCTGTTCCTCATGCAAGTAGATTCATCCATTCCCACAAGGCAAACACAGCCCTCCTTTTCAGAAACAGGTGGGCAAAGTTCGAAGGAATGTATGAGATACTACAACTGCCAAAATACCTTTCGTTTTCCGACCTGGATTCCTCCCCAACAGCTGCCGTGTCTCAATCAATAGTTAGTGTGCCGTTACCTCAGTTATCCCCCCCCCCAAAAGACCATTCCGACTCTTAACGCAGAAGTGGGACATTGCAGAAAAGCCTCTTTGATATCGAATTTTTGTCTTCCAAAACGAGTTTAGAACAAATTAAATTTCATTTTTTTCCAATTATTTCCCAGTCGATCCTAAAAAAGGCACTTTAAATTACCACGTGTCCTACAATCCTGGAAATTCTTATATGTTCTTTCCAAGAAATACGCGTCTGGGACATAGTCTGAATTCCATATTCCTAGAATAGTTCTGGGCGAGTTAATTCAAAACGGTGTGCTTGGCTCTACCAATTATCGTGACCTGCAACCGGTGATCAGCGAATGATTATTAGCAAGTTGTCTCAATGTCAGTCTTACAGTTTTAACTTACCAATCATATATGAAGAAAGTTAAGAATCTGCGTCCGGATTCTTCAGAAAAAGTCAATGATTGGTCAGAAGATTGAAGAGTTGTGATTCCTTCGAAATATGAAATCTCGTGGATTATCTGCGGGATGTGTAATTGGCGGGGAAATGGAATTGCAAAAATAATTTGCACAATAAATCCGTTCGGCAAAGTACACTCACAGATTCAATGGGTAGACACTCGGCCCCCTTAGACAAGGTGCGTACAAAACCCTCAATCGCTCCCACCCCCCCCCACCTCTCTTGAATTTTTATGCGACAATAATAAATATGTTTAAATATGAGAAGAAAAATGAATTTGCTCCCGAAAAGCAACAACGTGCTGGAAGATATTCCTCCAACCCTCTAACCCATACACTTGCACAATCTCCATTTACATTTGCTTTGCGAGATGAGGGGTGTGCGAAGTGGACTGTTTAGCAATCTTGTAGAAACATCGTCGACACGCTCAAAAGGATAAAAATATAGGAAAATCCCTCGGTCCGCAAAAGAAAAATGGTGGGGCTTCTAGAGGCCTCCTCCGGGCCATTCATGTTGTCCATCGGATACACTCCTCCATCTCCCCCTTTTACAATTTAACAACATACTTATGATTACCAAATTACTCCAATCTCTCCTCAGGAGGCCCCCCCGTGCCAAGCCGATCCTACCAAATTATGCTTTTCTTTAAAAACATACAACGAATAGCCGAAAAATAGATATTTTGATTAGAAAAAAATGACATCAGTATCTCCATAGGTCAACTCAGTAGAAAAGCGATCTAATGGTTCCCATTGATTGGTCAGAGCATTCCATTCCTGACGGCTTGTCATCTCGAACTTTCTCCCATCAAAATCCCCTTCTTTGTTTTCAATACTTTTTAAAGGACTGTCCATTGCACCCCTCCCAAAAATAAACTTTATTCAATATTCATCACCGCCTCCCCCCCCCCCTTTCCGAAAACAAGAAAGTCCTGTCGCATATCTGACGTCCTGGCTCCTCTGTTACACATCCCTCTCCCTCCCCCCCTCTCAGAGTGTGTAGCCCACAAGACGGGTGACGCCCACACGAAAAACCTTGGAAAATATTTATATAATTTATATATTTTCATGTCGCGGATAGGTTTCCAGAAAAGACCTATACAAGTCACCACAGCTGTCATCAAATTTTCTAATTTTGTATTGTCGTCAAGAAGTTTGATTGGTTTGTTGAATTTCTTTAAAACATTAACGAATTATGTTTGAGATATTGTAAAGGGGATGGATGGGGCGGAAATTGCAATGTGCGAGGGGTAAGAATATTGGTGTAAATGGTTGATATTGTTTTTGAGAATATTAGATAGTTTATGAATTAAATGGAATGGGTGCGGATGAGGGGTGAATTTGGGTTGTTGGGGTAAATGGACTGACTGAACAGCAGCTTCGATGGGGCTGAGCTGGTGTGCTATTTAGGCGTTGGTCAGGGGTTTGTTGAGGGTGGTGAGGGTGCTATTGGGAGAGGGGAGGGATGGTATCTTTTGTTGAGCTGAAGGCGAATGGTGAACGAGTTCTTTAAGGAGGACGGAAAGAGTCGAGAAACATGAGAACTTTTGAGGTTCTTTAGTTTATCTAACTTCTTACGAATGAATTCGTAAACTTTGGTGGTGTGAATATTGACTGTTGGGTTTTGTTTGGTTGCTTCGTGGTCTTTTCTGAGCCCGCGGGTGTGAATAGAAGCGCATGGGAAGGAAACCGGGACTGTGAATAGTGTGTAACCTTTCCTCGTCGTTTTGTTTGATTGTAGTTTGACGTTCTGTCGTATCTTGTTGTGAATTTGAAAGATGAGTACGTTGGTGTGGAGAGCGACTGCAGAGTCGTATAAAGGATTGAAGGCCGGTACTGGCCAGAGTGCGACAAACGTCGCTGACAGTTGGGAAAGCATGCAGAGGCCATGCAGAGAAAGCACTTCTGGGGTGTATGTACTTCCGGCGCGGAACTCGCGCGAACCCGCTGCAGTGTTCAAACCCAAGGACGAAGAGGTTGGCCGCGGGCACGGTCGTGTCCTGGCTGACTTTGGAAGAGGAAGCGGTGCCGTGCGAGAGGTTGCAGCTTACGAATTGGATAGAGAGGGTTTTGCTGGTGTTTCGGAGACAAGGATGGTCAAATTGTCAGCTGGTGGACTCGAGAAGGAGGGAATGTTACAAGCATTTGTTGAAAATGTTGGTGACTCGGAGGATTATGGGCCTAGCCTCTTCGGAGTGGAGAATGTCCAGCGCATTGCTGCGTTCGATATTAGGATCATGAACGCGGATCGTCACGCCGGAAATTTGCTGGTTTCGAAGACTGATGGAGAGTACAAACTGCATCCAATTGACCACGGCTTGTCGATGCCTGACAACGTGCGTACTCTACCATGGCCTGTTTGGATGGACTGGGAGCAAGTGAAGCAACCAATGACAGCAGAGGTGAAGGATTATATTATGAATCTGGATCCCCAAAGTGACGCGAAATTGCTCCGCTCGAAATTTGGCAAGGCCATAAGCGACGGTGCCGTTGATGCCCTCACTTGCGGAACTGTCCTGCTGCAGGTGGGAGCGAGTCTTGGGCTGAGTCTGTTCGACGTGGGCAAGATGATCTTTTCTGTAGACGCTGAGACACCCGGCTTCATGGAGAGACTCTTGACAAACCCGGTCGTCAGTCACTTAGCAAATGTTCTTGAACAGAGCTGCCAGGTTGAGAGCAGGTGCTCGACGATTGTTGAGCTCACACTTGAAAGTGCTTCGCTCTTGGCTGAGATCGATCCGAATAAGGTACATGATCTTGTAGCTCAGATTAATTCCAACGGGAACTGAAGTAAAGAAGTCGCAGAAGACTGCACTCGAGAAGGATTTTGTAAGGAACAAATATTCGTCCGGTTGTTGCCACGCAGTTGCCACGCACACAGACATATCTACTCGTCGAACCCCATGCTCAGAGTTGACATGGGACTGTAGAGACCAATGGATTTTGTTTGCCAAAGAATCAGCTTAAGTGTACAGATTTATTTTGCAAAGAATTAGGGTGAGTTTCTCCAAAAGGTTTCAGGGGCTCCATATACCACTCGCCGTTTGCGCTTCTGCTCATCCCTCCACAAAGGGTACCTCAACCGCCTCATTGGTGGTTCGAACTCCACCTGAGGATATCGCTCCCTAGTTTTTATGAGCTTTTCAGGATTTCCCATCCAGGTATGAGAAAGCATCTCCCTAAAGCCTAGAGTCTTCGTCACGAGCTTATAGTCCTCTACATGGGCAGCAAAATACAACGACGTGAGTCCTCTACCACGAGAAGAATTCGAGTACGCTATATTGGTTTGTTCTCTGGATGCGACTCGACATACCTATGCTAATCTTCCGAAGATTCTTCAGCATGCGATCCCTGAGATGCATCATCAAGAGCATTCGAAGCTTGCCCTTGTGCCACTCCCTGTATCGCCTATGCATCACAAGTTTTTCCAGATGCTTGATCCTTACGGTCAACGCAGCAACTAGGAAAGAGAATAAGGTTACGGATCAGATGCGGTTACTCGTACCCTGACTCCCCGTAATCCTACGTTCGAAAGGTTTACTTGGAATAGGGCCTTGTTGTAGTGAACGTACTGTGGCATTTGAGCGAATGATCCCAAAAGGTCTCTGGGTCCTTGAATTGATCAATTGCCTTACGGTACTCCATGAGGTTGAAGGTCCGCTGTGCGCAATACTCCGGCCCAATTACTTTCTTGGTGATCTCCGAAATCCCGACCTGATCTAGTAGCTGGTTTTGGACTTTGAACTCATTGCAGGTTACATAATCACCTGGAATAGGCCAGACTTTCTTCTGCCCAACCAAACTGTGTTCTTCTGGTGGAGGCCCCTGCGCGGGCCCGATCGCATTCGGAATTTTGTCCTGCGTATTTGACATCCATCGCTGAGCACCACTCCAGGACTTCCTGCATGATAGCACTCGACGAAGCATCCTAAACTCTCGACAATAGAGGCTTCTAAGAGAAACGTAAAATCGAAAACTTGAAATCCAGAACTGCCTTGAAATTCTCAGAACCAGAGACCAAAGCAAAACCAGGCACAAGTGAGCCAACTACCTCGACACCCTCTCGCCTGCCCCAGCCGCAACAAGGAGGCAGATAACCCGAAATATTCAACCCCACCAAACTGCTTTGCTTTTCTCGAACCAGTTTCCAATTGGCTTTATTAACTCATCCAACCCAACCGGACTTCCCTCCGATACTTCTCAAAACTTTCTTCATCCGTAGCTATATACCTGAAGAAACACGTTTTTACAGATCTCTACCTACGCGCTTTCTTCCCTATCCACATTCCCCAAGATTACCTCCTACAGACAACCATCTACGGGTACCAACATATTCCCCCAAACCCCCTACAGCCCGCTCTCCGTCCAAGCCCAAAAGGAGAGTCAGCACAAGGCCGATCACGTCCTGATCATCAAACCCGACAAGCGATTTCAAGAATCCAGCGGGCTTCGGGCAATCATTACGAGCGCTTTGATCACTCTGAAGGAGTCTATTACTATATCTCGATCCAAAAATATTAGACCGAATCTGAAGTCAAACCTTGAGGAATAAGACTCCGTTGCTATCGTCCTCGTCCAAGAGGCCAAGCTAGACCAAAAACCAGCTCTCAATCAAAATAACAATCTATATTGATTATAATGACTGAATACCTATATGGCGACTAAATGTATGTATTGTATATTTGTGGTAGTATAGACGGTAGCACGTTCTGCTTATTTCCGGAATTAAATTTGAACACTTTGTTTGGTACAGAGCTAAAACTTGTCTTGTCTTGACATAGACTACGATCTAAAGCCTAGTCGACCTTAAGTAGAGAACGGGCATACTTAAAATAGACGTAAATTAGAATCTAGCCGGTCCATCTAGCTGTAAGAAGTGAGAAATAGAGCACCGCCCGCCATCTTTTCTGTCGACGAAAATGCAGGGCGAAGCGAATGGTGAGGAGCGTGGGCGGAACGAGATTCCCACTCAAACAAGTCCTTGAGTTGATTCTTCAATTCTTTCTGGGTCAGGGAGACTCCGCCTGTATGGTACGCGCTGTAGGGGGTGGAACGTCGCAGATCCACCGGCTCAAATCCTTCACTTTAGTTGGACTACGATCTAAAACCAAGGTCAAGTCGATACTAAGTTCGACTTCAGCAGACACATCAAGTTCTACAAAATAGATGTAGGCTAGAATCTAGCATATAAATCTAGCCAGTTAAATACTGAAAAATAGACAAACCTCTAGACAGAAATCAAGGAAAAAAGAATGATAAAGGATGATGTGTAGGTGGGCCTAATGGGACATCCCTAAAAAAAAATGACATAGAAGGGTCGTCTCCAAATTTGTCCGAGAAAAGAGGTGGAAAAAGCAAAATAGAAGCGCAGAGGGGATAAACTGGAACGTAGTTTTCGTTATCAGTTCCTACGGCCTCCAAGCGTTGATCTTGGCCTTCCGGCTGCACGTGTGTGGCGGAAAAGACCCCTGCCACAAATTATAGTATTTGATGTCTCAAAATAACGATTTCGCTTATTATGTCTTAGAAAATAATAAGCACTACTAGCTTCTAGGCTTTAGAGATATGATGACACGTGTCCGAAACATTAGCTTTGTCGTGTAAATCAAGTTCCAATATTCTTGATTAAGAACAATGTGGGATTGGCTTAGTATTTTGAGTTTGGCCATTTTTGTGGAGCATAGTGCCGAGATTGTGTAAAGCGGCGGAGGTCGTTAGAGGAGTTTGGCAGCGTCAGTTTCGACCTCTGCTGGGACTGCTAGAGCTTATCTGGATATAGACGCTCTGATTGCGTATTGCGATAGCGCTATCTCGTTTGTTTTGTTATTGTTTGTTTGTGTTTTGGGCAGCGCTTGTTCCAGCGCCACCTGTTACTTGAGGAGGCCAAAAGTATGGATAGGAAAAAGGTTTCTGCTTTCCTGGGGGTGCATGGGTTGGCGAGATCGAAAAGATTAGAACGTGTGCGTGCGTGTAGCACGGAAACCAGTGGATCTACTACGGAGATGCAGCCGGAGAGAACGATTCTAACATCGCTCCCCGAGCTCAAGACTGACAGGAAGCTGAGAGTGCTCTCTGGCGTTCAACCGACTGGGACACTGCACCTGGGCAACTACCTCGGAGCCATACAGCAATGGGTTAAGAATCAGGATAAGTTTGACAATTTCTTTACCATAGTAGATCTTCACGCGATAACGCTGCCCCATGACCCGAAGGCGTTGCGTCAGAGCTCTATGACCACTGCGGCACTTTACCTGGCATGTGGTGAGAGCTTGTTTCTGTCTGGAAGCTTACTCTCTTCGCACAACAGTCATGTATTAATTTGTTTTCCTGGTGGTGGCCATGTGCTATTTTAGGTCTGGATCCAAAGACCAGCAGCATCTTCCTCCAAAGTCACGTTCCTGCACACGCCGAACTCACGTGGTTGCTCAACTGCGCGACTCCGATCGGCTGGCTGGAGAGAATGGTACAGTATAAGGAGAAGGCACGCAAGGCTGGGGAGAACGTGTCCGTGGGTCTCCTTGACTACCCCGTCCTGATGGCGGCAGATATTCTTCTGTACCAAGCCGATCTGGTACCGGTCGGCGATGATCAAAACCAGCATCTTGAGCTGGCACGGAACATCCGCGGACGTTTTAAAAACCTCTATGAGTACGCCCTGTTTTACTACTGGTTATGTTGAACTGAGCAACAGACCCCCAAGCTGATCGCGTTCTTGCCACACCCCCACCCCACAGTAAGCGAGGAAAGAGAAGGGTCTTCAAGGAACCCAAGACCCTCCTCCAGAAGGACGTAGCTAGAGTCATGGCGTTAGATGACGGAACGAAGAAGATGAGCAAATCCGACGAGAGTGACAACTCCAGAATCAACCTGCTGGATCCTCCAGACGTCATCGCTAGGAAGATCAAAAGGTACCACCCCGCTCAGGTGGAAAGAGAAATAGACATCTTGTCCAAGCTTCTGACGCACTGTTCCGTGACATACATAAACTTCTGACTCTGTCTCTTCTAGATGCAAAACTGATTCGATCGCGGGGCTTCAGTTTGACAATCCCGAACGACCCGAGTGTAATAATCTGCTGACCATTTACCAGGGAGTAACTGGAATACCGAAGGAGGACATTGCGGCTGAGTTTGCAGATTCTAACTTTGGAACGTACGGAGGAGTTTAAGCTTTTTGTTTCAATCGTTCGACTTCCTGGACTCAACAGATATTTCGCTCTTCCTCGTGATCTGCAGCATCAAGAAGGTCCTAACTGAAGCACTCGTAGAGAAGCTCACTCCCATTCAGACGACGTATGGTGAACTTATGGAAGACCAAACCTATTTGAAACAAGTCCTGAGGAATGGTAAGTTTCCTTAGCGATCTCGGACTGGAGTGTTCACTCTTGCATTAAGAGTGCTCGAACTGAGCGATCCGTCCATGCTCCACTATACGATTCCACTTCCAGGTGCGGAGAGGGCAAACAGTGTTGCTTCCGACACTTTGGCAAAAGCTCAGTCTTCCATGGGCTTCGTTACACTTGATGACATTGCCGAGTAGACGGATGCTTGTCGAATCTAATTTGGTAATTCACCCCATTACCGCGGTAAAGGTGTCCGCGAGAGCTAAACGAACTGACTCCGATATCGCTTTAGTAGTGACTGGAGTTTGGCTTTGCGAGGTCGCTGCTAGATAAATATAACTTATCGTTCATGAGGGTATCCGTCAGGCTAGTCTTGAGGAAGCTTGTCCATGCCCGCTCGCGCCGTCTGGCACCAGGGTCTATTGGAGTGCCTCTTGTGACAATCGAAATGGGGGGGCTCTACCACGAATCAAGCCGCATCCTCAGGTCCCCGAAAAAGCTGCTGCCTTACTGAGTGGTTACCTGGTATGCTATTGGATCCTGATGTCGCACCTTCGTGTTCCAGCCCAGAGCGGCATGTTGAGTAGTGTGTTTTTGACGACTGAGCCAGCCTTGGTTGCTCACTGTTTGCAACCAAGGAAAAGCGGCCATTCATGTCTAGTCGATTTAGTAGGGCTCCAAGCGGAATCAGCGATCTCCAACCAAAAAAAGGGGATGGGAGTTAGAAATAGTTCCTAAATTTGATTCTCGAGGTTAGCAAAGTGGTCCTATTTTCGGTTCGCCGCCGCTTCCAGGGAGTTGATGAATGTTACTGGGGAGTTTGCGCAGAGAAGGTTGATGACCTTACTCCCGAGAGATGTATCGGCTATTCCGCCGGGGTTGACGTGGCTAAGGACCATAAAGTCCGTCGACTCAGGATCGTCCTCCGCCTGCATCATGACATTTCCAGCGAGAAGAACTTCCGCTCTTACGAACTGATTTCCAATAGATTGAAAAGGAGCCCATTGGAGAGAACAGTTTAGGGATCGAGTTGTTGTGCTTGTGCAGCGGGAATGCGTTCCCATGCTGTCCTGATCCGTACCTTGTTAGTTGGCTTCGCGTCCTCATGTACCTCAGGTCGATTCACGACCACGTATCCACTTTGCATTGGCCTGTAATGTACCCTAGTAACGAAATCTCTTGCTTTAAGCAGTCCACCTCCAAATCTACCCGTAGCTGCCCAAGAGATTTTGGTGTTCTTCCCAATATATTCGAGATCCTTCAGCTCCTTACAATGCTCGTTGTATTCAGGAACTCTGCTATTGTCCAGGAACAGATCGAACAGCTTGCGCGCAGGAGCCTTGATTCTCGCCTTGGCCATCACCACGAAGAACTTCTGAGCTCTGCCGGCATCTCCTCCTCCAAAACTGACATCGCTGGACAGTCTTTTTCTCCAGATCACGATCGATCCAGTTCTCCTAATCTCCTGCCATCCACCTTCCTCGGCTACCTTAAACATAGTCTTAAGCAGCTCATCGTTCTTCTTTTCCACATCCGGATATTTCACAGGCACATTTCCGCCAGCGTTCCCAATGGACGCCAAATCATCCCTCGATCGACTCAAATTCTTTCCCAAGTTTTTCAAAAACGAATCGAACTGTTGAAACGCGCCGTCCATCGGGTCTGAAAAACGTCGGATCCTATGGTATCTTTCCAACAGAAGCTACTCAAGATCAGTCGATCCGATTCCCCCTCCATTACACACCGCATCCCATCCTCAAAAGCCCAATAAGCAATTCGTCCGCGAGAAACATCATCTTCTCCAACGCTCAAGCAATGTCTTTTTCCCTGAGCTTTTCGCCGCGCAGGCTAGTCGGCTGACTGCGAATCTTGACTTGGCGTGACGGGTAGTACTGTTGTTTCCTACTCGTTTACAATTCTGAACTCTTTCAACTGGCCTACATCAAACCGCTCTGTAGCTGCAACGCTTAGTTTTGTTATGAGAGTACTCTACTAAGCCAGTTGCACAAGTGGGTGCCTGGTCGTGAATCGACCTGAGCTCTGAGGACTCATTTCAGGTTTGTCAGCTCGACAGTCTTTCAGCACGAGATAATAGTCTAGGTTTCTCTCCCCCGAAAACCGTTCCATCTTCAGCTTTCCAGTACGCAAGTCGTTGGAGAAATGTGGTCTTAACCGCTCAAAACCAAAAAAAATTGGAAAGCTTTCCCTGATGGGGATGAGTCGAGTGACTGCGAATCTTGAGGGCAGAGGCAGCGAGTATTGGAGACGTGCATCAGTACAAACATGTACTACCGCTCTCGCGACTTAATGGATTTGTTTGTAAAACCTTCCAACTGGCCCACGGAAAACCGCGCCGTAGTTGCAGCAATTGACACCAGCGCACAGTACAGGTCAAGGGCAAAAGTGGGCAACGGCTCGTGAATCCACCTGAGCTCTGAGGATTTGGTTCAGGCATTTGAGCTCCAGAAGCTTTCAGAACGAGATTCAAGTGCCGCTTTCTGGAACTATCGGTATCCACCGCGTTGTCATCCCTTTGCTCATGAACGCCTCAGAACTGCTTGAGCTTCTGGGGATCCAGGTCAAGATTGAGGAGTAGTCAAACTTTGCTTGGATCTGAAAATTACCAATGCGCAACAAGTTCTGTGGGGTTGATGCGGAAGGATAACCGGACTAAAGGTGGCAGTTGCCCATCACGACTCCGGGTTTTTTCCATCTTTCCTAATACCCCGTACCATCAGTGCTAGTCCGAGCTGAAACAGTCCAGTCATGATGCGATGGTCACCATACGCTAATGAGAAGCAAGTTTGCTCGTTTTTCTTTACCTCCTGTCGGCATCCTAAGAAGTGGAGTAAGAGTACACGATAGACGGTTGCGCCTTCCCTCAGAGGGAAGTGCTAGGAATCACATGTACGTGAGTGCAAGATCAACAGGCCGTGGCCTAAGACGTAAAAACCTGCTTGCTCAATGAGAGTCCTCGTTGATCAAGGCTAGAATTGCTCGTGGAATCCTCATAGACGCCACCCAAATTGCGCTCCTTTCCTCATGCCTTTTTGCGAACAGAGCAACGCGGAGATTCTTGTCCTGACGGCGCTATTTCCCTCGTCAGGTCGACTCGTCGAGGTTGACACCCAAAGAATCAGCTTCTTGGCCGCTGTACGTGAAAGGCTCGGAAAGGAACCCTCGGCTCGAAGAGCTTCGATTATTCGAGGAAGAAGCTAGAAGACAGGAAAAAGACTCGGTACGCGCTGTTCGCCTTATTTCGCCAGAAAGTGGATTGGCTCAAGTTGTGGCCTTTGACCCTTCGTCGATCACCGGATAGTTCGGCTGCGGATTCGTCTTCCAGATGCGAATGGTCCCATCATCTGCTCCCGTTGAGTAGGTTTCACCGTCAGGTGCGAAGCGCACAACCATGATCGGTCCGTGGTGACCACGATGGGATTCCAGCTCCACACCGGTTGCGTAGTCGTACATTCTCACTGACAAGTCTTGACCGCAGAGCACGTACTTTTCCTGTGATGGTTGTAGAGAACAAGATTCCGTTCCTCTGGGAGCCTGAATTGATAGTTAAACGATAACAAGGGACCATTGGTCAAGCTTGGAACCTCTCAACCCTGAAAGAGGCAAGACATGCGAAGGAAAAAGTTCTTACTTTGAACTTTTTGATTAATTCCATAGTCCTGACATCCCAGAACTGCACAGATTCATCTGCAAGAGCTAGGGTGAGGAAATCACTATTCCTCCTTAGTTCACCCGATCGAATCTCTGCTCCACACTCGACTTGTTTAATCTTCTGACCGACCCTAGCGTCCCATTTGGTAAGCTTTCCATCCGTCGATCCCGTGATGATGACTTCGCTCTTGTCCCCGTAGAAACGTGCGAATTTAACGGGTCCAACTGGAAGTTCGAACACCGGTGTTTCGGGATCGGAAACATCGTACAAATTCACAGTACTGAAGAGCCCCCCAGTGAGCAGCAAGGAAGCGTCCTATGCCAACATACATCAGACGGTTCGAGCGAACAGAAGATTCGGAGGTTAGCGGATGTCCGATCTCCGAGCAGACCCCCTGGCGACAGTGGATAAGATCAAAGAAATGCGTGCACCTGTACGAACCTTGGAAAGAGCGACGCTTTTGCAAACATGTTTTTGGGGCAGTCTCTGCCTAATATCTCCAGTTTTCGCATCCCATACTATCGCGCTCTGATCTGCAGATCCCGTCGCGGCTACAAACGTATCATCGCTAAGGCATGCACTCCATACTGCACCTCCGTGGCCCTCGAAGGTACCCACCCAATCGCCGGTCACGCCATCGCGCAGCATGGGTTTGCCATCTGACGAAAAAAAAACATTGGAAGAGAGACGCGCGGAAGAATCAGATCAGCGTCGAGGAGAAACTGTATTTCTTCCTTCCAAGAACAAGGATACAAAATTCTACCCCAAAAAGAACGGATCCATGACCGGAAGCTACAACACCCCGCCGCGGGGCTTCGTCTCCAACAAAGATCTCGTCCAATCGTTTGCGCTGAGGGACAATCAAATCACTTACCAAGACATCCACTGATGAGAAAAACACCTTCATCAGTGGGCTGACTGTATTCAAGCTCAACTACACCCCTCTTATGTCCAGGACAAACCATTGGCATCTGTCTAACCGTCGCAGCCATAGCGAAGCCCCTCCTCTCAAACAAAAAAAAAACAGTAAAACCCCCCACACAAATAGACAACCCGATCAACACCGATCAAAGATTTAATCAATCGAAACCTCGTATCCGCTCAAATACCATAAGAACAAGGAAGCTCCTACAGTGCTTCAAGAGAAACAAAAACTTTTCAAGTCGTCACCGCTAAAGAATCCCTGTCTAGTTCACCATTCCAATGAGCAAGGAATTCCGCTCCTTCATCCCGTCCCGAGTAGATGTTGTTTTCGCTTCTGGCGGATCATGCGACAATGGTCAGAACGCTACCGGGTTTCTGACTTTTTAGATAACCTGATGAGAAAGCGGAATTGACCTTCAGGATTTACTTCAGTTAAGGGTTAAGTCTCTTCCAAGCAAAGCCAACGCTTCGCTCCCTCTTCCACCGGTTTTCGTCTCGTCAACGAGTAGATTTTGTTTTCGCTTATCGTGGACAGGCATTGTGGTGAGAATGCTATTGGGTTTCTGACTCTTGGATAGCGAGATGGGAGAGAGCAAACAGATCTCCTAATTCAGCTTCAGTGAGCGGTGAAGTTGCTTCGAAGCAAAGCAAGTGCTTCCCTCCCTCTTTCGACCGGTTTTCATCTGGTCTTGAGTAGATTTGGTTTTCGCTTCTCGTCGATCCGGCAATATTGGTGGGAACGTACTGGGCTTCTGACTTTTGTATAACCTGATGAGAGATCGAAATTGACCTTCAGAGTCTGTTTCAGTCGAACTTCAAATCGCTCTGAATCTGAGCAAATGCTTCCCTCGCTCTTCCGAGCGGTTTTTATCTCGTCCGCACGATCGAGGTGAGAGTGCAGGTTGGATTTTTGACTGCGGTTATGCTGATGGGAAAGAGGAAGAGACCTCCCGGGCAACTTCAGGGAACGGCGAATCCGTTTCCACGTAAAGCCAATCCCTCCCTCCCTCTTCCGAACGGTTTTGACCTCGTCTGGATCGGGCAATAGTGTTGAGAACACTTGCGGTGATGATGATGGGTGAGGGAACAACCTGCAAGCTTCAGTCAACGATGAAGTGGCTTCCAAGTAGAGGAGAGGGGTCCCCTCCCTCTTCCGAGTATACTAAATTTTCGTATCCCGACGATCAGCCCATAGTGGTGAGAATGCCGCTGGATCTGATGTTGGATACGCTGGTGGGAGAGATTCCGTGGGGTTCGTAAAACTGGACTCTGTTCAGTTAACGATGATACCATTTCCGAGTAAACTCGAATGCTTTCCTCCCTGCTCAGAACGGTTTGACTTCTGCTTTGCTCGTCGATAAGGCAAGAGGTGAGAACGGTGTAGCTTTTGGTGGGAGAGAAGGGTATGAGGGCTGGCCCCGTGACGCCGCTTCTAAGTAAAACACGTCATTTTTCCCTACCCCTGAGGACGGTTGTTCAGCTTGTCCCAGAAGATCTGCTATGGACTGGGGTACTCGCGCTCAAAGACCCTCTGTCAAATCCGCACCGAATACTCCAAGATTAGCTCAGCAGCAACATGAACTGACTCATGGAAGTCCTGCCTGATCTTTCAGCTTCATGGTTTTAAGGTATTGTGTCGCTACGTAGTGGTGACCTCTCGAGCTCTGCTGCACTCAACAAGATGATGTTCTCAGTCTAGGCTACTCTGGGGAAAATCGTCTTGGTTAAAAGCTCTGCGTTGTTGTCCAGGAGAGTGTGCGTCTCTGCGCAGAGACGCACGCTCTCCTGGCGATAAGCGACCTGTAACAATAAGTCAATGTGGATACACCCCCTCGCGCTCCGTTCCAATATCCATCGAAGCGGACTTGTTTGGGACGGTCAGTCTGTACTAGTAGACGAGGTGAGGGTGAGTTTCTCATCGGCTAGCTACTCTGAAGAAAGAAGAGAATGCCAAGAAACGCGTAGGGCACCCGCAGAGACTTCAAGACTAGAGTGTACATAAGCCAAACCCTGACTATCCTATCTGTTTTCTAGTACTGTTCAGGTTCTCACATAGTCCAATAGAGTTAAGAAACCTCACTCAAGCGCTGCGGTTTTCGTGTTGCCTAGTTTTCCTGTATTGCAGGAGAAAAACAACCTATATCATATATTTAGACGTATACATCTATATTTTAAAACATGTCCTATTCTCTAGAATTCGTATTTCTAACCTTTTTTTCATTCCTGAGCGGGAGAAATACAAAGCAAACTCGAAAAAATTACATTTAAGTGCATTCAGTCCCAAAAAAGTGCATTCTAGATCTTGCTATCAAATGCACAACCTAGGGGGGGGTTAGGGAGTGTCCCAAAATTACACTCCATTCTCTCTTTTATCTAAAATATTTTTAGCGGGAGAGTGAAAGCTCGCTCATCATATCTGCAAGAAAACAACATTTCTCTTCACGAATAAAATACTGACACGTCACCCTAACGGATTTTTTTGTCCATATATAATTTTGTAGAAGAAAAAATATTCTTCGGGCTAAACATGCATTGAAAATGGTGAAAAAAATAAGGTCCAGCTGGAGCAGAGAAAAATTTAGCGTTGATATGGAGAGGGGGGGGGGGTATAACTTAGTAGAAAAAACTATTTTCCGTTATTTACTTGTAAAAAGTAAATTTTTAGAGGATCATGAGAATTTTGTTGTACGGGATAGTTCTTGAGATACAGTTGAAGGATAATTTTTTTTGTGGATTCAATTTTTGTTTTGGATGGATAACTTCCACCATCTCAGGCACTTGTTTTTTTTTATTTTAGAGGGATTTTGGAAATTGGCAAAATAGAGAGTTTACTGTCCTTTTCCTTGACAGCAGACTTTAGCGGAGGAGCAATTTCCATTTTTTTGGGGGGGTGGGGGGAGTGTTATGCTGCTGACGACTTAAGAAGGGATTGTGGAGGTTTGTTAGATGTGAAGAGTTTGGGATGGGTCGGAGAAGGGGAGGGGGGGAGGGGGGAGGAGCTTGGTGGTTGGAGTGGTAGTAGAGGGTTGAATTGAAATCTTGAGGGGTAACGTGAGAACTCGCGATTTTTGAGTGTGCGTGTGTGTGTGTGTGTGTGTGTGCGCGTGTGTGTTATTTTAGGGAGGAGGAAAAGGTTGGTGAGAATTCCTTGTGGGGGTTTGTTTCGATTGTTATAGTAGTTGAGCGGGGATTGCTTGTTAGGATAGGCCTGGCGCTGTTGTGCAGATGAATACGGAAATGGAGCAGAAGGTTTCTGCCATGGTGGCGATTTTCCCGTCTGTGAGCAGGGATAGGCTTCGAAGTGCATTGGATTCGCAGGGTGGAAACGTAGAGAGTGCAATCAACATGCTGCTGGCAGAGACTCGTGAGCCGGAGTAAGCAGGACTGCCAGCAAGCGGCGTTTTCGATCATCTTGAATTTGCTCGGACGGCAGGAGAATGATGATGCTTATTTGGCTGATCAAGGATTTTTTGCATTATTTCCGATTCACAGACCGACCGAGCAACCCGTGAATAGTAGCATAGTTTACGACTCTGGAAATGCTACCTTGGATGCTGCTAGAACATTACAGTTAGCTGAGGATGAACGACTTGCGCAGATGCTGCAGGTGTGTCCCGCTTTCATGTTTGACTGTGCCCTAGATTTCCGGACACCCCGTAGCCCGTACATGGTCACGGATCTGACTTCGCCTGTGTTTCTTAACGTATTGCAGAGGGAGGAAATTAGCAACGCCAACGGGGCCGGAACTGGACTTGGCGATATAAATGTTGGTGTGTGGTCGCTCCCTTCTGCTAACGATGTCCAGTCCGGTATGCATGTTGTGTATGACAACATCAAGTACTACTCAGATGGTAAGCACTAATGTACAGATGCTGGACGCATGCTTCGCTTGCGGTTCCGTTCAGGATCAGAAAATTAACTCCATTTCGTCAATGTTGCAGCTGCTTACCGTCGGATGGTGGACTTGTATCAGCAGTATGTTGACGGCGGTGAGGGTAGTGGCGTGGTAAGTACAGCCGCATTTCTGTCGTTAGCCCACGCAAGAAAATTAAGTTGCTTGTATATGCTCCGTTTCATGCAGAGAGGTGAAAGGCGACCAGACGAATCAATTCAGGATGAGGTCAGAGTGGTTAGATCAGGGATGGCCGACGAGAGCACAGCAAGTCTCAGGACAGCGCACACGGCGGGATATTCCGGTAAGGAGCGGTACACAGAATTTTATCTGGTGAACGAGGCATTTACTGAGACCGACCGTGCTTCTCTTGTTGTTATTTTTACTCAAAAACTCTCCAGTTCCGTCGTCGCGAGCGAATGATGTGGTACCAAGAAGAAGACCAACTGCAACGGTGGAGGAGAGCTCAAAAGACAAGTAGACCGGTTCTTTCCCTTTCCTCCGCTGCAATGCGAATGTAAAAAAGGTGCTTTTGTGAACAAAACATGACCAAGATGTACCGACTTGTCGCCTTTGTTCACGCCTTAACAAAATCCATCCGGTCAAAAGGCCCCCACCTCGCGAGTCGATGATCAGGACTCTATTGTTGACGCAAGTGATCGCGCGGTTCCCTTAGTGTCAGCCTCTCCAGAGCAGAGCTCTATTCAGGGGGGGTCAGTAGCTTCATAATATCCGTGATCGAGATTACGCCGCTGGGCGACATTGAATTTTCCACAATCCACAATCTGTGAGTTCTCAACGCAACAAGCTTCTCCACGGCCTCTCCAAGGCTTCTGCTTGAACCGACCGTGAAAACCGGGTAGGTATCCTGGCATGGCAAGAACAACAATAGCAGTGAGACTACCTGAGAATCACACACCTTTCGAGGACGAGGCCCGGTGCTTTTTGCTTACCCGCGCTTGATTGTCGGAAGAAAATGCCTCCTCCCTCTTGACGTGGCCTAAAAACTTATCCACCTCCAACCAAAAGAAGTGATAATGCCGCTTGCGAAGGATCCACTTTACATCGGATAGACTCAAGGCACCGATAATTGCACTGAGATCAGCAAGCACGAACGTTCAAAGTTAGTGAGTGGAACCCACACCCCCGAGTTTGTTCACGAGCACGAAACACGATTGGAATTCATACTTTCGAGCATTGGTTATTGCAACGCTGGAGATGTTCTTCTGGAGGAGCAGTTTAACGCCTTCGATGACCAAACTATCGTGTGCAACTGCGAGGACGGTGCCCTTAACCATTCCCAAGTCCTTCAAGCTGCGACTCATAACACCCTTCAACTTGGGCAGGTTCGCCTGCAGAAATCCCAACAGCAGTCCCTGCGAAAGCATACCCTCGAACTCACCGTGTTCAGCAACTACAGCTGTTCTGTGGATGCGGTTGCCGAACTGCCTCACAGGCATGGTGAGCGTATCGGATGGTAGTACCGACGAAAACTGTATCCAAACGGATGATGATTAGATTCACTAAATAATAATATGCAGCCAGTGCGATAGCTGATGAAAGGGATCCCATTGGTTCTCACCGTTCGCTCAACAATAGTGGCAACTGGAACCTTAGGTCCAACAGAATGCAACAGGTCAGACATATTAAGCTCTTGCGGGCGTTTGTTTTGCGGCAACTTTGCGACCAGGGATTCAACAAGTGTGCGATAAGTGAACACTCCGATCAGTTGTTTCTTCTCCAAGTTTTCCACCGGGGCGGAAAGAATATTGTTCTTCAGCAGAATCTGCGGGATAAACGACAGCGAGGAATCAGTCCAAACAGTAGGGTAGAGCCATCTGATTCATCAAGGCCCAAGAAGAAAACCTGTGCAAGCGTCGATTACACTAACCTCGCATGCTCCCTCCACGGACTCATCTGCATTAATCACGATCGCATTCTGCTGCTTGATCAGCTCTCCACAAGTCATTGAGCTCCAAAGCTCAGTCTCAGCCCTCACATCATCCTCCGACAACACCATCCTCTCAACGCTTAACCTCGAAACTTGTTAAACCCTGTTTCGATGTGTAAAATTCGATCCGAACAAGCACCCAAACTCACTTAAGGAAACCCCAAAACCCCCCGGCCGCCTCCTCTTTGATTCCAACTCTTAAGAAGGGTTTCGAAAACAGACGAAGTCAAATCCTCACATTAACCCCGAGATTTTTACACATCCGCTCCAGATCAGATTCAGAACATATTATATATCCATAGTCCCTTCTCCTTCCTCTCTAGAAGTCCTGTCCAAATCAAACACATGTCCCACACAACCACTATAACACCTCTAATCCCACTCCCTTTGCCAACCCCCTTGTCAGTTCTACTTCCCCCAAAACTAAAATTCTATCACCAAGAAAAAACAAACGGGGATTCTCGTTTCACCATCATCAATCTTAAAACAAGAACAACAGTCCTTTTTAATGAACCCCATTGAGACTGAATATATCTAAAATAAACTCCTCTTGTGAAGAATTCTAGGCTAAAAGTAGGCCAAGCAGCTCTGGAAACACTTTCGAACCCCACCATCTCAACCCCCTTCCCATTCTTTTTCCGAACGACTTAAACCCACTTGAAATCTGTCAATTCATGTATTTGTGGCTTGGAGAGTAATCGTAGAACGGGTGCAGATACTTCTATTTGCAGTCCAAAGGGTTCCTCAAAAAAAGAATTTTCTGGGGAGGCCGGCTATTTTGGAAAAAAAAGAATACATGTACGTACGAACTAGACAGCTGTCTAGTAAATTTCTTTTTGAAAATAGTCATAGTTGATTTTCAATGATTTTTGGGAAAAAGTGCCTGTAGGGCATCTTCAGGGTGACTTCATATTTGAACTTATTCGTCGTAATGCTTTGTTTGCAGACTGGAGTTTGAGCGGTTTGAGATCTACGGCGAACTTACTAAGGTTCGAAGTACAGTATAGCACACTTCTCACCGATACCGTTCTTGTTTTGTTTTGAGCTCTCTGGCCTGAGCGCCAGCGCAGCCTAGGAATTAGGAGCTGGCCCCCCCTGCCCGGTATGAGTAGTACGTACAGCGTGAAGCCTGTGTTCTGTTGCGCTTTAATAGGCGAGCAGCAGGGTTTCGCGCGCTGTTTCGTCCGGGACGATCCTACCTGAGATCTCGATCAGAAACCATCACGGGGTCCTTCGTTCTGTTATTTGGAGTTGATGTGTGTAGCAATAGGGAGTTGATGTGTGTAGCAATAGGGAGGGGCTGGGACCGCAACCATACGCTCTTTGAGTGCGTGCTCAAAGAACGTGCTGGGTTCTACGATCGACAACATCGAGTATCGGTCAACTAGTCTCCTCCGCTTCCGTCCTGGTTTACACAGGATCGATGTGAACCCGGTTACGACTAGGTGCGTTCTGGGCGGGCTCCGGACAGCCAAAATGAAGTAAGTCATCTGACTACATTTTCCTATGGACTTTCTTCAACGACTCCCTTCACATAGGACAAGGCTCGCTATCCTTCACATCTCCCCAAATGCATAGGTTACCATCCGCGAGCCCACTCACCCCATCGTTAAAACCAAGGCCGACGTCGGCGAAGATTGATACTTCTCCTCGCATACCAACCCCATGGCTCAGGCCGGCCTTCAAAGAATTTCTTCCCAGGACCCTTGAACATTGCGTATAGGTCTACAAGCGCTGCTTCCTCCTGCCTCGAGCGTGGTTCTTCTGGTCCCTGACTAGGTTCATCGAAAAACTCAAAGACGAGAACTCTGTCCCAATCCTCAAGCAATCTTCTAGGAGAGATTCCTTTTCCAAGCGTACGTACCTTGCATTAGCAGCTCTGCTTGTGGATCAGCCAGACCAGCCGTTGATTCCGACTTTTTCTTTTTATCGTAGCTAGAGACCCCGCGTCCCTAGGCAGTGATCGAATTTGTGCTGCGCTGCCTTAGGCAGCTGCCCAGCAAAGGTTATGGTTGCCCAAACATCCCCTCCCTCTTCGAAGAGATGAAGCGTTCGTTTAAGAGTTCGTCTAGTTAAAGGAGAAGAGCGTTGGGGGTCGTCGAGCAATAAGGAGAAGAGCGTTGTGGATCGTCTTGGCAAAGGAGAAAAGCGCTCGGGAATTGTCCACTCAACGAAATTCGACATTTTCTGGGGACTTTGTAACTAGTTGTCGTCGGCAATGAAAGGATGAAGACGGTTTTGCTTTTTTCTTCTTGAAGGCGTTTGTGGGTTCTTGAAGTACCTATCGGATTGAGAGCGGGGAAATGCATAAGAGAATTAGGAAAGCGGATAGGCGATGGATGAATCAAAGGAATAGAGACGTTTCGGTGGGAGTTTGTTGAGTGGTTGTTTGGGGCCCTGGAGGGATTCAAGTTGGGAGCTGGATTTTGTTTGTTCGTTTGTTTGTTTGTTTTGGTCGCTGGAAGGAACGATGATTGAAGGACTGGTAAAGCCTTTGAGAAAGCGGTCTCATACGTTCGATGGCCCAACTCCTGAGGAACTTCCAATTTTCCAGAAGGAAATTCAGCGGCAATTGGAAGATGAGAAGGCGGCGCAACAAGCGGATCGAACTGAGAAAGCTTCTGAGGTAAGCGTTCGAAAGCAAGGGAATGCTGATGGGTGATATCCTTTTCCGTTGCCCTGCTTGGAACAGATCCCTGAGACTTCTTGTTTCTGTTCTGTTTTTTGTTCTAGGGAAAAAACGGCATGGATATGGATCCTCCACCCTCCAAGCCGGAATTGAAAACGAAGGAGGAGAAGGTGGTCGCTAAGGAGGAGGTTCGAGTTGTTAAGGAGGAGAAAGTTTTGGTACAGGAACTTGCTAGAAAGCCCGAGCCAGAGAACTCAAAGGCGGACGAAGCAATCGAGCCAGAAAGCCCGGAGGAGGCTAAGCTGAAAGAATTAGAATCAGAACTGAAGAGGCTCCAGGCGAGGAAAAAAGAGCTCTACAAGCAGCTGAAGCAAGTCATTGAAAGGGATAGGAGCAAGCAGAAGGTGCGGAAGGTACCTGCTGTGACTCCAAGACTAACAGGCAAACCTTGATGCAACGAGATACTCTACACCTGATATATTCCAGATAAGACTGGATCCAGCGCTAGAACTGCAGCGCTCCACCTGGACTCTTGTGATACCTGGTGATCTCAGTTTTCTCAGGAGAGAGAGCGCGCGCGCGATAGAGAGCAAGAGAGATAGAGCGAGAAAGTCCTCTCCTCGAGTGTTATATCGTTGAGCAGCTCCGAAGATCTCAAGCTCCATTTTTTCTGATTTATTCAATGGATATTGATATGATCTTAATCGGATTAACTGGCCGATCCTTAACTGCCTTAGTCCTCTCTATTGAAACGACAGTGTCCATACCCTTGGTCACCCTTCCGAATACTGTGTGCTTTCCATCCAGCCACGGCGCCGCCACAGTTGTAATAAAGAATTGACTCCCGTTCGTGTTTGGACCTGCGTTCGCCATACTCAACTATGGTTCGAAACCATCCAAAGGACAACAAAAAATTCAAAGAGAAGCGGGTTTTCCGGATCAGCCCTTGTCAGCACGTTACGCAAGTCAAGAGTATGCGCTCGACGAGCGACTGGGAAGGCGCTATCGCTTTCTCTCAAAACGGACCGGCGAAAAACCTGAGTAAGAAAAAAGAACTTACCACACCAGGTCGATCATGCTTGAGATGTCGCCTGATCTCATCCTCAAATTCCCCTCCCCATATGCTCTCTCCTCCCGTGCCATCCCCTCGCGGATCACCAGTCTGTATCATGAAGTCCTTAATAACTCTGTGAAACAGTACGTTGTTGTAGTAGCCGTTCTTAGCATGCTTTGTGAAGTTCTCGACAGTCTTAGGACACTCCTTGGGGAAGAGTTTGAGGTGGATATCGCCGAGGCTGGTCTGCAGAATAAGGGACTCTGGCAGGCCGGACTCTTTTTCCCCGTCCTGATCATCCTCCTTCCCATCTGCCGCGGTACCATCGGCGTTTCTTCGAGGTCGCCTGGCGCCACCAGCGGGAAGGACCTTCTCATTGAACACGTCACGCCCGGTTTCGCCTCCGTCCTCTCCTGGCTCTGACCTACTGAAGATGAACAGCCTCTGCCTGTCGAATGAAGTGGCAACAACGGCTGGATCTGCTTCCTCTTGCGCCTGCTCAGCGCCGTTCATCAACGAGACGCCTCGGCTGGGAGTTCCTTGGAACAGGGCAAGCCTCAAAAACCTCTCCGAACTCTCCCCAAAGCCAAGCCACCGCGCGAGCCGATTCGTAACCAAGTTCAGTACCTTTATACCAAGCGGAGTCCCATACAGCAGAAACTTCCCGCTCTCGTCGAAGATCGCGTTAGGAATTGAAACATCTTCCCTCCCTGAGGTCAGAGCCTCCTCCAGCGACCGCTCACGAGCCATCCGCCTCCCGAAATCTACAGGATCAAGCTTTTTCTGAGAACAAAGGAAGAAGTGGATTGGCGAGCAAGTTCAGAGAAGATGCCGTTAGACGTACCGGACTGGAAGCAGCAACGCTCACGTCCAAGACAAAAACAAAGCAAAAGTCAGAGACTCAATCTACTAGGAGGACATGTCTAGCAGTGTCAGTTCAAGCTGTCGTCTACTTTGAGAAGGCTCTAGCTAATGAACGTTGTTGCTGCCCAAAACTGAATCGAACTCTGAAGTTGGAGAAAATCCATGCGTTGGGTAACTGCTAGGGGAAAACGATAATCGCGTACCTCTCTGTCCTGTTGTTCATGGGTCCGCGGTAGGGTTTCATCATAGGTCCTAGTGAGCTTGCCAGTTCCGTACCGAAAGACTCGTATGTGTCTGTCTCTAGACATACAGACGAACAGGTTTCCATCTCTGGAAAATTCTAGGCTCGTCGGGTCCGTGTTCTTCTTCGCGAGCTCGTACAGGTCTGTGTCGCTTTTGTAGGAAAACTCAACTCCACCTACATGAGACGTGGGGTCCTCTTCCTCCGGGCTCCAGTACTCAACCATTCGCTTAGTGTCGATGCTCACAACAGATCTGTGCACAGGGTTGTAGCGCATGAGATGGATAGGTGTACGGTGCGGGAGGTTCTTGATAACTCGAAAAGGTTTCCCTTCATTCGATCGATACAGATAAACAGTTGGAGATTCATTGTCGGCGACAGCAAGTACTGCAGCCGCCGAATTTTGAGAGTGTATCCATTCGCAGACTCCAGGAGCGTACTCGGTTGAGACAAAGTTAACCTTGTCAATCAAGCAAGATTTAAACGTTAGAAACCCCGTAGCTTCTTAACGGTATGAAGTCCTTCAGTTTTGTGGTTGGCGATCTTACCATATCGAAACCAACCACGTCGAAAACCTTCATCGTTTTGTCGCCTTGAGATGAGCTACCAAGCCACAACCCGTCCCCGCTCACAGCAAGACCAGAAAATGCTCCGACGTGAGCTCTGAACATCTTCACAAACTCAATGCCGTCCGCGATCTTCTTCCAAAACTTCAACTGCCCATCTACAGATGCCGTGATCACCATATCAGTCCTCGGCGTTATCAACACGTGTGTCACCACATCTCGATGCATGTAGCTCTTCTGGTACATCTCAGCGCTCGGTAGGGCATCAAGGTACACTTTCTCATTCTTCAAAATCCTGCGTTTCTTCTTCACAGGGCGCCTCCCGCCCACCCCACCATCCGCCTCCCCATCAGGAGGAGGCGGTGGTGGCGCTGGACCAGTGTCCAGATCCTCCCCATCAGAACTTTCACTGCTCATCCTCCTTCGTGAACAAGAAGGATGAAAACCTCTTCGAATGGAAAAGCTTCCAAATAAACCCAAAACATATACCCCAGAAAACACAATGAGAGAAAACCGCTTCCTAATCTGCTCAAATGGCTGCTCTTCTTCCTGCTCAAAAAAGCGTCCAAAAGTCCGAACCTCTTCCTCATGAGATGCCTATAATTCGTAAACTTATTTCTAAAGATTCCAGATCATGAAATGCGTTTATTAATATATTCGTATTATTTTTTTAAAATGATGATGTTCTGGGGGAACGTTTAAACTCTGTGCAGAGTTGATCCTAGAATATGCTCCCAACAGTTGCATCGTGAAGGCACCTGCGCTGACGGCTGGCGAGGAGAAAAACGAACGTCGTGGTTGCAAAGGTAGACCCTCCAATTGTGCTTCCGAAGGACAGTCCGATACCTCAAAGCAGACGAGTCGGTGGTGGATAAGGTGACAACGAGGTCGAGGATATCGAGAGAGGAACAGCTACAAATTCGGGGAATTCACCTCCGCGAACTCCATCTCGAAGTTCGTTTGCGCCACACGGCAGGCGGCTGAGCGGATTGTAATCTGAAGCAGCGGCAGAGTGTTAATAAGACAAATTTCGTTCTTCTTTTGCAATTCTGTAGTCTACGGAGCGGAATAGCAATTCGCAATTCAGCCTGCCCCACAGGGATCGAGACCTCTTAAGCTATACTTGGGAGTTCTTGGCATCGTGGAAATTTGTGCGCAAGCTTTCACCTTACAATGCTGAATCCAATGTTCAGGATGCACCCGTTATCTTCAGTCAACTAACTTACTTCAGGGTGGCCGCTTATGGGAAAGTCCGTTCCAGAGTGATTTCCTATTTTGAGTCTTAGTTTTTGGTCTGTGATTTGTACATGAAGATCTGGATACCGGAACTCCATCGTTTCGCCGGTGTTTCCAGAACAGTCTCGTCCATCTGTTCAAATACCTAACCAGAACTTTGCACCGCGTCGTACTCCAGTTTCTGGTTCGTTCCGCTGAATTACATTGCCCACAGCCACCAGGCCCCCCTTAAAAGGCCTCGGCATCTCCGAACGAGAAGACGCATAACTAAAAAAATTCCGGCTTGCGAAACTGCATGGGAGGTTCTACGTTGCGCAATTTTTTCTTCTGGGAAGAGTTGCAGCCGGTCGTTGAAACCGAACTGGAAACGTCTAGTGGCTGGTCAAGCTGACCTGGGTGTATGCGTCTCTGTCCCCCATGATTAACTCTAATAAGAAGCTCTCGTTCAGCCTCGGGAGTCCCACTTTGATCGCTTTCCTTTTGACGTAATTTTGGAAGTAGGCGGAATTGCCATATTCCTTCCCTCACCAATCAATCTCTGTTCAGCAGCTAGCGCCTTGTAGTACTCATCCTTTCTAAAGTCTCTTCCTGCAAATGAGCTGTAAGAACCGGGGGAAGAAAGCTTTGCAAGTCAGCAAGATACTCGACGGGGTCACATGGACGTGTACTTCATTAAGGACGACGTGCGGTCTATCTATCCTACCTCGTCTTTGGCAAATTTGTGCCATGCTCGTCGAGTTCGCAATAGGCGACCATTTTCTCGAGTATTGCTGGATTTCGGAAGGCATGATTTCTTCGTACACTATCATTGAAGTCCACGCCTTCTTTCAACTTCGAAAGTGCATACTCAACCCATTCTCCTAGCTCTTTTTCTGGTTCCAATACGTTCTCACGCTACATGGTATCCGCGGAGCCGATTCCAGGGCGCAAAAAACGAACACAATAACAACATCGAATCAGCAACACCAAAGAAAAAAGATACAATACAGCACATAGGGTGGAGTTCCAAAAAGCACCTCATTCGTTGTGGAGATAACCTTTATCGACGTCATGTCAATCCCCTCGTAATGTCCTTCATCAAATTCCTCGTCATCGTCCTCACCTTCGCTACCTGGACCAGTATCCGTACCTCTCTCAGGCTCTACAACTTGTCCGGACTCTTCATCCATGGTTTGATTTGTTTTCCTTGTTCTGTTGAAGCTGTTGTCACAGAGCTCCACACCCGCCGCACCCTCCTCAAACATTTTCCAACTTCTGAGAGGTAGTTGAAGCCGAGCGTGCGACTTCGATTGAGACTGGGACGATGGCATTCGAACTGGTTCAAATATTTTTGTAGTCGTGGGAAGCTTATGACTTAATTTGATCTCATTTCTGTTCATGGATTAGTATACTCGTGTCTGAGCTTTCACAACCAGACACAGCGAAAGGCTTGTTGACAGCTTCCTCATTCAGTCGATGGCATTACCAGGCAACTATAGGGAATGTTCATCTGCCGCCGGAGGCTCAATTGAGGATGAAGAGAATGGCCTCCCAGTTAGCTCTGAATAAACGGAGTACGGAGAGTATCTTAAACGATAACTGGAAACACTCTACAGAGAAAACTGCGTTGAGGTGCGAGACCCGAGCCTTGGAAGTTAATCCAGCGACGCTGTTTTCTACTTGGGTTTCCAGCTTCTTCCAAATAGCTGCTGGGTTTTTGGAGGAGATGAGAGCTCAGAAAAAAGAAAAAGGCCGCTGTGTGACTGCTTCTAGGGTAAACAGATGAATTTGTGAACGCACTTTGTGAGGTTGGCAGCGAACTGTTCGTGTACGTATGCCATGGCGGCTAAGGTGGGATTCAAACGGATGCGGACGGTCGCAAGTTCGCAAGGATCCGAAAAACACATGTTTGAGGAGTAATTCATTTAATTCTTTTCTGCTTTTTGGTGGATTTTTCATATCACGTCGCCAATAATTTCTGAAGCTCCGCTCTGTTTCATTTGACTGGTGCTTCTTCTCGTTTTCAGGGGTTTTTGCCTTTTCTTCGCGACTTTTGCTTTTTCACTTAGCCTTTAAGTGCCTCCGCACCGGAAATAATCTCAATAAGCTCGCTGGTAATGACCGCCTGTCTTTGTCTGTTGTAGGTCAGGGTTAGCCTTGAGAGCATGTCTTTTGCGTTGTTCGTAGCATTGTCCATAGCGCTCATTCTTGCCGCTTGCTCACTGGTGGAGTTCTCCAGCATTGCTGAATAGAGCTGAGTGGCAAGCTGGAATTCGTACAGATCTCTAAAGGCCTGCAGAAAGGATTTCCAGAGCAAGACATGATTAGAAAATTCACCCAAAGGTTGAGTGCGCGGGTGTTCTCCCAGGTCCGTTTGACTGAACTTACAGCAGCACCGTCGAGATCTGTTTCAAATTCGTACTCGTCGAAACGAGCAGCATTCTCCTCCAAGAAGCTGAGCCCGTACACGACTTGCCTTGTGACGATTTGTGAAATTACAGATTTGAACTGGTTGTAGACGATAGTGATTGTGTCAACCGGACGATTTAAGACCTCCTCGGCAATTACACAGACCTGGAAAGCGAAAGCTCCAGAATCAGTGAACAAATATTGCGAGCCCCTACTACTTTGAAACCCGACAACGTCGTATTTGGACATTTGAAATATTGCCATCTATTCTTACCTGAGTGAAGGTTGGCGGAGTCTTGAAAGCATCTTTGAACGAAACAACAATGTCTTTTGCTGCTACTCTTGTAAGTGCGTCCCTTCCCTTGTCGCCAACGAGCATAATATCTCCCCGCATAGTCTCCGTCCGGTACATGGCTTTGACATCTTTGACAACCGAGGAGTTCACACCTCCGCACAACCCTCGATCAGAAGTCATCGGAATAATCAACCTGGGCCAAAAAGGAAAACGGTCGTTAGCGTCAAAGACCGTCCAACCCCAATCACTTGACAGTCTGCAGCGTGTCATCAAGAAATTGTTGAAGATAATATCGGATAACTCACTTCTTCTTGCTTTCAGGTTCACCCGAACCCGCGGTAGGGGTCTGCGCTCCCTCTGTTGAATCCTCCAGGTGCTTAAAGAAATCGGCCATTGCCTTTGAAAACGGACGTGCCAACTCCTGCTTTGTCTGAACGCCGCGCAATTTCGCGGCTGCAACCATTTTCATGGCCTTGGTAATTTTCGAGATCGAGCTCACAGATCTCATTCTATTCCTCACCGCCTTCAAGTTGGCCATCCCCCGATCCTGAACCGTAACCACCTTACCGGGTCCGAACAAAGACCCGTTTCTACCCGCTGCCTTAAACAGGGAGCCACCGCGCATCATCATAGACATCTTTATAGCAACTAAATATTACTGCACCTTAGGCACCCCGCCTAAAAGCCCCCACCGCCCACCACCAACACCGCTCCCTTAAACCCCAGAGAATACTATACACTTCCCCCCCTCCCCGACCCTCCAAAATACAGTTCCCAAACCTGTTCTCAACCGCCTATCGGGGATACGATCTCTGATCGAAACTCACCTCCAAAACCCTCTGAATTACACTTCAGATCAATACTAATCGCACCCTAAAGAGCTCGCCCTCCTTACCCCAAAGCTTCCGTCCCCCGTCATAAAAATCTACGAATCCCAGTCGATCACCATCTCTGCCGCTCATCACCCGACAGCTTCTCAAAGCCAAAGCCGAACGAAAAAGAGACAAACCCGAAATGGATCGATTATTCTTTAACAAAACCATATTCATGAAAACGATCGAAAAATACATCAAAAACGAAAAAAATAAGGCTTGATGGTAGTCAGGAAAGACTATTCCCTCCCCCCACCCTCATTCGTTTCATTGTTGACTTTGTGAGAGCTTGCAAAATTCCGAAACCTATCCTACCCGTAGTGGGATAATAAATGCTCTTAATTTCCCAACCACACTCCTCCTTGAAGATTTTACGTGAGAAGTGGAAGGGGGTAAAAACGGAACAGTTATCCTGGTTGTTCCCTCCCATCGGGATTGTAAGGGGCTGAGTGGATGGTATGGTTTGGACGTCCTGCTTCTGATCGATGTGATTGGAGAAAATATATTAAAACGTAGTACAAATTTAGATTGTTCGTTTCGAAGTCAGCGATTGAGGATTGGATTTCTCTATCCAATTGCAGCACTGGATTGGCACGCAGTAACCAGTGATGTATCTTAACAATATTTTGTAGTGTTTTAAATTTTATGATTGGATAATAGGTTGAGATATAGAGTCTATGAGTCCAATTGGTTCGGCTTTTTAAGCAAGAGCAGCCAATAGCAGGTAAGATATGACGCCAGAGCCTCTTTGACATAGAAGAATAACGAATCAATGCTCGAAAGGTTCAAAATATTGGTTTGAAATGCCAGATCAAGAACATCCTTCCTTTTTCGGATAAGTGGCAAGGGGATTTATTTTGCGTCTTTGTTGCTTGAGGTTTTGTTCATATGAAAAATAGGGAATATATTTCACTTAAGCTACATTCCAGTGGATCGGGGAAAAGAAGGAGGTATCTCCAAATCTGGCATCTATTGTCATGATTCTGTACGTATCGATCCTATATTTCAGCAAACTACGACATCTTTAGTAGAGCACAACGTGAACCGCGCTAGATCGGTTAAGTATTCCATTGAGGTTAAGTCAATACTCCGATTTCCTCCATCCAGGGGACTCTTAAACTGATCAAGCCCACCATGGATGCAAGCGTTGCTCTGGGGTGACCCCTTGTCGTTGTGGAGCAACCTCGACACTGAGTGGGGCCCAGCGCTCGCGTTTCGTCGGCTTGCGGTATGGTCCTCAGGTCGAACCTCCCAACTGCACCACGGTCACGGCGCTTGTGCCAGACTGAGCCGTTCGGCCAAACTGTTCAGAGAGGAGAAGTATGATCGTCCACAGCAGCAGAAGACTGGCATCGATCCAGCCATCTCCAACTCGCGATCCACAAGAAGCTCATTTTCCAAAGATAGTTCCACTGCTCAAAATCCTGCGACACACTTTTTCCTGCTTCCTGAGCTCATTCCTCCGCGCGTGAATAGAAAAGAAATTTTAACACAGCACTCGAAAAATATCATCAATACCTCAACGATGATTATCTATATTTTTAAAAACAAATAGATTAGTCGATTCGGATCCGCTCAGGCAGTTTGGTGAGGTGAACGCTTCTCCCACGCAGTCCAGGAGAGTCACACCTGGAGAACTTGGCGGAACTTCACTTGCCAAGAAACTATCGGGAGGCACCTTTGACGTCCTTCATACTCATCAAATGCCTCTCGAGCATCTTCCATCTCGTAGAGGAACCAAACACAAACTGAAAAGCCTCCTGTCCTCTGCCTTTGGCTGCATCCATTTAGAACCGTCAATGTCAAGATTAATTCCTTAGTTGTCAGAACTCTCCAAGAAATAAAGAATATAGTTCATTTTTAGAATGAAGTATCTAAATTATGAGTTTTAGATATAAATTATGAGTTTTTCTGTCTGCATCGATCGGTCCTCTTGATGGTTCCCTATAACTGTAGCTGTTACCCAGCTTTGAGAGGGAGGGAGTGCGATATGTTTCGGACGGGAAGTATAGATGACGAATGCAGGATTTGTGCATGTGTTGATTTAGTGTCTCTACGGTTCGTGGTTTTGTCATTGGTTATCTGGACTCGTCTTTCTGACACGGATTGTCTGACTGAACTCTTCTTTCAATCCACGGGCGAATCCCATTGGGTTGGCGTTTGGAGTTTTGGTACAGTTTTGCATTTGAGTTACTGTTTTTGAGGGATCTGAGTGGGATTGTGATAAGCTTCTGTCATGTCTGAATCACAGCTGTCGGATTTGTTCGATGAATCCATCGAGAATGGATTGAAAAGAATAGGATACGGAGTTCTTTCTGGATTGGGGACTGGATTAGTGCTTGCAAGTATGTTGCTGCACCTCCACGCATTGATTTGATGTGGCAACCTCAGGGAGGTCTGCGCCTCGGGTCTCGTTGTTGCGATCGATGAGTTCTGTTCCTTTCTGATTGGCACTTTTTCTTTTTCCTTAGGATCAAACATTGTTCGCGCAGGGGTGGTTGGACTGTCCGTCGGGGTTGGACTGGGTATGACGTACGCTGAAACACAGAATCGATTCGAAGCACTTTCCGCGTCCTCTGAAGACATTCCCAAGGAGGCACCGGCAACCCCTCCTACCGGAACCATCCAGGAAGCGCCCTCGTCGAATGACAGTCCTATGGAAGGCTCGTAACAGGGCATGACATGTGTTCGTTAATCTAAACCTCTTCAGAAAGATTTCGACTGAGGAACTCCAGAACTTTATGTTCGCGTTAAGTCGCTTCCGGTCTACGTGGTTTGCCAAACATATAAACTTTTTAATCATACAAAGCCTTTTGAGCACCACGGCTGCCAGCGAAGCTACCTCGCGGTATCTCGGTGGCACTCTGGTAGTGTAGACTACTTACAGCTCTATTCTGTACAAATCACATACGAAATAAATCAAAAAACCATACACAAAGATAGGCACAGAAACGAATGTCAACAACACCGCCGCATTCACAGGAAAAGTAGACTCCAACCTTTCATTGGCTCAGGATGCGTTATACAAGCTGTTTTGCTCCTTGCGAGCTATTCACTCCAGCCCTCAAAATTGTTTCCCGCAGTGGCTCATCAGTGCTATCGAATCATCTGGTCGTCATCCTTTTCCGCCTCCATGTCAACTGTTACATAAACGGAGAATGCAGACTATGAGCACAAACTAATTCCAGAGAATACTCTATGTATCCGTTGCGCGTACCCTCTCGTACAAGACCCTCCATGGCCTCTTGGTTCGCTTCGATCGACTTCGTTCGCTCCCAAAGGTTTCCCAATCGCTGCCTTGGTTCAGACACAAAGTTATCCTCCGCAATGCCATCCTATGGAAAGAATAAGCCGCTCAGTAACAAAAGCGCCCGGCAAGACTCGGAGCTCACCAGAAAAAATCTTACCCTCATCTGGCGAAACTGCCCTCGAAAGTTGTCTGCCTGGGAGGAAACGTCGTATCTCAATGCATTCGGATCTTGGCGCCCTTGCGCTTTTGTTTCCGGATGGTACAGAAGAATTTCTTCGTAGAATAAGGCCCGTAACTCGGCAACTGTGAGCTTCTTACGTTCGAAATCAAACTCATGTTGCGGTATTGGGTCTGGTACGGCTGAATCTGCAGGTTCGTACAGGCCCTCAAAGTATGGGTCGAGAAGCGCATCCACTGCAGTGGGTCTTCTCTCAGGATCCTGCTGTAGCAGACGACCGAGGAAGTTCACTGCCGCTTGGGATGCCTCAGGGAAGAACTGACGGAGATCCGGAGGATCTTTACGAGGAAGCGACATGAAAAACTGCTTGGTTTTCGTGTGCGGAATGTTTTTTAGCGCCGCTGGATCAGGGGTGCCCAGCGTTTCCCTGATGAGCTGCATCTGATGAAACCTGAAATATTGAAGAATCGTCGGCCAAAAGAAGACAATATCAGACTCCGTCCGCCGAATATATTGCCAAAAGCACCGGCGTTAAGAACGTACGCATTGCGCCCTGGGAACAATGGCCGGCCGTAGTTCAACATTTCCGCGAAGATACATCCAAGGCTCCACATGTCAATGGCTGTTGAGTAGTTGGCCGTGTAGGACATAATCAGCTCCGGTGCGCGATACCATCTCGTTGCAACGTAGTCCGTCCAGAACGCGGTTTCAATTGTGCCATGAAACGAGGCCCTCGCCAAGCCTGTTAGAGGTAGACCAGTAGAATGACTTGATTCAGCAAACGCCTCCCGTTCACTATGGCAAACGCCCAGCAAAAATCACCAAAATCACATATTCTCAGGTCACAGTCAGCATTGATCAGGATGTTGCTTGGTTTCAGGTCCCGGTGATAGACGTGCAAGGCGTCAAGAAAATGCAGAGCTCGAGTTAACTGGTACATCATCCATCGAATGTGTTCTGGGCTGAGCGGTATATCAGATCTCAGCAAACGATTCAGGTCAGCGGGCATGTAGTCGAATACCACAAAAACGTCGTCAAATTTGTCCCTGTACCCACAAATGACCGAAACGCAACCTTCAGAAAGCAGTCGATAAACCAAATTCTCGGAGAACTCTTTCCAGAAACCAAGAAAGCAAGCGTAGGAGTCCGGGTACCTATCATCTGGCAATAAAACATCTCGAATCGATATCACGTTCTCATGGCGGTTCAAAACACGCAGAAACTTGATCTCCCTCAGAATTCTCGTGGCCTCAGACATGTGCTCAAACAGCCGCATGATTCTCTTCACAGCCACAGTATCACCAGTCACATTGTCTATTGCAGATACGACTACACCATATGCTCCCTGGGCGCCGGATAAAAAGCATATCAGAAGCAATCCTTGCCGTAGAAAGACACCAATCCTTCAAGAAAACGCCGAACTTACCTCACCCACAACCTGCTGAATGGTATATCGATTCCGCCTTACAAGCGGAACAAAAAAAGTATTCTTCAGCCTATCCAAGGGATCAGCTGTCGCTCCTGTCGGACCACCGCTCATATTTTTCGCTTTTTGTCCTGCAGACTACGCGCCGACGACGGCTCCAGAACCACTACTCTACTTCCGTTCCAAACAAAACCCGTTCAAATCCCAAAAAGAAACCGCACAGTGGACTAGGTCTTCCGTCGGCTTAACCTAGACCAACTCACAAACAAGCACCAAAATAAAACCAGTCCACCCTCCACCGAACAACGGATACACCCCAATCTAAAACAGCACTACGTTAGAAACGTCGCCATGTCCTCTACACTTTCACCCACCTTCATGAACCAAGACCACTGCGAACTGAGACTCTTCCCCCCCAAAAACGAGCATGGTCTTTCAACGTACACCAGCTAGTTTTGCCACTCCCAAAAACCCTTGAAGAAGAAGCATCGGCGTCTCCACAAACATTTACCACCCCAGATTCCAACCCTCAACGCAGGACCTCCTCCTAAGAAACCAAAAACCAAACTTATGTGTTGAAACTTTCTCTGTTGAATATCTCTCTTCAAGTCGATAAAGCGGAAGCTCTTCGGGAAGAAGAAGATTGTAAAACTTTCCCGCTTGAACCGAAGCTCCAGTTCGCGCTGTGCACAGCCCCTTCCAGGCTTAGAGAAGTCTGCGGCAGCATGTCCCGCGGAGATGGTTCTGCTGCGAACAAGGTCTCTGGTCGCACTGGCAGATGTTTTTTTTTTGAGTTAAGCAAACTTCTCTCGAGAAGGGCGAGAGGGCAGGCGTTGACTGGAGTTGGGGAGGGTGACTACCACTCGGAACAGAGTGGCTGTGCCCCCGTTTAGGAAGCTCACGTTTGTATGGTCCGTCTCGAGATGAAAGATCTTGAGCTGAGCAAGTGCCAGTTGGTTCTGTGCCGGGGGTGCTCTGAGTTGCTACGAAATCCATGTTAAATATTTTATCAATCGAAGAGCTCGGCGGCAAGTGCTTTGTAGCTCTTTTTAGGCTTTTTCGGTTCGGTTTGGGCCTTGGTTTCAGGTTCCGTTTCGGATTCCTGGCGGATAGGAACCGGCTCGGTTGTGTGTTGAGGTGCAGGAGCTTCCCGAGCAGCTGGCTTTTCCTCGTCGCTTGAACTGTTGTCGAAAAGCATTTTCGAAGCGAGGGACTTCTCCTTTGGTTTTCTGTCGTGGGGTGGCGGCACTGCTGGCAATGGCGGTACGGTTTCGGAACGACTAAGAGCCTTCTCCGCGACGGGTTCGGTCTCCGCAACCTCCAAAGCTCCTATTGCGTGATCAGCGGCTTGAACCTCAGAGCTTGTGCCAGGATCTCGTGGAAGCACATCCTTCACCTCGCTTGCGGAAGGAGAGGAATCCTCAGAAGACTCTGACAACTGACGCTGAGGCCGACGTCGTTTCGTTTGCCTGATCTTAGGTTGCACCTGGGTTTGTGTTGCGCGCTTTTTTCGTGCAGTGGTTCTTCTAGTTCGGCCGGCATCCATTTCTGCGGGCTCTACAGAAGCCCAGTTAGGAAGAGACCTCGGTCCCGGCCCTCCAGAGACGGCATCGTCTTTGGTCCGATCCTGCAGTGCGGGAAATCTCGTTTCTTGAATCAGCTTTCGCCGGCTATCAGTTATGGTCGAGCGCGCCGCGAGGATTAGAGCTATCACGTGCTTGCATCCTTTCCCTTTCGCTGCCTGAAGGAAGAACGGGCACGTACAAGAAGAAGCTGCCACTGTACCGCTTTCCACTTCAACCGTAACAGGGTATGCATTGTTGTCGGACCCAGCCGCTGTGCCGGACGCGGTTCTCCTTGAGATTGAAAGATCGGAGATGACAACAGTCTCGGCGTTGGACAGGATCCCATACTTCCACCTTACGTGTTTCGCCATTTCTTCCTCCTCCACCAAGCAGACCTCTCCTATTTCATCATCGGAGAGGATCTCAGAAGGTTTGGCGCCTTTCTCTTCCGCTTGCTTGTCCTGCAAACTGGGAAGTGCAGAAGTCCTCCCGAACATGAGCTTGAACTCATAGTGGAAGATGAACTCGCCGTTCGGTATCTCGCGGGTAAACTCGGAAGCGTCGGGTGAGACTATTGGAAGTGCCCGTAGGTACCCATTTTCGTCAAACAGGCGGCAGTCTACTGGGCGTGCCCCTAGCGCTCCACAGGCTAGGGCGAACGCGCTCTCCTCGCTGGAAATTCCCCCTGGGATACTGAGGAACGAATCAGAGCCGAAGGAGAAATATTGTCCAGGGGGGAGCGAGGACAAATTATCCTGGAGTACGTCCCGATCATCCTTAGTGACCAGAGCAACAGAGTGATCAAAGCTCTGAAGGACCTTCCGAACATCACCATCATACCATTGCCGCCAATCATAAAACAGTATCGTCGGGCCGGAAGATGTGGATGGCTCTGGCAGATACAGCTGCTGGAATTCATCGAAACTCTCCGGCTCAGGTAATTTTGCTCTGACAGGTTCGACATACCAATTGCAGAGAGCCGTAAGCACATCTGCTTCGCTCTTGTGCTTTCGCAGCGCCAATTGCCACAGACACTGCCGCATCCCAGTTCGCGGGAGCACAGCCACGCATTCGTTTCGGGCATTAGGTGCGAGGTTGCTCAATGCCTCAAATATTTTAGTTAGGAAGTTCTGGTCTCCATCGCTGTCGATGATGACGCATCCATGATCGCTCCTTCTAGCTTCAGCCGAGACGAAGCGTGCGAGTTTTCGCAGCCCAGCTTCAGGTTGCTTCGCAAAAAACTGCTTCGGATCTACAAACCGCCATCCACTATACTTTTTCTTCGCCCATCGTCCCTTTCCAGTACCAGGAGGACCGCACACTAAAACAATGCGGGGTTGCCCTTCATCAGTTCCAGGCATCAGCAGTCAAACTGATTGGAATAGACCTCCCAATTCAAGCTGTCTTCTGCCGCATATCATGCACACAACCCCATGGCGACACTATCCAGGGCACAGGATTGCTTTCGACCTCCGCCTTCATCGATATCGATCCCACCGGAATCTCACAACCCGCTGAATGGAACTAAACCCTAAGAAGAAATCTCAATGCAACCCCCCTTAAAAAAAAAGCACAATTCGCGGATTTTGACCATTAGTAGTTAGTACGAGGTACGCGATTTGTGCGTAAATGCTACTGATCAACTTACTGGGGGCGCTGGTAAACCCACTATGTGGGCAGAAGGCAAATGGGTATTTGGAAGTGTTCACGGGGGAGGTGGTTGAGGTGTTGCGTTCAGTCTGGTATTTTGCTAACGCCAGGAAGCATCATTGGACGACGCAAATTGGAGTCCTAAAGCTGTCTGTCTGCCAGCGTCACGCGTAGATATTCGACCAGCTGCTGGAGGTCCACGGCCCGGAAATTGCGCCACTTCGTCCGCGCGTTTGATTCTTAAAGCCGAACGAGCCGCCTCGTCGATGTCCTCGCCCTCTTGCTTTAGGAGGAATAGCCGCCTGATATCGTCTCGGAGATCTCGGACGAATCGATGAAATGCTTTTTTGCGAAGACGGGCTTGCCTGAGCGGAATCCCACTTGAGTCATGATAACTCAGTAACAAGACCAAACTGAAAGCAGTCAAAGCTAAACTGGAAGGGTGCCGATGAGGAGCAGTGCTGCAGCGCTGCCCGTCATCCAACATCCAGATTTTTAATCAAAAAATCAGAAAAAGGCGCCTAGCACGGTTTACGTTAGTCGGAATTGGCACAAGCGGCTTTTCAGACGCAAATGCAACGAACTAATGTGCTTGGTTGTTATTGACATCTGTCATTGATTTGTTCGCTGAGGCTCATTCACAGTAGCCAATCAACTGGACGCAAAGTAGAGGATTTGTTAGACACGTATTAGATGCATATTGGCTAGACTGTATCCAGTGATCCAGTGAAACTCGGGCACGCGCAATAGTATAATTGGTTATTTAAAACACGTGTCGCTATATCGGCTCCGAGCTGGTGTTGAGTCTACCATGATCTGAGGCGATTCCATTCGTAGAATGGCTCCTTTCCTTTCTTTGTCGAGGGGTACAACGGAAGACAATCTCATCACCTAAACACCCCTTTCCGGCTATTTTGAAAGATGCTTTTTCTTACGACCAAGAGATTACAGGGGGTTCAGAGTAGAAAGCAAGAATCGTGGAATGCGTCGCCGACGGCCGGGAGGTGCGGGACAAGGTACTCCCCCAAAAAAAGAAACAAGGTTTGGAACTCCCAGTTTTTGAAAAACAAACCTTCGGTTTTATGAATAGGCGGATGAAACAAAATTTAGAAGGAATCGACGTACTCAGTGACTGTTTTATGTTAAAATATCTCATGGAAATCCCTCCTCCCCCCCCCCCCTCTCTCCCACCTACAATTTCTTATGTAAAGTTGTCACTCCGAAAACCTATGAGGTTTCACATCAGTTACTGCAAAAACGAAGACCCTTAATCCAGTAGAACGGAAACGTATGGAAAAGAACAAGGTTTCATATCTCATTTCCGTCCCTGGTTTCCTAAGCGAAATAGAGCCCCTCTCAAAAAACACTCGCCAAATAACAAAAGCAATTCCAGGACAGCTGTCCATATGATTTCGTGGAAATGATATGGGTTGGAAATATATTAATTTTTTGAAGAGGTTAAGCTTATTCGTATTTATGGATGGGAATTTACGATAGGGACTAGATTCAGGGTTGGGTTAGAGTGAAAATGGGATTTCATATATGAGGGCCGACGGGGGAAAAGGAAAGAAAGAGGGGGTGGGGGATGGGATTTTTGTGAAGGGTAGTGGACACCTAATCCCAACACACCCCCCCCCGCCCCCCGACCTGTTTCCTTCAGGTTCTTCTTTAAAACTACCATAGAGGTAGGCCATAAGAGAGAATACGAAAATATATTAATTATTTGAATAAGTGAAGTTTATTCGTATTTATGGATGGGAATATACGATAGGTATTAGATTGAGGGTGGGTTGTAGGGAAAAAGGGATTTCATGTCGTGGGCCGACGAGGGAAAAGGGAAAGGGGGGGGAGGGGGTGGGGTTTGAGAGGGGTAGGAGGATTTATCCGAATTTTTTGAGGGTTTTCGCGGTGGGTGGCAATAGACCACTTCGGCGGAAAGCGAGGGTTTGACAAAAGCCGCTGGTTTGCAATGGAGGCGTGGACAAGGAGATTGATGGGAGTTGAGGAAATGGGACTATATTGGGAAGGGGGGGGGGGGTTGCGGTGGAGGAGGTTGAGTCTGGATCGGTCTAAGGCTTAGTAAGCCCAGGTTGTGGGTTTTCAGGAATTGTTTCTGTGGAGATAGGCGGGCTTAGGGTCTCGCTGCGTGCATGGGTGGGAAGGTGTGAAGTTTTTTTGTTTTTTTCTGTTGAGGGGCTTGGGGTTTGGGGCGGTTCCGGGCCGGGGGGCGGGGGGTTAGTTTTGTAGGAGAGTCAAGGGCCGTTGGCTCCTGTTTGAGTTGTTGAAAATGGCTCTGGTCGGGACGAACAGTTTCGCTCTCCTGCAGGATGACGTGGAGGATGCTGATGAGAATAGTGTGAACAAGGAGGCTTTGGCGACGGAGAAGAAGCCGGCGTCCGCACCCGCGAAAGACACGAAGCCCGCTGCAAAGGACGAGAAGGCCACGCAGAAGAGGGGCTCCAGTTCAGCAAGAGGTGAGTTCATTGTGCTGGGTCGCGACTTTTTTTTTCTTGACGTTGTCGCTGCTGCGTTGATGTTGACTTTGTACGCACTGGTTTTTTTCTCGTAACAAAAGGACGTGGAAAGGGTCGTGGCAACAATGATCGTGCTGATTACGAGCAAGGCCCGCCGATGAAGGTAAGAGCACAAAGAATCGCTATTCCTCGTGCTGTGGTGGGCAGGATATCTTCGTGTAGTTGCTAATAATTTTTTATCCGTCCTCTTTATCAAATCGTGCAGGGCCAACGTGAGCATAGAAACCCGCGACACTCTGATCGCCGCGACCATCCATCAGGTGGAATGAGGAGCGCGGCGAAGCGCGAGCATGACCGAAAAAGCGGGACTGGACGCGGCCGTGAGGTTTCTAAGCGTGGAGCTGGCGGGAAATACGTTTTTGGAAACGATAAAACCGATGCCCGCGCTGCTGAGCAGAGCGCGAACGCAGCCCTTCAATCTGGAGCCGACGAAGAAACTGCGGTAAAGGCAGCACAGCTCGAGCCAACTCAGGACGAGGCTGACGCTGCAAACCCAGAAGAGCCGGTCGAGGGCGAGGAGGAAATGGAAGGAAAGGTAGCGGAAGAAGAAAAGGACATTACTATCGAGGAGTTTGAGAAGATGAAGCTTGAGGTGAGTATATTTGATCGTGACGTAGGGATGATTGTTCGACGGTGCCCGCTAAAACTTCGGATTTTTTTTGGAGCAGGCTTCCCGAGCTGATGATGATATCTTCGCCGCACCCAAACCACGAAGATTGATTAACAACGGTGACTCGTTGGGAGAAGCACTGAAGAAGGAGGAAACTCAATCAGCTCAGCCGCAAACCCCCAAGAAAAGCCCAAAGTCGAAGAAGTCACCAGCGGAGGTCAAGAACACCGCCACTGCGGATTTTTTCGCTAGCCAGAACGCGAAACCCAGTGGTAGACGGGGTGACAGAGACAATCGCAGGGGAAACGACGGAAATCGTGGTGGCTATAGCGGCCGTTCTAGACAAACACCTGCTCCGAGAGTTGACGATGTTAGTGCGTTCCCCAGTCTGGGGGGTTAGAAACGAACGGACTCTCGGCGCTCAGGGATCGTCTCCCGCAGATCAATGGAAAGAGGTGCCGCCAATACCTCGAAAGGGTTTATGCCAACGCATGGTCAAGCCAAGGCGTGAGAAATCGGCAGCATTTCAGTGCATGCGCGTAGACTTGTTTTTGAAGGATTTAAGAGTTTAATAGATTCGGGAGTAGATGATAAAAGAGCAGAAAGTCGTCAAGATGTTCTCTTTCCTTTTTCGGCTTTCAAGTTTTGCTGAAGAGGAATCTCCGTCCTATTTGTTCAGCTAGATAGATCGAAGACAAAAGCAGCAAGAACGTATCCTTCACTCTTGAGACAAGCTTTCTGAAACCAATTCAAGGTTCTGAAACCAATTCAAGGTCGCCTAACCACACTGGAAGAACTAGGGAAGGTGCAGAAGCTGAAGTGCTGGCGAGCACCCATCCATTTAGGTGTTGGCATCGACGGGTACATAGCGTAGAGGGCGAGGGTCAGCTCACCCAGAAGCATGGCAACGACGGTTTTGTAGGTGAGTGAGGCGTACTTCTTTTTGGTGCAGAGGCTTTTTTATGGCTTTGGAGTCACCAGCTGTATCCCTTCTGGTTGGGGTTATCTCGGTGGTAGTTCTCCTTGTGGTAAACTCGCTGGTTAATCACCACCTTAGGAGAAGAGCATACCTAAGGATCCAGCACGGGTACATGAGTCGGAATGAAATATATTTTCTTGACCTTCCGAAGCGCGCGAGGAATCTGCTGTTGGACGAAGCAGACAGACAGCGGTCAGTGAAAACGGAGCCCCCCGGCGGGTTCCCTGCAGGCTACGGTCAGCGAGGTGAGAACGCGTTTCTTTTTGGGCTTGTGAATATGATGAGTTTCTGATCTTGTCTATTTCAAACCCAGGAACCCCTTACGAGGGTGTAAATTTCCAGTCTGCCGTATTGAACTCCGTGTCTGTCATCGAGCACCGTGCAAAGGTAGTTGACAGCGCGATAAAGACGAAACCGCCAGAGAAAGCAAGCACTTTCCTGCAACGGATCCAAGCACGGTTTCCTGGTATAACAGATGAGTTGATCATCTCTTATCTGAGTATCTACGAAAGGTGCCTTGACCCTGATCTTGAAGTGCCGGTTAGCACAGCGGAATACCAGGAATTTGTGGGGATCATAGTCGCCATATGCCACGAACTGAAAGACTGAGAACCAAGTCACGAGCTTGGATGAAGCTTTTGAATCGAGTACATGCTACCGAGCCTCCCCACAATGCGACCCATCTTCCGGACGCTGTTAAGCGGGTGGGCCTAAAGGAGTGAGACAAGCGCCGATGTGCCTTGCAGGATTCGCCGCCCTGCGTGAGCCCATGATCTATCTAAATTAATTTCTGCCTAACTGTAATAGGCTCAGTAAAGGGGCTATAAGAACAAACTGTGGAAGACCCTGAGACAATCGCAAAGCCTAACCGCGTCCTCCTCAGTAGACCGGTTTGAGCTGTTTCGGTTGGTGGCACAACCAGGGGAACCGGATCACAGGCGATGGTAAAGTGGTCCAAAGTTTTCAACAATAGTAGTTTTGAGCTAGACTATCAAGCGGTCAAAAAACACGATCCCAACAGTCTCTTCCAGTCCGCTTGAATCTGGCTCAGGTAGAGCTTGTGAACGGCCGACCATGAAGCTGTTAAACAACGTAAACGAGTTTCTCGATGGAAAAAGTACGAAACTTATGAACAGGACGAGAAGCTATGTCAACATAAGGAGTCTTCGGCCAGTCTAGTAAGTTGCCAAGACCACGATCCCAACAGTCCTTCCACTCCACATGAACCTGGCTCCGGAAAAGCTCCCTAACGGGCTTTACCGAAGCGGCTGAATACGGAAACGGTTTTCTAGACGGTTAGCCGCACAATGGTTTGAACAGGATAAAAGTTACTCTAAAATCTTCAATAGGATTCTTGAGCCAGACTAGTAGGAGGTCAAAACCATGAGTCCTTCCAGTCCACATGAATCTGGCTCAGGAGGAGCATATAAAACGCCTTCGTTTCGTGAAAGCGGGGTGAAAAAACGGAGGAACCGTTTTCTTCTCGATAGTTCAAGTTGCGCAACTCGTAAAACAGGATTGACAAACGATGTCATCACTACTTCAAAATCTTCAATAGAAGAGCTCAAAACCCCACCACTCCTTCCTGCTCACATGAATCTGGGTCAAGGAAAAGCTCCTGAATGCAAATCCATGAGCGCGATGCAATGACGAAAATAGGTTTACCTCGATGAGTGAAGTTACGTCAAGCGGGTGAACAGGATGGCAGGGGTATGATAGGATCAGACGAAGCTATTGAGGAGTAAACTAGAGTGAGAGCTGAGGACCGTGAATAGTTTGAACTTCACCGGATTGTGAAGGAGGGCTTTGGGAGGGTTTTGTTGTTGTTGTGTTTGGCATGGTGGTGACGTAGTGGGCTTGGCGTGTTTCGCTTGGTGGGAAGGAGTCTGTTTGGAGTAGTAGTTGTTTTTCGTAGGTTTTGAAAGGAAAGAGAGAGTGTCCGATAAGATGTTATGGGCTCTCCAGCGGTTGATCGTACTGAGATTGGTGAGGCTTCTACTCTGATTCCGAGAAGTGGCCCACATGGAGGTGCATATGTTTCAGGGCAATCGTCGCCTATCGTTGAGAGCGTTGATCAGGTGCGGAGCTCCTCGCTTACGAGTAGAATATCCAGGACTTCTGATCGATATGCCTCAATGGTGATTCGGCGTGAATCCACAGTCTCTTATGGCGATGAGGCGTATAGGGTTCCCCTTTCCTTGAAGTACATGCTGGTATTCGCCCTTATCGGAGCCGTGGCAAGAATAAGGTCATGGGGCCCGTTTCCAGTCTTTTGGTTCAATGCTCTTGGTTTGGTGCCATTGGGAGTGCTACAGAATCACTTCACAAAATCGTTGACGAACGCAAAAGCGACGGGACTGTTCCTCTTCCACACGATCCTACGGAACGCTGTGGAGTTTGCCATTGCTATATCCTCGTTGTACATGGCCAAGTATTCTGTCCTAAAGGCCTTCCTCTTAGGCTCAATCGTTTGTAACCAGCTTGTGGTTCCTGGAGTTCACTACGTGATGCTGTCCTTCGAAGGGATTGAAGTGGAACCTGATACTGAGCAGCTCATGTCGGAGTCGTCGATGCTAATGCTCCTAATTTGTACGAGCTTTGTGGTGCCTACTGCGGTTTCGTTCTCAATGTTTGATCAGAACAGAGTACTCTGGCTTTCGAGAATATGCGCTTGTTTGCTGCTTGGCCTTTACGAGTGCATCTTGATCTCCGAGATTCCTCGATTGATTAACAGAGATGAGGAGCAGCAAGTGGACTCTGTCAACGACTTCTTCGAAGACGAGGAAATCTTTTACGACGCAGAAATTGGAGCTAGACCCGCACCCAACGAGATGAGACCGAGTGTTGCGGCGATCTTGTTGATACTGACCATGACAGCGATGTGCTTTTCCTGCTCATCTCTGGTGAGCTCCATAGACGGTGCCGCCATGGCTTTAAGATTGCCCGTAGACCTGCTTGCCTTTGCAGCTCTGCCCTTTCTTGGGAACACGACCGAGTTCGTAAATGTGGGGATTAGCGATGCTGAGACACGAAATTCAATCGAAAATGCCGTAGGATCTGCAATCCTTGTAGGCCTGCTCATATATCCGTCGATGGTGGTGGTGGCCTGGGTATTCGACAGACCCTTCACGTTTTCCGTTTCCCTCACCGAAGCCGTCTCCGTATTCATGACATGTGCAATTTCGAACTACGTGTATGGAAAGGAGTCTACAATCTGGATCAAGGGCACCGGACTGATAACCGCCTTCCTTGTCTTCTGCGTGGGAGTCGCTTTTCAGCACATTTGACTGACTACACGACGGGCCTTCCGGTGTTATTCTCATTGGCATTTCCTTTTTGTTATTGAGTATGTACTATGTATATAATGAACCAAAAAATTACTTGGGATTGAAAACAACCTAACCCTCTAGACCTGAGAGGTGATCGCATACAGCGCCAGATATACGTTGTTTCACAATCTCATTTTCATGGAAAGCTTTGTTCAACGCCAATCCGCGCACAGCGGATTCCCCACTCAACCGGGCCCAGTCGCGCACACCCCAATCCAAAGAGCTGTCCGCTTACCCATCTTTTGTAGATGGGTAAGCGGACAGCTCCAACACCAAAGGGAGAATCCTTAGCCTTCCGAGATAGTTACTGTTTTGTTTGGCTCTTGCTTTACATTCGCGCCATCTTCAGGTCCCACTGGAAGCTTTTGCTCGAACAGGCCCATTTGTTCTATGCATTCATCCGGGTCGAGCTTCACGAACTCGCGAAGGGCGACCTCCTCCCTTTCGTAGCTTCGCGGAAAGCCGGGCTTGTTTTGCGTAAAAGTTTCAATCTCACTGGCGTTGTCCCCTGCCAAGGCGGCCGCTGCTTCAGCCGCAGCTAGCCTCGCCCGCGCCATTTCGGCTGCATCCTCTGGCGTTAAACGCTCTCCAAGCTGTCCCAGCTTCTGCAGGATCTTGTTACGTTTTTTGTCCTTGGACAACGCACCGTTCAAAGCCTTTGCAATCTCGGCCTCTTCCTTGTGCACCCAAGATGAATCCAGTTTGGACTGGGCTACCTTCGGTTCCGGGGTTACCGTGTCCACTAGAGAACGCTTGCCACAAAGCGAACAGGCACACTTGAGTATTCAAACGTGGTAGATTTATTCTCCTTTGAGAAGCTAAGATTTCCTTACCTGCAACAGCATAGAAGCTTTTCAGGAAGTGGTGAGCAAAAGAAGTCGTCCATTCGCCGGTTGCCGATGGTTCATCATCTTCCGCCTTGGTGGACAAGGCTTCAAACTCCTTTGCCCAAATTTTTTCAGCTCTCTGCGCCACTAGGTCTGCTGGTTCTGTTTCAATAGATCTCTCCATCAGCATAGCTGGCGTTATGGCGGTCTCATTCCTCTCATCAATCAGAAACGAACGAGTAACTTCCCGGAAGGCTTTAAACTGAAGATCCTCCGGGGCATCTAAGATCGCGTCTGTAGCTATAATATTCCCTCGCTTCGACCTGCGCAAAAGCCCCTGGAGCTCACCAAACCCACCGCCCTCAACAATCTCGTTAAACTGCTCCTCCTCATCGGCAGCGTCAAAGTCGCCAAACTCGTCTTCCCCTTCCCCTTCCATTGTATCATCTGTCGGCAACGCTTCCATTGATCCGGACATTATCACTCCTGAAGCCCACCGAAAAACAAAGAAACAGAAAAAGACACTCTTCTCTCCGCTCGCAAAACCAACACCCTCCTCTACCCCCCCCCGGGCAAAAAAACCAGAAAAACAAATCCAATCCCAGGTTTTCCCAGACCCAAACGAAAGGAACCTGCTGTACACAACAAAATCTTACCTCAACCTTCCCTCCACCAGCCCCAAACTCAACCTATCCCATATACACCCCAGACACCCAAACCCTCCCTCCCCCCCTTTTCGCCCCTTAGAAAACTTTCCAACAGACAAGACCAAAAACCTCCTTCAATACCAGCAGAAAAACCCAAAACACCACCACCCCCTCAGGAAAGCAAAATTTTAATTTCACCTCAACACCATATTAATCGATTAATTGAACAAATTACGAACATCAGCACAAAAAGACAGCACATCAGCTAACCCCCATGGCCCCTCTCTCGCCTCTCTCCTTTTTGCTAAATCGCATTCTCAACTCGCCCTCTTGCTTGCTGACATAAGGACGGTGCTAAAATGATTGGTTGAACCGATCCTAATAGTCGTTTTTATTGGACAATATTTTTTATTTTAATAAATATTCGTACGTATTCACCTAAAATAGAATATTATTGGATACAGTTCAGACTCAATATCTTTAAATTATAATAATTGGCTGTATAAAAACTTAGAGCTATTCATTGGATAGTTTCTCATAACATAAGCAAGTTAGAATAGTAGTTTACTAAGATCATCCATTGGTTATGAGGTTCTAATAAATAGACCTTTTATTGGACTAAAATCTCTTAAGTATTTTTTAAAAAAAGATAATTTTAGGATACACGTATAAATAATTTTTATTATTCCAGGTTTTTGGGGGTTGGTTTAGAGTGGATCGGAGGCTGTGGAAAAGGCTTTACCGTTGGGGTTGGGAGAGGGGGGAAGGGGGAGGGTCCATTCGAGATTGGCCGAGTTTGGGGGAGAGAATTTGCAGGAGTGAAGTGAGAAGTTTGGAGGAGGAAGGGGATTGCGGTTTGGTGGTTTTGTGTGTGTGAGTGTGTTATTTTTTTCGGGTTCAGCAGCCCGTTCTGTGTTTTTGAGTTGGTCTGGTGTCCCTGCATCGGTTGATGAAGGGGATCGACTAGGGGTGGGGAGTGTAGGGTTTTTCTTTACGCTTCAGAAAGGGGAACATATTTTTAGGTTGGGAGGAGGGGGGGGAGGGGAGGGGCGGGGTTGTACAGTAGATTGGGAGAGGGGGGGTCTTGATAGTCATGAAACCGCTTCAGGCGATGCTGGCTGCTGGGGGTGCCCTGGCGCTGAGGGCGACGTTGAGGAATCCGGCTCGTACTATAAACGAGGAAGATGAGGACCGGGAATTTCCTGGACTTCCGATTGTTCCGACCCTGCTATGTGCCGCTGGCTGGAGTCTGTTTGCGTGGATCGGTCTCGCGCAGAAAGATGACATGATCACTACTGACGAGCAGGTGGAGATCGCCAGCGATATTAGCGAGGGTGGAAGGACAATTACTATAGTCACGACGGCTTCAGTGCCTTGGCTCACAGGAACTGCGGTGAACCCAACGATTAGAGCTGTTGAACTCGCAAAACTGGATAATGAGGTTACTTTGGTCCTCCCGTGGCTTCTCCCGCAAGACCAGCCGAACGTTTTCTCAGGAAAGGTCATGTTCCAGAGCCCTGCTGAACAAGCTCAGTACGTACGCGAGTGGATGAAGGCCTTATATCCTTCGGCAGAGGACGATGATGAAGAGAATGAGATGTTGTTGCCTGAGATTCGATTCTACGCCGGCGGATATGCAAAGGACGTAGGAGCCGTATTTCCTCTAAGCGACATCGCGAAGGCGCTTCCGCAGAACACGTTCCGTGACGTGCTTATCCTTGAGGAACCGGAGCACCTTACCTGGTACTATTATGGGGAGCGATTGACGCATCAGTACAGATATGTCGTCGGAATCATACACACCAACTATGTCGCCTACGCATTGAATTGGGACTTCCCAGTCGGCCTTGTGAAGGGTCCACTTCTTTGGTTCTACAACAAATGGTGCACAAGAGCTCATACCCATCGGATCGTAAAACTATCAGATGCCATGCAAAGCTTCCCGCGTGCGATTACTGCCAACGTTCATGGCGTACGCGATGCTTTCTTAGACATCGGAAAGTCCACCGAGCATGACTATTCGCACGACTTCTACTTTGTTGGTAAACTTGTGTGGCAGAAGGGCTACAATAGGCTGGTTCCATTGCTGAAGAATTACTACAGACAGACTGGGGAGGCACTCCCCATGGAATGGTTTGGAAGCGGAGACGACGCAAGCGCTATTTACGAGTCAACACAACGCGAGGTCGCGCTCCACAACATTATTTGCCGAGGCCAAGCGGTGGATCATGTGGAGCTGACGAATTTCAAAGCGCTTATAAATGCGTCAGACAGTGAAGGATTGGCTACAGTGACACTCGAGGCTATAGCCATGGGTAAATTCGTTGTGATCATAGATCACCGCTGCAACCACTTCTTCAGGCAGTTCCCGAATGCCCTATTCTACAGGAACCAGTCTGAATTTATCGGGGCCGTCCAGTACGCTGCTTCACATCAACCAAACCCGCTGACGGACACGGAGCTAGAGGGGCTCTCCTGGTCGGGCGCCATGAGCAGGCTCGTCGACGCAGTTCAAACAAATCAAACTCGAGGACCGGTATGCACACGGTTTCCATACACTTTCCTTTTTGTTCTCACGGAATGTATTCTGAACGATTTTCATGACTTTTCTTTGTGCATTGCAAGGTTGATAACTTCGCGTCGAACGCGCTAGCGAGGATGATGAAAATTTCTTCAAGCAAGTTGTTCAGGAACCCGGATTATGCAGAAATTATGGAGGAAGTAAAGCGCGAGCGAGAGGGTCGAGACAGTTTAAGATCCTACCAGGTGGCAGCTACATAGGATCGTTTCTTTCCGTCTACTTACCTCACTTTTGCTCTTGATGGGCATGGAAAGCGTGCGAGTTGAGATTCCTAACCCTGAAGGAGAAAAACCGTGCAAGGTCCCAGCTCGCCGCGAGGTCGAGGCCAAGCACGAAGGAATATCCAATGGTAGCTTTACGTCTCCGGCCAAAGGAGATGGGGGGTGGGGAGAAGGTTTGGCTCTCAGTGCTAGGCTTTCTGGGACTTCGTCGGAGAACAACTCAAAGAGAGCCCTCCCATTTTTGATTTCGAACTAAAAGCACCACCGACTCTAGGTCGCTACTGCACGACCGGACCCCTCAACAATGTCGTACGAATTCGCGCAGTATCCCAAATACAGTGTACATGTAATTGGACTTACACAAAACTAGTCAACCAACCAAGCATTCAAACCTAAATGATACCTTCGTCCACATTCACAATTGGATGTATACTACAATATAGAATAAACTTTTAATCTATGAAGTATTTTTCGACTATTTACGGGAAATTCAAGTCAGCATATCACACATAATTGGACTTACATTAAAAAATATTAACCAATAAATAGCATTGTGTGTTGAAAACACTTCCTTCTACGTTCACAATTGGATATAAATTATAGTAAACAATAAATTTTGACTGTTCGTTTGTGTGCCGTGGACGGTGTTTCCCGTTCAAGATCGCCGATTTGGATACTTTCTTGCTGGGCGACCAGAGATAGCTCCGTTTGAGTAGTTCGGGACGGAGTGGGCTGCGGAGGGTGCGGAGAACGGTACGGACGTTTTAGGAGGACGCAGTGATGCATTGTTTGCTTGGGGACTTGAAGAATAGGCAACCGATCTTTGAAAGGATTTTCAAGCGCTTCTTCTGAGAACGTGTTTTGTTAAGGGAAACTTTTTTGGTGTGTTTTTTTTTTTGGGATCGGGTTGAGGAGAGGTGGAATGGAAGTGATCCCTTTGGAGAAAGCTGAGATTTATCCCCCAGGGTGATAGAAACCTAGGACATTGTGAGGTTGCTACTGAACTTTCAGAAGCGATCAGGTGTTTTTAAACGGATTTGTTTTTTTCGGGGTTGGCTTCTGAAGCGTCTTGGTGAAGTTTCGAGGGAAGCGTGAGTGGAGATGCTGTGGATAAGGGATCGAGCGACATGTTCATGAGATGGCATGGCGGACTGGGTTTGGAAGGGGCCTTAGTAGCTTCAGCTGTCTCGGGAGGGTGCGATTTTCTGATTCCCGGAACTTTGATGGTCGCCGGTATCTAGATAATCTATCGAGAACCTTGAGTACTGTAGCCGAGAGCAAAGCGGGGTTGGAGACTTCCGAGTCCGAGAAGGTGTTGGATGCACTCAGCACCTTCCGAGATTCTCTGAGAGACGGAAGATTGTCGATTGCGTTGCAGGGTTTCAGAAATGCTCAGGAGCATGTGAACGTCGAGGACGCGGTAAAGCTCTCTGATGCTCTCTGTGCAGCGGGGAGCAACGAGGATGCGCTCGAGGTGTACAAAGGAATCGCAACTGCTGGACGAGGGAATGAGCTCCAGGAACGCTTTCTACTGCCGTATGCTCTAGCCCACGCTCGCGCTGGAGAGGCGGAGGAGGCGTGGGCTCTCATAAAGCAAAACCCAAAGGAGGGACGTGAACTACTGTCGGTTTTAGTGGAACTCGGAGAGAACAGAGCGCTCCAATGTCTTGCGAATACCCGTCCGGAGTGGTTCCTTGAGGGTTTCAAAGAAATCGGAAAGCCTGGTCGTGAGGATGAGCTCAAAGAGCGCTTTTCGGTGGAGTATGCAATTGCTCTTCTGCGCATGGGCGAGGTCGAGGAGGCGTGGACTCTCGTGAGTCACGTACCAGAGAAGAGGCACGAGCTCCTGGCGTTTCTGGCTGAATTCGGGGACACTGCGACACTGCAAACGCTTGGGGAGGCGTGTGCGAAAGAGGTTCGTTCCGAATTATACCTCGCCGTGGCCGTGACCCATGCTGTACATGGCAGGAGGGACGCTACGGTTGAGGAAATTGTCACTTGGTCGAAATCAAAGGACTCGGCAGCGGAAGAAATCAGGATGTATGTGCAGTCATTCACGCTTGCGGGAGCTAAGCGCGGAAAACTCACTAAACCTGGTAGGAGCTTGCGGTTTGCAGTCAGTCTCTTCCCCCAGAGCGAGAGGCAGGAGGATTCTCAACGGGCTGGTGCAGTTGCTCTTGCTGCTCTTGTTATGTTGGAAGGGAAAGCGCTGTTTCGTGAGGCTTTGAAAGAACCGGAAAATGCGACCAAAGATGCGGTACTGGATGAGTTAAACAGAATTTTACTCAAGCGCCCTACTGACAGCACCGTGCAAAACGCATGGAGACTGTCCAGAGGCATATTCAGGATGGATCTTGAAGATCTCCATCGGCATCTTGAGGCGATACGCTGTGGAAAATTCTTCGATGAATATAGGCATAAGACAGCATGGTACTTAGTTCAAGAAGCGAAAGTCTCAATGCTTATCATGCCAACGCTGCAAACGTTTAGGGAGCTGTTGCGCATCTGTCGCAACCACAGTCGACGCTTCAACACTGCATCGACGACGGCACGAATGGTAATGAGGGAGATGGAACTCTTGGAGGTCATTCCGGACGAGGAATGCTACGCTCTCGTGCTTGAAACTCTCGGGAGAAGAGGCGACTGGGTTCGTGCTGTCGATACGTTAACTGGTTACATCGGGAAGATGCAGTCCCCGGCGATGTTGACTAGAGGCTTCGAGGGCGCTATACAAGCAAACGCGATTGCTGCTAAAAAGGCGGAATGTCTGTTGCTTTTGGGACGTATGAAGGACTATGGTTTGAAACCCACGAGGAACAGTTACAACTCACTGCTGGTATGCTTGGGCAAATGTCGGGATAGGGCATCTCTACTTCGGGTTTTGGAGACCATGTACAGTGGTGGGGATCCGGATATGATGCCAACTAGTAAGACCTTCACGGGCCTTTTATCGGCTCTGTGTGTTGCGCGAAGGAGAAAACTCGCGGTTAGTATTTTCCACGACTGTGCCGAGCGCATTGCACAACTAAATTCGCCCGTGGTGTACAATTTCATGATCGAGGCATCGACGATGACCAAGGACGTACAGTGGGCGGAGGACGTCTACAAGTCAATGAGGGATCACAAGATTACCCCGAACGGGAACACCTATGTAGCCCTCGCCGGGTTCTACTGTTCTCGACAGGAGATTCCAAGGGCTAGTGAATACCTTGCGAATTGTCTGGAGCAGAAAATGAAGATTGAAGGACATGGCCTTATGCGAATCATTGAATGCCTCGCTTTCGGGGGTTTATTTAAGGAAGCGATTGCCATGGCGGAATTTGGCCGGGACTCGCCGTTCCCTGTGGAGCTGTTTTCTCTCGACCTTAACGACTGGAGGAAGTTGAATCTATGGGTCGCCTTTGTAAGGGGGTGCATGAAGCGCCTACGTTTTCCGGAAGTCGCAAGCGGACCGAGGGCCAGGATACAGACTGAGATATCTTACATGAGCACGCGTCCTGAAGTTGCCTTGGAAACACTTTTAGCTGCTGAAGACGGTCTGAAACGGTTGTCAAGTCCGGCACGAAGGCCTCCAACTTGGCTCTCACTTCGAGTTATGCAGGCAGCACATCACTGCGGATTTCCGGAAATTTGTGCTCGCGTTCGGACGAATTACTTCCTTTCTACTCGTGAATTCAGGGAGAAATTGAATCTAACCGGCCCTGTGCCTACGACGGCGATGCTTAGGCGCCAACTGCGGGAGAATAAAATACCTGCGCAAAGGCCAATCCTGAGGAAGCAGAAAACTAATTCTAACTTGTAGTATCAACATGGTCTAACTTATGTAAAACTGAACAGGCTTGCTTTTAATTATGAATGCAGCGCAACTGAGAACATCTGCAAGTGCGAGAATTGCTTCAGGCAAAGGCATAAACCCTTAGTAGCGTAGGAACCTAGCCGATCGCTTGGAACTTCGTCACAAGCGCACAGAGCAGTGACTAGTTTGAATGGACGACCAGCCGCGGTTAAGCACGGTCAAAGAGCGAACTTCAAAGACTGTGTTACAGGTCTATCCTGCAAAGCCGGCAAGCATCTTTGTTCTCACGGAGATGCATGTCCTGGTCAATTCGCAGAAACTCAGTCGGGACTAGAATCGAGAAAGGACGTCAAGGCTAGGGGATACATCCATTGCCATCCTACGTCGAGACTTGGCTATCCTCGCTACTTGAGGACAGTTCGGGCCATGCGAATCCAAGTGGACATGCCAATCAATCGCCTTTCTCGTTTGTTCTCACAGACGATGATGATGACGAACTAACGAGGCGAACGGCTTCGAGAACGCCAGTGACCGCGCATCCGCGTTCGTAAGCCCAAAAAACGAAGAAAAGGGCGGCAACCAGGTATGCCAGTCGCCTGGCACGCTCATAGAAGCATTCCTCCAGCCAGGGCTCACCGGCCTGGTCTACAAAACCAATTCCTTCCCTTTTTTGGTACACAAGCCGCTCATCTGCTAGCTCCCCTCGAACATGAGCGCTGTCCGTGCCACCAGCTGCTTAGGACGCTCGAGGAAGCACTCCTTTATCTACATCGGGACGGGGGTAGCTCGATTCACAAAAAATTCCCAAGAGTATTCGACTCCCTTCAACACTCAGAATCAACAATGAGCGCGTGGGGTGTGGAAGGGGTATTGAACCCCCCAAGACAAAACTAAAAGCAGGTCCACCAGTTCCCTTAGGACGCCTTCATCCAGAGAATAAAAGTTCAACCTACATAACCCAAGTATGCGATGTCCTGCAGGAGTTCATGTGAACTCCCGAAAGCCAGAATCCGGATCACGCGTAGATCTGCAACGGTCGTGAGACCAGTTTTAGGGCTTTTGGATAGTGATGACGTCGTGGAGTTAAGTTGAGATACCTTCGGCTGGGTGAGGAGGGGGGAAGGGGAAGGAAGGGAGGTTGGAGTAGGAAGTTTCTTTTTGTTCCCTTCATTCTGGTGTTGAGCATATTACGTTAGTTAAGTCATCTGTTCTGTGAGTTTTTGATTAGGGATGGAAGGGGAGCAAGGTTTAAGTGTGCTTGAGATATGCAAACGCGGTCGTGCGGCTGCTCAGCGTATGCAGACGGCGAGCAGTGAGCTGAAGAACGCTGCTCTGGCGGAGATTGGTAAGGTATTAGAGTCCAGAAAAGGAGATATTGAGGCCGCAAATGCGGCGGATAAGAGCTATGCGGAGGAGAAGAAGCTGTCGAATACTCTGCAGAAGAGGCTGGACGTCACGGGGCCAAAGTTTGACCAGATGATTCTCAATACAGAGGGCGTAGCGAAAATTGAGGATCCGGTGGGGAAGGTGAAGATGGCAACAGAGCTCTCAGATGGACTCGAGTTGTACAGGATGACTTGCCCGATTGGTGTTATATGCGTTATCTTTGAGGCCCGTCCTGAGGCAGGAGTGCAGATTTCCTCCCTTTGCATTAAGTCTGGAAACGCTCTGCTTCTCAAAGGTGGAAAAGAGGCTGCAAATTCGAATGAGGTGCTCGTAAACTGCGTTCGCGAAGGACTTGAAGCAGTAGGCTTACCAAAGGACGCGGTCCAGCTGGTGTCGACCAGGGATCAAATCAACGAGTTGTTGAGCATGGATCAGTACGTCGATTTGATCATCCCTCGCGGCGGTAACGCACTGGTGAAGTACATTACGGACAACACTAGAGTCCCTGTCTTGGGACATGCAGACGGCATATGCGCGGTCTACGTGGACAAGGACGCGGACGTCGAGAAGGCGTGCAATCTTGTTGTGGATTCAAAGGCGCAATACGTTTCTGTTTGTAACGCTGCGGAGACGCTTCTTGTACAGCGTTCAGCGCTGAGTACACACTTGGCACCTATCGTGAAGAGTCTTTCGGATGCGGGAGTGTCGATTAAGGCAGATCCAGAATCCCTTGCTCTGATTGACTCGAAGAATGTGACGGCCGCTGGTGCAGAAGATTTTGTTACCGAATTTCTGGACTATGTCATTGCGCTGAAGGTGGTGGAGTCGGTGGATGAAGCGATCTCGCACATCAACGCCCATGGGTCTCATCACACCGACCTCATCGTGACAGAGAATACGTCTACAGCGGAGCGCTTCCTGGCAGGAATCGATTCAGCGAACGTCTATCACAACGCCTCCACGCGCTTTGCGGATGGATTCCGCTACGGATTTGGAGCGGAAGTTGGAGTATCAACGACTAGAACCCATTCCAGAGGTCCAGTTGGAGTGGATGGCCTCTTAATATATAAGTATCGCCTCTACGGCAACGGACATACGGTGGGTGGAATGGCTAAGGCTAACACTCCATTCACACACAAGCCAATCGAACCAACTTATCGTCCGCAGAGAAGCAACGAACTCTAGACTTATTTTTAATAAAAACTGGAAGGAAACAATGGACGTACCTGAACTTCAGACAGCCCAGTCCGTGCGCTGGTTTCCCGGAGTGCGAACCCCAAAAGGCATGCTCAGGACGTGCCGGCGAAGAACAGATCTACAAGCAATTATTGCAGAATCAGGGATTTCTGTACGAGAACTAGCTACTACGACACTTTTCGCGTCCACTTTTTCTCCTGTTCAGGATCCTGAGCTATGAGACTCTTGCTCGAGCGCGGGAGATAAGCCACAGCTTAATGTCAATGGCGAACTTGAGGATTGCGAGTACTATCCGCACCAGGTCAAAACTGAATCCTTTTTCAGGAAACCATGTCACACAGCGTCCAAGGGCGCGCTCATGATCGTCCAACCTTCGTCGCTACAGAGCAATCGACTTTTACTTAACAGTTCATCAAAAACCGCGTCAACCCACTCGATCCGTCGTTTACTAAGCAAAACCCGGGGGTCCGACCCGTGGACCGCAATATCCAATGAAATCAATAATAAATAGATGAAATCCCAGATATTCTACCAATTAAAAACATACTTACCTCGTGGCGTGTTTTTATTTGTCAAAAAACTGCTCCAACTTAATAAAACTTCATCAATTCAGAATTCAATAAACGTATTAATCGAATACTTTTACCCTCTACCCTCAAAACTTTCCAGAAAAACCGCAGTCAGATTTTCCAATCTATTTCACTCAGAATCCAGGGTGAACTTTCGAATCAGAATATCCACCCCTGGAAAACGAACACATAACTGCCCGCCAAATCATGAATAACGGTCAATTATTTCTCCTTATTGGTAAATTCATGACGAGTTTTTCACAGGTCCCAACCTCAACAAAAAAAAAGAATATGTATTAAAATAATAATTTCACCATCCGGACCTTTTTGCGGCAAATTACTTCCATATTAAAACATTCTGAACTTCGTCATCTAATTTACGCGGAATCCATGGGGAGCATTCGTCCCAAAAGGTTTACCCCTTGTATAAGAATGTTTCCCACCGGCCAGAATACAAATAATTACAAAATAATTCTCCATAATTACGGAGGTTATAAAAGGATAATTTAAGATGGGGGGGGGGGGTAAAAGAGGTGAGGTCTCCTCGGACATTTTTGGATATTAGCCCTATGAAACAGGTAAACAATGGGATTTTTGAGGGGGTACTGAGTATTGATGGTGAAAAGGCCCAATTTGTCGCCATTTTTAGGTTTTTTTTTTTGTATATAAACAAAGTTTGTGTGAGGGGATTGGGAGGGTGAACAGGAGCGTGGACGACTGAGCGGAGTAACTGTTCTGATGGACTCTGAGCCTTTTGTGTATGTGATACGTTTGTTTTGCTTCTTTTGTGGTTTTTAAGGTTTCAGCTGATGTGGATCAGGTTCGGGAGGTGCGCTATTAAGGGGGTCGGGTGTTTGACTCAGTTCATCTGAGTTGGAGGTCTCGGAGAGCTATCTTGGGGAGGGTGTTGGGGGGGTGGGGTGCGGAGGCATTGTCCCTTTTTTTTGTTTTTGAGGAAAAATGAGTTATCTGGATCTGGTTAGTCTGGAGAAACTGGAGATGGCGCCAGCTGGGTTTAAGCCCACGGTTATCGTGAAGGTCGGCACTTCGTCTATTATGCGGGAGAGACAGGACAATCCTCAGGCGTGGAATGATCCGGTAAGTGTTTTTGTTTGAGTTATACTACTCTGTTGGCTTTTTTGGTTCTTGATGGGGATGCGCAAATCCGTGAGTATGGCCAAGATCTGACCAGAGCGACTTTTTGGTACTGTTTTCCAGGCAACTGCGGCTGGAGAAGGGTTGAATTCCAGTCAGGGTGAACTAGCACTTTCCACGCTCGCTTTAATCGTTGATACTTTGATTGCTTTGAAGCGAGCTGGTTTCTGGGTGGTTCTTGTGACCTCTGGTGCTGTCGGTGTTGGATGTCGCCGACTCGGGATAAAGACAAGGCCCTCGCGTATTGCTGAAAAGCAGGCGCTTGCTGCGGTAGGAATGGGAAGGCTGATGCATCACTACGAAGAGCTGTTTGCCATAGCAAACGAATCCACAGCACTGGTGCTCGTCTCACGCTCAGACTTTGGGAAGAAGAGCAAGTTCATCAACATCCAGAACACTCTTCACGAGCTTTTCAAACTGGGGGTAATCCCGATAATCAATGAGAACGATACAGTAACGTCGAACGACTTCAAGTTCGGTGACAACGACAGACTGTCCGCATTGGTGGCCGGAATGGTATTTGCTAGGTACCTCTTCCTGCTTACCGACGTTGACAGACTCTACACGGCGGACCCACGAAACAATCCCTCAGCCAAACCAATTGAAACTGTTGTGGACCTGGAAGAATTGGATCTGAACGTTAACAGCAGTGGCAAGGGGGGTACGCAGTGGGGAACCGGAGGGATGGAAACGAAACTAGCAGCAGCAAAATTGGCCACTGCAGGAGGTTCGAAGGTTGTTATAATTCACGGTCGAAAACCTGAACGTATCCTTGATTTTGTCCTTGAACGTGAGAATAAGATCGGTACCGTCTTCCTCGGGTCGCGAACGCCCGTTTCGAGCGCGAGAAAACTCTGGATCCTCCACGGCCTTGTACCGAGTGGAGGCATCGAAATCGACGCGGGTGCGGTCAGAGCGGTGATAAACAAGAAGAGCCTGTTCGCGGTAGGGGTGAGAAAGATTACCGGCACGTTCTTTCAAGATGGGGCAATTCGCATTTTCAACAAGGACGGTTCTGAGATTGGTCGTGCGATTACAAACTATGACTCGAGCGATCTCGTGAAAATTCTTGGATCGAAATCTAATAAGATTGAGGAAATCCTCGGTGAGAGGGCTGGTCCGGAGGAAGTCGTCCATAGGGATAACCTTGTACTATTCTAAATGAGAAAATAACTGGACCCCAGGCCGCGAAGTGGACGAGTTCCATCGCGGAGCTTCGGAAGTGCTCTCCCCAACTTTGACTACCGTATGTTTTTTTGCGTCGTTGAGAACTAGAAAGGAAGTTGATGGGTAGCTCTTTACAATAGGAGCGCCAAGACTATGAGAATATACCGAAATGCTGTAACAAACGTATTAAAAATCAACTGAATCAGTAGCCCCTGGGTTGGTGCTGAATGCCAAAAGCGCTGTCTACTATGGCTCATAGCGCCGAAGCCGTTCTGCTCGAGTTATAGTCCATACACGGTGGCATTTGAAGCACGGTTAGGGCTGACGGAGTCGCTTCTCTCACATGTACATATCAACGCTCTGATCCACAAACCATTGTCACCGATCTGTATATATGCAGGAAACCTCCTGGTCTACGCGTACAAAACCATTAGCACCTAGCCATGATGGCCGTGGCTCTGCCGGAAAACATACTCGAAAACGTAGCCTTCGATGTCGCATGAGTTCTTACAAGTATAGATGGCCAATGTCCCAAAGTCTATTCCATAGTTGTCCGCCTTAAGGAAATAGAGCAGCTGGGGCATTACTTGAAACTCCAAGGTTCGTATTCCTCCGCAGCTCTCACAGACAGGGGGACTTTTTAAAAGTTTCCCTTGAGAGAAAGGCCACAAAACTCTGCCTTCACGACCAAAACGGACTACTTGCTCAGGGTCTTTGGCGACTTTCGCTTGAAACTCAAGCAAATCTGCATCTGCGGTTTTGAACGAGTCTTCCGGAAGCTCATCCTCCGCAGCATCCTGGAGAGTTCCTTTGCTGGCGGGCAGAGCGCTGCCTTCTGGAACTGAATCGTCCGCTGTTACCTCGTCCTCCATGACGAGAAGGCTCTCCTCAAACCGCCATCGTATTCTCGCTTCCTCCTCTGCTCCGTTTTCCAAGCTCCCGCAGTACCTTTTGTGCCCAATACGCCAGTCAAATGTTTGACAGTTTTTGGAACAGTACCATGCCTGTGAACACTTAGCGCAGCGCTTGGTCGCACGAAGTCCACAAAGCTGACAAAGGTTACACAGAGCATCGGAATGCTCAGTTGAGTCGGGATCATAGACCTCTGGATAATACTTATTCTTCCGCGCAAGTTGAGAGCGAAGAGCGGCAACGCCAGAACAGTCTTTCGTTCTGCAGATAAAAACGAATAGGGCTCTGTGGAAAGCACTGTGGTTGGAATCCAAGGGGCTATAGACTTGGAGCAGGAACACCATCTCAAATGTGCATACTCTACACCTCAAATCCTCAGCCGATGGGACATTCTCCGGTTCCAACCACGCGGCTATTCCTCCCACCTTACTCGGAAAATGCTCCCTCCACAGTTCGTGTGGATCTACAGACTTCTCCAGAAACCCTAAAGTCGTTTGAACGTCATCCCCACCCATGTTATCCACCAGACCCGGCTCCCCTCGCGCACCTTCTCGATCGTCCATTGTGCATGAATCACAGTCTGGAATAAAAATCCAAGCTCATCACTATTTTCAATAACGGTGCAGATAGGGCATGAAACAAGAACAGCACTGTTCTAACCCTCGTACAGACGCCCACAAAAGTTTCGTCCATCCCGCACCCGTAAGTCTACTCTTCTCACTCGCGCGGCAGTGACTTTGTCGAGCGCCATCAACAATCAAAAAAAGGAAGAAAACAAAGACATCAAAAAGTTCTATCATAAAATATTGCAAATAGTACGAACAACTACAATGAAAATTCAAACAAACATGAAGCTTTTCCGCGCTACGGTTAAATTTTAATAATATACTATATAAATCAAATTAAATATAATTTATTTAGTAGCTAGAGTATTATGGACAGTTTTGAACTAAATATTAATTTATTTAAGATAATTATTCTCATTAATGTATTTTCTATCCGTTAGAACAGGTTAGAATCATCTCCATTAGTGTCTCTTCGTTAATATTTGTTTTCATATAGGAAAAATTGGAAAATAAAATAGATAATTTTAGACGTTTGATCGATTCTACTGGAAAATTAGTTTTAAAGGGTTTTATTTTCCTTGAAAATAAATAATTTATTGATGCTTAGGGGCAACGAACCCGCGGTCGGTTGTGCAGGTAGTAGTCGTTCAATGGATTCCCGTGAGCGATGAAAGCTTTGAAGTTCTTCTATTCTTTGCCATATCTGAGTTGCCATCCTGGAAATGGCTCAACGGTTCGAATTGGATGCTTGGTTCAGCTGAAGGAACTTGTCCACATCTAGGAAGCCTCTTTCAGACTCATGGATTCCCGCACTCGACATGTTACCGCAGCGCCGGAACCGAGTTGAGAAGAGCGCGGGTCTGTCAGCGCGATAATGGCGGTTTCCACCACGATTTTTCTCTCTCTCCTGGAATGAATTCATGAGGCTGTCTGTTCCCTCAATCCCAAGACGGGGGAGACGATACTGTTGAAGAAACCGAACAGGTGCGAGCGGGCTAATAAAACCGAAGCGTGCTCTTTCCACTTAAGAGGGAATATCAAGATATCCGGCAGCGTCACCTAGCTTAGACAGTAGGAGCAGTAAACAAGCATTTTCACATGGAGAGTTTTCCGCAAAAATCCGAACAAGGATGAAACCTCACATCGAAAGGGAATACCGGAAACAGTCAAACCGAACAGGCCGCGGTAAACCTGGAAGCTTGCTGTAGGATTCAATGCTATTTCGCCTTTGTTTGCATTCCTCTCATCTGAATCCAGTTCACGAAAGCCCACAGTTCCGCCCAAACCTCCTCGGCCCAGCTATCGCTTTCAATGGACAATGGAATTCAGCATCTCCGAAAAGACCCCTTTTGCATGGAATCGAAACTAAGTACTTTTTATCACAAAACAATTTTTTTTGACGTTGTTGCTTCGTTGTGGAAAGCAATGTTGTTCGGAAGGTGCCAGGGATGTCTCTTCGAATAGATTACGGTCCATGAGAGGTTCATCTCTCAGGTATAAGATCAAGCATGGATCGTTTTCAAGGACAAGGTGGTCTCTCAGGTTACTCGCTAGAAAATGCAGGAACACGAACATTTCCTATAAGGTACGAGGAGAAATGAGGACATCTGCGATTGCTTTTTGCTTTCTTTTGGCTTGTACGTACGCCGAGATCATTGCCAATACGAGATGTTCTGTAGAAGGCACAGATTATGTGGATGAAGGGTCGAACACTTGCGTATGTAAGAGCGGATGGACGACATCCATGACGTCGCCGCAGGATCGAGTTTATTGTGATATGTACCTTGGGTCAGAGGGTAGAGATGAACAGGGTGAAAACGGGGAGGACCAAAACGGTGTAGAGGCTCCCGGCGATACACCAAATGAGGACCCGTATGTAGAGCAGGACGATGAACTAATCTACGACGACCTAGAGCCCGGCGAAACCACTACTAACGCGTTTGGTCTTCCAGGTTTCAACTCCATGAGCCCTCTCCTCTCCATTTTCCTCGTGATACTCATCACCTGTGCATGCCTCGGTTGCTGCTACCAGAAAAACGGTACACTACCTCCCTGTTGCGGATGTTGTCTCATGCTCTGCCCACCACCTAAGGACGATATCGAGCACGGTCACGCGAGAACAGCCTCCTGATACCGTACTTTGCATCTTACCGGTACGAAACATCTTCTTCTTTCTTCAATAAATCCGTCAAAATTTAAATGGACAAAACATATTCCAAGAAAGGCCAACTATCACGCGCAGTACACGAGCCCGTAGTTGATAACAAACTTTCTTCCGTGATCAGCGGTCCGTGAGCGCATCATATAACCTGGACTGTTCACCCAAGCCGCGCTCCGTTTCAACCTCCTCGATCCGTGAAAGCGTTTTACGCTGGAGATCCCCTCATCTAGCCACCACTTGACGTTCGGGACCTTGTAGTTCTGCGCGAGGTATATCCCAAACGCCGCCCCGACGAAGAACGAAAATGTAATCGGAAAGAACGTCGTCATCGAGAAACTCTGCAGCCCACGAAAAAGCCCAAAGCAGAGACTAGCACTAGCAGTCACCAACCAGTTACGGATAACTCCCCGCCTTCTCATTCATCGATTAAATCCAAGACTTCACACAACGCCGGGGCTCTCTTTGACCTCCAAGCCTTTCCGGACTGGAAGCTAGGTTGACTCCAACCAGAACTGAACTGAAGTGGTGAACTGCCGCAAACTTCGTTTATTTGGATCTCTAGAGTAATGAGCTACGCTGCTCATATAAATGGTTCCTCAACGATAGCAAATCCAAGTGGCTCCAGTCTAGTTCGGGACTGGGCACTCGATACGTACGCGTCTTCCTCTTATCCTGGTAGAGATCCTGCCGTTCAAAAAAAGTCAACGGGTTTGCTCGACTGTAGTGCCAGATACTCCGCTTGATGGATCAATTCTCCCCCTTCCCTTTGCCTTGTGATCGGCTCTTCTCTATGCGTCAACGAATACTTTTCTGGTGGCTCCGTTCACCGCGGTGGACTGCCTTCTACGGAGGGTCGGACTTCCAGTTCCGTGCGTACGTATTTTCTTATCTACTCGCTCTCAAATGCGCTGAAAGAGCACCCACGCTGCTCATTTGAGTTACTTGCCAAAGCAAGCAAGCGCATCAACGAGTCCTAAGGTTGTTGGTTTGCGGACAAAAAACCCAGCTCTGGTCGTAGACATCGCGGAGGATAGAGTGTCTTGGTTGCTACGATCCTAGCACGATAGGTCTCTCCTATCAATCTGATCCCATCCTAACAAATGCAATTGATGATCGGCCGAAGCAAAGGAGTAGACAAAACCCCGGAAAGCGAATGAAGGAGCATATCTGCTTTTAACGAGACGACAAACGCAGCGAGACGGACTGTCACATCCTATTAGAGGCGATTTTCGCCTATTGAATATCACGTAAACCACGCTGTGGGTAGCGTCCTCTCAGAGTGCTGACGTTGGGGTTTTCGTGTTTGAGCCCATCGCGCGTCAACGTAACACCGCAAATGCGTTCATTCGCTCGTCATGAATGTCCAATGCCCCAGGAAGTCGCTGTAGTAGCCGTTCTTCCTTTCAAAAAGTTGTATAAGTTCTGATATACACCAATTGCAACCGCAATGATTCGCTTTCCGAGGTGTACTAGACCATGTCAATGGCCGTTTAGCACAGTTAACTTTTCGGAAAAACGGAGTAGTGTAGGTTGCGTCCTATCGTGTCAAAAGCTTCAAAACTCGTGCTTACTGGTTTCACGAGATCCTTGAACAGTTCCCTGAAGTCGGACAGGATCCAATCCCAGAGTTTGGGAGGATAAACCTAGGGGTCAAATAACCGATGCAGTTGCTCGGCTTTGGCCACCCCCTACTCCCCCACCCGCCAAGTACTCAGCTGTTGTTTCAATGCACAAACGATAAGAGGGCGCGTTAAGAAGCAATTCTGAACGTTTCTTCTTTGCGCTTAACAAGGTAGCCGAGGAGTATATGGAACACTTACTGTCATCTATGGCACCAACTTCATGATCTTTTCCATAAAAGAAAGTGAACGGAGAAACGAAAATCGAGGGGAACCCAGCGATGAGCAGGAAAATATTGGAAATACCGCTCACGCCTCCGCTGAAACCAGCCGTTATGCAAAGCGTCCCCATGCTAGCAAGCATCAAAACAAAAGACAAAGGGTACTTGAGTACTTGTGCATGTCAAATGTATCCAATCCAGATCGCGCGGACAGATGAAACACTTACAAGAATTCGAAAATCGCTCTAAGGCGGGGGCCCTTGAGAAATCCAAAGCTATTCAGCAGCTTTTCTGGCCTTCCAATAGTTCCAAAGAAAAGCAGTACTCCACAGATTCTGTGATGCCGTAAACGAGACGATGATGGGAGACAATGAGCGACAAACCAAGGGGAAAACTGAACTTTCCAAGCCGAGTGTGGACGTGCGGGCTCACATGCTGTAGCAAAATATTGCAAACGAAAGTGGATTTGACAGCGCCGCGGTAATCGTGATGAAGAACGCAATGATCGACACAATACCTGCTACGATCAGCAGAAGCGCCACCAGCAGGTTCGTCCAGTAAACTACCTTCTCCCACTTCCCACCGCCTCCTCCCCCCAAACCACAGCATCCACCATCATCCATTTCCACCTAAATTAAAATCTAAAAAGAAGCCCACAGTTGTGAAGAATCCACCAACAAACCTCCCCAACTCCTTCACATCAGCCAAAACCCAGACAAAACACACACAATGCGAAAAGGAAAACTACCAAACCAATCCAACCACTAACACGAACCCACCCCCCCCCAAAAAAAAACCTTTCTCACAGATCCCAAACAGCTCAATACCTCAAAAACTTCGTACAGTCCCCTAAAACTCACAAAATCCAGACAAAGCTTTATCTCCTACCAATCCTCAACTCTCCCAAAGTTCATGCATCCCCCCCGGCACCCTTTTCTTACACCGTTCCCGTCCTTAATTTTTTCACCGTTCCCATCCTCTAAATTCAGCAACAACAACAACAAAAAACAGCAAAATCACTATCCAAAACGACCCATCTCAACCCCCAAAAATAAAAAACCGTCAAAACAATACCAAAAACGAATATTCAATCAAACTAGCTGCACAAAATAGATTGAAAATTCAATCCACGAATATCCTGCTCTTTGAATATCTAAATAATTTAGTTCCACGGCAGAATATCTCTCTTCGTACAAGGAAAAAAGTAAAAAATCGGGTTGATTGGGATTTCCTCTATATCGTTTTACTTCTTGAGTAAATATATTAACAAAACAATAATATAGATATATTGATGAGCATAGTGTAATATTTGATGTGTTCGGTGGAAGGTGATAGTACGGATTTAGTACGGATACGAAAAGCTGCTGCCAGTGGCAGCCACAGTGTTTCTAGACGAACCGATAGGCGGATGAGAGACTAGGCGGTATTGTGTGTGAGCGGACCGCGAGTAGAGGAGAGCTCTTTTTGGGGTCGAGATGCGAATTCAAGGGGAACTTTTACCCCCGCTCTCTCTTGTACGTCATTTGTTCCGCGTCTTCTGGCTTTTTGTGGGGGTGGAGGATTATGTATGATCTGTGTTCTTGCCAAAAGACAAAAGAAAACATTGAGCTTCTTCTTGCTCCGCTCGCTGTCCTAGTTTTTCTTTTTGCCGTCTTGGGGCGTCTCTGTTCTTGGTATTTTCGTCCTCGTGGCTTTGTGCGTTCTCTCATCTGAATTCGTTATGCGAGTCTGTTGTTGAGGACCAAGACTCGGGTCTTGCCGCGGCGGCAAAGGGACGAGACTAAAATCCAGAAATCCTTGCGTCCCACGACTCAATTGAACAGAAACGATCACTAGACCAGCTTCGAAGGTATTCTAGGATCCAACCCTATCATACTACATGTAATTACGAGTGAACTTCGAGGACAACTTCATCAATATAAACTATTCATATATTATAACGATAATTGCATGTAATATTTCATGCAATTACGCTTTCAGTTGGCAATGGAGAAACTCCGTGAGCAATATGTATATGGAAAGTGAGAGCTGGTTCCTAGTGCCGTCTTGGTGCCTTCGAAGGGGAGTGGATGGTATAGATTTCAGACTGAAAAGTCGATCGTCTCGTTGAATAGTAAATAGAGTTTATATCTGCCGAAGAGGATACCCGAGTTGTGCTTTTTCTGGAGGAGAGAAGTGGATAGGGCTGAGTAGGGACAGGTGACTTGGTTTTGGGGAGAGGGGGAGGGGAGGGAGGGGGTGTTGATATTGTTGATTGACGAAGATGGATACTCTAGCTCATACGATCGAGGTTTCGGAGCCTTCCCTCAATTTTGCTGCGGAGATGAGGCAGGAAGCGATGGAAAAGTTTCCGCCGTTGGGCCCGCCGGACATTGTCACGGTGAAAAAAGAGCACTCTCCTTCTTATGGCAAGACTGTTGAGCAGGTATGAATGAGACTTCGTCGAATTTTCTGAACAGATTTTCAGTGGCGCTTTCCAGAATTCCTCGCGTGCATGCATTCTGCGCAATACTAATCACACGATTTGCTGTTCCAACGTCTTCAGACGTACTATCACTGTGTGAGAGGATATGACGTGAGCAGCGAAGAGGTGGTCTCCGCGTACATAGCTAGTCTCGTGAGCTCCGGTTTTAGAATGGGATCCTGGTATCAGGTAAGGTTATCACTGAAATAGTTCATCCCAGCAGCTTTCATTGCAACGCTGATAATTCACTTCCGGTCCCACAGCAGTCATCAGGAGGTCGTTGGCAAATTCAGAAAGTGTGGTATAGATCATATTGTATTCTCAGCAAACTGGACATTGTTGTGACCGCGGATTTCCCCGGAAGTGTAGCAGTTTGCGGTCTAGATGCGGACGGGAACGAAGTCGAAGTGACACCAGATACGTGGAAGGACTGCTTTCTCAGTGCTGCGTGTAGGCATATTCAAAGGATAGGAGAGGCTCCTATATACCCGTGTATGAAGGTAGTGAGAATCGTCAAATTGTCTTTCGGACAAGTGCTTGGCGGTGTCCAAGAAGGGCCTGTCCCTCCCGCTTTTAAGCCGTTAGGTTGCCTAACAGTCTTTTCTCTTGATAGGTTTATGACTTGTTCGCAGATCCGACTTTGGAGGAACAGATGCTCACGTACGCACTTGATCTACAGGAGAAGTGGCATCTTGCGGGTACCAGCCGGGCCTACAAGCACGAAGGAGATCGGTCGGAAGGGGGATGTGCCGACTCTCGCATAGCAACGACAATATACGAGCATTTTGTATCGCAGGCCAGATTTCAGCAAGCAGTTGACTTCTTCAAAGAGAGAGCCAGCAAGCGCGATCCTGAGTGTGCAGTTCACGCGGCTAGAGCCTATCTCGCACAGGTACCCTGGAAATTTTCCCATGCTGAGTTTTGAAACACCCCACGGCCTGCTAATCTTTGGTAGTTAGCGATTTACAATATGCAGAGCGGCAGGAAAGGCCTCTCACAGATTTGTCCGAACGTTTGCGCAGGGAAACGTCCCAGCCGCGGTGGAATTGCTCGAGGACGTGTTGAAGCAGCTCCCCAACTCTAAGTTTGCTAGTTGCGTATTGCTTGAAGCTCTTTCTTCGAAGGGTGAATTTGAAGAAGCGGGACGTTACTATGAGTCTCACAAACAAACCGTCGAATCGGATTCACTCGCAGTAATCAATGTTGCACAGGCTATGGCGAAGGCGGGGAAATTCGGTACAGCATTGACCATCCTTAATTTGGCTGAGATGCCGACGCCACCACTGGACCCCCTCTTACGAGAATTGATCCCCGCGAAGAGCAGCAAGACAACGCATGAGTACTCAAAAGAAAAGCTAACTGACCTTGATGCTGCCAGGATCATGGCCCTTCGCCTAAAGGAGGAGAGGAGACCAGGATTAGACAAGAATTTGAACGAACTTCCCGCAAAGATGATGACGGAAACCGACCGCGCTGCCTACAACGTTCTTGTGACTGTCCTTGAAGCCATTGGCTGGGAAAGCGTTCTCGATGTTCGTTCCAAATGTTTTATCATGCGTGAGGACGTTGAAAAGCGTTGGAAACAAATTGAGGACGAGGCTAGGGAAGCAGAAAGAGGCACTGATGGTGATGCCGAAGAGGAGGAGCAGCCCAACGCCGCTCAGGGGGAGCAGAATGGACACGGCGCAAGTACTGAAGACAGCCCGGAAGCGGGTTCCAGCATGACGGTTGCGGAAGCGGAAGAAGGAAAGGGTGGTACCATAAGTGAGGAAGAACTGCGGCCGGTAATACTTACGTCAGAAGGTCTTGATGATGAAGAACCCAACGAGTTGTCAATTTCGAATTCTCCCGGTCCGCAACCTTCAACAGCGAACAAAGTGTCCAGCATCGAGAAGGTGACGAACAAGCGTCTTTGCCAGCTTTGGCTGGATTACTTAGTTATGACCATGTTCGAAGATCTCAGATGTAAGCGGGAGATGATGGCGGAGCTCCGGGACAAGGAAGAGGAGTCCGTCCCTTTGGATACGATTGTGAAGGAAACAATTCTGACAGGAGGGGACTGGCTTCGAAGGGCGCAGCTCTCCATAAGGCTACGCATGCGGAACGAGGCCATCAGTTGTCTGGAAATTAGCAGGCAGCTGTATGAGAAGAAGTCCAAGCTTGCTCTTGCTGTGCACATCGAGTGGATGGACTTCTGTGTCTCGGAGGGTGACGTGCAAGGTAGCTTGGAACAGATTGCATCAGTGGTAAACGGTCTCTACACGCTCATTCCGCACACTCGTCGAATAGCGTCAGTCAATCAAGTGCGAACAGCTGTGTTCGGTTTGGTATCAAAGGCTGGATTGCGCGATGTTCGAGCCGCCGTAAACGACATGGACGAAAAATCTTCAACTAGAATTCATCCGGTAGGCTCTACGATATGACCTTATCTAAGCAGGATAGTCGGACAGTCAGCTGAAAAAGAGCTGTTTCTTGTCCCGCGTTTCTTTCTCTCTGCAGGTGCTTCTGGATGCCGTTAACTGGCATGTCCATCGCTACGATGATTAGCAGTTCTACAACGGATGAATTACTCACTGACTGCTAACACGTTGTCGTACTCTTTGCATGAGGCGGCACCGAGATGGAAAATCTCCATATCGCCGAAAGGAACCTTTTTGGTTCGCTGGATCTGACTGTGAACATAAGGTGCTTCTAAACAATTAAGTAAATTGAATATTCACAAGAGTTGCGAATAAACATCACCTGAAGCGGAGTCAGGTACGACGGAGAAGTGATGCTAGACCCTACTCTCAATATGAGGTCGAGCCGTGCGGCTACCAAATCATTTGAAGTAGTGGGAACGAGACAGAGGACCTCTTGGTTGAGATACTTTCATCCCAGAAGACGATACTGCTGCGCTGCCGGGCTCGACTGTCCAGTAGACGGCCTGAAGGTTGATCCCTTGAACTAACTGTATCGCGGTTATGAACTAGTTATCACTTTATCGTTTGAAGTTGGAGCTTCGTTATCAATGCGATGAGGCGCGGATATGGTATTGGCAAGCGAGTCCTTCGCTTCTCCACCCAGCCCAGGCCTCTGCCATCCAGCAACTCAAACCAGTAAAAACGGTTTTCCGCAGCTAAGTCGATCCCGGTCTTCAGTCCGCGTCCAAGGGGGGTGCAAAAACAATCACCAGTGCTCAACAAAAAAAATCCCCCTTCCCACAAACAGCTCCAACCCCTAAAACTATATCTAAAACTTACAAAACTTGATAAACTCATTACAAAACAAATTCAATTCCTAGGGTGCAAAGGCAGCTTAATATTTTGTATCGGTCAAACTGCCCCCTTAATATATACCTTCGCAACTAGTGTTGAAAATTTGGAATTTTAACACCCCCAGAATTTAAATGATTGAAATATTGATTGAATACATCGGATCGGCCTCAAGAAGCTCTCGGCATGGATTTTGAGGTTTCAAGAGTTTTGTGGCTTTTTTGATGGTTTGGGAGGGACGCCTTTAAAAGTATTGGATTGAGGGGATAAAGTGGATCGATTGATAACAAGCTCGATCGTTTTGGGGGTGCGGGGGGGAGAGGGTTGGGAGGATGCTCTTGGGAGTTGTTAAGGATTGAAGGTAGGCTTGGACGGAGGTGAGGAAAAGGTTCATCCGGGTGTGTGTATACATACTTTTGGTATTTGGTTTAGGTTGGTAAAAGAGGTGGTGGGGGAGTGGGAGGGGGAGGGTCAGGGGTTGGGTGTTTTTTGGGGGTTTTTTTTTTTTGAGGAGTGATGGCTTTGAGGAGCTTGGCGCGGCCTGGCTTTATGCCGCGGAGGGGTATGTCTGTGATTGCGACTGTTAAGTCGGCAGCGGACACTACATCGAAATCGTTTCCTGCGCCGGCGATGATTTCTGCGCAGAGGGAAGTTCTCATGGAGATTTATAAGGAGAGGTTGTATTGGTTGAATCCTGGTAAGCGATGGGGCCACAGCTTCTTTGTTTTCGTTGGTAGTGTCTTTCTCCTCGGTGGTGTTCACTCTGTATCCTCACGAATTTGTGGTATGAAGATTTGAAGAATAGTTTTCTGAAACACCGCTTTCTCCGCTTGGCCTCAAAAAACTCGTAGAGAGCATAATTTCATATTCTGACGCAGATTTCGAGAAGGCCGATCTTGACTACCAGAGATATGTCGACGCAGAGAACCAGAACATCAGCCAGGCTTTTCCCGAAGAAATGCGCGCGGATGCGAAGAAGAATTTGATCCCGACGCATCCGCACAAGAGGATGGAGAAAATCAATGGCAAAACGCTGAAGTTTGCTTTCCCCTATCTTTTTGATTGAACTAAAAGGACTATGTTATGATGTAATCATGCGCATCCAAGCTGTCGAGACGCCGAATTTCATAGACTTCATCTAGGCGTTTATTTCATCTTCGTCTCTACGAAAATTCATCAAGCTTTTCATGCGATCCATTTCTCTATCCAACGCTCTCGAGTCGGGGGATCAATGCAAGGCATTCGAACCATTCCAACTACTTGACATCTCCTAAATTCAAACCCGAACACAAGTGGATACGCGAAGCTATGCCACAGCGTCCATGAAGGAAGGTGCCTGGACTGGAAGATCCTTCGGACTCGGCAGAACTTTGTCGATAAGACCTAGACGATCGATACCACATGTATATCCTCGTTAGAAATGCTCATCCACTATCCCGGAAAGCGTTGCAACTCTCGTTTCCAACTAACCGTATTCCTTAGCTTCAACGGAAGTTAGGTACTTTGTCCTGTTCGCATCTGCCTGAACCTGTTCCAAGGTCTGTCCGCAGGAGTCCGCGATGATCTGGAAAGCTTGCTTTCTGTTGAACAAGACTTCGCGAGCCTTGATTGCGATATCAGCCGCCTTTGCGAAGAGAAGGAAAGTTCAAGTAGATCGATCTTAGCAACAAGAAGAATCCTAGACTTCAGACAGAAACAGTCCATGTTTATACACGTACCTGTCCCTGAGCCTGTCCCCTCGGCTGGTGGAGCATAATGGTGGAGTTTGGCAGGGCTGCTCTGTGTCCCTTCTCACCGGCGCCAAGTAGCATAGCAGCCATTCCGAAGGCCTAAAATAAAAGAGAAAGGAGTTAATCATCAGTAGGAGGTTCTTTGTTTTGCGATTGAAGAGCCGATTGCTCAGCGTAAGCAAGAGAAGATAGGGTGTTGGACAAAACGGAAAACGAATTAAGCCACCGGTCAGCACGTACTTGGCCAATGCAGATCGTATGAATTGGAGGCTTGACGTAGTTCATGGTGTCCACAATAGCGAATGCCTCGGTTTCAAATCCGACGTTCTGACCCTCAGCGGACGAAGTTCCAGTGGAGTTTATGTACCTGTCAAAGGGAATCCACGAGTATAAACAGACTTGGCCTTGAGGAATCCGTCTCCATTTAAAATCAAACGCAGAACACGGCAAGCTCGTCCAGAAGTAAAGCAGTGGCGTTGCAAAAGAATCCAGCAAGTATGGATCAAAAACAAGCCTTGATTCCAGAGACAGCAAGAACGGATCACTCTGGTCGGATAAACTTACATAAAGACCGGCTTTTCAGCGTTGTCGTACTGCAAGTACAAAAGCTCTGCAATGATCAACTCCGTCACCGCGGGAACGAGCGGCATCCCGAGATAAATAATCCGATTGTGGAGCAGCAGCGACGGCAGATCTGGGGGCGGACCAATCCTCGCACCCTCATAACTCGACGCCCCGCTCTGCATCATCCTCACCGTATTTTTCCTCGCCGCAACAGCCTCCACTCGTCGCGCCCCCAATCCATTCACACGATGGCCACGCACACCGCCGCCAACAAAACTGCTAACGAAAGCCATACCCCTTTCCCCAAACAAAAACACTCCTTCTCCCCCTCCAAAATCCAAAAAATCTGTCCGGCTTCACCTCCAAATTTCACTCCAAAAGAACCTACTACTTCCTTTCACGCACTTCAAACCCCCAATTCCCATTCCCATTCCCAATCTCACTCCCTTCCTACCATCTCCCCAAACAAACCCAACCAGACCCAACCGCACCCCATCTCCTCTCCCCCCCCCCCAAAAAACCTCCCTCTTTGTTCCAAAACCAAAATTTCCTATTAAAAAACCAACCATCAATCCTCGTCCATGAAAACGAAGATCGTGGGTTTCTCAAGATTTTCCACTGGCAAAGTCATTTGATATGACATATTAATGATTTTCTCGATATCTTATATTCTAAAATATTTCTAAATTACATTTTATAATAGACTAGATTATATTTATAATGACTGTATTATGTGTTGTAAGATGAATAATTGGATAAAAGAGTGGATAATCAATCTTTATTTTCTTTTGTTGCATTTTATGGTTAAGTGTCATACTTGGTTTTCTCGTAATTGCACGCGGGAATTTGTTTTTAAGATTTTTTAGATAACGGGTTGGGACAGGCTGCCCGATTTTTCGAGACCAATGAGAAGTGAATATGAGGAGGCGAAGACCTACTTTGATGGGAAAAAATGCGATTTGGGAGTTGTTTTTTTTTTCAGTTTTCCAGGATCGCGGCTGGTTTTCTTCTGTGAGTCGTGGGCGTTGGTTGTGTGAGATCTCTTGGTTGATCTCTGTGTTTTTATACTGTGCCTTTTGTAACTGCTCTAGCTATTTTGTTTATATGTTCATCCACTGATGCTATCTACTCCTCATCAATGCTACCCCTCCCCTACCCCCCGGTTCCCCCAAATCGCCCCCTCGTTTTGTTTTTTTTGTGGTTCGTCAGCGTCTTCTAATCTGGAGATTGGTCGGCCAGGCGCTTCTGTGCGGAAGAAGTACGACAGGAATCCGCTTCTTCCATTGAACAAAGCTATTACTGTTCTTTGGTTCTTCCTTGTCTGGCTTTGGCTCAGGCGGCTTTCTGCTGTTCGAGGTGGTCGAAGACCGACTTGTCCCCAAGATCATCTGTTGCCGGCTGTTCAAACTTTCTGTATGCAAAGAACAGAAACATGGCGGCGAAAACTCCAAGACCTCCACGCTCTACTTGAGCAGGCAGCAAATTCAAGAAATGACCACCGGTCAGAATCGGGGTAAGGACCATAAGACCCCAAGCCTCTTGACGGTTAAAGCAGATTCCCTCCTGCACAAATAGACGTAGGAACAAGAAAACTCAGGATTCGGAAGCTAATCCCAATACGGCCTGACAAATCTCTGTACCTTAAAGAAGAGACCCGTCATGGCTACGAATGTCCAGCCAGTAGCAAGCATCCACAGCGTTTGGTCATAAGTTCCAAGCGCGAGACCCTCCCCTGTGAGGAACAAGGCAGCGATGGCGCCTGCCGTCCCCGCTCCCCACAAAGCTTTCAACAGGTTGTGCATTGGCTTCATGTAGATGTGAATCTTCCACAACGACAGACCTAATAACCAAGATTGACACGAGTTAGAACCGAAGAGCTTCGTTACAAGTCGGCACTCCTCTGGAAGATGACCGTACCCAAAAATCCGTTTGCTACGAGGTACAACGCGTCCACCACCGGCAGTGGCGGTTTTTCAACCCCGAGAGTAATCCCAACCGCGATCGCAGCGGAGACAGCAGCTCCGAGCAGCGCAAATCGATAATCGCGAACTCCAATCACATCACCCTTGGTCAGATACCAATCTCCAAAGTTTCCCTTGAAGGGACCTTCGAGGACCTCACTATCTCCAGAAGAAGACATTCGAATCGGCGCCTTCCTCACTGCACGTGACTGGGGTCTGCCGCATGTCAGCCCCTTCCTAGCAATTGTCAATCCAGTGGTGCTCACCACAAACCCATAACTGGCCATCTTGGCTACAAGAAATTAAAAGAGAATACAATTTGTACGTTCGCACTCAAAGCAGAAACAGCAGAGTTACACACGGTATCGCCAACACCTCTTCCTCCTCTCCCTCCCTGCCAGTATGTGCTCGACCACCAACACCTTCAAGCCAAGTGGATATTTTCAACGCAGATCAGAGGAACTGATTGATAGCAAATCTGAAATGTTGAAAGATACAAAAACACGTCTTAAACGGGCTGATTTTGAGGTTGGGGAAGGGATGTATTTCCGCGGTGAACAAGGTGAAGGACGAGCACAGACTCTCCCATCTGGGATAATTCTGTCTTTCCAAGTGATGTTGAATCGCTTGCCTTCTCGCCCCGCGAAGTTTATTGCAGCGGATTCAGGATCGGTGCGTGGAAGACAAACAGATATACGCCTTACAGATTCAAGGCATTTCGTGATACCCAGACTTTTTCAAGCATGTTTGAACTCTTCCGTACTACTGCAGCAACAGCGTTGAGAATATTATCAACTACGACTCTTTTCTCCCTCCCAGCTTCCGGTGGAAGATGCCGATTCGCGGCCGATAAGCAGGGGTGGATAAAGCAGCGGGGCTAAGATCGAACGTATTCTGAGGAAGAACTGAGCCCAGTTTTGATCAATGCATTCCTGTTAGATCAAATCGTCGCGATGCACAACGTGACGTGAAAGCCCTGGTGAGCTTTCCACCCGGACCACCGCCAGCACGTCAGACTCTTAACTAGACACCGTGGAATTGTTTAGGCAAAATATTACCTGATTCTTTTAAAAAAGGTTCTTGATACGTTTAATAGTCACTCCAACCGCAACCACAAAAAATGACTTTTTTCGGCAATGGACTTTTTCGAATTTTTTCTCTTGTTTCTGAGAGGTTGGTGAGAGTCCATAAACAGCCCAATTTCGGGGGGAGTTCAAAGAGGGCGAGGAGGATGAGAGAGGAGGGTAAGGAAGCTGTATGTCTTGAGGCGTTATTTGAGCGAACCAGAGATTGGAAATACTTGTATTTTGAAGGCCTTGGAAGATATCGTAAGGGTACATTACAGGATGGACTACACACTTTTCCAGATCACGTTCTGGGCGTCGGTGATGTTGGTGGTGGCGCTTGGAGTTGCGGTGAGCACGCTTCTAACGATGGACATCGGGAAGGATACTTTGGTATTTGCGGACAAGCCAAAGGGTCTGTGAGGGAAAGTGGTCCCCGTTTTTGTTTTTTTTGGTATTCCAAATGATAGCTGTTCGTGTTTCCCATTGGAAGGAATCGGTGAGGTGCTCATACGCGACTTGCCGTTTTCGCGACCGGCGGTGAGGGCCATCGTTAGAGGCAGAAACGCCTTTGAATATATGAACTCTTTACCTCCAGTTCCTGAGAAAACTAATGCAACAGCCTGCGATTCGCAGCTGCTCGAAGCCTTCACAACCAATGGCCAGTGATCACGCGGACCGTATTTTGTGTTTGTGCTTTTTTTCGCTTGTATCTAATGAAGATAAAAAAACTCTTTCTTGTTTTCAACCATGGACTTCACCGGGTCTTTACCCTCACTGCCTCACCCGCGAGCAATCAGCGTCGACCATTCGCTCCATGGCATGTTGTTGGCAGCATCTAAGCACGACCACTTGATCCGCGGGAAACAAACTGTTCTATTGTCCTACTGACTGGGAACGCTATTAAGGCAAAGCGTCAATAATTATCGGCAAACAAAGCAAGTCGTTCTCATCAGCGCAGCAGCAAGAGAACACAATCCAAAGCCCTTGCCCCGGAGAAAAGCTCCACAACCAAAACACCAAAACAGAGCCCACGTAACGGCCAGGTCAAGAAGCATTTCCTTTAGTACAATAGTACAATACACCGAGCAAAACGAAAAATCCCAGTCATCCGTAAAACTCCTGAACACCCTCTAATTTCTCAAAACTATAAAATAAACTGCATCTCAAAAGAAAATGCAAAGGGGGTAAAAGCTAATTTTAGTAAACAAGAATCAACATAGAAAATGGAACGTTCGTTTTGCGCGTTTTCCTTACCCCCCCTTATTGAGGTGTTCAAATAGCTAAATAATTGTTGCATATTTCTATAATTACAAATTTTGTGATGATAGTAGAAAGGGGTTTTATTTTGGTTGGGATCGCGGAAAGCGGGATTTTGATGCATTTTGGAGGGGGGACCTTTTTCGGGCTTGAATTGATGGCATTGGGATCTTGGGAAGAAGAGTGTGAAGTGGAGGAAGGTGTGGATGGAGGGGAGAGAGTGACTCTCAGAAAATCCTGTTTGAGCGAGAAAACTAGTGTGGAAATTATTATTTATCTATTTCGATCGTTCTGCGGAGGACTGGAAGGTTTTTGTTAGACAAATCATGGCGTTGAAGCCGACTAGAGTCTCTCTGAAGATCAAGGAGCGGGCGATGGATGGCACCTCGTACACTTGGAAGCCCGTGGTAAGTGCGCTCTGCTTGGATTTTATGCTAATGAACAACAGTTGTTTAGAAAGGCGAAGGGTTGATGATCGAGGTTTACTGAAGCTTGAACATATTTGGTCGGTCTCATAATGTAGACTTACACTGTTACTGGTGCAAGTGGAGAGTTGAAGTCGAGGATGCCTGAAAATCCAGACGAGTTGAGGCTGATGAACCTCAGTTTGTACCACCGAGCCATAAAGCAGCTTCCAGGTTTGAGGGAAGAATACGCTTTGCCGTTTACGGAAGATGCTTTGGTAAACGCGATCCGATACAAGTTTGAGAAATACAGGGATACGTCGGATCTGAGGATAGCTGCAGTGTTGCACCATAGAGGAAAGCTGGTAAGCGGAGATTCTTATCTATTTTGTTATCCAGCGCATGCTGTACAAGTTAGCTCACTGCTATTGAATGGACAGGAACTGGAAGAGGTGGAACAAAGCCTGAAAACTAGTACTGAAGTGATTAACACCATTCGGGAAGGCGAGGAGATGAGCATGGCTCGCAAAAGGCAAGCGCAGATGTCGGAGTTCCCCGGGGACGACAAAAACAAAAAGCTATTACAGCTGAAAAAGTGGCATGAGTCCGGCATCATTCCTCGCTCTGTTACGACATGGGATCAGGTAACGAATACTTACTCACAAATTATGGTTGTTTGTTGTACGATTGCTGACCAGGTACTACTTCGCAACCAAACGGAAGTTTCTTCTGTGGAGGGAAGAAGAAACCAGGAAATTCGAGGTGTTCGCGGCAGAATCTGGATTGTTCAGTGCGCAAGACCTGGAAGAAAACAAGAAAAGGGCCAGCGCTTCTTGTTCTATTATGTAATCAAAATTTTAGTAAAACTCAACAACGCAACATTTTGCAACAAGTTAGTTTGGACCTCCTCTCGCGAAGATGTCTGTGAAGCAAAAGCTGTACGATTTCAGCTGAACTCTTGTACCATCCTCAGTGTTAAGATGAGGTAATCCAGGAAAGATGAAACGGACACTCTGAGCACTTTCGCATCTACCGCTTCGATAACCCTATCACCATAACACAACAAGGAATCTAAAATCAGCCGAGGATTTCGAACCTCGAACGCGAGTGGCTTGAGAAGGCAGCTCTTACGCTTTCAGAGTTCCTCCTTCGCTCCAAATTCTTCTGGAAACCTAAATCATTCGGCGCCGGCGCGGTTAGCAGCTAGTTGGGTCAAAGGTAATGGTCTGTGGAAACAACGATTGTACGCACGAGGTCTGGCCGAAGCTCCTCATCGACTTCGAGGACTTTCTTAGGAATCTCAGGGTCCATTCCATTTGGCATTTCAATCGATAGCTCACTGCTCCAAAAGAACGAGATGCAACTATAAGGAAACGGCGTGGCAAGTGGTGGGCTCAGTTTTCAATCCACTTACTACTTAAATTCCATCGCAAGCTTAAGAAGCACACAACAAGGTAAGCCAATATCGAGCTACGAGAATCTCAATCAAAAATTGGCTAGAGGGCGTTACCAAGAGAGAAAAAAACATCTTCTAGACATGCCACAACCTCGTTTGATTCAATCACGTCTACTCCGCTTTCTGCTGATTTCTTTCCTTCTCTGAAATTGCATTCGATTCGTTGCGCATTAAGAAAGTCGGACTAGCTCGACGAGATAGCGCTTGTAAACAATTGACAAGCGCAAGGGTACAAGATCTGCAAGTAGATGTGTTTGGACTGGATGATCTCTACGAATCCGGTTTCTACATTGGTTAGAGAGACAATGTGTTGTCGGGACGAGCGAGTAGGTTCTAGGGAGATGATGTCAATAGTCGATCATACGTTTCGGGGTGTTGATTTTAGAATAGTTTCTCGATATTGAAATGGTTTGGGGCCAGGCTATCGCTTGTTCTTCATCTGATTCCTTCTATCTTTTCCTGGCCTCTTCTTTGCGCCAAACTTTTTCTTTGGGCCATTTCTTTGTGGCTTCTGTTTCTGAATCCCTCCGTTGAACTTCCGATCTCGGGGCGGCTTGTTGGAATCAGACTTGCTCCTGAATTTTTGTTTTCCATTGGGTGCGCTTCGATTCTCATTCCGACCTGAGCGCTTCTAAAACACCGGAAGAGAAAATCTGTGTAAATAAACTAGGTCGCATCTGGGAATCGACCTTGTTCGACGAGCATACGAGTAGGACGATACCAAGAGCCGCGTACCTTTCTTGGGGGTATTGGAGTTCCATCTTGAAAAAGAGCTGTTGACAAGTCGTCATTATCTTCGAGGTCGCCCTCTCCTTTGCCGCCGGACTGTCTCGCCTGCTGCTTGGCCTTAAGCCTTCCTTTCCTCGCTTGTTCCAAGCCTAAAACTTCATCCTTCTCTCTCCTGTGGTCATGATCCGAAGATTACGTAGTTGGAGAAACGTACAAGTTAGTACACGTCGGGTACACACGCGCTCAGGACTGTGAAAGAGGGAGCTCACTTCTTTCTCTCCTGCTCCTTTTGTCTTTGTCTCTTTTTCGTGTTCTTGGTGTTGTCTCTCTCGGCTCTTCTTCTAACAGCAGCATCGATGCGTTCCTTCTCGAAACTCAGTTGAGATCGTACCTGAATATTCGGACAGGGAGTCATGCCTCTTAGAAAACTTGCTTAGGCTCAACTGCTCTCAGCAAGCGTTCACCCACGTCGTAAATCAGATTCATACCTTCTGCATATGTTCATCCGACTTTATCATTTCGGCCATATAATCGTCGGGACGTCGGAATGGTATTTTCTTCTCGATAAGAAGCCTCAATCCTTCTTCAGCGGCTACAGAAACCCAGGCAAACAGTAGCACCCGGAAGCTTTAGATGAGGACTACGGAAGCTCACAAAAAACGCTCCTAAGAAAACCTTCAGATACGTACCCGTCAATGTGGACTGCAAGAAGCTCTCCTCTCTTTTCAGGTCATCATCTTTCAGTTTATCGTCACAAGAATCCTGAGCAATAAAAAGCCACGAGTTAGCGTCCAAGCACATCTATCTCCCACCTCCAGCAGTGAAAAAATCTACGCTCTTACCATTCTAAGAGTCAGATAGCGCTCAAAATTCTGGTCGGAGCCATCCCGGAGCTCCTCAGTGAACCTCTCGAGTTCTCCGACGTCGAGAACATGCTCCCGCACTGTCTGCCCAGCCAAGCCGCTAATGGCGTATTCCTCCAACGCCTCCTTTTCCTTAGCTAACGATTCTTCAGAACTCATATTGAAACAGCGAAGACCCTGAATTTCGCTTAGCAGCTCTGCAATATACCTAGCCTCCTCCCCAAAGCAACTCCCCAAGTAATACAACCGTCGCCCGATCGAGTCAGCTGACATTCATTGAACACTGGCCGTGACAAACGAATTGATTATCATAAATCTTTGTTAAATATTGACTAATAAACCAATCATATATCTTAGTATATTTTAACGTCTCGTATAAACCAATATATATACTTGAATAATATTAAGGATAACCCAGTTCAGCGCGCCTCATCGGGGAGCGCTGGTCATAAAACGTAGCTCTCTTCGCTACTAGTCGGCTCTTTACCTCTACTGTGGTATTGAGCTTTTTGTAGTTACGAGGCGATTATAACCCACGAGTAGCGCTCTTGCACGACGCAGGTGAGCCGTGCTGGCCAGCGGGAAGTTCAGTCATCCATATTCCTGGGTATAAAATTAGAGCCAAGCACCGAGATCCGCCGCATGCTAGCCGAAGAAGTTCATACCGTAGCACGCGAGGTTGCATTGCGTCAACTTGGGTGAACCTGCGGCTTTCGGGGCCGACTTGGCATGGGGAAGCCAAGCCGTGCGCAGACTTGCGCTCGAAACTTCTTTGGGGAGTTCCGATGATTTTATCATCGTGTAAAATAAAAGCAGAGCTTGGGTTTCCCCGTTACAAGCAACCTCAAAGTCCAGCAGAAGATTTCCCAAACCTGCCCCTGCTCCACCTGCAACTCGTCGTTGTCGCGAAGCCCAAAGGGGTGAATAATTTTTTAACAAAAAATACTTTCACAGTCGAATCATCAACGCCATAGTGTCCGTAAGAAAAGAGGGAACTATTATAATTCGATACTTAAGTTACATATTCAAGAAAAATTCAGATTCTATTTAATATTGAAATTGGGAATACTTAGACATCCAAAATTCCAATGGGTCTTTTTTTTTTTCTTTGGTCGAGTGTTTCCTGACGATCAAGCGCAAGCGGAGAAAAGCGCTTTTCAGGAAGGGGATGAAGTAGTGAGCTGGACGTAACGGTTTGGGAGGGTGGGGGGGGTGAAACAAGGCAGAAGGATCAGAACAAAAGCACGGAATTGATTTTTAAGGTGAGCTCTTACGTTCAAGGTCTGTTCGGGTTTTCCAGTAATGGAACCCTCAGCAGGACAAGACTGATTGGGGTTGACTCGACGACAGGGTGTATTCGCGTGTACCTGGTTCCCTCTAGATTGCTCGTTTTGAAGGCATGGGTTTGTCTTAGGTAGATATGACAGCCTTCTTGGGCGTTTTAAGGAGCGTTCTTTTTTTCCTGCGCAGCACGGACCAGCTGCTGTTGAGGGTGTGCTGAGCAACCTCTTGCCATTTGAAAATGCTGAGGATAAAGGCTATGGGACCTTAGAAATGAAAGTTCCAGACGCGGTTCAGCCAGACTGCTCTGCATGGAAATCCACAGAGTTCGTAGTAACCGTTCGAGGCGCGTGGGACAGTAGCAATAGCCCGAGTAAGTCTATGCCTGACTTCTCTGCGTCTGGCGAACCAAGGTTTCTCATAGATACCCGCTCTGCCGCTCGACCATATAGGCGTAATGCCCTTGAAAATTATAACGCACGATGAAAGTCAGCGAAATCATGACTTCGACCTTGATTGGGAAGCGGAGTATTTAAAACTAAAACATATCGTCCCAAGCGATCTACTTCTGGCAGCAGAGGGGCTGGTATGAAAATATCGAAATCCACTTCCTATATTCGAAATTGCTGCTATTTAGCGCAAACCGTTGAATGGAGAAGGTCTGTTGCTTTGTTTTACAATCTAAGGTTTCCTTTATACCGCATCTTTTCAGCAGGACGTGGCCAACCAGGAAGGGACTACATCTCCTACAAAACAGCTGAGGCCAGAGGAAGCAAAGACCCAATGCGCGGAGGCAGATGCTGATTCTTCCGCGGAAGAAATAGTTACTTCCGATCAAGAAGTCGGAACCACATCATCGAGGATAAAATCCCAGAGCGCCGTATTTGCCGCAGGAAAATCGGCCATTGGTGTTCCAGAGTCAGAGGTTGGTGCGCACACATCTTGTACCATGGAGCTGGTGGGTATTCTGAGCACATTGTTTGATAATCAACACAGGAGTCATTCGAAAATGGACAAGAGAGCGGAAACGAAACTCTACCGGGCGGCGTTGCCTATGCTCTGCCGGTGGGAAACCCATCACAAATCGACAGTTTCGGAGGTGCTTCCCTGTCTACTCACCCGGATACAGGACAAGGTATCTGCGCACAGGTTCTTCTTTCAATGAGTATAGTGTGTAGGAGAACGTGTGCTTGCTGCTAAAACACGGTGAACCCATGCTAAATGCAACTTCGTACTTCTGCAGAGGACCTCATTATAGAGGATACAATCTCTTGGGACAACAGACGTCCCTCGCTGACTGGAGAACCAGAGAGACCGCCTTCGAAGGAAGAGTTTAGTTCCGAGTATGAAGATCCGAAACTAGAGACTAGCATCTCCGTGCTCGAGGATGAGGAAACAATGGTGAGAGCATTTACTTGCGAAATTTTTAGGTGTTGCTGCACTGACGTGCTCTTCGCTCGTACCTACTCAGCTGCAATCGAAAGACGAGAGATTGGAGAGCAAGACAGTATCGGAAACCGTGGCAAATGTTGACGAAGACGACGACCTGGTTGCAGTAAGTAGGCTGTACGAAGACTCTGTTAGTTGGCTAACAAACTATGATCTAATCGAACTACGGGTCTAGTTGCGTGAATTGCGGGGTGACGAGCCTCCCATGTTCCGGACTGCTTCAAATCGCAAACTACAACTGTCGGACACTGCAGTTGAGAAAGCCGGAAGGTTTCTTGAGACTAATTTGGAGCGGAACGGAGGTGCATGGGTAGGTGCAGCAGTGAATCTCAGGCTCGTCGAATCTGGACTCAAATTCATGCCACCCACTTCGGGATCGAAAGAAATCAGGGGACCAAGACACGTCAATGGTGGAACCAGTGGAGGATCTTGGGGCAACCGGATTCCACACATCTCGGGGCTCAAGGCTATCTCCTTCCTCGGCAGCCCTATCAGCGGCGAAGGGTATCCTCGAGGAAGGCATACAGACGGTAATGAACGGAAGCTCATCAGCTCATAGAGAACGAAATCTGACGCCCTTTGTTTGGGTCCGTTTGGAAGGGAATGGCTTCGGGCTTTCAATCATCGAGGGGAATCAAGCTCATCCCATCAGCAAAGGCGCTATCAGCAGCTGGGCACATCCTTAACGACCCGAACATGGTATGGACTTAAAAGACCGACGTAGTTGGACTAGAAGAGCTCAACAAACTGATTTGCTTTCCAGGCGCTGGGGACAGCGGAAACGCTGGGTGCTAAAGTTCAACAATCTCGAACAGGTTTCGCAACCGGTAGAGGCTTAACACTTGCAGCATCTCCACACGCTCTAAATAAGGCTCAGATGCTCCTCGCGGTTGAGCTTGAGGAGGTGACAGTGAACACTATCCCGCAGGCTGAACCATTTCCGCCAACTGGGTTGGGCTCGGGGCCTGAAACATCTCCCGATGCGCTTAGAAAAGCTAGGGAACTTCTATCTGAAGAGGTTGAAGATGTTACGATCACCAATATTCAACAGGCATTCGCTACAGGGAGAGGCTCGAAGCTTGCTGCGTCTCCCGACGCGCTCAGCAAAGCTCAAGCGCTTCTCTCGGACGAGCTGGAAGAGGTAAGAGGCAGCAAATTGGAGAAGAGGTGCGATTCTGACCCGAAGGAAAATGCTGTTGGCTTTGCAGCGATTACATTGCGAGACTAACTTGCCACGAACGGATGCCTTGACAAGAGCTCAACATGTTCTTGAACATACGGAGGTGTGTACATTTCCTAGTCACTTCGCGAGGGCAAAGGGCTTAACGTTCCGTGCTTGGTCCTTTTCCCTGCAGACTGTGGCGTCCGGGTTTTCAAATCTTCGTGGGAACAGTCTGAAATTTTCTCCGAACGCTCTTAAACGAGCGGTAAGGATTCTAGATGAGAAAGGGGAGGTAGGTCATGTTGACCTAACCATAACATAGACAGAGATCAAGCGTTCTCAACCATTCTGTCATGTTTTACCAGACGCCGGAGCGTGCTATTGCCATTGACTTTGGTGAGCGAGAATTCTTCTTCAGAATGGCTTTCTTGAACGAGAGCAGAGTAAATCCTCTGAAGTTGACTTACAACTCATCTCAGGAATGATGGACGAGAGGAGCAGCATCCCGGAGCAACGGGTGCAACAACCCAGCCCAGCTTTGGCCAGGGTAAGGGAACCATGAGACTCTCTGAATTGCCTGAGCTAGTCAGAACTCTGAAGGCATTTTGCGTTCAGCCTGTGCAGGAAGAGCTTGAGGTAACTCCTGCTGTTGGTATTCACAAGCGCAGGCTCGCCGATTCAACCTCTAGGCCGTCACATAGAGGCTCGACAAACTCGTCTGCTTTCAAGGCTCCGCGGAAAAGCGCTTATCGACCTAGAGATGTTCCTTCCGCAATCCCGTTGGAAGGAATAGAAGGACCAGTCTCTATAGGTAGGACATTTGGCACCATGATCGAGAGAAGTAGCGGGGGAACTGACTGTGGTTTTCCTCTTGCAATGGAAAAACTCCTTATTCAGGAATACTGACCACTGACAAAGACGGTACAGAGCTTGACGTTGACACGTTCTCACGGACTCGAAAGAGAAAGCGTAATGTGAGATGCGGTGCATTCAAGGCACGAATTTGTACCGAGGCAGTTGGCAAGGAACATCTGTAGGTTTGCACACAAGTCAGGATGTGATTGCAAATCTGCTGAACGTTGTTTTTTTTTAGAGTCACATTTGACTCCTCGACATTAGGGTGGGAGCCCGAAGATTTAGAGTCTGGGATTCGCCGAATATTTTTGAAAGCAGGTGTAGAGAGCCTTGCCGGGGAATTCAAAGAAACTGGCCGTGTCAGCTGGTCATCGATTGTGCATCTAGTCACGAATTTGTTCCCTACACGAAAGAGTACGCTGACCCCCGGAAAGCTCCTCGAAAGAATTCTCTTTTGAAACTGGTTATTCGTTTCTTCAATTGCCGATTAGAAGACTTGCCTAGTGCTGTGGGAAGCGCTTCATGGGCCTCCAACTGTTTTGCACAGTTCGTACAGAAGCTTCTATTCATAGAAGCACTTCAGCGTACAGATGGGCGAGATGATGAAAGCAAGCGATTGAGTCTGAAGTGCGTCTTTTTAGAGTTCGCTCAAAGGATTGAGAGGGAATGGAATCAAGCCTCGGCGCCGCCTCTACTCAAGTAAGCTACCGTGGTTCTTTCTGCATTCCTCTCCTTGAGTTCCACGAGTCTTACTGGTTTTGGGATCCTCCAGGATTTTGCGACGAGATTCCATTGCGGGTGGACCGGTTGTTCTAGTAGTGCGTCGCATCCTCGGCGACTGCCGGCGGCTCGAACTCTCTGATGGGTAAGGTGCTAGTCCAATACTATTGAAGCAGATATTGCTTGCTGACCTCGTGTGTTCCCGCGAATGTCCTGTTCTAGCTGGTATAATGCGATTGCAGAACTGGACGACGATTTGGCTGAGTTGGTTAGATTCAGGAGAGTCAAGGTTGGGCATAAATTGTTCATCACGGGGGCCGCAATAGAGCAGATCGATGCCACAGAGGAGGAAGCGTTGAGTGCATCGATTCTTAAGCTTCAGTACAACTGCGTCCGACGAGCTAAGCCGGAAACGACTTTGGGGTTCAGAAGGTGAGAGGACAACTACTATCCATCAGCATTTCGCATATCATACTGAAGGCCTTTGTTTAGGGCACCAGCAATAGCGGATAATCTCCGTTTCGTGAGAGCTACCGGAGGGCCCGTCCCGTTTGTAAGAGTAGTGGTAGTGAGGTTGTTCCCGAACAGATTCATTGAGCAGATGCCTGACGGTACCAAAGTTAGCCGCAGTGCAGAGGCAGAGGATCAAGCTCAAAGGATTCACCAGCTGAAATCAAACGGGCAGTCACCTGAAAGGATTGTAAAGCAGGTAATGACTTCTAGGATCTGACATCTTATTCCTAAGGGCGTTGCTTAAAGAGCTCATCCGTCGCATAGGTCCGGGAAGCTCGAGTTGTAGATTCTGCAGGGGGGCACACGTTCCTTTTGATGTATCAGATGAGTCAAAATCTGGCTCTGACAGAAGGTTCAGCAATTCTGATCAGCCGAGCAAGCCTCATCTCTAACAGAGGCCCTCCTCTTCAAGAAGAGGTGCAGACCCTTGAAAATAATGAGTTGTGGTACCCATTCCGCCTCATCGTGGGAAGTCGGTCCCTCATTTACCCGTCAGCGCATCGGACGAATGACCCGGGCCCTCTGAAGTCGGTAAGAACTTCTTTTGATTTCGAGAGATCCCAACTCGCTAGCGCCATACTCACCGTTGCGTTCCACAAATACGTTCCTTCAGATTTTCTACCAGATAGAGGAAGTACCCTCAAGGGTCTCCATTGGCAAAAGCTTTGATATAGCTGCGGAAGTACTATACGTCGGAGACCTCAACGGGAGTACAAGGAATGTCTATCTCGCCGACTGTCCGAACTCGAAGCTGGCAATAGCTGAGGTATTGTTGCGAAGCAAGATCTTAGCTTGAATCGTATGTACAGCGTTTGATTTTATGATCCTATACTCGTTTCCCCCGAAACCACAGTTCCGTGGTGAAGATGCTCGGGTGCTACCGCGATCGCTACTCAGGCATGGGCGGGTCGTGATAAACGCGAAAGACTTGGAGCTTAGACAGTATGATAGGCTACTGGATGTTGTTTCATGCCGGTGAGGAGGATCTGCTTCCGTCTCCGTATAATAGAACCAACCCGCTCATGTAATTGGAGCCTTCAAAACTATTTTGCAGGTTCACCGCGAGAACTTCAATTGTCACGGCCCCCGAGAGCATCGCCCGTGAAGTCAGAAGTAGATTTGACGATTCAAAGGACGCAGCGGATCGACTACTGAGCTACGCGAGAAGCATCGCCGAGGGTTCCGTAAAGCTCGGAGATAGAACCGCGGGGAAGTAATCATATCCCATCATAAGTTATTCTCGTCGGAGGTTTGTGGACTCGGTTTTCTTCCGGCGAGACTGTATCCAACCGCGCCACTCGTGACAATAAATGTCACCATTCCCTTTCGTGGTGAGTAGCACTGGGATTCCTGGAAAAAGGGCAATGCACATCTAAAGTTCTAAGGAGCCCACACCTCACGGACTTTGGAGGGCATCACTTGTGAATAAAGTACTTACTTGAAACTCGCAGAAAAACATAGCCGAGGCAGCGAAAACGCTAACTGATCGAACAGCACCCATAATCCCTATATACACCGCCCCCAGAGACGAAATCACATCGTAGTAGGCTATTGCATGAAGAAAGCTTGACGCAAAGATGCCAAAGTATAAACCTGCAGCGAACGGAGGACGAACCGGGAAGATCAAATCCCGTCTACCTTCAGCAAAGCGTCACTACGGGGGCTCGAGAGCGATCTTCCAGCACGTACCCAGAATTCTGTATGAACTGCCATGATGAGTTTCAATCGACTTCGTTACAAGCTGGGTCCAATGGGGTACAGTGTGGATACCAATGTATATGCAGAAGACGACGAGGCAAGTGCCATGGGTGTACAATGACAGCTCTGGGCCTGTGGGAAAGACAGGTTCAAATCACAGAATTTCAGAAAGAGGAAAACCAAAAAAAAAAACCAAACACAAAAGCAGTCGCTGAAAGACGTTGAGGAACTAGCTCCTGTTTACCGGTGGGAGGTGGGAGAGAAGTGCTCTCTCCCGATGTTTTTGACAAGAAGTACTCTACAACCACATAATTGAGTGAATAGAACAGACAAGACGTTAACGTGAAGATAACTCCGTTGATGACCGTTGCATAAGAGTCATTAGGAACGTCCGGGTGTTCTGCAGCGATAACGAGGCCAAGTGTTATTGTCGCAACAAACATCCACTGCATTATGGTAAGACGCTTCTTCAAGCAAATCGTAGTAAGAATCGCTGTAGAGACCTATGACAATGGAGGGTAGAAAAAAAACGTTCTCAGGGGTGCATCGTATGGTTCCGAGACAGTATCTGGAGAGCTCACCGTCGACCCAGAGTGGACGATTTGATAGAGGCCAGAGCCTGCGTATGAGAGACCCAGTAGCCCCAATGCGAAAGCAATGAGCTCGTTGAATGCTGTTACGAACAATTTTCTTCTCTCCGGGTGAAAGATTGCTTTCATATTCAGCTTGGGCATCAGTGACTTCGGTTTGGTCTCTAGCACGCAGTTGAAAGGGGGGCAGACAGGAAATAAGAATGATAACTTTCAAACAAGGGGCCCGGTCCCTCTCCTGCGTACCTTCCTTACTGTCCCGAGAGGCGTTCCGAAAGAGCCTAAGAATCGGTTCTCCCACGAAGAAAACAAGGACGTTTCCGAGGTAGTTCGGTATTGAAATCAAGAACGTATCACGATCTGCAAAAATACGCAGTACGAAAGCGAGATTCACGCAGGATGTAAGCCGATACTCAGATTCGCACTCTACAACAAACCTCCGGAATACTCACCTCCGCCTCCACCCTCGTACATGAGGGCCTGCATACAAATAATCTGAACGACACCAGTAGCGACATAAAGCGCCCCGGACATCAAATACCTCGCAACGCTTCGAAACTTCGAATAGTCGAACCCAAGCACTGACATTCTTAGTCAGACCTCTTCGGCAGAAAACTCTTAAAACTCTCCAAATACCTGTCCTGCAGCTCAGCCGGAACTGAGCCTATGAACAAAAAAAAACAGTCTACGTACAGACCCAAAGCCGGCTTCAAAGCGCTCAGCCTGGGCAGCCTGTCCTTCAATAGCACGAACCAGCAGGTTTTCCTTACATAAAACTCAAGACCCACACATCCAGACTGTCGAAAACACCCCAACCCGCTTCAGCGATCCCTTCCCCACGCCTTCTCTTCGGCTGTCCGTCTTTCGGTTCACTGAAAAACAAAAAACCCAGAAAGGAAGAGAAAACCCAAAAACTGTGTGAGTCTTTCGTGCTCCCCGATTGTGGCTTCTGTTCGGATGTCTTTCCGTTCACTAGAAAACAAAAAAAACACACAAAACAAGAAATCACCCCCTCCTCCCTACACAAACCTCCAAACAACATCACCTTCCATAAAATTCCACTTTTCCATTCCAAGAAAGACTCTCTCTCTCTCTCTCTCTCTTTCTGTCTCTCTCAGAGAAAACGTCTTTTGGGACATTTTTGATCTCATTTCGGGACAAAAAAGGTAAAACTCTTCAAAAACACCTAAAAATTCCCCTTATCAAAGTTTCCCTCAAAAAATGGGTTTTTTACTGACAGGTTTTCTTCCTATCAGGAAGCTCAAAAATTTCGTTGAATTTCTATTTTTCTATTTTAGTTTCGGGACGAAAATCTTCGGTGTGGGCTGGTTTGGTGGTTGGCTTCTGGAGTTGATGGGATGGCTTGTTTGTTGGGGGGGGGGGGGCAGAGGCTTTGGTGGTTTCTTAAGGCGATCGAGGTGCAAATGCGCGGATAGGAGATGGTGTGATCGATTTGTTAGCTTCTGAAGCCGATGGTTTTTTGTGGTTTCGCAGGCGAACGAGGTGCAAATGCGCGGATAGGAGATGGTTAGATATAGTCTTGTTTCTTCTACGTGATCGGTTTGTTAGCTTCTGAAGCCGATGGCTCCTCTTTGTGGGGGGCAGAGGCTTTGGTTTCGCAGACGAACCAGGTGAAAATGCGTGGATAGGAGATGGTTAGATGTAGCCTTGTTCCTTCTGCGTGATCGATCATGCGCGTAAGGCCGCTCTTTCCCTGCGAAGCCCGGGTTTGGCTAGCTTCTGAATGCGCGGATTGGGGATGGTAAGATTATAGCCTTGTTTCTTCTGCTGGATCGATTTTTCGGCTTCTGGATCCAACGGCTTCTTTGTGCGGGCAGAGAGGCTTTGGTTTCGCAGTCGAACGAGGTGCAAATGAGCGGATAAGGGATAGTTAGAAGTAGCCATGTTTCTTCTTCGCGATCGACCACGCGCGTAAGGCCACTCTTTCACTGGGAAGCCCAGGTTTGGTTAGCTCTGAAACCACCAACGGCTTTCTTGTGGGGGTCAGAGGATTTGGCTTCGCAAACGAGCGAAGTGCAAACGTGGATAAGGGATGGTTAGAGGAGCCTTTTATATTCTGTGGGATCTACAAAGAGCGTAAGGCCACTCTTTCGCTGGAAAGCCACCTACAGCGTTATTGACGGCTTTCGCTCAGCTCATCCCGTGCCTCTGACGGACCTTCGCGTGGGCGTCCTTGCCATGGGGCGGCAAGAAATAGCACCTCTTGTAGCTGGGGAACTGTCTATCTGCTCTCATCGGTGCGGAGAGCGACCCAGGTGTTACTTAATCACATTGTTCGTTTCTGAGAGGTCAGGGCTCTGTGTTTTGTGCTCAGCTCCAAGTTCGGAAGCCTGGTTATCCTTCTCAAGGCGCTTTTGATTTAGTTGTGAAACTGGGCCTAACCTGCCCTGTAGAGGCTTGTGGTTACAGTGGTAGGTCTTCGAAAGCCAGTTAGTCTTCCCTTCTGGTCCGTTTCTGTGAATCAATACGCATCCGAGAGAACGGCACTAGGGTACCACAGAAGCACATGCTCACGATTCCCAGCCTTTTATCGAATCTCAGGGGGCACTCTGGTAAACTCAAAGAAAGCTTACAGATACTGCTGCCTTTTATTCCATGGACTCAGTCCATCATTAACAGTACTGCCTAATACGGGAACAAACTCCAGAGCCGTGCTTCAAAAAAAAAGAATTTTTCCTACAACGTACCAGATGAGTACCAACCCCAGAAACAAAAAGAAAAAAAAAGACCATTCCGGCCTCAATTCATCCAGTTCCATTAAGCTAAAAAAGACTGAACTTAGAATTTATTGACTACATCAATCAATATAAGCGAAACAGACTGAACCAGAACTTATTGAGTGGACCATATCAATCAATATTATTGAAATAGACTGAACCTAGAATTTATGGTTACCTTAATCTCAATATTAGTGAGATAGACTGGGTCTAGAATTTAAGGACTACATCAATCAATATTGGTGCCCCACCTCGCCCTCCATTTTGCATTGTTATCTGCAAACGCTCACGGGTCCCCCTTCCCCTTCTTTCCTTCGTCCATTGCACCAGACCTAAAACTGTTAAAAAAACTGAATACTACGCACCGTAGAACTTTATACTCCCCCTAGGCTTTTTCGTCATTCGTTTTTTTAATAGGAATAACAAAAAATTTGGGGGGGACCATATATACAGGGTTGTGCCAAGTGGGTCGCGTTTGTCCCTGTTTACGACCTAGAAGACGTTAAAACCTCGAAAAACAGGGGGGGCTTAGAGGGTAATCAGCGAAAAAACCCACTCACTGAGCAAAAACCGGACCCCTTAGGCACAACCCTAAAAATATATATATGTATTATGCATATCTTTTCTCCAACATTCACCGACAGAGAACGAACAAGATCGGAAATCCTATTTTTGTTTTATTTATCTCATTGCGTAAATGGAGAGGGGGGTGGGTGGGTGGGATCCCAATACGAACCCGTTCTTACCCCGGTTTCTCTTCGAAAGCTATTAATAATCAAAACTATACTCATGTCTCATTTATATGCCTCCACCCCCTGTCCAACCAAAAACACCCCCAAAATAAATAAATATTAAATATACTCCTCGTTAACGAATATGATAATTTTTACCGGATTTGTGCTAAAGTATTACATTTATTCATATCTTATATATTGAATATAGATTACATTTTGGACTATATCATTTCTTTCGTGCGGTCAAAACTGTTTTCCAAAATGTCTCTGGTTTTCGTCTTCCGATCAGGTGGGGAGAAGCTTTTCTCTTTCCCCCCTCCCTCCCTTTTTTTCTTTTTTTTTTGAGTTGGGGCTTTGGTTGTGGTTCGGCGGCTAGTTTTCGGACGCGGTGCTTAGTCTTCTTTCTCGGACGAAGAAAGACAGAGAAAGACGGAGACTGGGACAGGGATGGGGAGGTGGGAGGGGCCCAAGAGGATGCTTGTTCTGAGTGGCTATGTTCTGTCCAGTTTTCCAATAATCAGATTGTACAGGGGAGCCAGTTCTCAAAACCCCACCACCCCACCACACCCCCTTACACCCCCCTCTGGCACTGCCCTGAACCAATCCCTTGCGCTTCTTGGAGTGACTAGGAACCCGGCGCCAGGCTGAGGGCATGGGGCAGGTGCAGTCTTTGCATCCTCTCCTCTAGTTTTTCCGGACTTGATTTGATAGTACAGGATTGAGTCAAGCAAAAAGAGTTGGAGCCTGGTCTGAATCTCAATTACCACTTCGCTTTCCCATGGATCCATGCAAAACCGGGGATCTCAATCTCCGTGTTGCGTTCGGTAAAAGGATATAAAGTAGACGGGAACGATGCAGATGCGAATGGGGGTCAGTAAGGAGAAGGGGGAGGGTAGATCCTCTTGAACACTTGTTTGGAGGTAGTACGTCTAGTTTGGAATATACTGAGTTATTTTGCCCAGCTGAGTGCTGGTGAGAAAGTTGCAAGACGGGTGGGGAAAGCCGAGTTTTAGTTTTGTTTGTTTAGCGGGCTTTCTGTAGCTCAAGATGCAAGGGGGTGGTGGGGACGGATGGGCCGCGTCTTCTTCAAGTCAGTCTCGAGACGCAGAGTCCATGAAGGCGTTTGACATGAAAAAGTTTAGTCTGGGCCTGCCCGGTGCTTCCCGAGGAAATGAAGACTCGCCCCAGACGAAATCCCACGCTGGGTATCTCGTGGATGCCGCAACAGGGCCAGGTAAGTGCTACAGAAACGGGAACCGTTCGAGTTCAGTAAAACGGGACTGGACTGCACTGGACTGCACTGGACTGCACTGGACTGGAATCCAAACCATTTGAAACTTCGGGCTCTGACACGATTCGTTCACATGTCTACCGCGTGCAGGCCTCTCGTCGGAGCAAAAATTTGACACCTACAGCAGGATCAACGATTTCTGTGCCAGCGGTGGTGGGTCGGCTGTTTCATTCTTAATAGGGGAGAGGTTGCAGACCACTGATTTGAACAAGGCGATGCGTGTACTGGAATGTCTGGAGGAAATGATGAGGTGGGCTGTGTGTACGGGCTTCACTTGCGAGATTGTATTTGCTCTCGTTTCGATTTTTCTCACAGGCTGACGCGTTTACCAGGACCGTACCGTTCTTCTACCGGTATACAGCCAATCAGAAGTTCTTCAAACGGTTGTGGAGATATATCAACCCGTACTATAAGTCAGGAATCATGCAGCCGAAGGCAGTTGTCTACCCAGTCCCAATAACGAGTAAGTGTAACTTCAAACATCTGTGCGGCCGGGAGCAATCGGCAGTAGGTCGTGTGGACCAGGCGACATTGTACTTGGTGGAGTATCGCGGAATGTTAAAACCTTTTGTGAACTGCGTTGATAACAGGAAAAGTGCTGACGCTTGTTCGAGCATGGGCGTACGACCTCCACAAGATGTACGCTGGAAAATATGAACCCGCAGCGGCTTTTTGGGTGGAAAGATATAACACAAAAAGGGCAAAAGTGAGGATTTATATGCCAATGCCACAGTGTTAAAGCTGGCCGAATCGAGGATCTTTTGGGGTTTCGTGGCGCTGGCCGCCGGCTGCTTCTAACTGGGTCTGTCCTGTTATCAGGTGAATTTCCCGGAGCCTCCTAAGGGTGTTGGTCCTTGGGTTTGTCCCGTGAATGAGAAAACCGACAGGAAACTGAGGTCACAATACGACATCAAGGGGATGTCTGTTGATGCAATGGAGAACCTGGTAACGTTGCTCGAGTCGATTGTTCACAACAGCTACTCCGTGCACGAGTTAGAATCGAACGATGCTCTGCCGAGTCTGATAAAGGATGGGAGGAGTGCCATTGAGAGTAGGGACTCGATAACCCAGAATTTAGCGCGGGAAGATGACGTGTCGAGATGCATTGAGTTGAGTGAACGTCTGGAGACGGTTATTTCAAGGTACGATAGGGCGTTGGCCACTGGTGTCGTGCCTGACGACATGGGATTTTCGCGAAAGCACTCAGTACATGCAGAAGGGAGCTATTATAGCACAATAAGGTCAGATCAGTATCCGTTGGAAGAGGATCCGGCCGACTATCAAGGTGGCAAATCTAGACCTTACAGCAACAACTCACCTAGGATCGTGCATAATGACTACGAGAGGCCTTCAGGTCCAGTCCAGGTGAGTCCGACTGAACCATTGTAGACTGCTGCGTGACATTGGCAAGCTGAGACGTTCTATAGCTACATCAACAGGAGCATCCGGTTAGAGCTCCAAGTAGAAGTCCAGGAGCGAACTATCCAAGACAACCAACTCGGGTAGTATATACGGCGGCGCCGGTATACGCAGCACCTCCGCCTTACGAGTACAGGGACTATGACAGTCGGGATTATGACGAAGAGTAAGCTTTCTGAAACGCAACTTCTTTCCTTCTTGGCTTGGGCTAATGGGTCGTGGTCACCGCATGGCTTAGCTATTCGGACGAAGAAGACGAGGAGGAGGAAGCGCTAAGGAGAAAGGCTTCCGCCAAAAAGAAGAAGAAGAAGGAGAAGAAGTCCAAAGAGAGCTCCCCAGTCGCTGGGCCGGTATATACCCAACCTCAGGGGCAAGTGCAAACTCCTGTTCTGCCTCAACTGTTTCTGACGAATCAGGATGCCTTCCAGCAACCGTACGTGAGCGTGATGGCGTCCTCGTCGGGAAACTCCAGTCCCGCGACAACACCTATGCCTTATCAGGTGTACAGCCCTACTACGTCATCGGGTCCTGGGACTCCCTCGCAGGTAAGTTTATGGTGAACCCTTTGCGATTAGGCGGAATCGAAGTCTGTTTGTCAGCCTCTCAACTTCTGCTTTTACGCCTTGATAGCTTGCAAACGGGGGTTATGTACCGCAGCTTACGACGATTTACACCCCCGTCATGTCCCCACAACCATATGAGTCGGTATCTCCTGCTGCATACATCCAGGCCAGTCCCGCAGCTGCACAACAGGTGCAGGATGCTGCCCTTGCTCAACAGCAACAGCTTACACAGCAGCACCTCGTGCAACAACAAGCAGTGCAGCAGCAACATCAGATGCAGCAGCAAGTGCAGCCCCAAGCAGCTGTGCATCCCAGTGTCCAACAGGTATGAAGTTCTTCGCGATCAGGCTATGAACCATAGTTACCTCTCGGTGGAAATTGTGAACAATTGCAAAATGGCAGTCGCTGGATTTTGCTGACACGTCCGTTTTCCCGGTGATGCCTTTGTAGGGCCTGCAGCAATGAGGTCCTTTGTAAGAATTCGGAGTCAACTTTGCCGTTAGAAGACTTGTTCAGTGCCTGCGTAACTGCTTCTGTACTATCCGTTACGATCACCTTTACAGCCCCCGCTCGTTCCACTCAGCCTATGGCGAGCTGGTGGGGTAAGTACAGTTCCAAACCCGTTTTAACCTGTTGCAGGAGTGTCTATTCGCACTGTGGCGCTTATCTGGTATACTTCTTTTCGACAGTGCAGGTGACCGCAAACTGGACATTTGATGAGAATCAAAACAGATGGACTATTCCGCCTCGAGAACTGTGGCGAAAGCTTGCATAAAAGTAAAGTTTGTAACGAACTTCAATTGGAACCACTAAATGTCGCTTGGTCTCTGTCATCTCTTTTTTGGGTCTTCTGTGCTGAAATGGACCCCAAAACCTGAGCTGGAGACCAGACGTTCCTATCACGCGATACTTAGGAGTTCTTCGATGGTGTAGTAAGTTATGGGAACCCTTCATGAACGGTCCGCCCCCTTCGCAGGTAGATCCGTGCAGGTCGAGACCGCGGCTTTGGGGGTATGACTTCAACAGAGTTGCCCACTGCGAGGCACGTTCTGTGGGGGTGCTTCCCCCACAGAACGTTGACGAAAAGACACAAGGTGGTAGCTGGGACGAGCAGAGCTCGTAGTCAGCACCGAAAAGCTGCGGGTGGGCCTTTGTTTATACCTACCGTCCGCTGACTGGTCTGCCTGCTTCAGAGAGTTGGTCGTCGGTGGGCGAACAAAGCAAAGAACAAAATGGGCAGTGTTTGCCCATTTTCTCGCGTAGGAACGGTGATTCCGTGGATGAGTCTTGCGTACACATGCGGGAGATCGTGAAGGATAGGAGGAATATCAGAGCGCCCGCAAAGGTGTAGCTGAGAAGTCGGGTGCTGCCGCCTTCAGTACGAGCCTAGAAGAAGGTCGTTGTTCAGGTACGAATTGATAAGCGACTTCGTTTGCTCCGTCCCTTTCTTTGCCGTCGATCCCCGAAATAGGGGTTGTGCGACGTGATGAAAATCATACATTGGTCCGTGTTTCTGACTTGTCAGTGATGGAGAATATGTATTAAACACTGCGTTATCTTTCTGATTTCTAAGCAATTATGTTGGCTTCCTTCCTTGAATGAGTCACAGCTTTGGATATGATAGCTTTCGAAGACTTTCGTAGAATCTGCTCTGAGAATCACGGGTTTTCTGCTCATAACGCTTCTACACTAGAGTAATGCCTGCCGATGGATGTGGAAGCGAAGGAGCCTCCAAACTCCCCGAGTCTGAAAAGAAAAGCCAACTTAGTTGCTGCGTGAAGCTATGGGCCTACAACGGCCACAGCCACCCTCTGAAGCCTAACAAGAGTCTGATATTCCCCCAAAGCTTAATCCTCCTCCGTTCGTGCACTCTTTATATAAAAAAGCTCAAAAGCTGTTCGCACGAACTCTCGGGCGATAAATAGGCTATCGAAAGAAGCACAATGGTCAGCTCTCACTCTGGGAAAGTCGCGCGCTGCCGTTCACCGGCATTGATTCATCTGTCATTAGAAAAGACACGCAAGAAAATGTAACACCCTCTTGTGAGAACCACTTTTGATACAAGATCTAGGGTCTTATCCTCGCCCGTATGTTAGCCATTAAGAAACAAGTTTCTCATAGTGATCAGAAAGATAACGCAGTGTTAAATACATATTCTCCATCACTGACAAGTCAGAAACACGGACCAATGTATGATTTTCATCCTATCGCAAGAGCTTGCTCATCGCCCACAAATGCAAATGCAAAGGTGGATACTATTTCGGACGTTGCCTCACCTTGTCAAGTAGTGCCTTATGAACCCACCAAGAGTAATAGTTTCACGAAGCAACTCGGCGTTGTCTTATGCCGGAGTCCTCTTTATCCGGTACTATTTCAGATTCCTCCCCAACCTGGTGTCCAATGTTCAACGAGGCATGCTCTTTTCAGTTGCTTGAGGAAAGATTGCGGCAACGAACAGATATGCACTAGAAGCAAGACAGACCGGTTCACTGGCCACAGGATCGTCTTTCGTCTCTGCATCGTCCTTCTTGCTCTCTGATGCGTCCGGGTCGGCGGTGTCTCCCGTTGCGTTCTCCGGAGTGGCTGAGTCGTCCTCGTCCTCCTCCGGCCCTTCCTTGTAGCTCCTGTACAATTGGTAGGCTGCGGAAGCGAAGATCGGAGAGAAGCACAGCAGCAAGAGGATGAATGTAAACGCGTGGGGCATGCCCGTGCTCTCCACCGCGCTCACTACGTTTCCATATCCGTTGTTGATTAGCAAATAAGCAAGGTTGCGATGGATTCTTGACATGTAGTCCTACGCAACACAATACAACGGACGTGAGAATTTGTTGCCCCGCAAGATGATGTTCCGATAGTCACCATTACATCAATCGTTCTCCCTATGTTTTCCAGCTTCGTTCCCGTTGACGTGGATTGCTGTCGTTCTGCTTCTGCTTCACCGAGCGTTTTCACTTTCCACGTCCTAAGCGCGATTTCCCCAGCTTCCCCCTCGTCCGTGCAGACCAAAACGTTGTCAAATCGAATGTTTGTATCCATTACCCACAGCTCAATGCCAACAGCTGAAAACTTGAGCAAGCGCGGATTCTCCACCTGGAACGAGAGAAAGAGCAGTCAGCATCCTTCTGAATCCGTTCAAAGTATCCTTTGCTCGTCCTCACCCTATAGTGCTCTGGGTTTGGTACTTTTCGTGGCTTCCACTCCCCGATGTACTTCGGGTTTTTAATCAGTTGAGGCGTCCACGCTCCCTTGTACTTCGGGTTCGCAACAAGCGGCGCTGTCCAAGGACCGCATCCCACGTCACATTTTGGATTCTGAATCAGCGGAGGCATCCATGCGCCTTCCTCCTGATCGTCCCAATCCTCCGGTCTCACCGCCCTCACATCCGCGATCGTTGGCGGCTCGTCCTCCAGCCAACCCTAACGGACAAAACTAGTTAGCACCATAACTTACATTCGATGACCACAGGCTCGTCGTGTTTTTACCTCTGGCATTTTTGCTTCAGGGTCTGCATGCATCCTCGGTTCATTCTCGTCCCAGTCATCCGGCTTCTTATCCTCCGGATCCGGGATTTCAGATTGATCTTCCCAGTCCTCGGGCTTAACATCTTCCGGATCGTCGACCTCCTCGGGCGGGGTTAACGGCGGTGAAAATTCACTCGGGTCGCTGTGAACCGAACATCAACGACAGGAGGTAGAGCTTCAACACGTGAACCGCGCAGCAAAACTGGTGCTAGTTTAGAGTTTGGAAACGGTGGAAAATAGATTTACCTGATTTTGCCGCTTCTGACAACCTCGTTATCAATCTTCATCTTAAATTCCTCCCCTTTAATAACGAGCGTGTACAAGTGAGTTTTTCTGTCCATTCCCGCGATCTGCGGAGGTCTCAGCATGTGGTGCTCTTCGAGCTTGCCAGTCACTTTGTTCGGGTACTGCCGTAGAAGCATGAGGTCTAGACAATCAGTACAAAAGACCCTGCGTATTCCGTACCCTTTCCTGGCCCTAGTGATTGCTTCTTCTTGCTCACCTGAAAGATGAAGTGAACGCGATTGTTTTGCCCGCATCGATCGGGTCCAAACATAATAGAGTAAGGCAGCCCATCTTTAACCTGGTCCAGATCACTAAACGGGCTTTTGATCAACTTGAGGTACGAACCCGAACATGTCAATCCGTGCTCGTACTTGACGTCGTACTGTACGACGAGTTCATCGTGGTCGGCGGGGTTAACCTCAACCTTTTGTGCAATGCCATAATGCTTTGCATCATTGGGGATCATCATATCACGATCTCCTTCCAGAACCTTCGTATCACACACACACACACATAAACAGGAATAAAACTGCTGTAAGAAAAACCAGATCCTCTCGAAAACGTGGTAAGGCCAGATCAAACTTCCACTTACCCCTTGCTCAAGAGCAAACTTTCCTTGGTACTTCTCATCAGATGCATGAGTCCACGCCAGCTCTCCCTTATCGAACGTATCCAAAAACAGGACCTCCCCTTGAGATCCGCAAACCCAGATCGCCAAAATGGCGATCAACCCAAGCATCCTTATTCTGTACATCGTCGCTGAACTCATCGCCAAATCGGAATCATCAAGGAACAAAACATTAATCCTCCTCCTCACTTCATCTGGCACCTGTTACATTCCATGCAGCACTTTATGCTCACCTGAATCCAAATCAGTTCTCTCAAAGAAAGCCCGAACTGTAGACACCCGACCCCACACGCCCACGCAGTCCTTCCAGCGTTCGGCGCCGCGTGCTGTTCATATCGCCGGCGTACGATGTCCCACTTTTGACAACATTGGGACACGACCTGTTGGAAATTATTGGGACACCTATGAATTGGCATTAAGAGGTGAGGTCGCGTGCCTACCGATCTCGATCAAGGCAGAATAATGAAATCACAGGAGTTGTTTGAAGGAGTTGATGATCATTGGGAGCTATCCCCTCTGAATTTTTCAGAGGCGATAGCTCCGCGGGATTGTGACCTCACTTGGTGTCTTCAAGTACAGGATGATCTTCTGTTATCGCCGTCAAGATCTGCCTGACTTTGTTCCCCATCACAGTAGCAAATTGGCGGACGGCGTTGACCCAACAACCCATGAAGAGGCTAAGTGCGAGGGTTCTTGGTTGGCCTGCACTTTCTGAGGAAGGCGTATACCTCTGACGGCCGACTTCATTCGGGCATCCACCTTCCTTAGGAGATTCTGTGCGCTAATGAGCTACGCCGGTTTCTCCTCACCAAGCGACCTCCACAAATCTCCCGTCACATCCGTGACCTTAGGCCAGACAAAAACCCGCCAGGTTCACAAGTCCGAGTGCGTTCGATTCCCACTTTATGCTAGCTCAACCTGCGTTTGTTCGCAACTGGTCCTCGCCGCTCTGGACTGGGTTTGCTTCCCGAATTGAAGACGAATCCTCAACATGTGACGGAGAAATTTGATGAGATCGGGTGACACTAGCTCCGAATTCTGCCCTACTAGGACGTCCCCAATGTACAAGGATCTCCCTGCCTATCGCCGCCCTTGTCTCGGTGTTTTGTCCCAGTTCGCTGTCCGCGTAAAAACCGGTGAAGCCTGTTTGGGACACGCAAAGAACTGGCCTCGACGTGAAGCTGCGTTGAGATTGATCTCGATTAAAGCAGAATATTGATATCATAGGATTGACTTGAACCATCTGGCGATAATGGCTCTCTATTATTGTCGTCAAGCATGGCCCCCTCTTCTCGTATACCCACAGCATACGGCGGTGGCTCTGGACCAAGAATGAAACAACAAGCCGTGCTGGTTCCTTGATACAGAAATCTATTCTTGGATCTGGTTTTAATCCAAGGCTACGCCATCTTGCGTGCTACCCGAACACCCAAAAGTATGGGTTTCAATCTTGAGCCTTGATGGGGGCGATGAAGATGCCTCAGTGGTTCGGTTCTAGAGGATCAGGTCACGTCGATGCGGATATGCTTGTTCTTTTCTAGCGATGAGAAGTAGAGTATGAGATAAGCAGGGATTGAGGCCTGAATTCGCCTGGCGCATACACGGTTACGATGGAAGTTGGCGATATGGAATGCGTTTTCGTTCACCCAAAAACGAACCAGCTAATGGCGCTGTTGACCATCATTCGAGATCGTGATACCAGAAGGGCGGACTGGATATTTTACGCGGACAGAGTCATAAGTAAGTAGTCTGGTGAAGAAGCATCAGGATATTTCCAAGGTGATCCTGTCGGGAGGCTCAGAAGGATTCACACGTTTCCCGTTTCCGCCCAGGGCTCGTCGTTGAGCATGCTCTAAACTTCCTTCCTGTGGCAGTGAAAGAGGTGAACACACCCGTGGACGAGGCAACCTATTCAGGACTTGCTTTTTTGAACAAAATTGTTGGAGTATCTATTATTCGTGGAGGCGAAGCCATGGAAACCGCGTACGCATCCAATCTGACTCTTGTTGATCCCGCCGAAACCGTTGGTGGGGTCTGCTGACCTTCGCTCACTGCGTCTACCTGTCAGGTTGCGAAGCTGTTGTCGCAATATTCGAATAGGAAAAATACTGATTCAGAGGGACGAGAGTACTGCGACACCGGAGTACTACTATTCTAAGCTGCCAGAAGATATTCACGAGCGACATGTACTGCTCTTGGATCCGATGCTGGCGACAGGAGGCAGTCTCTTGACGGCCACTAGAGTTCTGCTTGATTCAGGCGTACGAGAGGAAAAGATCATAGCAGTCACTGTCATTGCTGCTGCTGACGGCATAAGGTACGAGGACTCCGAGCCCATTTGATTGGCAAAGTCTATTCTCTGTGCAACAGCTGAGTCGTGGGATGCCTTGCTCGTCACGTGTAAAGGGCCGTGACTGAAAAGCACCCGTTGATTCGGATCGTGACTGCGGAAGTGGACGAGCACCTGAACGAAAAGAAATATATTCTTCCAGGCTGCGGTGACTTTGGTGACAGATATTTCGGAACGGAGAATTGAGTTTAAGGAACCATTCCAAACTGCGTGATAAACTACTCGAAACAAATCAGTCGAAAGAAGGCATCTCAATTGCGTTCACCTTCGCTACCGAATCTCGCGTTGAAATCAGATCCTGCCAACGTTTCACATTCTCAAATCCTTCAAACTTGTCCTTAATTTCATCGCTCAGCGCTGGTGAGTAACTCCACCAGTAGCATGCGATATCCGCGATTGTGAGCTCGTCTCCACAAATGTACTTATTCTCAGATAACTGCTTGTCAAGAACACCGAACAACCGTAGCGACTCCTTCATGTACCGCTCTTTACCGATAGGGTCGTCCACCTTGCTATAGAGGTGGAAGAAATTGTTCTGCCCAAGCATAGGACCGAATCCAGCCATCTGCCAGTACAGCCATTCCTTCACATTGTACCTTTGCTTTAGATCATTTCCACCGGCAAGCTTTGTGTCGTGCTTTTCAGCAAGGTACTCAAGAATGGCCCCGGACTCGAAGACCGCCATGTCGTCCGTCGTGTGATCAACAATCGCTGGAATTTTCGAGTTCGGATTAACCTTCACGAACTCATCCGAGAACTGCATATTCTTTCCGATATGAATCCATTTCAGATCATAAGTCTGCCCGAGCTCCTCCAGCATCATCGAAATCTTCTTCCCGTTGGGAGTCGGGAAGTAGTACAACGAATAATCCGCCATCCTCCTACGAGTGCTCAGCCGCCTACTCACAGAAGCCCCAGATACTCTCGCAATCGGACCCGTCACAAAATTCAACATTCGTCACCACAACACCAGAAATCCCCTTTCTAAAGCTCTAGATCCTCACAAACACGAACCAAAACCAAACTATTCCTGTCCTTGTCCTGCTGCCGCTTTATCCACCTCAACCCCTCTCACCCCAATCCCAAATCCTCTTTATAAACCCACTGTTTCCCATCAAAATGCCAACCGTTTTTTCACTTCTACAAAATCCATCCATTTTATTACCATAAATCAACAATCCAACGATCAATTCCCCATTAATGCTCAGATTGGTCCTTTCATTCAAAATATATCTAAAAACCAAACATTCATCGAGTTCTACATTCTGATTAATTTATTGGGGTTGGATTTCGACGGTTAAATTTGTTGTACTATTCACGATCACGGTAAGTTGATTGAATATCTACAAACCAATTGAATCGGTTTTGATTGGTTAAGGTATATGTGTGTTTTAGTTATTTTTAGGCAGAGAATGGGTGTGCGAAGCTGTTCGACAGGGCGGGGTGAAATTCTATTGCTGGCGGGGATGGGAGCACTTGAGGGGTTGGTGGGTACTCTGTGCGTAAGAGCGGGTTAGTTGAGAGCTTTTCGTCATGGTTTTTGGTCTGCACTCTGAATGCGATTCCTCGGAAATTTCCGGCTACTCTGGCCTTCCACTCTGAATGCAACTTCTTAGTAATTTCCAGCGCACTGGCCTGCCAACCTGAAGGAAAAAAGTCCTTAGCAATTTTTGAGAATTGTGTGTTCTTCCATTTGAACTGCAAGCATCGTCCGGTGTGTAGATCAGGACAATGCCATGGACATTCCTACGGTGAACACTTACTTTTTCTGCTCCGGACGCCACACGCGCGACTACCGTTGTCTCCTGTCAACCCACGCTGTCTGGCAGCAGGGACAAAAAAACTTTTGCGTGCTTTATCCAGACTTCGAGAAAGGTATCATCCTTTTTGGAACAATCTATTTGTTGATGTGTTTGGTTTCTATGAGATGTTTGGTACGTGCGTCGGATGATAATGAACCCCGCAGTTTCTCTCACTTCGTTTCCTTGTTAGTCCGCGATGACATGTCAGTAAGTCAGCTCCTTCTCGCTTGTATTTTGATCAAAGTAGAGATATTGTGCTCTCAGATTATCGGTGGTTGTGGTCGAGGTATTGGCAGTGCTCAACATTGTCAAGCTTTTATTTGCCGTGCGAGGTGTGCACGACATTGGCTTGCGGGCTGGCGGCTTTGCAAGGTGGCACACGTCCTGGGGTGTTTTTTTATTAGGTTTTCTTGGTTGCAGCCTATCGTTGGGATACGCTCTACGCTGGCTACAGTGTTTATGGGCTGGCTCTGAATTGTCGGTTTAAGTTAAATGAGAGAAACGCTTGCTTCTTCCACGAGCTTCTCACGTGGGCGCAGAATCGATGCTAAAGAACTCAGGCACGGGACCGGATTGCACTCCGAATGTATTCCCCAGCAGTTTCCAGAAACAGTCTGCCTTTTGATCTGTAGCATCGTTCAAAGTAGGTCAGCGCGATGTCAAGGTACTCCTACGGCGTCCCTCTGGCAGAAAGGACGCAAGTACTTTGCATGCCAATCCAGAGCACGACTCTTGGAGAAAGGTATTATCCTTGTCGGAACAAAATATTTTCTTCTCCGCGGGCCGTAGCGGCCTTGACATCGCTGTTGTTTCGAGAGCGCAAAACCGTCCCCAGAGACTTTTCTTATCACCGAATATTCCCCAACGAGCGATTGCGCTCTTGTACAGTCATCATCCTGCTTGTGTCAGACAACCCCGCCATCTGACTAGAGACACACGGAGGCAGTTCGCAGGGTGGTCATCAATTATCCATCGACCTCCTGACATGTCCTATTTGCATCGTTGAGGGGGGGGGGGGGTGTTGCAGAAAGCTCACCCGGCTAATGGGTCATAATCCGCGGAGCGTGCGGCAAAGTTCATTCTCAACAACAAAATACACTGTCGATCATCAATGGCGATCAAGAAAGATCACCTCTTGCTAGGCTGATTTACATCCTCTCCAAATCCATACTGTTCTCACAATCTCACCTATGCAGTCCACCAGACCTCAGCTCTCCAGCCCCTGACCCCGCCAAAACGCCAAAACGCCTCCCCGAAAGGCCAAAACTCCCGCCAAAATACCCTGGGATTACAATTTTATTTTAAAACAAAATATGTTGCAGCCACTTACAGGCAACTTATGCTCACAATAAAACGAAAATAAACAAAAACATCCGAAACACGAATATCCGAATAGCGCGAAATAATTGAATCTAAATAAAAATGTGATATATTGGTTAATTCTCAAATAAATGGATTGTAGTAAATAGAATATTTAATATTTCATGGTTTATGAATATAGGAAGATCCAACCTTCCGTGCTGGACAGTTCTTTGTTTGTTCGTAAAGTGTCATGTGGGCTTACCTTTATGAGGATGGGAAAGTCGGTCTTCGGAAGAGGTTGGGGATGGAGGATGGGGACGCAGTAGTAAGTGGATGGAGAAAGGCTGGAGTGATATGTTTGTTGTCCTTTTTTCCGCTTGAACCCTGGTTTTTTGTAGTTTTATTTTGATAGCTACCCGTTTTCTATTTCTTGTTGTGGTTTTTTTTGGTTTTTTCGCCCTGGTTGTATGTTAGAACGTAGAGTGTGTGAGTAGAGTGGTGCTTGGTGGGTTGACTTTAAGCGAATCTCTTAGTTCCAGGAGTGGGGTTTTGGAGTTGGTGTGAAGGATGTGACTATTTGAAGCAACTTCATAAGTTTTTTGGAGGGCCTTTGGGTGGGTTTTTGGCTTTTTCCGAGGGCGTTTTTTTTGTGGGTTGGAATTTTTGATGGCGGCGGTGCATGAGCTTGCGATTACAGGGCATGTTTTGGATGTCGTTCCTCCACTGGAGCCGAGTTTGCCGATCACTGCGCCAAATCGTGGGTCGAGGAGGTTCTTGAGACTGTCGTCGTCGGCTGACGCTCCGAAAGAGAAGCGGAGACGAACAGGTTGGTTGTCCGATGAGTCGGAGTTCAAGAAAATTGTTGAGGAGCACATTCGGTTGATTATATCCAGCCCGGGTACTGCTTCTGAAGCTACAGAGAACCGGTAAGAGCGTGCTGAGCATACTAGTTGGCCTTTGCAGATGCTCTGAGAACATGTTCTGAATTCGAAATGAATGCAGGAAGAAATGTGAAGATACGCGACGATTTAGAAGAGGCAACTCTGAGCTGTGGGTAAACTCGCACAGCCCGAAAAGCTTCTGGAACCTTGTTGGAAACGGGGCGCTGAACAGGGAGCTCTTGCGATGGCTCGTCAGCTGGAGAGACTTTATCTCTCGTGCTGGTGACCGACCAGAAAGCAACATCATCGTAGTCCATGGGCCACCAGGTTTGGTTTCATCAAGCGAAACTGCTCTTATCAACTTTAAGCTAAGTCCTCTCTGACGCTCTATAGGTATCGGTAAAACTACGCTCGCGGATGTTCTTGCCCAGCACTGCGGATTTGACACAGTGACGATTGATGCGTCAGACGTGAGAACCGGAAAATCCATTGGCACCATAATCCAAGATACAATGTGTGCGAAAAGGTCTATTACCAGCTATCTACCGAATCCGGACACGGACAGCGGTGAGAAGAAACAGCACAGGAGCTGCCTGATATTGGATGAGATTGATGGCTTATTTCAAGGGAGTGAAAGCACGAGCGCAATCTCGTCCATTTGTAAGCTTGTCTCTACCGGAGGTAAGTTACAGTTCATCAAACGAGAAACTGTCTAAGAATGCGAACGACTGACTTTGGTTTAAACACTTTTGTGCACGCAGCCGGTCAGGGAGCCGAAAACCAAAATGGTGGGGTCCCAATCATTGCTCTCTGCAACGACGTTTATGTTAGAGCTCTGCGCCCTCTCCGGAGTATTGCTCCTTGCTACGCAATGCAACCTGTCGCGAAGGTTGAGCTTGTAGAAAGGCTCCTAGAGATTCTTACCGTCGAGGGCGTCGCCGTAAATCGAAACCTAGTGGAGGAGGTAGGACGTGTACTCGGCTTTGTACGTGAAGTCTATACTGATAAACACACTTTCCACATTCGTTTGCGAAGATCGCGGAACTGTCGAACTACGATGTTCGCTCCTCCTTGAACACACTGCAGTTCTTGCGGGATTCGCTTTCGCAAAGCCCGGACACTCTCACGAGACAACTCTCCGTTATCGGGCACAAGGACATCGGAAGAAGTGTTTTTGAACTGTGGGACAAAGTCTTCCGTGAGACATCAACGGATGCGTGCAGACGATTTAGAGTGCGTTAAATCAAGCTGCTTTTGGTATCCAGCGGATGGAGATGATTTTAACACCTTTCCGAATGCTTGTGCGTGGTCTCTTACGACTGCAGGTCAGGAAGAGCCCGGAGGAGGTTGAACGAGCCTGCTTCCAGGACATAAAGCAACTGGCGTATCAGGTGGATCTCGACTACGCCCTCTATGGATGCTTTGAGAACGCCGCAAAGGTCATTGCCCATCGCGATCCCACAATGAGGAACTTGGCGTCGGCTCTTAATCGTCACAGTCAATTGGACACCATGCTGCAGCCCGAGCACTCAGGTGAGTCGGTTTTCCCGAGCCAACTACCTCTGTTAAAGTCTGCGGAGCTTTCGAGTTGACAGTCAGTTCTACAAATCACCAGGGTCGGTTGCTGATGAGTGCAAGGCGTCGGTCATAGCTGCATACAGACTTGCGTGTGGGAGAGCGTCTGGAGATGTTAAATTTGACATGCCTTCGGTCGCCAAACTCGCGTTTGAAAAGCAGCTTATGAACAACATTGACTCAGAGTTTCTCAGCGTATGTCACATCTCCGGGACCCTGTCTCTCCCTTCCGAGTGCTAAATGCAATTGACTCGATTTCCCCGAAAACAGGATATCACTTCTGGAAGCGTGAGGCGAGGGATGTCAAAGAAAACTCTCGCGCTTGACTACGGGCCTGCGATCTCATCCATTCTAGAATGCCAGTATAGCCAAGCTGATAGCAAGGCCCAAGGCGAGGTGCGAACATCATAAGCAGACATAGTTGCTCATGATATTGTATAGCATGATTTTCTGAATTCCTAGTGCGCTTTCGTCGGCTAGGTAACCCGCTTGATCTGCAGCACCATGATGCAATATGGAATATCGATTAGGAGCGATTCAAAGTCCAAACCTGGACTTGGCGATGTCAGTTTCGCTCCTGACTTGGTCAGAAGGACAACTATTCGAGTTGATGATGAAGTCAGTGCCTCGCAGAATCAATCCCGACGGACGATGCCGACTGAGGCAAGGCAGGAGATGATGGGTTCCTTGAAACACGCATTCGATATTTTTGCGATCTGCAACGGTAGGGATTAAGCCAAGGCTCTGACACAAGGTCTTGGTCCTCACCACCGCAAGACTTTCCAACTTTCCGTGTTAGACTATTCAGAGGCGGTGGACGTCGCGAAGGAATCAGGGCAGCAAGAGGATGCTCTTGAGGGGGCCGAATCCGATTTTGTTGCGGAGGTTCAGTGCGAAGCATTCCAACGCTCACTGCGAGGACGACTAATTTACAACGAGGGACACACTAACGCGGTCATCAGAGCAATGCATATTGAGGACTGGCTATAATTTAACATACCATTCGAGTGGATCAGCATTTCCGTCCAGGCGCTTTGTAATGAAGCATATGTTTTTTTGTACAATGCGCAAAAGTCCTGGTGTGCTTCACAAGAACCGATATTCAAGTAATTGCCCCCGTCACCGTCATTCGGGCTAGCTTAAGGGAGTCAACGTCGCGGTAAAAGCCAGCACAAACTGCTCGAACGACAAAGCTAGTCCAGATACTCAGAACTACTGATCTACTACAAACACAGAGCTCATATAGATAAAATTTAAAATCCATGACCTAGCCATCAAGCTTGACTCTGAACCCAACAACCCAGTAGTCCGACCTGACACTCGCACTCTCCCTAGCTCACCAAATCCATTTTGCCCATCCGACAGTGGAGAGAAACACAAATTATTAGAAAATGTAATATATTTTTATGCATTTTCATTAAAACCAGGTATTCTTGGAATTCCCTTATACTAGGGGAATAAATTATTTAAATTTAATAATTTGTTGATATAGATATTAATTAACTTAATTCAAAATATTTATAGATGAATAGTGCTTCTTTTTTATCCTAAGGAGTATGAAAATGAGCGATGGAAAATTCGGGAAAATCCGTTTTTTCCGTGGAGAGGTTGGGAAGATACTCTGGTGATTTTCGGGGCGGAGACGGGAAGGGGTTTTGAAAGGCTGGATACGTCTATGGTCTAAAGCAGAATTGATCTGGTTACTGTTGAAACTGCTGTTTTCTCTTTTATATTCTCTAGAAGATGGGAGACGAAATGAGAATATTGTCCCTTCTGCCATCCTGCACTCAGATTGTGCTGGGGTTGTCGCTTCGGGAGTACCTTGTGGGTGTCACTCACGAGTGCGAGATTGATGGGAATTCTGCGGAAATTGAAGGGGTTGAACGAGTCACGAGCTCAGTAATACCGATTGGAACGACATCACAGAAGGACATTGATCTCGCGGTCAAGACATCGGTCAGCAGCGGGATTTCGTTGTACACGATTGACGAGGACAAGTTTGCGAGAGTGAATCCGAGCATCATATTGACGCAAAACCTGTGTTCAGTATGTGCACCGACTAAGAAAGAGGTTCAGCGAGTCTCGGATGTTGCTTACCCAGATTCTTGCGCTCATCATGGATTGAACATTGTCAGTCTCGAGCCGACTTGCCTGGATGAAGTCGCGGATACTTTCATGACGGTTGCGGATGAGTGTCAAGTGCACGATAGAGGAATTGGGCTCAAGGCGAAGTTCTATTCTGAACTTTACAAAGTGGAAAATGCCACGAATCGAATCAGAGAAAACTTGGACCTGCGAAAACCAACTCTAATGTTGCTGGAGTGGCTAGATCCACCTTTTGACGGAGGACATTGGGTCCCGGACATGGTTGAAATCGCTGGTTGCATCCCTCCCGATAGCTTTGGAGGAAAGAAACGGCGATCTCTGGAAAGATCCTGGGAGGACATTGTCAGTGCAGACCCTGAAGTAATTTTGGTGGCCTGCTGTGGATTTGACCTGGAGAGGAATTTCAAAGATGCGACAGAAACACTGTTCGATGCGGACTCTGAGGTTTCGAAGATGTTCCAGTCTCTGCGAGCCACTCGAAATGGACGAGTATTCGCAGTAGATGCGAATCAGTACTTTGCCCAGCCTGCGCCTCAGCTGAGCATGGGCGCTGCTCTGATGGCTCGATTAGCGTACGATAACGACGATCGCGCTGTCTCATTGTTGAACGATGCTCTTGGCGATCTCATTCCAGCTGAAGGAGCCGGCTGGAAACGGCTGAAACCGAAAGTCGTGGAGGGATTTAAAGAAACCAAAGTGAAGGACATTGAATCTGTGTGGGAATTACATGACGAAGCAGTAAAGAATCAGCAACTTCACTACACTGACCCAGAGACGGGTCTTTTCGTGTTCACCAGTCTCGCCCATAAGAGACGAGGACGCTGTTGCGGAAGCGGATGTCGTCATTGCCCATATGGACATGAAAACGTTTCCCTGGAAAAGAGGTCGGAGTTCATCGTGCAGGCCTCCTTCCTCAACAAGAGGCGGGCAGATGGATTCGCAAAACACCGATACGTGGTGTTTTTCAGCACCGGCAAGGATTCTTTCTTAGCCTTGCGCCAATGGATTGCTCTCAAGCGCAGAGAGGACAAAATGGGGTGGGAGGAAGTTCTAGATAGAATCGTCCTGTTGACGTCATTTGACAGTACAACCAAAAGGATCGCGCACCAGGATACTACCATCGACGACGCTCGTCGCCAAGCAAAGGCACTGGATCTGAGCCTCTTAGCAGTGCCCCTGCACCCTGGGAAAGATTATGTTAGAAGCATTGATGAGGCTCTGGACTTGGTTCGAACGCAACAAGGCGCGGAAACATTCTCGCTCGTGTTCGGTGACCTCCGTCTCGAACTAATCAAAGATTGGCGTGATAAGTATCTTGGTCACCTGGGCATACTAGAGTACCCACTCTTCGGAGTCGACTACGACGAGCTTTTCCAGGATCTGCAGCTTAGTGGCGTGCCCTGCACAATCACCTCCCGTGAGTTCGGTAAGGACCTTCACGAGAGGTCGTGTCAAGAGGTTTATGTCGGACGGGAGTTCGACGCAGAGCTCCGAAAAGCTTGCGTTGAATGTGGATGGGACGATTTTGGTGAGGACGGAGAATTTCATACTCTAGCTCGTGTGTGGGAAGTGGACAGCAGAAGAGCCCTGGGCTTGTGCGGTGAAACCCGAGCTTTTCAGCAATAGCCTCAAAACTGTTGGGAGCACAAACCGCGAGCAAAAATTTCACGCTTTTTGGGTGTTGGGAATCGAAATGAGAAGCAACAAAAAGGGTACGGATTCAGATCTTGAAATCGTACAAAATACCTTCTGAAGCTGGAACACCAGAGGTGAGGCGACGTACAGCTCAGCCTCTGAGAAAATCAGTACGTTCGAGGCCTTGTAAGAAAAACAACATACTTCCTTCTAGCAAGCCGTCAAAACAATAAATATGCTCTGTAACACTGCACAAAGGGAAACGAACGTTCTGTGGTCAGAAAGTACCTCTGCAGCTTCGCTGTCATCAAGCCGAAGACTTCACCAGTCCCACCCAAATCGTTCCATAATAAATGCACTTTTGCAACCTTTTTGAAGACCAGAAATATTCCAATTTATGAATTCTTCGATCATCGCCGAAAGCCCGAAATTCAATTTACTTTGATATTATATCTAAAAACAATAATAAGTTAGGCTTTTCGTGGTGGTTAGATTTCAAACTCGAACTAGTGTGCTTTCATTTCGGAACTCGAATACTACTCGTGAGAGGGGTTTGTACATAGTCGATGGGATGTGGCTGATAGACCGGGAGGGGTAGCGGACCTGAAGCCAGCTTTGGTCTTAGTTCGTTGGACTTTGTGATTTCTCTCTCTGTCTATCTATCTCTCGCTTTTAAAGAAGAACAATGGCACTTGCTGCGTTTTTAACTGGAGCGACAATTTCTGGTGCTATGGTGTTTTCCCTGAGGCAGGCGGTTTATCGCGCTGCGGGGGAGACAGAGAGACAATTGTTGGAGATCGCCGGCAGCTCTTCTGAATCTGTACGTTTCAAGATTTCTACTTCGTTCTTTGATTTGAAGCAATGATGCTTTGGATTTGGTGGCTATTGGATTTTGGCTTCTGCATCTGATTTTTGGTTTGTGTTTTGGTCCCTCGACTTGGCTCCAAGATCGTGGAGAAGAAGGATGCCCTCAAGAACTTTTTCAGGACGCGCTTGGCGGTTCAATGGAACAGAGGAATTGATTCACTCTTCACTGGAATCATAGATGCTCCTGAAAATCTGAATAAGCTCGCTTCTGGGTTGCAGACTAGATTCGAAGCATGGAGGAAACAGCCTGACGACTCGGGCTCTCATACGGATTGATCGAATTCTTGAAAGCAGCCTGCATGGATTTTTGATCCGGTTGTCGACATCACGCAAAAGTCTCTACAAATCTGTTCTTATTCCTTGCTGCTTGCACAGTTGGCGAGTCTTGTTATTATATAAACCTGTCCTGAACATAAGCAACAGGCATAATGGCGAAAACTTTTAGCGATTAGACGGAAGCAATGGATTGTGCACTGGGTTGTAGATCATCCTGTGGCGCCGTAGGATCACTTTAGGTGGAAGGCCTGTTCCGGCCGGTTGATATTATGATGGTAAGAAGTTTCGTGTTTACCTCTCAGTCCGAGACGTCTTCCACGACTCCTGGGCATGCTTCTCAGTCTAGGCAGTAAGAAACGATTAACAAGGCCAATTTCATGAATTACCTTTTGAAATTCTTGTTGATCGTTCAGCATCATTCCGTAGCGACGCTGGGATGGTGGACTCGCTCCTGGTTTCAGGGTCAAGTCGAAATTGACGTCTCTCACTGGTGCTAAGTCGTAAATAGCTTCCGCGAAGACATCCGGAAACTTGTTGTGCCTCCCAATAGGACAAGATCTTTTCGTATTTCGTCGCGATTCTCAGGCTCAGTGGTTGCAGGCTTTTCTTCAGGTTCTTCTGCCAAAGGTTGTAATGTTCTAGGTACCGCGGTGAGGGGGCTCCTTACATTCTCTAAGTGTAGTAGCGTTCTTTAGCGCCACGGGCAACCCCGTGCATTGGGTTGACACCTCACGCGGTGAGAGCGCGATGGTCAAAGAAACGATATCTAGCAATGAGGGGTTTCTTATACGACCTTCTTAAAGTCTCCATTGAATCTTTATCCTATTACAAACGTCCTCAGCACAGGTCTCCGTTCAGAACCTTTACGGTCATACGCAGCCAACCATCAAAAACTACCCCAAAAATAAACAAAATGTCATGAAGGCTGAATAGAAAAAACAATTAAAGACATACATCAAAACATCTTCAAAAAACAAGATAAAACAAAAATATCAGTAATACAAAGCTCCCTCGCGAAGAGAAAAAAGGACAGTCTGTCCAGTCCATACACGAGAAAACGCCAATATTGTTTTTATAATAAACTTATGAAGATTGAACATTTTATCCATAAAAAGAAATCTGCACCAGAAGACGCCGGCGGCGTCCTTTTCACTTAAAGCTCTTAATCATGACCAGAAAAACATCATTCTGACCCGGATATGTATATATATTTTAACAAAACCCACATTTTTGGGTGATATGCTCTTAAAATATACATAAACCTGTTTAGAATTAGAGAGGATCATGTTGGATCGATTTGAGATGAGTTCATTTTGTTGTAGTTCTTGAATGGATTTAACAGGGGGGCGGTGCCGGCCGTCATTGGGAGGTTTTTTTGAGGGGATTGGGACGATGAAGATGGAAAAGGAGGGCCTTTTCTTTTGTTGGCGAAAATTTGAGTGTTAGGGCGAGTTTAGGAGGGAGTTGTGGGGAAGGGGAGGGAGGAGGTGAAGAGATTTCTGACGGGGAGGGGGGTGTTTGGGTGGTGGGGGGGGGGGGAAGAGGTGGATGTGCGAAGGTGTTGTTTAGGTATTACCTAGTAGCGAATCACCATGGGTGCTTATAAGTATGTATCGGAGCTGTGGAGGAAGAAGCAGAGCGATGTTATGAGATTTCTGCTTCGTGTCAGGGCGTGGGAGTACCGACATCTTCCGGCAATTCACCGGGCGAGCAGGCCGACGAGGCCCGATAAGGCGCGCAAGCTTGGATACAGGGCCAAGCAAGGGTTTGTGATTTATCGAGGTGAGATGAGAGGGTTAAAGATCTTCGGCGTGTCCGTGCGGCGTGTGTGGGAGGGTGCACCCCTAAGTCGGAATTTGGGATGTGTTTGGTGGGTCCTCTGTTGCGCTAGTATGCTTACTTTGCGTGTTTTTTTATCGTGTGCTTTGTTTTGTAGTGCGTGTGCGACGAGGAGGCCGCAAGCGACCTGTGTCGAAGGGTATCCAGTACGGAAAGCCTAAGCATCAGGGTATCTCGGAACTCAAGTTCCAGCGTAACAAGCGCAGTGTTGCAGAGGAGAGAGCTGGTCGGAAGTGCGGAAACTTGAGAGTTCTCAACTCGTATTGGGTGAATCAGGTGAGTAGAGTTTAAGAGGGTGCCAAATCAAAAACGAGTCATTTTGCTCACTTTTTTCTTTTCATGTAATGTTCTGTGCAGGATTCGAGTTACAAGTATTATGAAATTGTTATGGTTGATCCGTTCCATAAGGCTATCCGACGGGACCCGAAGGCCAACTGGATCTGCAAACCAGTCATGAAGCACCGTGAGCTGAGGGGTCTCACCGCCGCTGGACGCAAGGGACGTGGCCTCAACAAGAAGGGCCACACCGTCGCCAAGATGCGTCCTAGCATTCGTGGAATTTGGAAGAAACATAACACAAAGTCTCTGAGACGCTACCGTTAATTTGTCCCCTGTGCACTCTGTTACTAAAGTGAAGACATAGCATTTATATCTGTCGCATTCTTTTGGTCTTGCCGAACAACCTTTGCTGCCCTGGGGCTACATAGAACGCACTTGTCCCGGTAGACTTCTATCATTTGCCTCTAAACGCTTCTGAGGTTCCAAGGTTGAAGCCGCAAACCCTGTTGTCGAATGGTGATTGCATTTGCCGAATGAGGCAAGCGCTAGGCTACCAGCTGTGAAGATTAGGGCTTCCTCTTCCTTTTCGCTCAGAGCTGAAGCCGAAGAACTGAATGCCGAAAAATAGTTTATTAACAAAAAAACACGGGGCCCTACTTACAACCATTTTGGCCAGTGTTTTCGTAATTGCCTGCCATGTCCGCAATTAGGAACCACCATATGGTCACTACCCTGCAGAGATAGGATCCTGCTGCCAAACACAACGCGTCCCGCCATGTCAAGCCTCACGCTGGCCTCGGGTTCGTTGAAGAGCACCGTGTCTACAGCTCCCACGTACTCGCTATCATCGTACCACAGAGTCCGTTGAGCACCTTTCCACTGATAATTCTCTGATACGTTGGCATGAGAACGGAATGTTGACTCCTCCACTTCAATAGTCTCTTCCTGAATCTCGATCTCCACTGTGACATCCTCTGCTTCCTCGTCCGAGTCACTCGAAGCCAAGCTTGAGTCCATATCCGCGCCCTGATTCAGTACGACGTTCCACGGAGGTTGTCCGTCATTGCTCTGCGTAAAGCTACCCCATCGATCCTGCTTCGGGACCACTACAGAACTGCCTCTACTCCCTGCTGATGGAGACCTGGGTTCGGCAATCTCTCGAGCACTTGGAACCGCCCCATCTCGTCTGCTAATCGCACCCACAGAACCCCGGCGATCTCCTTCCACGCGGTCCAAGCCTTCAATAATTCCTAGCTTGTCCAACCTGAGTGACAACTCATCGCCGAACGCGTCCAAGTCCAAGTTCAAATCAGCATCCATGCCCTTTGACTCGATGGTAAGCCCGGGCAAAACAGGCTCACCAGAATGCGCAGGAACCAAATCGGGATCGCTCTTGCTCTTCACGGCTTGAGTTTGCTGAGACTCCTCTACGCGTGCACCGTGGCTGGCGTGTTGTCTGAGGTTCCACGAGCTGCTAGACTGAGTTGTGGACTCACCAACTAACTTCGCTACGTTGTTGGCGCCTGCATCCTTCGTGGCTGAGTTCGAAATCCTTTCTCTCTGTCCGGGTGCCGTGGAAGATGCCTCCACTTGCGCTTGTTTGCTGCCTACCAGGGGCGCCTTTCCACATTGGTCATTTTGAGTCACGTCTTGAGCTCTTCCATTTGGCTCCAACAACGCCGGCTCAGGCATTCTTCCTCCTTGGTCCAACATTCCCAGCTCCGGAGTCTGGGGGTTTGATCGGTTCGATCGGTGGCTGCTGGGATCGGAGGTTTCCCTGGAAGGTCCTAACGATGTCGACTCAGTCCCCTGATTAGCTCTTGCCCGAGAAATGGCTGCGCTGTTCTTCTGTCGCTGACTTTTCGAGTTGCTTTGCCTGATTGTCGGTGTAATAGGCATCATTGGAGGACTCTGCGACAGACTATCATCCTCTCGAAACTTGCCCAATAGGTTGCTGAAAACTCTCGCACGTTCTGACGTTGCAGAACTGGCTGACAATTCGTCCTTGTCAAACTTGGAAGACGTGGAGCGTTTCACCTGGGTTCCGATCTCCTCCTGATAATCCCGAGACGAGCGTCTACTTCTCCCGGGAGACTTGAGCCCATCGGACTTTGACTTTTCCGTAGATTTCTTTGACCACGGCATGAGCTTACGTAATCCCCTCTGGAACGTGGATTCATATCCTTCCTCACTCTTCCGCCCATCCGAATCACGTGGCTCGTCGTCCTCCCTCAGACTTCTCTTGGGTGTCAAGGGCGTTTGGGGAGTCCTTGGGGTTTTCGGCGTTCCAATCTCTTCGTCCCTGTCCCTCGGGGCAATGTCCCCAAGGGATTTTGAGGATCTAGTTCGGCGCAGACCAGTACCTTCTTCTGCTTCAGACGAAGGGTTCGACCTTGGCGCTGACTTAATCTTGCCTTCTTCATCGATTGACCTATTCTTCCTTCTTTTTCGCCTCCCTGGTCGAGCCTTACCGGGCTCCCCTTCACTGTCTCCCTCGCTTTCCCCGTACCACACGTGCCGCTTTACGTCAGAAAAGGAGTACCTGTAAAGGCCAGAACGCACGAGGGGTATTTTTCATAGGCTTAGGGCGATCAGGAAAATCTTCAAGCTCTCGAAAAAACCGGAAAACTGAATCCCTTGACGGGACATACCTCTTCGAAGGATCCTTTCTAAACATGTTTTCTAACAGGTCAACTAGACCCGGAGAAAACTCTGGGGGGCATTCCACGCCCTTATTTACGATGCTATTGTACAAGACTTGGATATCCTCGTCCATGAAAGGGAGACTGCCAGCCACCAAACCGTAGAGTATGATTCCCGAAGACCAAACGTCAACCTTGACGCCATCATAACCGTCGGAGGCTCGGGTAATAATCTCCGGGGCTGTGTAGTGAGGGGTGCCAACCTGTGTATGCAGCAGCTCCGTAGCAGACCCCGCTCCTTTGATAGAGACGAGGCCAAAATCACCGATCTTGATCACACCATCTTTGTCAAGCAGCAGGTTATCAAACTTGAGATCTCGATGGAAGACCCCTCGCGCATGGCAATAGAGCATTCCTTCCGTAAGTTGTTTGAAGTAAACTCGAGCTTCGTTCTCATCAAAGGGTCCCCTGCGCATGAGCTCGTCGTAAAGCTCGCCTCCTTCCACCAGGTCCATGATCATGTAGATGTGTTTAGGGGACATGAGAACCTCATACAAGTTGACTATGTTCTTGTGGCGCATGGCCTTCATCACCGCGATCTGTGAAGTACAAGTGAAGCATTTCAGCTTTCAGTGTCAGCCCTCCCAGAACCTACCGAAAAATAATAATCAAAGCCGAGAGCGACTTTTATGGCCCGAAAAAAGTATTCTGGCTGGTCGAACCTCTCTACGAACTTGGTTGGTCATTTCGTGAGCACGAATTTGACTCTTTTGCATCATCTTCACGGCGTAGGTTTTGCCTGTGTCCTCATGGATTCCCAGCTTCACTCTGCAAGTGATTTTTTTTCACAATGGCAAATGACAGAAATAAAACACATGAGTTTTTCTGCTCCACGAAAATATAAATTCCTATCTAACGCCGGGCAAATGCAAAGCTCGAACTTTCACTCCCAGCGGAACCTCGATACTCAGGAGAAAGGCAGGAAAATCCCAGAACTTATTCTCACCAACTACAGGCATATTCAAAAGCAAAAAGAAACGAAGAAATGAGCACTTACTTCCCAAACGCGCCTTGGCCCAAGGTCTCAAACAAAAGGTATTTCCCAACCTTCGAATGCGACTGAGCAGCCGCTCGAGCGTTGACATCCATCATCTTGCCATTCCCAAGAACAAAAACGCGACCAAAAAAAAGACAAAAACAAACGTGGAGCAAAAAGAAGCCGTGGCACACGCCTCCAAAACAAAAACCCTCACAGGACAACCCCGCTAGTCAACAATGTTTTCCTCAATGCCCACTTCCCAACTCGGCAACCCGCTCAAACCTTATCAAAACTTCCCCCCTAAAAACCATGCTCCCACGCCACCACTCACAAACAACCAAAGATTCTCAACTCATATTCTTGTCCTAGTTCTAAATATACATCGATATAGAAACCATCTTCACGTTCATTCCATTTAGTCACCCCAGTCCTTACACAATCTATTCCTCTTACAAACACCAACCTCTTCCCTTCCTACCTCCCCCAAACCCTATTTTTTCCATTCTCCCCCAAACCCTATTTTTTCCATTCTCCATCCTTTTTGCACACTCACCCTCAACCCAATTTGATGAGGGAACCCTCTGACTGAGGCTTTGGATTGAATAGATTGTGCACTGGAGGACTTAGCGACATAGGAGTGCTTGACAATAGGCTAGTTGAGCAACCGTTTCAGCATTCAGAGAACAGGCTAGTTGAGCAGCCATATCGTCATTCACCAACCCAGTTTGATGAGGGAGCCCTCTGACTGAGGCTTTGCATTGAATAGATTGTGCACTGGAGGACTTAGCGATATAGGAGTGCTTGACAATAGGCTAGTTGAGCAACCGTGTCAGCATTCAGAGAATAGGCTAGTTGTGCAGCCATGTCGTCATTCACCAACCCAGTTTGATGAGGGAGCCCTCTGACCGAGGCTTTGCATTGAATAGATTGTGCACTGAGGACTTAGCGATATAGGAGTGCTTGACAATAGGCTAGTTGTGCAGCCATATCGTCATTCACCAACCCAATTTGATGAGGGAGCCCTCTGACTGAGGCTTTGCATTGAATAGACTGTGCACTGGAGGACTTAGACGAACAGACCGTGCGAGTATTGAGCGATATAGGAGTGATTGAGAATAGGCCAGTTGAGCAACCGTGTCAGCATTCAGAGAATAGGCTAGCTGTGCAGCCGTGTCGCTTCATTCACCAACCAAAATTGATGAGGGAGCAAAAAGCCTCTGACTGAGGCTTTGCATTGAATAGACTGTGCACTGAAGGACCTAGACGAGCAGAGCGTGCGCGTACCGAGCGACATAGGATTGTTTGAGAATAAGCTAGTTGAGCAGCCATGTCACCATTCTCCGTCCTCTATACACCCGCCCAATTTTGGCTGAGGGGACACTCTGATGAGGCTTTGCGTTGAATAAAGCGTGCATTGGAGGATCTAGACCAACAGATAATAGGCTAGCCGAGCCCTCACGTCACCATTCCTCACCTCACGTGCTCAGGGACGCATTCTCAATCTCCAGTACACACGCCAGATTACTGAGAGAATCTAGCAAAGGTTTTGCATTGAATAGACTGTGCATTGGGGGACCTAGACAGACTGCACTGCGAGGTCTGAGGAGGACAATCCCAGTGCTGTTTGGAATTGTACCCAGACGAAGTACGAGTTGTTTAAAGGCTAGGTGGGGATGGGAGAGCTTCCAATATACTCGATCCTCCTGTTCACTCGTCCGAGAACCGAGGCACCACTGGACTGAGCAGGCTTGCATGAGGAAAAGTACCTCTAGAACGGGAGCAAATGATGCAAGGGGAGGTTTAGATCGCATATGACGATGGTAGTAGCCCTCTGCGCCCACTTCATTCCGCGATCCTCGTGTTCCCTGTTCACCTATATTGCTCGAAGAACCCGTTTGCATTTCGTGCTGTACAACGAGTACGGAGGCGAACACTTGTGGCGTTAAAAACCTGAACCAACAGTTGCATGAGTACTTCAGATTGAGAGTTGCGAGCAGATGGAAGAGTAGGATCTCGCCGTCCACATACAAAGCCAATCCCTGCTCAACCAGCGGCCTCAGACCCAACTTGGAAGTGTACTAAGAGAAAACGGGATGTGGTGGTTGAGGAGCTGCCAGTGGAATCGATCGAATTCAACGCCGCCGTGATTAAGCGCTTTGGAGGAGAGCAAGCTCAGTCATGTGCAACTCCTCTTAGCGATTGGTTCCAGTGCGGAGAGAGGAGCGAGTTGAAGTTCCCTTGGTGAGCAACGGCAATTTTGTGTTGTCGAGAAAGATCTGGCTGTGAGGATCTACTCTGTGAAGGCCGTCTTCACGAGCTGGGTGGATGGAGATGATGGTCCCGACTGGTTCAGATCGGAATCCTTTTTGGAAGATCATCGGCTCGAGGATTTGCAGTTGGGTTTTGAGCTAGCGAAGCGCGTATACCCTTTGTCAATGAGAAGGGCGCATGGGATGTGAATACTTATTTAACTTTTTGAAAATGGTGAGTGGTTTTTGTCGAGGCGCTATAGCTCTTTACAAGCTGTTCTTGATTATGTGCAGACTAGTTATTCACCTTTTCCTCCGGTCAAGCTGTGTGAAGATGGTGCTCGAGATCCTACATGTCCTGAGCGCTAGTCTTTCGGAGGAATTTAGAAACAAACGCAGCAACAGCAACTCAAAAAGCCTCCTTTCTAATGCTAGCTTGTGTTTATGAGGTTCTGAGAAATCAGATCCACTACCGGCAAGCCTGTTTCGCTTAGGGAGGACATTTTATTACAAGCACTAGATTCAAAGTGCACGCTTCTTGGTTGTTAGTCTATAGACCGCCTCATTACCAGATGACAAACTACCTCCAACAAGCGTTGCTGAAGGATCGGTGTGTTTGTGTTTTTATCTATCTTTTGCAGGGTGTACCTCGTACAGTTTTCTGTGTTGGCTGAGCAATGATGCCACCAACGACGAAGATCTTCGCATTCAATGAAGCATTCAGTGAAGCAGTGGTCGAAGGAAGCCCTTGACGAAAAGTAACCTCTCCGCCGACGTGGTAGTCCCAGTCCGAGCTCGGCCGTTTCGATGTATAACATAGTCATTCCGCTTTATAATACTTCATTGTTGGTTGACTCTAGTCCTATGTGCATCTATAGCAGACGCTGCTATCTGATCAATAGAGTGCAAGTGTGAGCCGTTCCATATCAACAGCATTGTCCTCGCCCAGCAATCGCGCGGGATTCTTCATCAATGCGTTTCGTAGGTCTATGGACTGTACAACTCGACCACCAGCTCGCGCTCTCCCAAAACCGTAGTTTCCACTCTTTGAGATATGCCTTCCTGAGCTTGCCTCAAGAATATTCTTCACATGCATTTCCAGTGCCATGGCCTGTGGTGGGAAGAGAAGTAGTTTCAGTAAGGTGCACAACACCCTCCGAGCGTTCAAGGCAACCTTGTATGCAATCCGCATACCATTACTTCAGTAGCTCCATCTGATACATCAGACAATCCCATGGACTCAACCCACTTTCTCAACTTAGCTTTCATCTTCAAGAACAGCTCCATGTCCATTTTCAGACCAGGAGGTACAGGAGAAAACGAAAGTGAATTGTACGATGGTGCTTGGGATCCACCTCTCGCCAGCGACATCGCTCCCTGCACAGCAAAATATTGTGTCCTCAGCAACCTTCGCAGGGGAAAGTCTATCAAGGTGTTAAAGTAGCTTAAAGTTGTCATACCGCTCTCGCTGCAGTCGGAGATGGTGCAGGTTTCTGGGCGCTCGGAATCGAAACAGGCACAGCGTTCTGGGCTCTGGAGAGTGCTCCTCTACTCGTTTCAGAAGCAGTATCAACTGAACTTGGTCTCATCGGCTGTGAAGGACTGTCCAACGCTTCAGAAATGACCATGAGTTCATCCCTAAGTTTTTCATTCTCCTTCTGCTGCAGTCGGTATGCTTCTCCGTTGATAACAATATCTACGAGGCCCACAGACAACACAGGCCAGAGGTTCGATTTTCTTAGTACGTTGCGCAATTGCTGAGTGCTGAACCGTCTGTACTTGTGGATTCATACCTGGTCTCGCTTTCTTATTCTTATACAGTTCTGCAACCTCTGCGCGTTTTCGCTTAATCGTTGCCTGGCCACGACCCTGAGCAGGTTTGACGTCTAATCCCTGTCACAATAAGACAAAGACAAATTAGAACAAGTCTACCAATGCTTCCCCCCGCCCCCCGACCGAGGTCCGGCTAATTCCATTCGTCTCCACGGACTTCGCATTGGTTTTGCTGATTTGGTTTACACAAAACGGACCTGATTCTGTCCCGCCATCCCCCAGCTAGGCATTCCTCCTGGAAGTTCGTTGGCCTTTGCCTGGGCCATTTGATCCGCGGGTTGCCTCTGTCCAGGTTGACGCTGCATTTCTCGCATGAACTCGTCTTGTTGTCTCTGTCCTGCACCCTTTCCTCTAAGCATCTGAAGATGCTTCTGCTTTTCGAAAGCCTCCCTCTGTTGCTGCAGCTGTTGCTGCTTGGTCTGGGCCTTTGTAGGCATCTGCCCTTGAGGCATTTGTTGCCCCTCGAACATACCGGTATGTCTTTGCCCAAATTGGTCCAGTCCCGCTTGACCTCTTCCACGGCCAGCCGGCCCTTGCTGTTGGCCCATTCGGATTGGTGCCTGGGGCCCCACCGGGCCCTGATTTGCGCCACCTTGGGGCGGTTGCATTCCCTGCTTCTGAACCCCCCCAGGGCCTTGCTTATTTCTTGCAAGCTGTGCATTGCGATTCGCTCTCTGCTGCGGGGTTAGCTTTTGGTTTCCTTGTTTGCCAGCAGGCAATCCCTCGGAGTTTTGCAAATTATCAACCTGAGAGCCGAAGACGACGGCTTAAGAAAGGGAAATCCTCACATCACAGCGCTCCGCTCACCGTCGGACCACCGTCCATTTCTTCTGTTTCTGGAAGATGGTTGCCTACCTGAGCATTCGCTGCAGCATTTGCCGCTTTCGCCGACGATGTTCTCTGCACCTTTTCTCCCTTCTTCCTGCCTTGGACTGCTTGCTTCTTACCATCCGCAGCTGCACAGGCAAAAGAAAATATCGAGGAACCATGTCGTCTGGTCAGATAAATGTCCATCAACAGAACAGTATTGAAAAGAAATTAAACATCCCATACCTGCTCCTTCCCCAAACGCATCCGACTGCAAGGACACATCGGCCAAGTGATCTTCGATTTTCTTCTGGTTCGCACCAACGACGCGCTTGTTCTGAACAGGCGTCTTCGGCTTCGGAGTTGCTTTCTCTTTCTTGACCGCGCCCAGATTCGGCAGGTCCGGCACACCTGTACAATCAAGCAAGCAGGCAAGTTCGACATCAGCATACACCTGGATCAGCCGGGGGAGTACAGCAGCACATCAAAGGGCTCGCTGCCGAGATGCTCACCGTCCTTCTTAGCGCACGCGCTCCGCAGAATGTGCCTCACTAGATCATTGTGAACAGAAATTTTGTTTGCGGGCAGAACTTTCCTCAACGAAGCCTCAAACTCAATCTTGGTAGTCTTGGCGGTGAGAAACTGCTTCAGAACGTAGAGATAACTTTCACAGAGCTCCGGATCCAACCCATTTGCGTTAAGCTGCTTGAGAAGATCAGCTCTTCCTAAAGTTGGCGCGGTCATCTTCGCTGTGTGTTTCAAGTCACTCCACTGACAGCAGCCGATATCTTTACCTCGGCTGCGAGATCAGTTGAGAATTGGGGGCGAAACCCTTCCCTTCGCCCTTTCCTCGACCTTCTTACAAGCGTAGAAACCCTCCTATTTCTTGTTCCACCCTGGTAACCAAACCGAACATGCAAGCCCCAATACTCGCGCCATGAAACTCTGACTAAATATTAGAAAAAAAGGTTATTTGTTGGAACTGAATGAAGTCATCGTCGGGGAAGATTTTCGAGCTCTCGAACATGCCAAATTACGCACCTTGCAATGTCCTTCGGACATTCAGTTCTTTCGGCCTACACTAAAGTAAGGGAAGAGAACTACAAGAGATTTGACTTTCGGAAGAGTCTAACTTTTCCTCTTCCACATGCCCAACCAAGGCAAGTCTTGTCCACCCCAAAAGGGGCTCCACTAGGCTGCTTATGCTCGGTCCCAGCACGAGAAGAAGTTAGCGCGGAAACGATGGAAAACAGCGCCCTTCCTCCTTCCCCCTCCAGACAAGGCCTGCAAACCCGTGCTTTCGACAAAGTCGCTTCCTCGGGGAGCTCGTGATTCGGCTAGGCGCCCCCTTCTTCGGCGTTCCAAACCTTCCCTATCCCATTCAAAACCCTCCACTAAATTCCCATCCCTTCCCAACCTCCCACCGCCTCACAAACGACTTCTAAGTGCACGTCAAAAACATGGCAAAGGAAGAAGAAGAAGGAAAAAAAAAAAAAAAAAAAACCCCAAAAACTCGAGAACAAAAACACCCCCAAAACAAGGCAAAAATCAACGCTTTCAGTCCCAACCCCTTCAAAACACCACTAAAAACAAGGCTTCCCCAGGGATTCCTCACCAACCTCCCTCACCAACACTGAAAACACCAAAAACTACGAAATCACTACCCACACAACCCCTTCGAAAGCTCTCACTTCTCCCACACCCCCCTACCCCTCCCTATCCATTCAAGACAAACCAAAAGTACCCCTAAAAAAACGCCCCTAATACCGAAATATAATTATTATTCAGGAAAAAATTTAACGGTCATAGTATTAGATACCCTCCGTACAAGATGAACGCGTATTGAAGTGAATACTACAACCCATCATATGTTTTCGTTCAATTCTTTATGTAGAATGACCAACCTCCCCTACGGTACTATGCAGAACTAAAGAAGCTACCCCCTGTTGAGAAAGCGTTTGGAGCTATTGTTAAATATATCTATAATTTTATGAGATTATCACTATAGGTAAGGGGGGTAAGAATTTTTGATTCCTATATTAAGTGGATAGCACGTGAGGGGTACGAGAAAACCTTTACAATTGAGAGAAGCAATGTTTTCGTGTTCGTTTTAGGGGTGGGTGGAAATTGCGTTTTTGGGAGTTGTCCTGACGTGATTTGATTAGTAGTTTAATGCCCTGCAACCGAAAGCTTTGTTTGGCGCCAATTTTTTGAAAAACTGGGAAAGAATAGGCATAAAATAGAATTATTTCTTTAAGATATGACTTGTTGCTCCTAGAATATATGAAAATTTTAATTTATGTGATTTGTGTTCTTATTTTTGGACAACGGAAGGTGCCGATTTAACCATTTGCGGAATGGAAATCTGCAGTCAGTGTTTATCTAACTGATCATTGTGAAGAGTAGTGGGAGGTTAGCTAGGGCGAGCAGTATTCTGCTAGTAGAATGAGTTAGACACTGTAGCGACCTTGGATCTGACGAGATCTACAACCAGGATCAGTGAGATTTCGACGGGATTGGCAATATTGTGTTCGCGTTAAGATGACATGAGAACTGCGAGCATGAACGTGCTCAAAATGCGGTGCCATCCTGCTGCCGAAAGGAAGCTCCACTCACAAGAAAACAAATCACAGAGCATACCCTCCTCTGTTGGTCTGGGATTGTTGGAGATTTGAGTGGGTGAGCTCAATCCGCAGGACCTCGACAAGTCTCGGTCGAGGACAGTGAGAAACCCCGAGATCCCAGACCGGATCGCTTGCAAACTGGAACAACACAACAAGGTCGGGGGAAGTCAAGCGCTGTTAGAACTATCTACAGAGAACCCGAACACTCCCCTTCTTCGTCTACAGCAGCAAACACGGGAGGATCGTTGAGGACCAAGCTCGTTCACTTTGGTGCTACAACTCATCTGTTTCGGAAGCAGCTTGCATCGACGCCAGATGATCTACTTGAGACCTACTCATCCTTTTTCAGCGGGACGGCCACACGGCTTTCCAGGACGTAACTCGAATGCGGATAGGCTCAACTACTCCGAGAAGCCTGGCTTCTCAAAATCTTTACGATGTTAGTTTAACTTAGTACTGGTCTGGACGCAACGTCCACGTGCAGGGATCTTCTACGAGATGTTTTTAGGCTACAAAGTTTTTGCCCGTTCAGTCCAACTGCCATGTCCTCCGCAGCGCCGCGCTCAGTCCACCCGCGGTAGTTTTGGTTTTCCTCGGAACGTTTTGTTCAATTTACCCGACGAGCAACAACACAACTATGGTCACTGCATTAGCGATTATCAAAGCCGCTGTTATTTTTTCAAAGACACGGAGGAATTCCAAAGACAGTGTGTCAGCCATTCTGCCTGGGACAATAACGAGACCAAGCACCTAACACCCGACCGCCGCGGTCTGGGGTTTCCCGGGCTGGCACTTGTTAAAGTTGAACTGAGTACAAGTCTGCATCAACAGAACCATACTTACGCTGAAGGACAAGACGCAAGGCCGCCAGTAACGTGGATACTCGATGTTTCATTCCTCCAGCCATTGCAGCTTCCTGTTCCCCGAGGCCAACTGAGCGATCCACGGAGAAGGCGAACAATCAGAGTACAGAAGCGGAACCAAAAGCTCAGATCTCTACAAAAAGCTCTTACGGAGTCGACCACTCCGCGGAAACTATTCGCGTAAGTCTTTCTCGTGCAACCACCTACCCTTCGACAGAAATCTTTCCGGGTGTAGCACAGTTAACGCATTGCAAATCAACAGCAAAGACTGGAAGATCAGTCCCAGGGTCACTGCCATCGTTAGTCAAATCTTGCTTATAATCTCTCCCTCTCAAATCAGCGTACAAGTCCTCGCACACTCGTTTCTAACCCTAAACGGACTGCTCACCCAACCCTCCTGTCCACATCAAGACGATTGTCTAAACAAGACGCACTGCACTCCAGCAAGACGACCAGCACGCAGTTACAATTCGAAATGACCTGCTCTTGTTTTCCTCCTTTCTTTTTTTCTGTAGTTGAAGATCTCTCTCTTAAAGAGACAAACATGATGTTTCCGAAATAAAAACGTTCACAGACTTACATCAACAGCAAGCTGTTCTGTGTGGGAGAGAAATCATAGATTGTGAAGAGTCTTGTCCTTGTTGAAGGGGGTGCCATCATGGCAAAGAGAAATGCTCTGTGGGGTAGTCAGAATGGATTATGAAGTGATATCATGTTGTCTATAACCTACTGAATAGGACCAGCACGCCCATAGAGCCGGTTGGTATCCAGGAAGGCGGTTGGGCGGGTGGAAACACGGCGATTTTCTGAAGGCCCCGTGGATTTTCCGCTTTTGCAACAGAGGAATATGAAATGCCGTGGAGGAGCTGAATGGAGCTGTTAGTGCCCCGGGTGCCGGGACATACCAACGTTCCTCTGCATGGACAAATCTCGAGAAGCCTTCGGGAAACAGACTAGTCTTAGCATGCGACTGTGCACCTAAGTTCACTGGGGTGGACGCCGGCGAGGTGACTGCCAATTCAGCTCCAGTCGCGACATTCTCCTACTAGCTATCGTCATTGATGGAGACCATCCGATTCCATCCGACCCCGCCTCGCACATGGTATGACATGCACTTGCCGAGCCCTACCCTAAGTTGCTCGTGCTGCTTCGCTTACTACCACACTACACGCCATCAAAATACGCGTTCAGCAGCTGACGGCTTCTCCGTTCCCGCCGTATTTTTTGGGACTGTTTTATTTCGATTCTCCCAGAGGAAATTTTCTGGTTGACAATTATAATTTCACTTCATCACCATCTCGGCTTGATTACTCTATCGTTCTCAAAACAACATGCTCGCCAAACTCATTTCTCTACAGCACCCTACGTCTCTTCTGATACAACCCTTCGAAACCTTAATCACCTAAGTTACACCATTCAGTGAGAACCGGCGTGAAATTCCGATGGAGAACGGCTTGAAAAGCGTTTGCTCGCCAACAATGGTTTGGCATTCATGACCTTGCCAGGGACCTGCCCAAACCTTCACGATGCCAAGAAAAAACAAACTGGGCATTCGCCAACCACTAGCCTTGCCTTACTCGAAGACCCTTTGCTACTATTCAGCACTGACCACATAACCGCTTCAGACAGCTCTACGCGTTGTAATTGAGGCCCCACGGAAGGTACATGTCTCTTCGGTCTTGCCAGTCGGATCGCACCTTCACGTGAAGGAATAAATGAACTTTTCTACCCAATAGCTCTTCAATGTCTATTCTCGAGGCGACTCCGAGCGCCTTTATGCGCGTCCCATTTTTACCCATGACGATCCCCTTTTGCGACTGTGCCGAGCGCGTTCAAGAGACGACGAAAAGGACGCTTAGTTAGGGTCTACGCGTCACCGTACATGATTTTGCAAAAGGCATACTTGTCTTTGAACGAAGATCTCTTGGTCAATTCGTACTGATCCGTTCCTATACTCCTCCCAAGCAATCGTATCGACAGCAACGCTGTACGGCAGCTCCTGCTTGAGTTGCAAGAAGACTTTCTCTCGAGTAACCTCGGCTGCCATCAGTCGAGCTGGAAGCGTTGTCATCTCGTCGTCTGGATACAACCACGGGCCTGTGGATAAACCAGACTAACAATTGAGTACGATTCCATGTCGCCATGAAGAAGATGGCGGGAAAAAAAACACGAAAATTTAGTCGTACCTTCTGGTAATGTGCCGGCCAAGCAGTTCTTCAGGTCCTGAACAGAGTCTCCTCGAGTCGCTGAGATGGCAAACTGGTCTACGGGCCGGACGTCTGAGAAAAATTCGGACAGAACATCCGAAGCGGATTCTGCATCCTTCTTAGTCATCAAATCTACTTTGTTCATGATCAAGATGACATCTGAATCAAAGACACGGAACGGGTTTCAGTTAACATTTCTTTTCAGAAGAGGCACTAGAGGATCCGAGGATGTGTTCCTACCTCTTGCTCGCTTCTTCTGGATTGCCGTAATTCTCGACTTGATCTCCTCGTGAAGCAGGTCGATCTCCATTTTGCGAGCTTTAAACTGGGGAAGATCGAACATTAGAGCAATCATGTCGGCTTCTGCAGCGCTAGTCCAGGCGGAGTCAACCATCGCACGGTCGAAGCGAAGTTTGGGGTTAAAGATTCCGGGCGTATCCTGGAAACAGGGAGCATGGCATCTTCGGAAATCAGAATATTTTTGCGACTCCTTGTCCCGTCTCAACCGAGCTCCAACGCGTGTGGAGGGATCTTGGCTGATTTCTCGCCTGGCGTCTCACCAGGAAAATGATCTGCGTCTCTTTCTCTGTCGCGATACCCACGATTCGATTCCTTGTTGTCTGGACTTTGGGAGTAACAATGGCGATTTTCTCGCCGACTAGATGGTTCATCAAGGTCGACTTGCCTACATTCGACTTGCCTATAATTGCCACGTGCCCGCATCGAGTCCCGCTTCCATCATCAGTTTCTTGCGCACACAGTCGAGGTTTGGTGCGAAAAGCTTGCTCGGAAATCCAGACAAGATTCTGTACCCCTACAAAACAGTACTGTCCATTTCTACGCGTAAATCTCGAAGTGGAGAAGCCTCCATCCAATCCAACAGATTCCATTGTTCAGACTTTCACCTTTCTCAGAGTGCACCCGAAAACGCCCAAAACGCCCCGCCGAAACCCTGGAATTTCGACAAGTCGAGCCACTCCCTGAATGCACAGTCCACTTCGCTGATCGATCTCGCCGCGACGGTGTCATGGAGGGTTTTTACTCTCAGATATTTTCATTTTGCTGGGCGTCGGTCTGCACCACAATTTGGGTTGGGTTGGGTCACGGACGTTCCTTCCTCTAGATGACAAGACCCTTTGCTAAACGTTTGTTAGTTCTGCTCGTATCCGTCAGTGCCAAACAAACACAGAAAAGTCCTCAACTAGTCTTCGAAAGCCTCTTTTTTCAGGATGCAAGCGTGGGCTGCGCAGTTTGGCGGAGTTTTCGATAAAGAAACGGACAACGGAATTCCAGAGGGATGTGCTCTCTCTTCAGAAATTCAGATAACGTAATACTTTATTTCTACTGCATTCGGGGTCCATGAACAGAACTCGACATCGAAACCCAGGCATGTCAGCCCACAACCTAAAGCTTTTGAGGGAACATCAACCTTAAAAACAAGGCGATGGGAATCAATCACTATTTTATCGCTAGTATGAATACAAAATGTACTATGTACTATATGTACTATATAACGAACTTTTGGTGATAGATGACGCGGGAATCGATATGGTTTTGACCATTGCCAATGACATTGGCATCGCTGCTGTTTACGAAGAGGCTCTTGCTGACTCCACTGGCATTATCGATGTTGCCTATGATTTAAGCTCGATCCGCTAGGGCCGATTCGAGCACGCTGGCGAGCCTCTTTGTCGCTCGTTTTTCGGCGTTGAGAAGTTTTTTGGGGGGGTTTTCTTGACACTGCTGAAATCTTTGGGGTTGGCTTTTAAGTGCCTTCAACGTGGCTAATTTCTCAGATTAGCCACGTTGAAGGAGTTCAGCCGCCTCTCTTCTCGAAACTTGTTCTTTACCTCGTTTGTAGTCCTTCAGCTACTCGGTAGCTAGCCCTCGAACAAGAGCTCGCCGTAGGGTATCTGGATGGGCTTGGGTTTGGGATCTAGCTGATGCTTGGAGGTGGGAGGCAGGCTGTGAGATTTAAGTTCTGGAATTCTTTTCTGTGTAAAGCATTGTATGTGGATTTCTGATTTGAAGTTGTCCGTTTGGTTTCCGAGAAGCGAGAGTGGTGGTTCTGGTTGAGGACGGGTTTACGAGGAGGCAAAGCTTTCCTTTCTCCTCGGTGCGTATAGATGTGAGGTTGATGTTCTAGTAGGGTCTGGTGTTAGCATGGATGATCTGTTCCTCATTGATGATTCTGGAGAGGACGCGGTTTTCGTTGGGAATGGATCAGGCGGCGTATTGGCCAAGCTTCCTGATGGAGGCGAGAGCAATGTCGGCGTAGGGGATCACGTGTTGCTCAGGGCCGACAAAGGACTCCCACCGAGCGTAGCAGTGGTGATGAAAATAGAGGAAAAGCTTGGGGTGAAAAAGCATGATCCTGAGATGAGTGACATGTATGTTACTGTGAAGTGGTACTATCATCTACACGACTTGCGTTCCCGAGTGGTCGACCTGGTTGTCCCTGCCAAAGGAGAGGTCTTTGAAACCGACGAGGCGGAAGTCTTTGTAGCAGATGTGATTTTGGGAAAGTGCAGAGTACTTTCCTTCGCGGATTTCTTAAAAAAAGATAACAAAGACCCAGATCTGTACTTCTTCTGTCGCTACCACTACGATCGGCAGAATTGGGAGTTAACTCCATCGGCGATTGACTTCAGCATCAAACTTCGGGAGAGAAAGAAGTCAGGAAGGGGCCGTGGAAAGGACCGACCGAGTGATGAATGGAACCCATTGGACTATGATGGCCTTGATGTAGACGAAGACCATAATGAAGACAGCGACTCGTCCCCGGTACGCAAGAGGCGCCGTCGTAACGCATACCAGTTCACGCTTCCCTCGGTGAAGCCTAACAAACTTTTGGGTAGAGAAGACGAATCTGAAAAGGTGAGGGCGTTCGTCCTGACCGCGCTCCGAGAGGGCGAGTCTGGATCGAGATGCCTCTACATAAGCGGTGTACCTGGAACCGGTAAAACCGCCACCGTGATGGGCGTGTTGAATGAACTGAATGAACAACATAGGAGCGATATGAGAGTCGCGGAAATTAACGGAATGGCAATGTTAGACGCTCACTCAGTGTACTCTATGGTGCACGCCGCAATCGGTGGAAGAAGAGGACTGGCACCAATACACGATGCATCTAGTCTGGATCGCACATTTTCGAGGGGAAGGAAGGGCCGACCTCTTGCGATTTTGGTTTTGGACGAAATGGACACTCTCGTGAGCAGGAAGCAAAAAGTTCTGTACGACTTGTTCGAGTGGACGACAAAGGAAAACTCGAGGATGGCTATCATTGGTGAGGCTTCCACTGTCGCCGCGGAAAAAAAGGAATTTTTTTTATAATCTATAGAGGACGCCATTGTGACTCATCAAAGAGAGCCTTACCCCTTGTCCTCCTCCCCTCCTCCTGATCAAACAGGCATAGCGAACACAATGGATCTGCCGGAGCGAGTTCTGCCGCGTATTGCGTCTCGGCTTGGGTTGAACCGGATAATCTTCGCCCCTTACACGTCCGCACAGATCACAACCATATTAAAGGAGTCACTTCTACCAACAATCTTCAGCGACGGAGAGACGAACTTGTTCGAGGACCAAGCGCTGGACCTTTGTTCAAGGAAGACTGCTGCAGTGAGCGGAGACCTAAGAAGAGCGTTGGAAATGTGCAAACTCGCAGCCACCTTGGCGAAGGGACAGAAGGTCGACCTGCACCATGTAGCGGAAGCATCCGTCAAGATGTCGAGTTCTCCGATGCACCAGTTTCTCAAGAACAACTCTGCAGACGAGAAGGCGGTCATGAACACGGCAGCGACAATTGTACGCGACTATAGTAGCGAAGTCTTGATTGAGAGACTACTGAGCGGAGTCAAAGTGGATCACGGGGTGAAGTACTCCGAGGCAAGACAGGCAATGCTCAGCCTCATCAGCATGAATATCCTCAGCCGTACAGCCCCGACTACCGTGGCGCTCAACATATCATTGGAGGACGCCCTATCTTGATGATCGCCAGTCGAGATCCTGTACTTTCAAACAATGCTATTAATTAAACAAACAAACCCGCACATAACAAAGGGGTTACCTAAAAACACTACCCATTGGAAATATCTAATTCTCAAAATTAGCGGGCGTACAGTCTGCAATGTCCAGAAGCGATCTTCGAATAGCTTCCGTCAGCAACAGGTCTTCCACAATGTCGTTATCGTACATCGACGGCGCAAAATCATCGAAACTTAGGGCCATTCTGTCTGCTGCATAGCTCGAGTAGCTCCGACCTCTGGCCGACACGACTCGCCTGCGCGTTCGCGCATGGAGTTGTTCAGATTCGATCGACGATCTATGGAGGTCAACTTCTGGCTTTTTGTCAATCGTGAGGGTCTCGACGCAAAGGTCTTGCGGAGAATTTGAATCGTAGCGAACGCGTGGACTGACGTGCTTGCAGAATGGGCAAGCTCGCTTTATATTATCTCGGGTTCCGATTTGCACCAAGCATTCGGTGCATAATTTCTGTTATGAACAAAGAGAAAAACGAAATTAGAATAATCTTTCAACCGCCATCTCCGTAACACTAGTTAGAAGCGTACCTTATCACAACAGACGATTTGATTCAGCTCGGAAAAGAACTGCATACATATGGGGCACTCTTCCGAACACTGTTCAGACTGGTCGTCCTTCCCGAGATTCCGCGGTGCAAGCCAGCCCCTTTTCACCATTAATGCAACCATTTCATCCGACCAAGACTCGTTTCGAGCTCCCGATACCCCATACCCACCCACGCGATCTGGACTCGGGAACCTCACCGTGAAATCATCCTGTGTGCTCACGGACATGCACGCCCCCATCCTTTCCCAAATCCCGCCACGAGGAAACCCCAGGCACTCAGATTCTAACCCCCCCAAAAAGCCCGAGAGCCAGAAAAAAATTGCCCCAGCTCCAAAACGACGAGAAAAAACAAAACACACACACACCAAAAACCCAGGCACACCTTCAACCAAAACCCAACAAAACCTCCCTACCAACCTCGACGAAAATCCAGCCGAAAACACGGAAATCCTACTTCACCCAACCTCTCCATAGCTCATCTCCCCAAACCCAAAAAACAATAAACACCAACCCAAAAAACTCCTCCTACGGTGACAGTGTCCCAGAAAAAAGGTTCACAAGGAAACCCGTCCCTCCCCTTCCCTCCTTCCCAAAGAAAATCTAAAACCCTCTTTTACTTAAATGCAAAAAATTAAAAACCAAAAACAAAATCCCGAACACACACACCAACCCCCTCACTTTCTCACTTCCTTACTTCCTCACTTCCTCACTTCCACACTTCCTCACTTCCTCACTTCCTCACTTCCTCACTTCCTTACTTCCTCACTAACAGAAAACAAAATTATATATATATATATATATATAACGAGCTCGTCAAAGACCAAAACCCTCGCCCCTTTCAACAAAAATACCTCCACCTCGACCACCAACCTCCTCCCACACGATCTTAGTCTCCAAAGACGGGATTCCTCCAAACCCACGTCAAAAACGCGCCATTCCATCACATTCCAAAAACGTTGAAAAAAAGAACAAACCCCAAGGTGTTTTTTTTCGATTGATATCTGAGGCGCCCTTCATTTTTATTTTTTTTTGCGGGGGTTTCTTCCGATCTACCGCGTAGATTAAAAATATCTGTTCTAAAACTAGATTTCTTCGTTAATAGTTCTTTAATTCATAATCCGTGCATTGTCCCTGGGGATGCGGTGCTTTGAAACTATTGATAATACAATTTGTCGAGAAATGTCCGGAATCCTTTTTATGGATATTGTGTCTATAAATGGGATCGTTCGGTCTTGATTTATGATTGTCACGCTGGCGGGGGTGGGCGAACTGCTCAGCATCATGAACCATCGATCTAAATGTTCTCCCCACCCCCAGCTACCCCTCCTTCTTCTTTTCGACAAACCCTGCTTATGAATTACAGCAAAGAATATCCTCGCTAGTGAATAAATATATCTTTCGATTTTAGCTGACCTTTTAGAAACCCCCCTTACAAAATGTATTTGTGTCGAAGGAAATTGATTGACGGTAGTCGAAGTCGTATCGTAAATAGTGCAGGTTGTGATCGTTTATATGATGTGAGGAGGTCGGAAAAAATGGAGGAATTTAGGACAGAGATTGGACATCGTATTGTTTGGTGGAAATTTGATTTCTTTTTTTTATATCTTTGAACCGGGTTTGGCTTGATGGGGGCGATGCCGAAAGAAGGGTTTTGGTCGAAGATCCCCCGGTACGAAGTTGTTCGAAAGACGTTTCGTTGGTCAATACCGCCGCAGCAGGTGTACAGATGCGATCACACCACCTGAGCATCGCCCTCCATTGGATTATGTACTACTTTTGTCGGTGAGCTTTCGGACTGCCCCCTGTGTGCGTGACGTCCTTCCAGCAGCCATCTCCCCGGTGCATATTGCTGCGACCCATCATCTGGCACCCTCGTTTGCCTGCAACAAACAAGAACGTATGGTAGGGCAGCACAGATGAAAATAGTCATGAACATCTCCCATTACGCTCCTCAGGGCAGTTAGGCTCTCGACTAAACGGATGATGATGATGAATACAGAGCAAGCGGCCATCGGGAAATGGAAACGCAAATACCCACCGGCTGTTAAAAGGATGTACTTTTGAAAACAGCTTCCATGGTAAACATTGCCGCGACGCTTTGTGAGGTCTGGCGTACAAGCCGAGTTTTTGTTTATCCACTTGCGCAAACTTCGCTCTTTCTTCGTTTCAAAATCCACTCAGGTTTTCCTGGGCAACCGTCTCGCCAGCTCTCAGACTTGTGAAACTGGGAGGCATGGACCATGCTCCCCATGCCCATTAAGCGGGATTGAAGCATGATGCTACGCCGGCAGGGGCGCTGGTGGAGGGTGCGCTACATTGGGCAGATATAACGCGCTCCGGAAAACCCTGCCATGGACGTCGAGGATACGTCATGGAAGCGGACACAGCCAGCTCGAAGATATATTGCGGAAGTGTACCTTCCATCCCACCAGACGATACCAGGCGTCAGTCCCGAAAGTCCTGTACGGTTTTCTAGTCCGAAGTCAATAGTTCCCCGAGAATAGCATCGCCCAAGAAAGGCAGTATTATTACCATCTCGCACGTCCGCAACAGATTTTTCACCAATATCTTTCCCACAACAAATCCTGACCGGCGTCAGCAGCTACTCACCATTTTCCCACTGTCATACTAAAAAAAACAGAACCGACGCAAGCATATATAAAATTAGATTTTGTCTAAATTATACTCCTATTAATAATATATGGTAGAATACTATTTTGGAATGAATTATTTCTAAAAATAAAAATACAGTATCCGTGCAATTCGTTTTCGGAGTGATCTTCATCCGCGCGCTTCTGCCGTCGGCTCCAGAACATCCCGCCTTTGAGGAGGTCGTAGCTGTGGGCTGTTATCTATATAGTATCGACGGAGCCGATTCCATGCCAAGCTTTGTAGAATTGGCACGGAAGCATGGAATGGGGTGCAAGCGCTGCCCCAGCTTTGAAATATCTTTGGAAAGTTTTGGCCAAGATATCAAAATAGATTGTTTTGATTCCGGGATTTGGTTTTTAGAAGGCCAGTGGTGTCCGCTCATTATCGGACGTGCATATCTGCGTGCGTATTCGGCGTGTGACGAACGTGACTCGAGCGGATTGAACGACCTAAATTGAAGGCCATCCTCTCATGAGTTGGCGCGACGCAGATACTTTTGACCAGAGCGCTCGTGTTGTCCCTCCTCAGACCGTCTGCATTGGCCCGAAAATCGGTAGCTCCTGCGATTGCAGAGTAGCAAGTTCATGCAAGCTCACAGGGACAAGGCAAGGAAACAACGAATGGAAACGTCAGTCTTAATCGTGCTCAGCTCCAAATCGTCTTCTTACTCGCAGTTTCGTCAATTTAACTGCAACCTGCCCATCCTCTTCCCCACACCCTACTCCATTTCCCGGTACACTGTTTTTCAAAATAATTTGTTATTGACGAAGTGACCTCCAATCTGATAAACGAATTTAACTTGTTTTTAAATTATCCGCTCGCAGCAATATCGCTGATACGTGCAGAAACTAACATATCAGTTAATACAACGTTTACCAATTTCATCAACGGCCGAAGTATCTGGGCATATACCGTGTCGGGCGGCCTGTGGTAAAAACAGAGCGATCTTGTCTCTCCTATGTGGGCTTGTCCAGTCGTCCGGAGGCGGTTTCAAATTTCGATTGAATTTTAAACGAATTTATTTTGCAGTGCTTCTTGTCCCAAGCCGCAAATGCGATTGACTGGACGCTGTTGGGGGGGAGTTGGCAGTGCGAGCTGCTGAAGATTTGTCTGAAAGCTTGATGAGGTAAAAAATTTGAGTTTAGTTGTAATTTCCAGTAAATCTGTCCCACGGAAGTATGGGAACATAGCTAAGCAATATATAAGAGTTCTCCACAAACATCAGCAATACGGAGGCTGGTTCGATGAAGTCGTCGAGTCGATAAGCAGTCGTAAAGTTGTCCATCAATAGGTTGCGTTCTTTCTAAAAGAACGGAAATTATCTACTACGAGTACGCAGGGTCAAAGCTTCATGTGTGCACAGAGCCCGCGGATCACTTGTACTCCCTCTTCGCCCTTAGCGAATAGGCGCCGCAGAAGTATGCGTGGTAAACGAAAAGCGCATTGCTAGAATCTGAAAAGGAATCCTGAATAAGTCCAGCCTTTTGATTAGCCAACATCCCAGCACCACCCTCCTCAGTCGTCTTCACCCTCTTGCGCAGTTTCTTTCCAGCCCGAAGGCGCGTATTAGCTTTGTCAAGGGCCTTGCTCCAGTAGCAATTCTGCCCACAGTAAAGAGACCCTTCCTCCGCTGTATAAGTGCTCCTTTCGAGGTGAGCCAACCGTCCACAATTGTCACATGGCTTCTCGTACTTCTCCCGCTCGGTCTCGGACAAGACGTCCAGCTCTTCATCCAAGCCGCTCGTAACTGTCAAAATGTCCATCATGAATCCAGTTCCCAAACTAGACCAAAAACCACGACAAACTTCTTCCTCCTACCCAGCGCAATTCATAGGTCTCTCCTTGTCCTACACCACACTGTCCACATTCCGCCTCTTAACATAGCCTCCCTCCTCCCTCACTGATGGTTGCCCAAATTTCTCTTATCAACTAGTGAATACACTATTTTGAGTGTTGCCGACAACTCGCCCTCATGCCAAATCCAGCCCTTTCTTCCCCCCCCCCCCGTGCAACCAAACATAAAACTCCATCCATTCTCTGAAAATATATGAATAGAGCTCATTTCTCCGTTTTGGGGTTCTTCTCCACCCTCTTCCAAGCGTGCACATTGTCGAATACACCGCTGACACCCCCGTTCTATTCAATGGGTTCTGATTCCAAACCTTAAGAATTTGGTTTAAATTAGATGAGGTCTCTAGAAACCAACCCCCCCCGCCAACTTCCTCCTGGATAAGCATTTTTCCCTCTTGCCTTGTTTTCAGAGCCACTGGAAAACCTTAATAGCCCATAATGGACGTGGCAGTTTTATTGATATTCGAGAATCTATTGTACCCGAGAACAACTCGCCTTGCTTTTTTCTTTTTTTTCCTTGCTATCTTCTTGTTTGGGACGGATTCGGTCTCCATTCCTGAATCATTGATTGGTGCTGGGCGCAAACCATGGTATCTTTTCATTGGTTAAAGAATGGTTTCATCTTTTATTTTGCCGTTGAGTTTTACGGCCTGGAACGATTTCTACAGTCAGATTCAATTTACTTTTACGATATTCTGCTGTACCGTCCACGAGTGGATTCTCCAATGGCAATATAGGACCATCACAAACAAGTGATGATTGGACTGTCAACTTTCGAACGGATAGCTAAGTGCTTTTCATTGGTTATAGAAATTTATTCTTCCCTTTCTTGACTGATTTTGATTGGCTTGGAGATACTTCCTCTTGGCTTTGCTGAATTTCTTGTTCCATGGAGGGACGCTGGTCCTCAACCTGGAGAATAGAGCTTATAGCACGGCAACTGCGAAGGTTAATTTTAGGATGTTTACGCTCCCCTCGGTTTCGTGCTGCTTGAGCTCTAGCGGAGCACAGGAACATCTGCCTTGAACCACAAGCTTTCGAATGCTCCATGGCTGATCGGGATTGAATGCTGAGCAAACAGGACTGACGTTTGTCAATACCGACTCCCTGTTCGGGTACGTGCCTGGGTTAGGGCAAGACATAGTACACAGATTGCGTCATTGCCTCAGTGCCACTAGGATCAGGCTAGTAAGAGGTGTTAACCAGTTCACTGTCGACTGTTCCGCAGACTCTCAAGCTCTGTGCGTAAGAGGTGTTAACGCTGCAAATTGTGGAGAGAGCCCGCAGCTCTCAAGCAGAACAACAAGTAGCCGAAACCCGCTGGGCTTGGATGACCGCTTATGCGACTGCTGGATTAGTTTGTGACTAATCTGCAGATTTTTGCCCAACTTGGCAGTCCTTCAGAGGTGGAGGATTAACTGAGCTATCCCACCACTGTTTTATGCAATGTGTCTTTCTCTTAATCAGATTGACACCTGCCTTTCCAACTACATTTCTATGGAATGTGTCTTTGTCTTGATCAAACTGACACGTGCCTCGTCGCTTCGATGAAAGCGTGAAGTAGCCGAAAAGGGTAAATTATAGAGGACGTGCGACAGGAAATGACCCACGCTGAACTTCTTGCCGTTCAACCAAGCCAACCACACTCAGCAGGTTGCAGTGGATACACAGCTCGACATGGGATGTGCTGGATTTTTGTGCTCCAGCTGATAAGCATTTCCAGTCCGTTCCTGCTACCTTCTGCTTGGCCAACTTCTCGGACTTCTGGCTCCCGCCCGCTCCCTCAAAAAGGAAGAGCGCGTACCACGCCAGCATCGATAGGACTGCAACGGAGATAGCGAGAACCTCCTGCACTAAAAGAACGCTTCCGACACCCTCTGCCCGCTCCCCAAAAAGGGAAGAACGCAAACCACGCCAGCATCGATCGGACTGCAACGGAGATAACGAGAACCTCCTGCACTAAAAGAACGCTTCCGACGCCCTCTGCTCGCTCCCCAAAAAGGGAAGAACGCAAACCACGCCAGCATCGATCGGACTGCAACGGAGATAACGAGAACCTCCTGCACTAAAAGAACGCTTCCTACGCCCTCTGCCCGCTCCCCAAAAAGGGCTGGAACGCGAACCACGCCCGCATCGATCGGACTGCAACAGAGATAACAAGAACCTCCTGCACTAAAAGAACGCTTCCGACGCCCTCCGCCCGTTCCCCAAGAAGGGAAGAATTCGAACCACGCCAGCATCGATCGGACCCCAACGGAAATAACCGGAACCTACTGCACTAAAAGAACGCGTCCGACGCCCTCTGCCCGCTCCCCAAAAAGGGAAGACGCGAGCCACGCCCGCATCGATCGGACTGCAACGGACATAACGAGAACCTCCTGCACTAAAACAACGCTTCCGAGTGGCCAAAAAGGAGCGCCCCCTGCGTACGACAGAAAACCGCGCTGCCCCACCATATAGCACAACAGGATCAGCCACCAATCGTCTTCCTTGGTCAAAACGTGCAGCCTAGAGTAATACAGCCAGGACCTCAGACATTGCATGTAAAGTTCAATGCACTATATTCCCGTCGGATAAAAATCTGTGCTGCATGTACTTTTCCTCTTCAGTTTGCCGCCTATCCAAAAAGACAGCAGATGCCCAACCATCGTAGCCGTTGTCGAAAGAGAAAAAAGAAGAGAATACCTTGGCAAAGTCGCATCCCTTCTCCATCATCAGCGAGACGAATTTCGCCACTGACAGAAAAATACCACAACGTCCATTGCACTTAATCAATCAAAATACACATTTTAAATATTCTATTGACCTAATTCTTCTACTTTTCATGTAGGGCTTCCAAGAATATTTGTCATTTAGGAAATAATTACAATGTATTCAATCCAAATGCCGATGCGCCATGGAGGGTTTCACGTCCGTAGATATTTAACGCCGATTTGTAAAGAAATTCAATATATGAACATCCAAGAATTATGTCGGAGCAGTTTACGTCATCCACTCACTTTCCAACACATCCAAAATCGTGCCAGCTGAATGGATGAATTTCTGTTTTTTTAAATATTGTTTGTCAACAACCAGAGAAAGAGGGCTTCGAAAAGTTAAACTAAAATAAATTTGCTGAAAAGGCTTGAAACCTCCATTTACGGATATGTCCTGCTTTTAAATTGACAAACCTGTCATATTCCAAGAACCGTTTTTTTGCGGGTTCTTAACGGATTCCATTGGCGTCCTAGAAAAAGGACGTATCCCGGACCATTTTTCTTCCCACATTGTTTCATTCAAGCAGTCATTATCATTCGTACAAACCATTTCGGCTAGGGCGGGAGAGGACTAAGGCGTCCCCTATCCTGTCCAAAAAATTGTTTATTCAAAATATTGGCTGCGCTATTCCATGGATACCCCCCCTAAACAGATCGGGACGCAATCAATTTAAGATAGCCTTCCCTAAACATCATCTGTTCGTCCTATTTACTTCAATAAAACAACGAGATGGCCACAGAATTTCATCTCATGGTAAGCCCTCGCCCTTTCTGTGCAAAATAGAAAACCGGGGTGCATATTTCTACGGATCCTAGACCAAAAAAAGACGGGGTCGGTTTCTTTCGAAAATACTTTTGAAAAACATGAATCTGTTGTTTGGGTGGCGTTCGTTGATTGAACTTCTTTGGGATTTTCTGATTTTTCTCCCTTTTCGCCAAGCTTCCCCCTCCCTGTTCTTTTTTGTAAGTTTTTTGTTGTTTGTTTTTGTGCGCCTCCCGCTGATGGAGAACTCTTTCGTCAAGTTTGAGAGAGAGAGACAGGGAGAGAGTTATATGTCTCCCTGGGAAGCCACTTTGCGATGGGTAAAATCTGGGCTGAGAGAGCATTTGGGATGGGGAGGTTGAGCGAGGGGGGAGGGGAGGGGAGGAGAGGGGAGGAGAACGGGGATAACTTGTAGTGTAGACGGGGGATGAGGGAGAATGAAAATCTGATTGATCTTAGAACTGTTAACTGAAAGGCTTTGAACTTTTTTGTGTGTGTGTGAGAGAGAGAGAAAGAAAGCTTTGAGGTGAACAGCATTTGCTGGCTTACGGGTGGGGTTGCTTGGGTCTGGGAGAAAGGAGGCATTCAGAGTAGCAACCGAGGAGTGTTGTTGTATGAGTTTCGGCTTTGGTAATCTGGTGGGTGGGTGGGTGTATCTACTGAAAGGAGGGAGGCAAGGGGAACGGTCGAGGTATTGTTCTTCAAGATGTTGTTACGTTGGTTGGCCGTTCGGGCTGATGACTCTGGCTCGGATGATGATGGCTTTATAGAGGACTCTTTATTAACGGAGCTACTGGGGATTGGGATTATTGTGTTTAACCTGATCTTTGCTTTTGCTCTGAAAAAGCTTGAGCCATGGGCAGAGAAGAGGCACCCGTACATTGGAATGACAATGAGGGTTATGTATAAAGAGCTCATGAGCCTTGGAATCATTGCTCTCATATTCACTTTGATCGAGGTCGCGGTGCATCCTTCAAAAACTGTTGTCATTGCCTTTGAGTATGCGCACATATTCTTGTTCTTTTTAGCCGTGATGAACATAATCGCGGTGGGTGCAACTACATACACCAGTCTGCGAATCAGCCGTACGTCTTACCGCACAGGAGTTCTCTCTCAAGGGGGTTTTTTGCTGTTGAAACGGTTCTCTGATTCCTTGCAACTCGACGGCAATTCATCTCTTCAATAGGACGATGGAAGAAGTTTCAGAACCTTACTACTTTCAAGTATGAAAAGGACAAGAACGAGTATGAGGCGCTTTCTACGAAGAAGCACAGTCACCATAATATTTTCTGGGAGAGTCTTGTTTGGCATGGTTGCAACCTCAGGAAACTCCATAGATTTAACTACCTCCATGACGAGATGAACTTTCATGACTTGCGAATACAGTTCCTGCACTACATGGATTTACCCCCGGTTTTCAACTTTTCGAAGGTTTGGCCTCCATGCTGCAATCATCTTGTAGAGAGTTCCGGACGCGTGAAATTTGAAACTGATCCAGTGCAATTGTCAACGTTTGCAGTACTTAAGACATGTGAAATCCACTATCTTCGTGGAACTGGTTGAGATTGCGTGGTACAGTTGGCTGATGGTTCTAGCGATATTCGTGGTGGACTGCATTCGTAGAATATTTTACGCATCTCTCACATATGACTTGGCGATGTTGATCGCGCTCCCGTGGTGCAATTTCATCCTGTGCTTCATCATCTACCGGAAAGTGAAGCACATTTATTGGGAAATGACGAAGCATCCTGGTGGGCGCCGCCGCACACATCCGTATCGTTGTCTGGAGTGTTTGTTGAGTCACTCTGCTGAAGGCGCTCTTCGATCCATCGTTCTTGAATAGGGTTGTACTTTGATGAGGGGAGTGTGCTTGCGTCCGAGCTGGATCTCGAAGAAAAGGGAGTCCAGCCTAGGTACAGCTTTGCGTCTACGAGCATACCTGATGATCGTGATTCAGAGGAGAGACCCTCAGCTCGCGCACTTGCTAGATATTCGGTAGGTTTGTCATTCCGTGCAATGCTTCGGGTAAGTCAATCTTCTGAAGTGACTACTACGTTCACGCGGTTCTCCCAGAGAGAGGAAGCCCGAGTGAGCCATGAGAAGAGCAGGAAGGAATTCGTTTCGAACTTGTATTCCACGGAATCTTCAGCACCACTCTGGAAGGGAGTTGAACATCGCCATAACGCCAATGAGGCTTCGAAGCTCGTACGATCAACCCAGGTGGCTGTGGAAAGCGATCTCGGAGAAAACGGAATACCAACTGAATCAGCGGAAACCAAGGGTAGGGATCAAAGGCTTGTGTCTAGTTGTTGAACACGTCACAGATCTTGATCGCTCGAAGTCTCATTCCGCGTCCTCCTGTTCTTGCGTAGCCTCTGTCCGTTCCTCAGTCTCGGATAAAGCATCTGTGGACGGGAGAGACAATAGGATGTCGCTTGACGGGCGTGCAGGTTCCGTTGTGTCGGATGATGCTATGAACGTCAACAAAACGATTCATGAACACGCAATTGAAGTGAAGATGGCACGCGCCGAGGATACAGGGCATCCGAGGTGGTTGACCTTTTTCATTCCTAGACTAAAACGGAAAGCATCGTCGGCGGAGAAGTTATTCTGGTTTGGATCAGCGCACTTCTTTGCCTGGTTGTGTCAGATGACGCTTTTATTCTCGGTCATTCTGATGACGTTGAACATCACGGACCTTATTTTTGATCCTCCGAGATCGGCAGAACCCTACTTCCTTGTCGCGCTGGTTTCTGCTATAATAACGTTCATTCTGGTGCAAATCATTCTGGCCTTCACGATGAAGAAGTACACGATCGTGCTCAACGCCGCGCACCTCGTAGAGGACGAGCTCTCGGCCGTGCTTATTGAGGAGTCCCTGAACAATGGGCTCGTCGAAGACTACGATGACGATGATGATTCAGACGATGACTCAGTGCACAGCGAAGCGGAAAAAAAGGCTCGTATGAGAAGTCGTCTATACTTTCTAGGTTTTATGCGCCAGAAGCTCAGGATCTAACGCGGGCCCAACGTTCCTGATACACAAAGCGCAATCAATTTATTTTCAACTCGGTGGACTGGTTTCTATCCAGCCCACTGAACCTAGAGATTAAGGCCAAGCTAGGCGAGGTGCCATAGTTGTCGCGCCGGTTGTGAGCTCCACGCCGGAACCTGTTGTATACGTAATAAAGAGTTTTGCAGTTTGTTTTGAGTCTGAGGAAGTTTGGTTCAAAGAGAATCAAACAGTGATTATTTTTGCTCATCGCTCAGCATCACAGGAGAAGACGTTTCCTCTTTCGAAGGAGTCGTCCTCTTTTGGGTAGCGTGTGGAGTTTGTGCATCACACCAGCCAGCCGCCGCCAAAAAACTTGACGAACTTCAGCCGGTTTGACAAATGCCGAACTCATCCTCGCGATAGTAAATCAAAATTCCAGGAACAAAGCATAGGCTGGGACGCGGATCAAAACAGAGGAGCAGAACACCTACCTCAATAACCAGCGGGATTGGTCTGAAAGCTTCTTTCCTTCCAGAGCTCTACCCCTTCAGTGTACAAATTCGAGTGCTCTCGGGTGGACCGCCGCATCTCCAGGACCTGATGTTGAAAACACTCTAATCACCTGAAACGTGATTCGCGCACGATCGAGGACCTTGGCGATGGGTTCATGTGTCGTGATGAATAATAGATCGCCAATTCTCCTCCGTGATTGAACTCACACAAGCACAAATAGTACATCGTATGGAGCTACAGCTCTCCAACCTGGCAACAACTGAACCTTCTTGCCGGTGACGAGTGAACTCGACGGATCCAATACCACCAACTAGTCATCAACGGCTGCTTAAGACTTGAGCTTGCGAGCGACAGCTCAAGTGGAGTCGAGGAAGCTTGCTTGTGCTGCGTTTTAGATTTATCTGGCATTGAAGCCGGGCTTCAGACATCAGAGTCAGAGTCAAACCCTTTCTGCCACTCTCCATCATCGGGTGATTCTTGTTCATTGTCCTGGCTCTTCTTTTTCTTCCGCTTCTTCCGAGCTATTGAATCATCCGCTATCGCAATCTTCTTCTTCCTTTGAACAGCCTCGATCTGTACGACCATCCAGCGTTGCAAATCGCGTTCGAGTTAGAAAAAACACAATAGTAGGTTGCAAAAGCATAACCGCAAGCATATGACTAACAGGGCTTACCCGGACCGTTAGCTTCTCCTTGATAGGTTCTGTAGACATCAACGAAAGCTTGGATCCACGAGACAAATGGTACAAACTACCCGATCCACTGGAGCCCAAATCATGGAACTCATCCTCGTCGTCGTCGCCGACGGTCTCAACGCTCAGAACTAATCCCTCCAGTTTGTTTTCGTCAGTACGCTTCCTCTTCTTCGTGGTCGTTCGATCCTTGACCTCAACGGCGACGAGGAAGACCCCATCCTTCCGTACGGAGTAGACGCCGAGCTCCTCATCAAAGTCCGGATGTCTATCTCCTAGAAGCCTGTAGTTCTTTAGTCGGGAAAACCCCTCTTCTTGAGGAGAAGAATTATCCTTCTGCTCCTTCGGTCGCCATTTAACTTCCAAGGGCTTCACCTTCTTCGATGTCATACCGCTTCTGATCTCCGATTTACTAGTTCAGTTCACTAGGGCCCGAACTGGTTGCCGTTCTACTTGCGTGTGGCCGCGACAGGCAACTTAATATAGATTCGTCCTGCAGGTAGCTGCACTGCCCCAATGCGCACGTGCACCGACGGACGGGCGGTGCGACTGCGAAACTTTCAGATGGGAATAATTACCATCTGATTACCGACTATTCGTGATGGGTTCGGCAGCAAAATTCTGGTCAACGCTTACAACGGCGGAGCTCGTTGGGAGAAGGCATTTAAGAGTTTTCGATTTGCAAGTATGGTTTCCTGCTTGTTTCGAAATGGTTTTAACTTCTAGCAACCCTTGGGAGCCACTGATCAACAGCAGCTGCTCAGGATAATATAAAACAAACATCAACAAAAAAAAAACCAGTCTACGGCGCTCCTTGTTAGGCCTCTCGAGCTGAGAGGTGAAGCGCATGCTCGTGAACCTCGCTGTTGCGCTACAATCACAAACCCACACGTTTGAAAGCGGGCCTGTCCTCCGAGGAAACGGCTATCGCTTTGAACAAGCAGAACAGAACATGGACTTGCCCAGCTAAGGAACTCGCATCCGACTAGACACTGACATGATGAACGCATCCGGGGCTAAAAGCCACGGGGAACGTTGCGGAGGAAACCATCGCCAATTCCCTCGTAACTGCCAACAGGCAGCAGCTTTCTGTACAGTAGCAGCAGAGCTCTTGCTCGAGCAAACAATACGTTTATACGTTTAATAGGTTTGCTCGAGCGCTCACTTGGCTGTTTGATCGGTTGATATGGTCTTTGGCTGACTTCTCTCCAACCCTTTTCCTGCATCCAATGTAGTCTCCTGGTGAAACTCGTGGAAAGCGCCCTTGCTCACTATTCCCTTCATCCTCATTTCAAGATCTTTCAGAATCTTTATGTCAGACTCCATTAGTTCAGCCGACGCCGACAGCTCCGCTAGATCAACCGCGTATGCCAAAATTGATCCGGAAGGATCCGACTCGTACAAGTTGATCGAGGCTTGGCTTTCGGCGTTTTTGAGCCTCAAGTTTCCCCGGAAAAACCTTAGCTGAATGCCTTTCAGCAACACCATCTCCTGGCACCACTCTTCATCAGTCAGAGGTGGTTTCCATACCCTATAATTCCTCCTTGCGTTGTTGAACTGTGGATCCCGATTGGGAAACACCAGCCAGTCGAACTCGCGGACCTCTTCCCGAACCTTTCCCCTAAATACACTCACGGCTGATGGGAACCTCCGAAAGTCTTCGAGCACTGCTACAACGCTACTAAAGCATGTCTTCCCCACATCTCTTGCCCAGGAGGTAAGGTCCTCATCCTGAGGTTCGCTAGCATTTTCCACGACCCATATTGAGCTTGATATCGCCACCAAGCACTTTGCGATGTCGAAGTAGTCCGTTTTGTTTTCTGGCCTCAAAGCGAGGACGTCCAACGCTCCAGGCCGGTGTGCAGACACAATAGGTGTTGAGGTGATGTTTGACGAATCCTTGTTGCTGTTCATCGGATCTTCACTGCGGGGTGTTGGCCGAATAGGTACAAATCCTTTCTTATTGCCATTGGCCCCATTCACAGATCCTTGTACTCTCTCTGACGGCGACTTCGTGGACTTGTCCCCCTTGTCTATTCCGGGCTTTTGGCCAGGTGGTTTTGTTGTCGCAGGGCTGCCAATTGGCTTCGAATTGTGGACACCTCCTGCAGACCAAGAACGATCACTAGCTTAGCAGTCACGTCCATGTCGATCAGAATCAAGACACGAGGCAGAAACACTAACCGTTCATCGGAGGGGTTTCTCTAGCCACTGGATCCTCCGCCGGTCTAGTCTTTGGAGGCCTGCCTCGCTTAGGCAGGTGGCGGTCCTCATCCACATCAGTCGACGGCTAATTCAAATGCGGAAAATCCGATATGAGCAGGAGTCGGAGCGCAAACAGAATCTTTAGGGGACTTCTTCTGTTCATTACCGCTTTTCTCTTGCTTTTTACCTGCACGGCGTTTGGCATGCGTTGGGGGCCTCGTGTTTCCTGAGTGTCCGGTCGCTGGTTATGTTTCGGAGCCGGACCCGTAGGCATCCCAGGTCCTACCCGGGTGTTGGGGAAAGCATGCGCGGCTGGTCCCTTGGCAGAAGTCGTCTCAGGAGAGGGAGCAACCGACTCTGGGACCTGGAGCGAAAAGCACAAGAAAGGGGTCGAACATGCGTTTGTGAGCAAGTTCGTTGAACAATACGCATTCCCAATTCAGCCCAAAGCGTCTGATAGCCTTACGGTTGGAAGAGCGTTCGCTTGCTCCTTTGGTAGAATTGACGGCTTCAAGGATACGTCGGCGGGTTTATGCGTACCCAGCGGCTGATCGGGATCTACGAGGGCAGGAGCTCTCAGTTTTCAGCGTCAATGGGGTGAGGTCAAGGGGACCACGGAAAGTCGGTGACTGCCAGGCCCGATTCTACTCAACCTGTGATACTTCGGACAAATGCGCTTACTTGCTTGGACAGGCTGGTAGAAGCTACGCTGCCCGAAGAGCATTCCAATGTCGCTTCTTAGCTGCAGAATCTCAGCCCTCTGCAGAGTTGATTCCTGTTGCATCACAAACATATGCTCCCGCAACAATCGAACCTCGTCGAGAGTATCTGATATCCATTTCTGCGTTTCATTCTCGTATAACGGTGCTCCCCTTTCTTTCATGGCCGTAAGTCGCTCAGATCCACCTCCCAAGCTCTCTCGCACTTGCTTGACCTGGGTAGAGAAGCAGAACAAGCTGAGATTTCATCAAATCCCCACTGGAACCAAATATGATCGATAGAGTACGTACCTTTTCAGACACGCGTTGTGTCACGGAGACTCGGGGATCATCCACCTTATCGCTCAAGGGGTTCGCAGGAGCGGGAGCAACTGGCAAAACGTTTGATGGTGATCCTATTTGATTCGGAGCTGCTGGGGAGGCATCAGGCACAGCGTTTGAGAGTGGGAGTTCCTTCACGTTTGTCGTCGGAGAAGGCAGATTCTGGATGCTTTTCTGGATGCTCTTCTGTACACTGTTTTGGAGTTCCTCAGTTAGATTGGATGCCTCTACATTGATTGCTTGCTCTCCAATTGGAGTTGCGGGAGATTTTCCATTTCCTGGGGCCGCATCATCTGGGGTAGAATTTTTCCTCTGTCCCGCCGCAGGAGGTTCAGGGGTTGCCATGACTCCCTTCTCTGCAAGCTTCTCTTTCTCTCCTCCACGTTTGTTTGTCTCTACCTGGATAGCAGGCGCCGTATCCGTTGTCTGAAGTTTACGGGAAACCAAAAATCTTAAGCGTTAGCAAAGCATGCCTAGTACCGTACGAAACGGTGGAAACAGTCCAAGCCGTTTCCAATCCTTAGACTAAGCTAAGCCACATCCCGACAGGGACTGTGGACGGGATGTTATGGGACAGATCAAAACTAAAAAAATATCAGAATTACTTGCCGTTGGTTCCGATTCCCAAGGGTTTGTGCTGCCCTTGTTATCGGGCTGAGGCTTTCCCGATTTTGACAAATTACCCGTAGGCTGGGTTAGCTCAGGACCAGACCGCCGGTTCTCTTCAGGCGGAGCCCTCCTCGCGTTCTCAGCAGAAAGTCTAGGAGGCGTTGATCGGATGTTTTCTGGGTGCTGGGCTGATCGCTTGTTCTCTGGAATTTCCGCTATCCGAGAAGTATTCGCGCTTTGAATAGATATAGCGCGAAGGCTTTTCGCTTTGTCCCACAAGGACTTTTCCTCGGAGCTCGTGAAGCGCCACCTTTCCCTGAGCAGATCCAAAACTTCCTCATCTCCGTCCTCGTACTTTACCTTATGCTTACGAGACTTTGCATCGTACTTGTTTATTACACACCCATAATATTTATTGTCAAGAGGCCAAAACACTTGAATTGACCTCCCCTCGAGCTCAACACCGTACTTTACACCCTTAGCCATCTCATTGCACTCGCCCTGTGGTCTTTTCAAAGAGTATGATCCGCATCAAGGCCAGAATCCGGCACAGTACTACTCTGTCAAAAAAGGGTACTCATTTTCCGTCTGCCCAACCAAACCTTACCCCGCAACAACAAACCACTCCCTCACCTTCAGCTGCCCACGAAAGAACCCCAGCAAGGAAGATCAAACAAAAAAAAGAAAACCAAAACCCACGCTCTCCCTTCTTCCCTCCCAAAGATTTGCGACCCTTTCCTCTTCCTTTTTGAAACAAACTCAGGTTGCTTCAAACAAAAAACCAACAAAACAAAAAGAGATGAAAAAGGTCACGTCAATTTTAACAAAGGCCAAGGCCAAGTCCCTCTTAAACTCTCAATAGGAGCTCTTCAAAGTTACCCTTCTCATCAAAACCCCTTCCACCTCCACCCCCTTCCCCAAAAGGACTTTTGCCCTCCGTTAAACTTTACTCCGAGCACTTTAAACGGTCCGCCTCTGGACTGCAAGATTGCTTCTGTATTTTTTGGGTTTTTGAGTTCCATGTCTTCCCCGCCCCTTCTTCCCTCCCCCCCCCCCCAAAAAAACCCGACGTTTTTTTAGTAAGTTTCCTTTCTAGTTTTCGAATCCCCCAAAAATTGGTGCCAGAAAGAATCATTTTCTTGCGAAAATGCCGATTTATGGCCATGTTTAAGAAGTGTTGCGACCCAAAAAAATCAAACCTGGGGGCGCGCTTGTAAGGAAACGAGTGGAGTTACACATCCTACTAAGACGGAAAAGACTTTTTTTTTCTCCCAAGCCCAAAAAGAGACTTGAAGGACAAAAAGAAACTTCTTTATTTACACAAAACAAAGTTAAGGCGTTTGAATCTTTGACAGATTTTAGGCAGGGGGTGGGATAAACTCATGAGTCCAACCCCCCTTCGTAATCGAATCCAATATCCACGGCAAGAAAAATGGACTTAACTTGATCACCCCCCTAGTGACGATGGATGTCGGTAACCTATGCGGTTCAAGGTTGTTCACTTTTACGAAGGTCGTTCATCAAAGGTTTGGAGCAAAAATCAATCTCACAAACGAGCGAGCTCGGTGGGGGTACTCGCTCAGTTCAGAGAGCCTCAACGTATGCTCTGGGAAACCCCCTCGCGGGAGTCTTTTGCTGTTGGATATTCCTCCCATCGCCGCGATCACCTTGCACATACCCCGTCCGAGCTGCTTAACAAAAATCGATGTGGAACGAGGACAGGCCGAGTACCCCTCTCCAAGATTTTCATTTCTATGTGCCTAAAATGCCTGAGCGGGAACTCTTTTGTGAATGAGAGATCATTCACCTAATCGTCGATTTTTTTTCAAACGATCAGAGATGACCTACAACGTCTTTGATTTGATCCATGTCACAACCTAAAATAAGGAAATACGAAAAAAAAATAGTACAACCCATCTTGTCCTAAAATTCGTCCTATTCAGAGGGGAAAGTTATATTCTAGTTGCTTACTTATTTTTAATCAAATACTAGACTAGCTAATTTCTTCGTACCCGAATGGGGGGAAGCTTGCGATCCAAGAGCGGTAAAAAGTGTTCTTATGAAATAATTTGAAGGCATTCTTGAATTCTTCGCGAGACAAGGCTCAGAATAGTTCTATTTACCCCGCTATTCACTTTCTGAAGGCTGACTTCGGTTTTTGTTTGTTTTTTAAGGCATATGAGATTTTTTTAGTTGATCCAACCACCGCAGCATAGAATGCATCAATAACTGCGGAAACGAGTCGATAATTTCGGAAATTGAAAAGCACAAGTGGATGGCAAGGTGAGTAATATCGAAGAATCGGTGGTGGAGCGGGGCGGGGGGAGGGAATCTTTCACAAAGCCAATGCCAATGGACTCAAGAATAGGCGGAAACAATATCCACACACCCTCCAAAACGCCCTCAGCCGCGGCGAGGTAGACTCTTCTTTCCATGCCAGCATTATGGACTTGCTTTTTGAAGTGCTGCCACCAATTACGTCTCCCATCGCGAACACGCGAGCTGCGAACGTAATGTGTGGAACGCCATCTGAAAAGTAACGAGCGAGGCATTCTGTTTAACCGGCGCTTTTTCCCGGAGCAACCAAGAACAGGAATACCTCCTGGCGGCCACTCAATACTCTGCAGGTTCAGCCTGCAGACGCAACAAGCTGACGATACTCGGAATTTTACCTCGTGGTACTTAACTTGGGGAAGGCTCATACAACTACTTTACCCCGAACCGGGACCAGCTTGAGTCCCACACACTACCTCGCACTCGAATACCTGGCTAAAAGTCTCCCCGTGATCTGCTTTTTATAGACTAAACAAAGATGTATGAAAAAAAAACAATTTCTGTTAGTATTTTGATCTTCTCTATTGTTGAGAACCACCGTTGATATTCGTTCTTGACTGGGTCGCAGATCGCTCGCAAGCTCGATCGGGTTGCACGGTAACTACAAGCTTTTGCGTGGGAATTGACTACTAGACCGCGACGATTGTTACTGGGAGGTAGTTTTAGGGGGTTGGAATTCTCAACTTCGGGCGTGTATCAACAGAGCAAGAGAGAAAGTCTGCACTGCGCTGACCTTAGCAAGGAAAGCTGCTCGGTTCCCTGCCATGACATCTTCGTACCGTCCTGGGGGGTGATTGATAGACCAAGATGAAGAGAAATAGTGAGGGTCAAGTGGATGTTCTCGCAATAGATTTATGCACATGCTAGCTAGCACCGGAAAACGGCTGGCTGAAGTCAACGTGGTGCTTTCCCCACGGCATTTCGTACCTTTTTTTTTTTTTTTTTCGCAAATGTCAACTTTTCTTCAGCCATCACAAGTACAGGTTCCCCTCAAGTAGTTCAGTTCTCGCCCTGAGCGGAGGAACTTGAGCTCGGACCCAACCGTGCGATTCGACCCAAAGCCCATCCATTTTCTTCCATTCAAGCAGGCCAGATACGGAAAGAACGGGCGCAGTAGGAACCCCACGGATTTTGTGAAAAATGGCAGTAGCTAGCTCTGAGAATAGCGAATCTTGTTTTTACCGGGAAGGCCATTTCCATTGCCCATTAAGGGAGCTGAACATGTCCACCGCAGAGCAGCCTTCGTCCTCCAACCTCCTCCAACGCGCTAGTTGAATCCCACCTAAAACGCTCCGTTTTCAACGATTTGTGTCTTGAGGAAAGGTTTGTCATAGACCGTCTTATAACTTTTTTTCATGGATTGACTATTGAAAAGCATTAGAAAAATAGGGTATGCATATTGAAATTATTCAAAAACCAGTCAGGTTGGGGTGTTTTCGATAAAACATCGGATATTCAATCAAGAATCAATCATCATTGCACATATATTGAATTATGATTATTTATCCGAATAACAAGCTGTCACTCTTATGTATTGAATGAGGATTACTTCTGAGTTCTGCAGTCAGTCATCTACACTTCCTTCAGGTTTATTCGTAGCCTAACTACCCTGAGAAGCGCTCCAGTACTTTTTGTTCAGAACGCTCAACCAGGAAGCGGGAATGACCACGCGGGTAAACTCCAAACCGAGCTTGAGTCCAATCAAAGATCTTATTAACCACTTCTCGGAACTAGAGTCTAGACCTTTGACGATGGCACAGTACTTTAGTGTACCCACGATCCTTCCTCTAACAGGTCCCTCGTGGAGCTGACGAACCACCCGAACCGACCCCTATCTCGAGCACTGACGTTGTACGGCAGTCGTTGTAGTCGAGCCCACGGGTAAAACGTTGTGCACCAATGTCCACTCTTCCGGGACAAACACGTCGCCAACCCACCAACTATCCTTCCGAACAGCTGGGAATTTCTTTCGTCAAAGTCAGAGACTTGTTTTTTTCATCCCTTTTTCTTCTACCCTACTACTACTTCCCCACAGCTCAGGATTTATTCCATCGGTCCATCGGTTTAATCGGTGCCTAAGGTTCCCGGATGTGGTACTCTAGGAAGGGCGTAGAGAGCGCGCCTCTAAAACTAGGGCAGCGTTATAGCGCCAGAGAGTCAGACTTGTGACTCCCCTTTCCCTCTCGTAGGATACCCACCCGGGGTCGTTAGTTTTTTTCTAGTAAACAAGAGAGGCAGGCTCAAAGAAACATACAGTCGGGAAAGAGCATCAGGGCCGTTGCGCTAACACTCCCGCAACCCAGCACCACCAGCGCTGTCTACGAATCCAAAGACTTCTATAAAAAGTCGAACAAACCAATTAGCAAGCGCAGACGGCAAAGCCTTAGCGCCTCCCTGTACCCGTACTCATGCCTCCGCATAGTACTCGCATCGGCACCCTCCATCCGCGGGAGGCTGCAGGCTGGTAAAAAGCCGCAAGGGGACAAGGGAGCGTTAGCTCCACATACCTGTTTCCTGATTCCGTTGCTATCCTCAATGACTAGATCCGAAACTCTATTTAGTTGCTGTTCGTCGATATCCCCGATCGAACTCATCCACTGCAGCCCGCCACTACGAAACCACTAAAAACTACTGAAGTACTCTAATCGTCGGCGTTTTCGCATTTTAACACAAAAGCAATCCGGTGTCACTGTCCCGTAGAAGAAGATTGAACCTCAATCAATATCTGTTATTGATTGGAGAAATCGGACAGGAATCGGTTGTTAATTGGACCCGCATCGGACATATTATGTGTTATTTATTTTGAATTCAGGTTCGATATTTATTGACCAAAATCGGGCAATAACGTTGTCCATTTTTTTGGATGGAAACTGGTCTTGACATTTTGTCCGGGGAGGTGGATGTGGGGATGGGGTGAGGGAAGGCTGCCTTGTTGCTTGCGAATCTGTGAACATTGTAGGATCAGAAAGGAGTGAAAAAGAAAGGAGGCATGTCGTATTGGAAATATTTACCATCTGATCTCTCTCTGGTTAGAGAGGGGATTCAGAACGTTGGAGATAAGATTGAGTCCGTTTTCGAGGTTGCCGAACCGTATTTGGAGCCTGTTCTTGAAGTGGAGAAGATGTTTCCTCATGTTTTTGAGGCTCCATCTAAATTACTTGCCTCAGCCTTCGTTAAGATGCCGCAGCAGAGTGAATATGTTGATCTTTCCGACCCGTTGTTCTCGAGAGCGTTTATTGTGATCGCGCTTTGTCCACTCATCTGGAATGTGTTGGGAAGATTGGAGTACAAAACCAAGATTCTTACGAAGATATTCTTTGGAAGGTCTGTAGTTGCTCTCACGGAGCTTCATCAAGCCAAAAAAAGCGAGATGAAAAAAATTGAAGGCAGGGGTTCTCTTCCGTAGGTACCCTGGATGTTACGCCCTAGCAACTTGGATCTTTTGCTTTTCTCTGTTCCGTGATAAGAGTTTCATGGAAGTTCTGCGGAGCCCAAACCAGCCTGTCTGTGAACTGTTGGCGAAGGACGAGTACTTGGTAAGGTTAATAGCTCGGATAGCCCGGAAAAAACCCGTCGGATCGCGGCGACTACAGTCTCTCACCCTCGTCGACCTGATGCCTGCCTTAGGCCCTTGCGGGAGTGCTTTTTATTTTGGGACTTGTGCTTATCGTCTCGGCGTATATCAGATTAGGAGTTGTTGGAACGTACCTGGGAGATTATTTCGGAATCCTCGTGAGTATCATCCACGCTCGAGTCTGTTGGGTTAAGCCTTAGCACACCAGACCTGACATCTGATCTGTGAAAATTTTGATCACCACTCAGTTTGAGGAGAAATTGGAAGGCTTCCCGTTCAGCGCTTCGCCGCACCCTATGTACGACGGGGCTACGATGTTATTTGCTGCTCGCGCGCTCGTGTAAGTTCTGAAAGCTTCTGGGCTCCGGGTGAACCCCCCCAGGAGTCTTAAGGAAGCTGTAATCTTTTGCTGATCTATGGCCATGGTACTTTTTGTCGTCATAGGGCGCAGAGCATGGCTGGAGTACTCCTCGCTTGCTGGGTGTACATTGTATACCGTATTGCAAGCGTTTTTGAAGAGTGAGTGCACGCCTGATCTGAGCTCTTGAGAATGAAACGTGCATTTGACATTATACCTTGACGTGTCAAGACACGCTGCTGACGTAATGTTCTTTTCTTGAATATCAGATCTTTCACCGATTTTATCTATTCGGAAAAACAGACCCACGATAGGAAGGCAACGAAGTCTACGCAGTCCGTCTCATCATCGAAGGTGAAGAGTGTCCAGAAGACCAAGTCACAGAAATCGAAGGGAACGACTTCCTCCAGCTCGAACAACAAGAGGTCCTGATCACGTGAACTCATGAGCTGATTGCAATGGTCGGCGGCTATTCGAGTGCGACGTCCAGACAAGGGTTCGGTGGTGTACAGAATAGGATCACTGAAGTGGTACAAGAATCTCACTCACTGTGAGAAATGTTCGGGTTCCGTTTCGTTGGAAGAAAACGGAAAAATCCCTTGCAAGCAAAATTTTTAGGATTGCCAATCTGTATTCAGCGCCCGTTCATCAGGGCAAAATCATCATTCTCTTTCAGCACAAAAGGAGCTGGAACTCCCGGTTATGGCCTCTTTTCAACGCTGTTGGCGTTGTTCGGCGAGTACACACAAGCAGGCAGTGATACACTCCAAAAGCAGGATTCTCGTCCAACTACCTCTCGCGCGGTTTAATCAGGGATAGCGCGTGATTCATCAAGTTCCCGTCGTCCAATTCCTTGACACCAACCTCGCCGGCCTTGATCGTGCCCTTTAACGCGTGTGTACACTTCTCGTCTACTCATGAGCCGACAAAGCGATGCGTAAGTAAGGCTGACCTGATGTTAGCAATATCCACAAAAACCATGGGCTTACCGCCAGTAACTACTGTCGCACCACAGTACTTCAGCACGTAAGATAGCGGACTGAACTCATCCTAGACAGGTATAGTCAATCATTGTAAGTGCAAACTAACGGGTGTAACGGGGCGCAAATAGATGCCGCACCTTTACACGAACAGTTATATCACGGTACGGGCTCCCAATCAAAGCCAAATCCGATTCCAATTCATTGAAGGACTCTATGCACTTCGCCAACTCTGGTAGTCTTGGTTTTCTATCACCGACCTGATTAATCACAACATGTGGTCCTTAGAGCCGTAAAGGTGGGCTGGACGACCCAGTAGAAGCCTTGCTCACCAATTCCAGGGCTACTTTCAACTCTGCCGGGGTAGTCTCCTCAACCCACGGATCACCAAACGCATCTGCTGTCCCCAGCATTTGGATTTTCAGAGCCTCGGTTGCGTACAACACGTGCTCTTGGCGAGGAGCTACGTACGTGTTGGCTTGATCACAAGCACACACCTGGCACAAGGGGAGCAACACAGAAACGCTTCTACCTTTTTAGTAGAACAGGGAACGGTCACCAGCAGGCACCTTCACGTTGAAGACCTTACCCAAGAGCTCAGGAGAACATCCCTAGGACCTCCAACTCGTCTCAAAGCAGCCGCTGATGCTTCTCCTCGCTCACTTCATTCACCCGCGGAGAGACGCACATCTTAGTGCACAGTCGAGGTAGAAACATATGAATGGATGCTCAAGTAGTTTCCTACCCATTGCATGCTGCTATCCAATTGAATACGCTGATCGCTGTCCTCGAAACCGCTATCATTGCCTTGCAAGAAGCCGTCATGTTCTGTGCAACACTTCCACCAAGTGAATAGATCTGCTTCTCTACGGCTTGTTTCTCCGTGAGCGTCGATGCATCTCCTATGAATTCATCACAAAATAATTGCCTGCGTTGGCCCTTCGCGCTTTCCACCGGGCGTGGTGTCCTCACCATTTTGGCAAGCAACCTACCAACGACATGAAATATGAGGCCATCAAATACATGCTTTTCTCGCGCTGTCGACGACAAATCTGCAGTACTGTTATGACGGTAGTAGTCCCGATCGAAGCGTAAAATCTGTTAGGTATCGAAGCTCGTACAGCCCTCACAAAGAAAGGACCCGAAGAGGGGGTGCCGTTCCTTACACGAAGTGAGCCAACAACCTCGGAGCATTGTTGGAAGTGAGAGCGCTGCGTTTTCTCCGCTTGCGTCTGTGCTCATGTGCGATGTTGGAGACCGAATTGTATGTCCTTGATGACTGTTCTGCAGCATACTTTCTCAACTCGGACAAGGACATCGCGTCTTTCCATCCTCTGTCCGGACGCAGTCGTTTCACCCGCGGAAACCTCATCGTTACGCCACTTGGTGATTCCTCGTTGTAATTCAGGGCGTACGCTTTGATCTGGAAGGTAGACATGGCGTGAGCACGTGCCGTGAACAAAATGTAGCCTCGATCGTATGTCCTGGTAAAGGTGCTTACCTGCAGAACCTCAGATACTCTTGGATCGATGACAACGTCAGGTACAAACATCTACGAAAGAAAGACGCAAAAAACGCGAGGAAGTTCCGGATGGTTTCTGAGAGCAGGCCTCTTTGTATTCTACGAACTGAGAAGAATCGCGGCACTGTCGAAAACAACGGCCTCACTGTGCTGTCCGCTGGATTGGCTCCAGGTGAAGCTGGTATGAAGGATGACGTCGTTATCGACAGTGCTAGGACTATTCCCGTTCCAACGATTGCTGTAGGTTTGCTGCTGTACCCCCGTGAGTGCTCGTTGCGAAGCAACAAAGCCTGGGGGATTCTTCGAATCAAGTGCAATCCAGTGTTGACTAAGCCTCTCGTCCAGCGCATGCAGTTCGTCCGCAGAATATCCGCTTCCAACCCGTGTCACAAAAACGAACTTGTCGTGACGTGCATCAACATGGGAATCATCTCTCACCCCGACAACAAAGTGCGAAACTCTACCTTTGCGAGATTTTGTGCGCGCATCTACCAAAAACACCCTAGCTGATCAGTGAAAACTCCTCAACTTGACGACAGACCCGAACTTACTTCCGTAAAATCCACCCAGAATGAGCATATCCAAATCATCGAGACCGCCTTCAAGATAGTCAGGTTTGAGCTTCACAGCCAGCTTGATGTCTCTACCGCCAAGTACATACCTAGGACAACAACGAGGAACGTGTTACTCCTTGGTATTCCTGCCCGTGCTCATCTCTGGTCCACAAAGGACTAAATTCATCCCGATCAAAGCGGAGACCATATCGGAGTTTCCAAGAGCTCGAAGGTTTTCACAACGCAGCATAAAACACAGCACTGGAAGCCCGTGGTGAACAACTCTGGACCATCCAGTCGATTCAGCTTACTTTGCATTTGGGTTTTTGATGACAACCCCTTCGTATTTGCTGCTGATGTGCTGCTCCATGGTGGTGAAAATATCGGCAACGCTCTTCTTGTACTCACTGGGAGCTACAGATATGACGTTGCAGTCCTTTGCTATTATCTTCTCAAGCACTTGCAAGCGTTGCCTGAGGGGAAGGCTCAGAAATCGACTGGGTTCTCCACCTTTTCTCTGCAAACGTCACAGAGGGAGAATAGGGTTGTCCGAATCAGAGAATAACATCCTGGGAACATTGAGCTCACTTGCGTCTCCATTGAACCCGTACCTGGTCGACGTAAAGAACGTCGAAAACGACGTACTTAACCCAAATATCCTCGGAGCGCTCAGATCCGGATACATAGCCGCGAATTCTCTCAAACTTTTCAAACGCGTTCAGACTGTTGTTCCAAAGTAGGACTTCCCCATCGAGAATGCAGTCTACTGCGAGCACTGATCGGATGGTAGCAGCTCGCAGCCAATTCCCGAACAAATGCGTTGTCTCTATCGCGTTTCTGGAAAAGCAACGAACGTCGTTCTCTACTTGGACCACCAATTGAAAACGGCGGGCATCCAATTGGTAAGCTTACGGATAGAGTGGATGGCTGCTTTCTAGAAACCAGCTGCGTTTTTCCTACCAATCTTATGAAGCTGCAAGCGTTCCCCGTCGTACTTCGGTTCCAGGAAGAATCCGGTTGGCATTGCTTTGACAACATCCTGTAGTTGATGAGAGTCTTTCAGCCGGTGGCAGAGTAGTACCTCTGCGGGGGCACCGAGAGTCACGCAGTCCTACATAAGAGTATCAAGGCGGATCCACTGAGTCATGGTGAACATACGTGCATCCCCTTCCGTTCTCTGACTACCTTGTGCTCAACGATGAAATCCGGGTCATGACACTCTTTGCAAACAAGAGCCAGGTTGTGTGTGCCCTTGTAATGCATTAACGCGGACGGATGGTACCATCGCAAGACTGCCTCATACCCAATACCTAGCTTCATGTCCTTCAGAATGATCTAACGTGAATAGCCAAGTTGTAGCGCTTGAGAGTCCAGCAATTGTGAATAGGAATCGATCGACAAGCTGGCCACCTTTGTAATCCAAACGTTCTCCATATCAGTTCCCCTCTTAAGGAATTGATGCAGGATGCTTCTTCTCTCTTCTCCAGCGGAACCTCTATAGCTCACGAAGCCGCCTGCGCCGTAGACTGGTTCACATGTGAAGATTAAATGAATCCTGAGCAAATCTCGTTCGTCTGTTTTCTTTGTCTTTCAAAGGTGTGGTTGGTTTCGAAGCGAGGCAAGTTTGTACCTATTTCGCACTGATTCAGCTGGTCCAGCAGATCGTTTACATCTTGAATACTCAGCTCACTTTTCGAGCTACATCTGCCTTCCAATACGGTTCCCAGGACAGCACAAAAGTCTCCAGCGGCAGTAACTTTCCCACCCGTCCTCGCCTGGACATTCGGATCCTTCCAACGTCTCAGGCGCTCAGCAGTGGCGCTTCCTCTTGGTAGCTAACGAGGTGATTTTCGCGGCACAGGAATCAGCATATCCTTGTCTGAAAGCTTGGCGATGCCCCTGATTGATGGTTACTCCTTCCGAGCTCACCTGCAACAGCTGTGAATACATATCACCCAGCGACTTTTCTCTCATGCCGTACGATGCTCTCTCTTTGTCAAGCTCGGGCAGGACAAGTCTCATGACCGCGAAGCTTAGGTCAGATTCACAGCGGCTAGCAGGAGGCAGATCCGCCATCGCCCTCGAATCAACCTCGGCAATCTCGTGGAAGAACTCATCCAGGGCATGGGCTTTCCCAGCTTTGGATGTCGTTCCCACAACATCGTTCAAGGACACGCAGAGCTGCGAGAACTGAACGGAATCAGAAGCCATAATCCGCTCCCACAAAAGCAGCTTCCAGTATAACTGTCCATTTACATTACAACTTCTTCAAAGCCCAAAAACACTGGATACACTTAGGCCGGCGCTATTGGGGGTCAACCTTTGAAGCGCCTACGCTTCCTTCTTCCAAAGCAGCTCAAGCCAGAATGGCAAAGACCACCGCATCAAGTCGACGAGTCCAAAAAGCATCCAAAAGCAGCTGCGAACCTAGTGGCCCTGAACAGCTGCCACAGGAGCTGTTCAACAGTAGGAATACACCTTTTCGAAGACGGTGGTTAAATAGCTCCAGGACCTCGCTTTCCGGAACTTGTTCATCTGAAGAACTGTGAAGAACGCTCGCGCTGGCAGGCAGAAGCATGAACAGAATCAAGGCGCAAACCTGGAAGTACCTGATGCTTCCAAGTGAGGCACTTCTGTACTGTTTTAGTCGGCATCGGCTTCAACGAGAATACCTGGTCAGAGATCCGAGTTGCTGGGGAAACAATCTCCGGAGGTCTTTCTCAGCCAGATCAAAAAGGCAACACGTCAGTTACCTGAATTTGCTCCTCGAAGAGCACTCGAAGAGGGTGAAGTATAGACTAATCGATCGATCACTTTTTTACTATCGCTACTACAGACAAGCCTTTTGTTTCCATAGGCTGCCTCTTACTTTCTGTGTTAAACTAATCGGGTTGAACTTCTTGGGTGCTCACGAGGAAGCGGGGTTGGGTGAGAGGGTTGTGACATCGATGACCAACGGAAACGGGAACGATAGTCGCACTTCTGGTGAACGGTTACTGGTCCCTTACTCTCCGCACAGGGTTGGATCGCAAACCATTTCGTACTGGTGCATGTACTCCATGGAAGACACGAGGTTCGATGTGAAAGCTTCCGCAGAAACTACAGTCTGTCCGTTACTAGCGACCATGTCCGGTGTTACATACTCCTTCAGTACAGAAAATAAGGAATCAACAACAGCGCAATTTCAGTTTAAACTCTTGACGTATTAAGTCCTTTTTGCTCCGTCTGTGTACGAGCTCGTCTTCATGCATACCTCGAGAGTCTTCATGAGAGATTTCTGGATAATGTCTGAGGCCGCAGGCTCGTCCAGAGCGTAGCGAAGCATCATGCTCGCACTTCGAATCATGGCGATCGGGTTTACGATTGGCGAACCCGTTCCATCAGGGTATGCCGTGCTGTTGTAAATATCAGCGGGGCCACAGACATGGAGTCCATCGCGGGAGATCCAGGTTGATGGTGACACTCTCAGGGGACCACCAAGCCCGGCCAATATCTATGACGACGTTCAGGGGCGATGGGATCTTACTAGAAATTCCTAGCTCCAGTTCTTGCTTGGACATGTGGTGTGAAAATGTCTTGGGCTTACCTCTGCGATGAAATCGCCGAACAAGTTAGAAGTTACAATGACGTCGAAGTCTTTCGGACGGAACAGAACCTCGCGACAGAAATCATCAAGGAAAAGATCACTGAGCATGATGTCATTTCGCCCTTCGGTTTGCTTGGCGAAGTAAGCGTGCAGAGCGTTCCGCCAAAAGGCGGAGACATGAAGCGCATACGCTTTGTCTACGTTTACGACATTACCACTTCGAGCTTCCGCAACTTGGAGAGCAACGTTCGAGATTCTCTCGACCTTCGATCAAGGAGTTAGAGAATGCCCTAAGAACTGGGATTCGGTGGATGTCCAGAAAACTTCTCAACTGACTAAAATTCTTACCTGGCCACGAGAGTAATGCATCGTAGTCTCGCCGAAGTCGGCCTAAGGAAGCGAAAAGAAGTATAATGTGAGAATCGCACGTTGATTCCTTCCGTGCCAGCTGAGAAACGGTATGACCTACATTTTCGTTTAACGATTTTATGTCCTCCCCAGTCAGGGCACCACCGGAAACTTCCCGGACCAGCATCAGGTCCACCCCCTCCACGTGATCATTCTTGAAGCTAGAAAGGTCCAAAAGCTGAGGATAGACAGTAACGGGTCGCAGCTGGGCAAACAATTCAAATTCATCGCGGAGCTGGACGTGCGCGCTATTTTCGCCTGCCCGAGAAAGACCTACAATTTGGGCACATACGCTAAATTAGAACCTTTCAAGACGGTTCAAAACGAAACCCTCGCTCTCTCACCTTGTGGGGCACGAAGAACAGCATCTGAAGCCTTGCAAGCTTCTACCGATTCCTTCGGCAACAAGTTGTCTCCATTTCCTCCGAACTCCACTTCATCGAACTTAAAATAAAGATCAGCGTATTGCCCGAGCGCTTCCAAAACACTCTGGGTCATTTCTGCGACCTTTGGGCCGGCTCCATCTCCTTTTAGGATGGCAATCGAGTACGGATCAGATTTCGTCCCCTTATCAACAGCAATAGCACACCTCGCCGAGCCAGCTCCGCTCCTCAACCCGGCACGCCCAGGACGGGCCAAGCCACCGCCCAAGCTCAATCCGCCAACAAACCCAATCATCATCTCCTCACCCCTTCAGATCAAAACCACTCCCCTGCACAAAACACCAACGAATCTCTCTACCAATATTCTCTCTATTCACGACTCCATCACCCCCAGCCCCAACCCCTAGAACCCTAATCCATACTATATAAGCATTCCGCCAAATTTCATCCCGACCCCCATCGCTCCAACTCGACCATCGTAAACAGCTGGTCAAGCAGAATATCTCATGGCAACCAATTGCCATCAATTACATTGAAAATATTTCCAGTTTTCAAAATTCCCGGGATTGGCATTCTCGTTTTGCATATGTTACCCCTTTTTTTTGCAAGAAGAGATGTAAATTTACGTTTTGTGAAGGCAAATGCCCTGCTGTTTGGGAACACGACATGGATTTTTTTGGCGTTGTCCTTCTTGCTGTTGATGAGAGGCCTCTGATCAGGTTCAAAACCTTTTGGGAGCGGTGGTTTTCTCTCTTCCAATGTCTCCCTTTGGATGATCCTTCTAAAGGGAAAGTGGGAACAGCAGAAGGGCCCTCCCCTTCTTCCCCCCCACCCCTCTTGTCTCCTTCACCATGACCACTCCCCGGGAACCGCAGGTTGTTTTTGCTTTTCAGTAAACGCGCGATGTTGTTCGAGTGCTCGAAGAGGAACGGGATGCCGGGTACACTCTATAGGTCATGTTGCGCTCTGAGAAAAATGAGATATCGCGATTTCAGAGAACGTGAAGAGAATTGAAATCTGCCTTTGCTCTTTTTAAAAACGGGATTTTTCGCCTTCGTCAACCTGTTTGGTAAATCGCTGGCCTTCCTGACGCTAACGGCCCCAAGTCTCTCGATGGGCGTCTGAAAAAGGGCTCGGCGTCCCTTCCGCGTGATATGCAATCAATTCGGTGGCAATCTCAATCAATTTGAGATTTTGATGCTGATTATTGGACGAACGTTGAGTTCTGGACCAATAAGGAATGTGGTTTAATAAAATAAATGGATTACAATTTTTCACTCAGAAGGTTGGAAAAAAATTTTTTTTTTGGTCCCTTTGTTCATATACCCGCGGAACATGTTGGGCGAGATTTTCGGGCAGATCGAGGAATCGGTGTTTTTTGGGAGTGGTGATCTTTTGGTTGAGATTCGCTTTTGATCCGATCGTGTGAATGGGCCCTGAGAGCTAGGCTAACTGTCAGAGTGTAACACGGCTCAGCGCCCCTGCGCGATCGCTCCTTGGTTCTGTGACCTCGTAGTGCGAAGTATCTGCGAGAGGGTACCAGGGAATCTGTTGCCCGGTTACTTTTCAGCACCAGAGCACAGATCTCTTTACGCTATCCTCGTAACAGATAAAGCGCACCTCGCGCGGTGGATCATCATCATTGCCATCAGTTGAGCAGAAAGGCTTCGCCGGCCCTGTTCGTTTGGAGGATATTGGAAATGTTGCGAACACTCCATGAGAGATGTATGGTCTCGAAGCAAGAGATAGATCTAATGGGCGCGAGCGAATGAAACGATTGGATGATCGTTCCTGCAAAACAAGAGCACCGCGCCGTTGCTCCCGTCTTGACCGACACTGACGTTTCATCTACTTTCACCGGTTTGATCTACATCATCCAACAAGCGAGCAAACTTGCCATGCTTCTCTCATGGGATATCCAGCATCGTCCTGGGTTGTTTTTCCGAGTTTCTAATCGCGAGTCGTTTCTTGCATAGCCTACGCAGGCTAACTGCTGCTCCCAAACCCCCCGCAATCCAACCCACACATCGTCCCTCCATCACGATGAATCGAAGCAGCCCCTATAACAACGAATCTCCGCACGCTCTTCATACATACATACGGATACGACTCATGACCTTCGACCACCGCCTCAAACCCGAAGGTATCTTCCAGGATGAACCGCAAGCTCAAAACCAAACCTCAGGATAGAGACTGCTCTACACCCATCGTTGAACGCGAACGCCAAACTGGCAGAGGCAGGAAGTATCCTTTAGTGTCTGCACTCCACCACAACGCCCCGTGCCTACCGCGCTCTTCACCCAGTCCACCCGAAGCCCCCGTTGCCGATTCCCACGTTAAAATACCAATCCATACGAACGCTCGCAAATGCATCCTTTTTTTCACTTCTTCAAAAAATCTTTTCTTAGATAAATTTCATACTCTGCAATCTATTCTGATTCCTATACCAAAAATATGACTTAAACTTCGGAATAAATATGGGTATGGGATCATCATTGGCCATGTCCAGATCTGAGATTCAAAATATTCCAGATTAAGAAATATTATATTACAAAAACAAAATACTAAATATATATAGAATATATATCTATTTTAAGTATGGTAGGTCTTAAATAATGTCGATGATGGGTAGAGTAAAAAAAGGGGGTATGTGCTCTACTTTTTTGGAAATATTTAGTTGGTCAGAAGTAATATTGGTCTAATTTTTTTGAGGGAACGACGGCGGCGTGGCTTCAACGCAAAACCTTTGAGGAGGGTGTGAAAATTTTCTTCCGACAGGGTGTTAGGAGAGGGATTGGTAGTTTCGTTTTCGGGAGGGCTTGAAGGGGAAGGGTGGCAGTGGTGTAAGGAATTTTGAGTGTGGTGGCCGGTGCATATTTGTGGTGTTTGGTTAGGGGGGAAGTTGTAAAAATTAGGAAGGGGACATGAAGAGGTCAAGTACGGTTTCGTCGTCTCGCCGTAAGAGCAGGAAGGCGCATTTTACTGCGCCTTCAAGCGTGAGGCGGAAGATCATGAGCGCGGGGCTCTCCTCGGAGCTGCGGAGCAAGTATAACGTAGGTTTGAAGAAGGGTTTCTGGTGGTTATTGTTCGATTTGTTGTGAGTTCGTAGTGGATTGGTTAGCGCTGACACGCGTTATTCCTTCGTGTTCTGTTTGTATAGTGCCGCTCCCTGCCGATTAGAAAGGACGATGAGGTTATGATCGTCAGAGGTCTCTACAAGAATAGAGAGGGGAAGGTTATCACGTGCTACAGAAAGAAATACTGTATCTATGTTGACAACGTTGTTAGGGAGAAGGCAACTAGTAAGTTGATGAGCTTCGTGTGACCATGAAATGGAGGCGAGGATTGAATTCAAGCGTGTTCTAACCCTTGCTTCTGCATTGCGTTTTTCAGGTGCGAAAGTGAATGTTCCTATCCATCCTTCAAACTGTGTTATTATGAAGCTGAAGCTTGACAAGGACAGAAAAGCACTGCTTGAGCGAAAGGATAGATCCAAGGAAATCAAGGGCAAGTTCACAGAAGAGGAGGTTGCCATGGCCGACGTGGATTAGAGCGGTTATATTTTCTATCAATAAACAATCTTAACAAGAACAATGAGGGTGTGCCCAGGTGTGCAAACTGATTGAGAACGAATCATCAAGTGATTTGCTAGCGTTTGTCGCCACGGCGTAGGAAAACCAACTTATACCAGAAACTGCCTACCCAGCAACCTCCCATAGTAGTCGAAAGGGATGTTGCCTAATCTTCACTCAACCACGGAGTTCCCCTTGGCCAGACTCATACTTGCTCCCGAACTCGAATACTCGCCTCGTTTTGCTGTCGACAAAATGACGAGGAACAGCAGCAACCAGTGCCTGAAACAATTGGCATAGTATAGCGCAGCTTACGGCGAGCTGTGCGGGTACCCAGGCATCTCCGCTCCGCCATTGATCAGGTCATGTGAGTCCACTTTACTGAACTATGAAACGGGTGAGCTACCCAAAACTTCTCTACGCGAGACCCGAAAGCTCTTCGCCGAGCACGCACTGTACCTAAGCCCACGAAAGCGCGCTTTGTAAGGTACAGAGACTTCACCAAACCTCCTTTGAGCATGAAGGTAGAACGTCGTCAGAGTTTCATTTTTGAAAGTCGAAGCTAACTCTCTGGGCACCGACACAATGCCCCTAAAGCAGACAGCACTTGCTTCGTTGGAAGCCTTTAGAACATAAGCCTGCACCAAGTAAGTTTCGTGGAGCTGCTTGAAAGAGAGGCCTAGCTGACACAGCGGAGAGAATTGGAGGCTAGTCCTGGACGCCGTGGTCTCGGAGAAGATTGCCGGTGAGAAGGGCAATTGTGGGTGAGGTGCTTGTTTTAGTGTTCTAGGTTTTTTTGTGCTGTCTCAGCAGTTGAGTTTTGTAAGTAGGAGGTGCGAAGAAGATATGGTCTTCACCTGCTCAAGCCCTGGATGTGAGAAGGGGGCCAAGCTGAGGTGTCCGACGTGTGTCAAGTTGTCACTACCGGATGACGGCTCGTATTTCTGTTCTCAGGACTGCTTTAAGAAGTCATGGAAGCTGCACAAATTGCACCATGTGCTGAGTCTGGGGAAGAACTCTGGTAAACTGCTGGATGATCGTGAGAAACAGAAACTCGCCTTCGCGAACTTTCCTTACACTGGCAAACTACGGGCTGATTACGTGTCGCCCATGAGCAAGGTACCCGAGCATATTCAGAAGCCAGACTACTACGAGACGGGTATACCGATATCAGAAGAGAGGTCCAAAAGGTAAGAGCAAGTTGCATGTCTTGGATATGCGCCAACCAGAGAGAGCATTGGTTCTGGGAACGAGAAAGAACTGTCTCAAGCTTTGCTTGTTTGCTTTTGTTAAATGCTCGTCTTCACATTCGTCACACACAGGGCTAGAGTCATAGTGCAACTTGACGAGGATGAGATAGCGGGTATGAGGAAAGTCTGCAGACTAGCCCGTGAAGTACTTGATATTGCGGGGCATATGGTCAAGCCTGGGATCACAACTGATGAAATCGACCAGGCAGTGCACAGGGCATGCTTGGAGAGGGATTCGTACCCTAGTCCATTGAATTACTATAACTTCCCGAAAAGCGTGTGTACTTCAGTGAACGAGGTCAGGCGTTTTGAGTTTTCGACTTCTCCATGCAAGGGCATCTTCTTGCTCACTGACCGCTTCCGGCGCTGTCATACACCAATACTTTCTTAGGTTATTTGTCACGGAATCCCAGACGCTAGACCTCTTCAAGACGGTGACATTTTAAATATCGACATCACCTTGTATCATGGCGGTTTTCACGGAGACCTGAATGAGATGTACGTTGTCGGGAATGTTGACGAAGCTGGGAAGAAGTTGATCAAATCTAGCTATGATGCACTATTTGCTGCGATTGAGATGGGTATGAATAGATTTCTTCGAACAGGCCTCTGCTTTCTTCTTTCTGAATGGTCTCCTGACGCAATGCCTGGATTACGCTCAATGATATACAGCGAAGCCAGGGACCCTATTTCGCGAGTTTGGAGGGAGAATTGAAAAGGTTGCAAAATCAAACGGACATTCGGTCGTTCGTACGTACTGTGGACACGGGATCAATCAATTGTTCCACACCGCCCCAAATGTTCCTCATTATCGCAGGAACAAAGCCGTAGGAATATGTAAACCAGGACAAACATTTACAATAGAGCCGATGCTCGGCGAAGGTAAGGAGGATGTTCAGCTCCCCCTTTTATTTCAGAGTTCCCTGTTGGTGTGCTTACAGCGACGAACGTCGAAACGACAAGTCTAATAGCGAATCTCTTCGTGCGCATTTACAGGAACTGGCCGTGACGTAACCTGGCCGGACAACTGGACGGCGGTGACCGAGGACGGAAAGCGGTCTGCACAATTTGAACATACCTTGCTAATCACTAAGAGCGGTTGTGAAATACTAACTGCGCGACTCGAGACCTCACCGAAATTCTTCTGGGAGGATTGACCAAATGGTTAATAAGCCCACACGTAAAGACCCATGATTTTCTCCCCAATTGCAAGTGATCGAGGTTCACCGTGAACAACCAGAAAATCTTATAGGCAGACAGCCTGCGCCAAGTGATGATTTGGCTGGAACTGGGCATGATGAGTCCGCAACTTGCGAAAGGGTGGACTGAGCTCTTGGGAACTAATTAGGACAATAGGAAACAACTAATGCGCAATTTTTATTACCATCAGCTCTTCCCTCCACTAACAAATCGGCTTGGGCACCATCGCGACTTGATATTGTTCAAATTTTGGAGGGGGGGAGAGGGGGGAAAAAAAACTGTAACCATTCTCTGACATGTCAGTACAGACGCCAGATTGTATTCTTTCCAGCCAATCCATGGGAGAACAGACAGTCTCACCACTACTCGGCAACCTAGGCAGCACTCCACCAGAGCAGAACGGGTCCAACCACCAACCCTGAAAAAGACACTCGTCTCACCTTCATTGGTATTGAGAGTGCCAATGGGTCTTATAATTTTCTAACGCACTCCCATTGGTCAAAACGAAAAGGTCATTTTCAAATAAAAACATATATCAATCATTTATAATTTTTGGATTGAACTGATGATTTATGGGGAAAATTGTTGGGTTGGAAAATTGGCGCGAATGAAGAAGGGGAAGGGATGACCGGGGTCGCATCGGTTTTAGGGGGAGGAGGGAGGTGGCAGCACGGTCGTCTGTGTGTGTGTGTATGCGGAACTAGGAATGAACTGAGCTGAGCACCTTTTCAGTCTTGTTGATGCTGAGAACGATTTTCGAAATAATTTCTGTAGGTTTAGCCTCTGTGGTTTGGATTGGTGTGTGTGTTGTTGCTTGTGTTCGTGTTTTTTTTTCTGTCCCGGGGCTGATCTATGATTTATCTGGACGGTCTGCCGATCTTGTGGGCTGCGGGGGGTTTATAGCTGGGGATTTTTGAGGGGCTACAGGTGAGGCAGTGGGTGGACCCAGTGGGTGTGCGAGGTTCTGTTGAGCGGTTGTGGACCATACTTGGATGATCGTATTTGGTAGTGTGTTGTAGAGTTTTGCTTGGTTTGGCACGGATAAAGAGCTGTTGATTCTAGTTTCCTGCAGGTCCTTCCTCTGGTTGTCGTAAGAGAGATGGTGAAAAAGGCGAAAGATGAGGACGTTGTAAACGAGTTTCTCTCCGCGGTACTGTGTCCTGATCCCTCTAGGGGTTTCCTCGCCGCTAATTAGACATTATTGCTCAAAAAAGTTGCTTTTCTCCGATCGCTCTTCCCTCCGTAGCAAAATCGCCCGTTCAGCCTTCAACAGATTGTTGATGGGCTACAGAGCAAGGGATTGAAAAAGACCGCCTGTGAACGTGCTCTGAACGTACTTGTGGAGAACGGCAACGTAACCTTGAAAGAGTTTGGGAAGGCCAAGATATTCTTGTGCAGACAAGATTCGATTGAAATTCCCGACGAGCAAGAAATGATGCAGATGGACGCGGATATCACGGAGAAGGCTGAAGAATTGAAGCAGTTGACGAGCAAAAGACAGGAACTCGAAAAGCAGATATCAGCGTTGAACACGGCGATTTCGTTATCGGATGCGATTTCAAAGTGTGACCAGCTGAATGAGGAAATTGCGGCCTCAAGGAAAAAACTCGACGGCATGGGGCCGGAATCTGAGCAGGTCACAGAGGAAGAAAAAAAAAGCGTTGAAGACCAATACAAGAAGATGCGGGTATGGCATGTCCCCTAACCCGATCCCAGCTTCACAGGACGAACACTTCGTGCTCAGCCTTTACCTTCCTGCCTTTTGCTGCAATAACAAGCAGAAAGAATGGACAAGCCGGAAGAGGACTGCTAAGGATATCCTCGATGGAATTTCTGAAGGAAGCGGGAAGAAACCGAAGGAGCTCGTGGAAGAGATCGGACTCGAAACGGATGAGGAACAGGTTTGACGAGCGAAGAAAGTAAAATGCCTGTTTTCGGTTTCCCGAGTGGTGAGAGTTCGAGCAAAGCTCACTCAAAGTTTCTGCTTCTAAAACGTGCTACCAGGACTCCGCACTCTCGCAACTTCCAGTTATCGATGAGCCGAACAGACGAAATGGCAGAAACCGCCATACCAAGCATGGCAAGGACTAACTGACTACTCGACTCGAGACAAGAAACCTCCTCATGAGGCTAGGCACAGAACGAAAAAAAATGTGCACATTATCAAACTTTTATAAGAACAACACATCGAACTGACCACTCACGACCAAAAAACAAAAAGCGATGGAATAAGGCCACAAGCTCAACCCGTATTTCTTGCCGCAATATCCTTGTCGGAGTAGTTGATACATAAATATTTTACATCTCAGCTTTCAGCTTCTCGTTGCCCACCTCAGAGGACCCTATCACCGGATCCGCCCCGGACTCTTCCCACTTCCTCTTTCTCAAGCCCGCCTCATCCGCAGCCTCTCGCTGCCCTCTGGTGTCCGCAACATTTTCAGCAGTGGCAACTTTTGTAGTTGTTTCCGAGGCAGGGCCGGGAAGGCTTCGCTTGCTCTTCCCAATGTCGTACCATTTGAGATATTTCTCGTAGCTCTTGCGCACAGCCTTGCGATAGGAATCTAGATCGAGCGAGGCAAACTCGGAGCGCAAGGGGAAAGCCTTGTGCTGAAGCTCAGACGCTCGGTGAAAGGTCTCCGCAGTCTCCTCAAGGAAGCTCGGCAAAACGGAAAACACGCCGTTTCTTCCTCGAGCGGTTTCAGCCTTCTTTGTGGTGGTTCCCCTCTCCGGATGAACGACGAGGTGAGTTATTTGAGGGTTCAACTCCATATAGCACTTGGCACCATGCCGCTCAGCCAAAATCCACTGTTCAGTGGATTGCACTACCTCGACCTGTGAGGATGGAGGAAAAATGCCAGTGAAGGCGAAATGGCACCCTTTCAAGACTTGTAAGCGGACATGGGTAACAATGTGTTTGACGTCAGCCGGCGCCTTCCAGTCGGCTCCGTACGCAACGGGTGCGGTAGAGTTTGTGGCTGCGAAGTATCGATCATGGATGTCCTCCAGAACTGTAGCGAGCTGTTGCAGGTGGAATCCCTCGTTCCTGTCCGCATTCCACCACTTCTCTACAAGTTTTATCACATTTGGGTCGATTTCTGTAGTGCGCATGGTCGGACGAAGAGGCGAAGCGCAGTTCTCTTTTGAGTCATGATGAGCAGAATCTATGAGAAACTCAGTTCCACTTGGCCGTGAACGATTACCTTCCTTTCCTGACTGAGCAATATCCTGCTCGTTCACAAGCTCTTCGAGGTTGATATCAAGCGCCTCTGGAGTTTTCTTCTCCGCGGTTGAAGCCTTCGCAGGTTCGGATGCCTCAGGGCAGCTCTTCGTGTCCTCGTGTATGCCTGTCGCCACGTTGAAAGTTTTCTATTTAGCACGTTTAAGCGCATTTCCTATAGTGTGATGAGCACAGCTAATTGCTCAAGGGAGTCGGCTTCTTCCCATACCTTTTCCAGGAAGCTCAGAGGGAGAATTCTCCAGATTATGATTCTCCTTTGTACTTGTGGAGTCGTTAGCAGCTTTGGAGGGCACTGGTTTCTCCTCACTGGGAATCGCCTTCTTTTTCGCCATGCTACCTCCGCCAGTCTCGATTGGCGCTTTTGACGTCCTGTCATAGGCCTCATGCAGGCCTTTGAAGAAATGATACGGCCTGGCCTTGATGAGATTTGGCATTCTGCTGGAGCGATCTTCCAACCAGACATCCTCACGATCGTCAACTATCAAAACCATTGTATCGTCGCATGGGAAGACCCTGCGCAGATTCTTCTGGTTCAAACTGCCCTCTTCAAAATCATCTCTGCTAGTCAGGCGCTCTCCAAACAGGGTCCTCTCCGGGTCAATAATCGCTGCAATCGAATCCGCGTAAGGCCGGGTACCCATGGTATATATATGCAGCTCAAACTTCTTCTTCATTCGCCTCAGAAAATTGCCGAGACCAGGTCTGAGCTTGACGAAGAAAGACTTTCCGTCGAGAACGAGCTGGTGGATCCCACTGTGATAGGCCGGAGATAGCATGGGTGTTCCAGGAGTTTTTGGGCTCTGATCGTCCATTATCAGAGCTGCCTTCGCCCTCGGGTCATCAGTGGCGTGTAGAAGTGTATGGTCTAAATCCAGCACAAGCGAGAGCAATCTTCTGTCTAGCAAATGCCTCGCCTTATCAGTTTCAGTCCTTCTCGCTTCGTCACGGGATACTACTAGACCAGATTCGTACGCCACATTTACCCTCTGTGCTGAGGGAACGTCCTAATGCCGGCAAACGACACAAAGTGGTGCAAGTTAGGTACTCGGACAAAAAAGTCAACTCATGTACAGTTGTCTCTACCGGTAAGGGACACGAGTCAGGAGGATACCCTCCATGACGGAAGATTGCATGTCGTTAAAAGGAAAGAGACGCACCTGTGAGAAATGGACCATGGACAGATCCCTACCGCAGATCGTACAAAGTCCTCCAAATATAACTGCATGCGTACAAAACTCTATGCTACAAATGGGTATGTTCTCCTTCACTTCCTCGCCAATTTTTACACCCACACCCACCATCGTTCCACTCCTCGGCGCGAGCACATCGAGCTTGGACGCGTTTGCCTTCTCAACAGTCGCTATTCTCATCCCTTCATCAACATCCTCACCTTCTCGAACCATCCACTTCACGAGTTTCGCACCACTTCCGTTTGAAAAAGATGACTTGGGCGCTCTCACCTCAAGCCTCTCCATCTTCTTCCTCCTTCACGAGAAGGAAAAAAAAAAAAAACACCAACGAGGAGCTATCAAAAAGTCTACAAAAAAAAGTCCAAACGAGAAATAGCAGCAAACAATAAGGAGCGCTGATCTTCACTCCCAAATCAGACAGCCAAAAACGGAAGCCTCTCTCGCTGTTTGCAAACAGACCTCATCCGTTCCCCCCTCCTCTTCCCAATTCAAAGCCAGACCGTTTCTCCATTTCCCGTCATTTTGCTCAGATACTACTTTCCCTTAAACAACCAGAATCCAATACGTTTTATTCCAAATATTACAAATAAACTATCTTTGTTAAACCAGATTCGGGTCTACAAACTAGAATCTGACAATCTAAACCCGAATCTGATTTAGAAACTGGAAACTTTTGGGGGAGGGGGGGTCCAGAAGTTGAAGCTCACCGCTGGTGACTGAGCTTTCCAGTTGCTAGCGCGTTGAGTCCCAGAGAGTGCTCGTGCTTCAATGTTTCGAGAATGCTCCAGTTTTCGACGCACCACCAAACCGACCCCAACAGCATCGTCCACTATTTGAGTTCTCGGAGCGTCGGGGATTGGATGAAACCCTGGGCGACTGGACAGTGACGGAAAAATATCGCTCTCTGCTTCCGCTTTTGATCGAGAGGGGTCCAGCGTCCTTTTAATATACCATCCGTACCGCGTCACTCACTTTGCTCTTCCGACGTGGTCTTGTTCATGACCCCTCCGGATGCATTGCCAGGCTCGCGATGAAGTTTCATAGGCACTGATGCTCTACAGGAAAGGACGGAGTGGGTGTGTGATACTCAAGAGTGAATACGAATAAAATAAAAAACCTGTGGCTTGAAGATATCGACTTACAAAATTGTCCAGAGCCAGGACAGTTCGACTATCGAGCTGGTCTTCTTCCCACCGTGTGAGACCTAACCACCTCGGCATTGCGGCCCAGCTCCTAGTCTTCCTCATCCGAGAGCGGACGCCAGCTTCTGACGGTATCACAATGGAACGCTAGACTTTGAGGGACTACATCTATTCGTCACCCGTCGTTTGAGCTTCCCAGCCATTGAATCGAGATCTAAGACTTGCCAAAGCTAAAATTTCAATCTCCATACTTTTTTCCTAGTCAAAAGTGCTGCGAGTGGGCGAACATGCTTTGAGTTTTCGGAGTTGCTCCAGATTCTACATAGTACGCGACCATCGCATGTGCGTAATTCAAACTTGAGTTGTTGGATTTCGCTTAAAATCCTCCGACAAGGCAATGAGACAGAAAAAGTACGAGATATCTGTGACACCGACAAACTTTTAGGCCCAGTCTCTCTGCTTGGCTTCAGCTGACTTCCTCGCCAGGTTGTGGTGTGTCCAAAGGATGTTTCTGTTGTTTCCACGCAATGCTCCGTACCCCAATACGCCGTCTAAAGAGCTTGATACAAACGAGCATGCGTCTACTAGGAGCCCACTACGCTGACGGACGTAAGGGCGTAGTGTACGTGCACCTGTGAATTAAAGATCGTCAGGCACCCTCGCCCGCATATGCACAAGTGACATATCCATTCACTGGAGAAACGTTCAGAGAAGGGATGACAAAGTCGACCATGCCAAGAAAACTTTCATCCCTACAAGTTTTTGTCCGGCCATCCGGTCTGCCCGCTCCCCTCCCTGCTTGCTCAATTATCGTCGTGAATCAATTTTTTTTAGGATAATATTGGGGCAGACAACAAATAAGCCGTCGTAAGGATAAGTTTTTTTGTTTGCTACTTCCGATTCGCAATGGTTTCTCACACCCCGTTCATTGCCATTTTTTTTTGCTTTTTATTCGCGATCCAAAATGATCGTGATCCACTAGCTGAAGGTTTTTTTGGTGATTAATTGATTATCAGTTTATTCAAAGCCTATGTACGCTGAAGAGCGGAGAGGGAGACGCGAGTCCAACAAACAAAGCAGCGTTCGAAACGCCCAGGAGACAAGTTCCTTGAGGAGGTTGTCAAGACCGCCTGCCTCTATGCGAAAAACCACTGAAGTTGACTTGCTTTTGGGTCCCAACCTCCAGAACAGCACTAAGATAAAGTTCATAAACAAAGTCCGAAACAAACCAAGGGTCACCTCAGAAATTTGGCTGCCCGGACATTTTGGTTGTGCGGGGCAACCAAACTACCCTTTGTCCAAGAGGGAAAGGTGGACAATGGATCGTAAGGAGTCCAAAAGCGTGTAGCTCGCTCGAAACAGTTCGAACCAGCTCCCCTCAAAATCTCAATTCCGGTTGAATCAACACTGAATGAGAGTAGAGGTCGTCGGTAGACTCCCCCCGACCCCTTTCTCCACGCGGACCCGGACACATACAAAACGCTCATAAAGTGGTATCCACAGCCAATCTGTTCAAGGATTTGGCTATCATGAAAACACTGTGTTCTGAATTCAGACCAAAAAAAGTCGGAGAAAATCAGCTTCCGCAACACTTTTCGCGAAGAGGTGGATCATTTGTCCACACTACAGAATGGGACGATTTCAGTATCAGAAACTTGATGGGTAAGCAATGCCCCTTGTTGCTCGTGGGGATGTAGTAAGAAATTTCATTTGAAGACAAGACAACGCGAGCCATTGACTTGAAAACTGAAGTTTTGTCTCCAATCCCTACAAAGCTTTTTTGCAATTGGACTGAAAACACGACCCTTTTCTGGACGTCAATCGATGCTCTTTTTCTCGAGAGCTAGAAATCTTCATCAGGTCTTGATTCATCAATTAGACACGTTCATAAGCAGACATCGGCTCTCCGAATTATTGATTGCACATAGCGGTTAGAAAGTGAGGGCGGGCCCGCCCGCCCCATAGCAACATGCATGCAAATCTTCTGGACGCTGATAGAGAAAAAAAAGCCCTTCCAGTTCAGCTTCTGGACGCTTTTCGCGCATGGGACCCTTTTTCATCCATGGTAACGTAGTTGTCGCGAATCACTAACAGTCGCCCTGCCTCTTTGTTCGCCCACGCTCCACTTCTTTCAACGTCACGACGTACCCATCAATTTCAAAACAAAAACAAAACAAACAAATAAGCAGCAGATACCCCCCTTCCCTGCCCTTCTCTCCCTCCCCTTCAAAAAAATTAGATTTCAAAGTTCCTACACCGCAACAAAATTCATCAACAGAACATCCCCAGTAGCTAACTACGTCAACGCATTCATTGGATGATCTAGAATATGCAAAAAAACACACCAAAAACTTCTTCCGTCGTTTCCTTCTTTTTCCTCCGGCAATCAAAGAAAAAAAATGGAAGAAAACCGCAAAAGCTTCTCATAAGCTAACTCTATCCACGCGTCCATTGGATAAATTGCTCATCTAAATATCAATGATGGTCCCGTCTTCAGGTTAGATATTGTCCCACATATTTCAACCCCCCCACAAAATACCACTCCTCATTCTTCATGAACTAAAATGTTCTTAATTCAAATATTTTCAATCCATATCGGTTCGAAATTATCCTCTACCCCTGCCCCGCCCTCCCCTCCCCCCCTCTCTCTTCTTTGTAGATGACTGTTATACCCAGACGATCTGTGACCTCTGCTTGAATGTGGTTGTTTGAAAAAAACAAACCGGATAAACAGAAAAAGCACCGTTTCTCTATGGGTTGCTCATAAATTGAATATTTTTGCACCATTTATAAACGAATATTTTTAATGGACAGTTTGTCCTGTTTTAGAAATTGGTTTTTTTGTATTGAGCATGGGATTAAAAGTTTTTGAAATTTTGCTGGTAATTCTCTTTTGAAATCCATGAGAAAACATTTGGATGCTTTCTGGGGAACACATTTGTCGTGATTGGGTGCATTATTAGGGCGGGAGGGGGTTTGGTCGATTGTAGGACTAAAAATGAGAAATATGGATATATTTAACCTCATTTTCTGGTGTTCTCGAAAAAGCATTAGTAGCTGGGGCCGGGTTTGGAGACGATCTTTTGAATTCGTACAAAAAAACAACCCCAGACCTTATCAAAAACCGATCCGGAAAAGGGACCTAAATTGCTTCGACCAAACAAGAAAAGAGGGAGCGGCCCGATCACGGAAGAGGAAGCAATTTAATTATTTCATATATATATAAATGTGTGTACAAATATTTTCTTTATTCAATATTCGATGAAGAAAACAATTCCGCGTTTGACAAATTTCGTAGGGTGGGGGTTGGAAAAGAGCGAAAGGGGGAGGGCGATTGGCAGTGTTTGTGTTGCATCATAGGGGGGTTCGAGAGGTTGGAAAAATTAAACGGATTCAGAAAGAAGTTTATTTGAAGAAAAAATAACCCCTCAATTCCCTCATATAAAAAACATGAACTCATTTCTTCCAGCACAAATTCAGAGAAGAGCGGGCGTTGAATCCTGCTACGCCCCCCACCCCCCCCGTTCTTTCCCATATCCTCCCCAATCCCTGCCTCCCGCTGTCCATAAATTTTATTCCGGAAAAGTGTGTCATCCGCGCCGTTTCACTGTCTCCCGTGTTTGTTTTTTTGGTCCAGATATCGTTCCCCATCGTTCAATTCATATCATATAGAACGACATAAATATAAATATTTTCAATACAAATCCATAATAGCTAACTACATATCGTTTTTCAGATAACAAGGAGGTGGCTCGAACCAAGTCCTGGATTTTTGCCCTTGTTCTCCTTCATTTTTTCATGTTTTTAATTAGTTATCAGTACATCCCCCTTTTGTTTCTTTTTTACTGATAATTGTTTCCGTTCAAAAACTTAATTTTTGATGATATTCATATAAAAATAATAAATTGAAAACAATTCTACTGTTTTCGTTTTGTCAGAAATTTTATTGCATAGATTTATTGATTGAGTTTTCATGTAGCGCAGAATTGATAGTGCCCGGAGGGGGGGGGGGCGGGAGGGTGGAGAGGAAGGGGTGGGTGGTAAAGGGGGCGCGTAGCGGGGGTGTGTGTGTGCAGTGAGTTTTGGGTAAGAAATGTAATCTCGTCAATAAGGACTGTCTGGTTAAGTAGATTAGAATTGCGGAATTGGACTGCTGTTGACTGTTGGGGTTGCGGAGTGAGCGTAGCGTGAAGAGTGGCATCTAGGGCGGGGTGAAGGGTTTCGGGGATGGTGGCTTGGGTGAACGGGGTTTTTTGCGCGGGATGTGGGTGTGTGAGGATGGGTGTGTGGTTGTGTTAGTCTGAGGGTTTTAGACGTGTACGTGAGGAGGTTGTTCCTTTTTGTTTTGTTTCTTCTGCTGGTGTGTGGTGGTGAGAACCGGGTGGTTTGGTACTGGGTTTTTGTGTGTTTGTGCCGGATTGGGCTGTGTTAGTGCTTTGCTGCGTGAGAGGGCTTATCGCTCCCTGTTTTGACCCGGGAAGGATGGAGCGTCGAACGGGGAGATTGATGCTGTTGGTGGTGGTGATCGTAGGTGGGTGTGGTCTGATAAGAGTTGTGTTTGCGTTGGTGCTGTTAGACGACTGGTTTTGGTTGTTTTTGGGCTACGGTTACTGACGCAGCTCGCTTTTTGACTGGTTTCCCATTCGTAGCCTCAGGTTTATGTATTGCCACCCCGTTGGCAGGTGGTCCATATCATAAAGTTCAACATGCCCGCGAAAGAAAACACGTGAGCGAAAACGTGAAAGAGGCGGTGCCTGCTAAAGAGGAAGCTGCAGTGGGAATCAAAATAGGTGCGTTCGAATGCCACAGGAAATGTGATAATGGCCTGCATGTGGTCCGTGCGACCATGACTCTCGCTGTCCGGGTTGCAACCTCGAGATCGATCATAGCTCTTATACTGTCGCGCGGCAACGCGCACGATGGAATACAGGGGAGAGAATTGATCTGCTCGGAACAGTCATCACTATGCTTTGTTGAGTCGTAGCATTTGAGGGAGTAATGACCTTTTCATCATCATGCTGACGCTGTGTTTATTTTGCTCCTTGCTTGCCTGCCTTTCCCCCACAATTCACAGGAACCCAACGAAAGCACTTACCCTCCACGGAAAAGCCGTCGATGGGGGAGCCTGGAAAGGAAGCCCAGCTCAAATCTAAATCAACCAAGCCGTCGAAGGATACTGTTCTTCCTGTAAGCATAAGAAAGGAGCAGCGCTCTCATGAAAGAGTTAAGCGGGCGAGCAAGAGCTCCGAAAACGAAGAAGAGGCCGCTCACGAGGCCGTGGGAGCTGAAAATGAAGAAAACGACGTAGAGCAGGCAGATCAAGGTGAAACTGAAGAGACGGTCCAAGGGGATGTCGAAGAGGTAGACCAAGGTGAATTACAGGAAGGAGCCGAGGAGGACGAGGCGGAGGCAGTTGATGAAGAAGAGGAAGCCGACTCCGAGGCCGCAGCGGATGCCGACGCTGGAGTGGGTGAGGAGGAAGAAGATGTTGATGGCCAAGATGATCAAGATGATCAAGATGATCGAGTAGCATCGGCCGCGGAGGAAGAACCTGAGGAGGACAATCCTGACGAAGAAGAGGAGGAAGAAGCTGCCGAAAACGAGAACACAGATGCTGAAGAAGCCGAAGTAGTAGATGAGGAAGAACAAGCAGAGCCAGCCGAGGAAGAGGACGTAGAGGCAGTCGCGGAAGAGGAAGTAGACGCAGCCGAGGAAGAGCCCTACACTCCGGACATAGAGGAAGAAGACGACTATGATCCAATAGATGATGTGGAGGAGGACAATGAGCCCGGGTATCTGATAAAGGAGGACAACGACTATGCACAAGACTTGACTATCGAAACCAGCGGTAAGTGCCTGTCTAGTTAAGAAGACGAGGGCGCGTAACCACCAACGAGCTGCTTCTAAAAGTTTGCCTGGTGTTTGATTCTTACTCCTCTAGCCCACAAACAAAGAATACCGACGTTGACACAGGTCGGGGTTCAATTGGAAAGCAACGAATTGGAGCTTCAAGGAAGAGGTTTCATCGGTCTACCGCAGCTTCAGTGCCAGTACCTTGACGGAGATAGGCGGTTTCTGATGACAATCGCTGCGAAGTTTTACACCAATCGATTGATTACATGCGGATTACCGAGCCGAGAGGCCTATCCGAGGTCGTTTGAATCCAGCTCGAAACTCTTTGTCCAGGTAAGCACAACCATTCACGAAAGACGGCGTCAGTTCCCGGATTTTTGTAGCCTTTTAACTGAAGGATGCTGGCCGTGTGCCATGAACAGGTGGCAAATACCAAAGGTCATTTCTCGAATGTCATCAAGTTCGATCTCTCCCCTGCTAGAAGGAGATCCTTTGTTGGCAACCTGATAATGTTTGTCTTGCTATGCGGAGTGATGGTCGGTGTTCTCCTTGCTGTCGGCTTGGCGTATCAACGAAGGCAGAAGCGGTGGTATATTGAGAAGTCGTTCAAGTACGCCAATGAGTTTCCAGCACCTACGTCTGATGGTGTACCAATGATAAAGATCTCCAATGGACTACGCCACCGGGCCAACGGGTTGGACAGCCCCGTCCATGACAAAGATGTCGAGAACGGAATGCAGAGAGAGGATCTTCCTCCTCCCGAGACGATGGAGAAGACTGCATAGGCTTTTTTTTTTTATTGCGAGAGTAACCGTATCGCTTGCTTTTTTGCTTGTTAACTTGTCATGTTCGCACTTTAAAGATCAACTTTCCTACCCTACGAGCAATTAGTGCAGTGACGTCCTAATCACTACACGAATAACTCTAGTGTGCACTCTGGACGATTCGAACCACGCGATCTCCGCGGATGCGGTGTTCCCGATCAGAATGCCGACTAGATCTAGTTGGTAATCTTCACCAATTGCTCAAGAGGGCTGCATGACGTCTAAGCGCACACGTGTAGTAGTGTAGCACACTATGCTCGCCATTAGTAGTTCGATGGAACGTCGGGTTTGCTAAATCGATTACTACCGGTCTCTCTCTGGAAGACTCCTTTTCACCTTCCTGCGGATGGATGCTGGTTCGTCATACCTCTACTCAAGAAGGTAGATCCGACTACGTCAAGAAGATTTGAATCACGCACTGGAGCCACCGGGAAGTTCATCCAAGTACGTGGGTGCCTCTAGGCCGACTCGGTTCGCGTTAACCTTGATACGCTCTCTTTGGGATATTTCTACTCCGATGTTATTCTGCTTTAGCAACTCCTACAGTCCAAAGAAAGGGGTAGCACGAGGAGAGAGATATTAGTCCAGCACCTTCCTCGATCGGAGGAAACGGAGCTCGTCGGAAACCGCCCTCACCGGAAACGCCGGTCAAGGCCTACCTGGTGATCTCTTACGGCATTCAAAAGCACTTTGAATTCCTCATTTGCAGGATCCTCCGCTCCTCCTGAAGCGTGAAGGAACTCCTGCTCCCACTTCTGCCTACGGACTTCCTCGGACTCCTCAGCATCTGAATCAGAAACCACGGAGCCAGCAAATCGGCTTTGAATCCGAGCCCCGCAACCTTTTACGTGCGCCAAAGACTTGCTCCAACATGGACCTCTAAGCACTCGAGCCAACATACTCCCGGCAGAGCTCCTCATAACAGAATCGAAGATATATCACACTCCAACGGGGCTTCCTACAACCTCACAACGGCAAGCAACCATTCACTTCCAAAGCAGTTCCAACCTCCGCTCTCCTCTCCGCCTTTCCAAAAAGTAAACTCAAAAAAAGATCTCTCTGTACGCGGGCAAAGGAACAAGCCTGGAAAGTGTCTCTTGCCTTGTAAACCGATTCCTCGAGAGGATCAATGACAGTCTTATCCCCAGCGACTGCTCTTTAGCTTCTCCGCCGCCTCCGGATCCTCTCGAATCCTGGAGATGCTTCTTAGGGAGTTTGATAGAAGAGTTCATACAGATGTTCAGCGACTGTGGCTGTCCTCAAGCAGCTTCAGTTCTGAGTGTTCAAAAAGCTCACAAACGAGTAGGACGAGAGTCCAAGCTACGGTTCAAAGCTGGATGGTCAGCGTCTACTACCACTGGTGCTTTTCGGCGATCGGTAGTCGGGAGCATGGTCAAGGACTTAGCCCGCGTTTGTACATTTTTATCGTGCAACGTTTCGTACGACATCGGACATTCCCAACAGGCACAGCAAAGGGAGCTGAGGGATACACGAATTGCAATCGCGCTCACGCGAATGGTGTGGTGACTGATCTCCTATCTAACTCACGTGACATCCGAGGTTGGGTATTGAGCTGATCTTCGGCTTGGTCTGCCTTTGGTTCTCTTTGAGCGTGTGCTTTACGTAAGACGTACGCTCCCCTCGAGCCCCATTTCAAAGTAAAGAAACGATGAACACCGATATGATACATGTTCTTGACAGAAGCTACAAGGCGAAGGGATTTCAAGCACACCACAGTAAACTTCCTGCGAACCCTTCGGTTGTGGCTTTCCCCATGGCGTTAAAGAGCTCGCTTCTCCTTAAAAATAATCACGATGTACTCGCTAAACACGGTTCCTTCTCAAAGCAACTATGTGTTAAAAACATCTCACTCCGCCAGATGTACGTCATCGATTGAATGGCTCGAAACAGAGTTGTCTCCCTCGCGCCCTAGCCCTGGCCCTGACAGTCTAGCTCCTCCTACTGTTGAGCACATGAGACAGTTTCAGAAACCCTACGAAAAATCTGGTCATCTCGTTCAAGCCTCCGGGGCTGAGAGCCGCGTCGGCTGTTTTGAAATTCGTTCCGTACCCATTGAAGTTTTATGCATCTGTTCCACATCAGAAGTTGGATCCATTGTCTTTCTCATCTGCTCATACCGCTTCATTAGCTGTTGCCTTCGTTCGCTAAACGTCGTTGGAAAAAAGTCCGGAAAGAATCGTTGGATAAAAGAGAACACCAGAACGTGGCCAATAGGTGTAAGGGGCAGCAGCAGAATAATAGAAAACGGGATGAACGTGATCAAATCCCTTCCTGTACGCCGTAAGGTTCGAACCTGACAGAGGCAGCGAATTCGTCCGAGCCAGTTCAGTTCCTACGTCACGATGCTTTGTTCTAGTTCCGGCAGCTTTGTCAACCGCTGTTCAGAATTTACCTCCCTGGGCGAAAGAATGAATCCGACCGCGGCCTTCCTAATGAGGCGAAAGGCATAAAGCACATCCCCGGTGAGCAACCGGAGGCCTCTGAAGAAAAATTCGGTGCCCTCCTTCATTTTTCCGACTCCATCGAACAAAGTGCGCTTCGCTTTCGGCCAGTCTAGGGTTGTCGTGTAGAAATCGTTCTCAAGACCCACCCTCGACTTCATAAACGCTACATCACCGGCCAGCTCTCCGAGCTCATCATCGTCTATCAACAAGACTTGACTCTCGTCAACATAGACCTGACAGAGTAGAACCAAATGTTAGCAAAGGGCCAGCCGGTGTAGCTGTCAAGCCGCGTACAAATACAAGGCGGTGGCCTGGGGCTAGCATCGCGTACCTTTAGGATGGACAAACGTTCATCCATTTGACCGAACTCACGTATCAGCAACTGCTGATCCATAAAATCTGAAGTTGTCTCCACCTCATTGCGGAGGTAGAGGTAGATTCTCTCCAGTTCAAGCTCAAGAACGGTCACTGCCAGCATCCTACGAACAGTGTTGACCTACGAAAAGCGAAAATCCATGAAGCAGAACCCTCAGACAGATACTCTTGCGGCACTGCTACACGCGCAAACAAGCTACTTGGGAATTCATGATCGTACGTTATCGTCCATTTCTCGAAGTTCTCGCGCTTTGATGAGCTTTCCAAGTTGGTCCTCCTTCCTCAATCTCTTCTCTCGTTTCCTACTCGCATCATCCAGCTTCTTTTCTAACTGCTCGATCGTGGATCGCAGATCCCACATGACTGGAGATTCTTCAAATGCCTGTTGAAGCGAGGCTCCTTCCGGGGTAACTCCGTTGAGCCTTGCCCAGATCTCTGAGCTCTATGTGTTGGACCAAGTGTGAGCAAGTCACCTTTAGCGAAGCAGAACAAATTGCGTGACTAACTATTTCGAGCGCTCCTACCTTGGTAACAGTCACCCGAGCGGCGCTTGTAATTTCCGGGAAATCTATACTACCATCCGCTCGGACAAACTGTCCAACTCGTTTCTCCAGGCCCTGTCCAACTCGAACCACTCGCTGACGAACTTCTTCACGTATTTCGTCCACCGCGAGTCTGGAGGAGGAGTCAGATTTCTCAGGGGCTGGCGTGTCAGTGAGCCTCTGTGAGATGGCAGAGAGAACTTCCTCCGACTGGTAGATCCTAGCTATCGTCCCCGATGCATCTACCGCATTTTCATGCTGAGTTTCAATCAGTCGAAGCTCCTTGAGACATCTCTGCAGTTTCTCCAAGACTTCTGAGAGCTCTTGCATGAACTTGTCTCGGTTTTCTGAAAGCTCTTGTTTTCTTTCCTCAGAATCCTCGAAAAATTGCTCATACTCGACTGCCATCACCCCCTCGGCTTCCGCAACACACGATTCCGCGTCTCGAACGATTACCCTGGAAGACAAAAAATCAACCCGCGCCTTGGATTCTGCGATGCGCTTCTCAAGGCCCTCCTGGGCTCTTTTCTCCGAAACAGCCTCCCCCATTTCCCCGGTCGATGCCACCTGAGCAAAAACCCAAACCCTCCTACCCCCTCCATTATACACCTGGCCTTTCCTTCTACTAGTCAAAGACTCTCTAACCTTCCCGTGAGACAGTCTCACCCCTCCAGGTACAACAAACCCCATGCTTTCCATCTTGCTTCTTTACCCAAACCCAACCTGTCCAAATCATCACCTACCGCTCCTCCCTCCTCCCCCCCAACCGAACTACTAACACCAAGCACCTCTCATTCACCAAAAAACTACTAGATCCCTAAAACAAAGGATTTAAAATTCCATATCCTTCCTCCTACCCTTCTCCCTCCCCCCTACCCTTCCTTCTCTCCATCCCCACCCCATCCGCCTCTTCCCTCCCTCCCCTCGTCACCTTAACCACCGCTGTAACCCCATAGGCGTTCCCCATCATGAAAAGTGAAAAATATCCCCCCGAAAATCGATCGAGAACCACGATTTTAAATTTCTAATCACGGTTGGGGTTTTTGAGTCATCTGGTCTGGCCAATGGAAACTGGCTGTTGTTACCTGAATAAGCACTAAATAAAATTAAAATGAGTCGTTTCGTTTTCATTTTGTTTTTTTTTTGGACGGGTGCGGAATGTGGTGGTTTGGGATGGTCGTGAAGGCATTCATGAAGACTTTTGGTGGGACGGAGGAGGTTAGGGGACTGGGGGAGTGGAGGGTATTCGTATTTAAAGGTTTGGAAAGAGGTTCACCTCCTCTCCCCCCCCCCTCGCCCCCGTCTGTTCGCCCCTTTGTTTTGGACTGCTCATAGGATTTATTGACTTCATAGATGACAGAAACCGGCTTGCAGTTGTTGCGCGGAAGAGCCCTTCTAGTCTCCTATAACGTCCTGGTAGCATCCGATCCTGACGTCGCAACTGCGTTCAGAGCGCGCCGCTTCGGGGAATGAGAGGAGGATTATTTTAGAATGTCTGGAAACTTTCTACTTTCTCTCCCAGCTGATGACTTGGTTTCGTTTCAGCATGAGGTCACGAATGCGCCTTCATCGAGATGGTCCACATATCTTAGCGTTCTCTTGGGAGGCGTATTTAGAAAGGCAAAACATCACATCCTCCCCTTGCGGGTCAATGCTCCCTGGGTACTCATGGAGCCTATCACAAAATGCCCCGTCGCATGTGCCCTTGGCGAACGAACGGAGAATCCAACGCCACACTGCGGAGCAAGCCAGCCATCCTCAGTCTGACAGGCCTTGTTGAGCCCTCCTAGTTTGTGACGTTGAGAGAACAGCACTCGAAAGCTTCCTATAGCAGCTGTAATGGCGTCCACTCCAAAGAGACCCCAACATGCAATGCTACAAGGACACAACTGTTCACTTTGAGAATATTCTGTAAAATTCCACATCGAACCCTCTCTGCTCAGTGATGTCGAGAAAAACAGAACGTGAAGCGGGTGGGCAGATCACTCTTTGCCGTCGCCATGGCCTCAAGGGAGACTCAATCGATGTAGTGTTACGAAAAACCCGACGGTTACGGCCAGTCCTGCCAAGACTCAGTCCAAGATTGTTCAATGACCTACCCCCTCTATTGAACCAGATCTTCAAGTGAGGATGTTGAAAAGAGCTTTCAAGCGTAGGGGCAGGGATGGGAAGGTGAAGGACAATGCATCAAGCGATGGAGATAATTCTTCAATTGACCCGAACGGAACTAGTGATGAAAGAGTATCCATTCGAGTTGCTTGACTAGAATCCGAAATCTGGGGTGGCCAGTCTAGAATGAGCCATCGTATCTGACGGGATGCTGAATCTCATGTACTCGGGTTGGCAGTAGGGAGGACACCGACTTCAACACGATGGGAGCGAGAGATTTCGATGCGTATTTGCAGTTGGATTCAAGGTTTAACGGGACCATGCTGCACCAGAGTCTCGTGGGGGCAGGCCTGAATGTGGTGGTTGAGGAGAACCTTCCTTACGACGCTGCTACGAGGATGGATTTCTGTTTCATTCTTGGGAGGGAGCCAGATTTGGAATCTGTCATAAGCAACGCTGAGGAGGACGAAAATCCGGTTTTGGAACGGTTTGTAGGGACCATCTTGTATTGTAAGAGCAATGGAAAGAAGCTTGTGGCTCTCCTGGTGTGCGGATTGGAATCGAACGATTCAACAGCATTCGAAATTGTCCAGAGAGTGCTAGGGCGTGATTGTCGGACAATGCGAACGATTGACGAGTCGAACATGGCAAAGCTGATAGTTGGAATTGTTGCTGAGGAAGTTGGTAATGCAAATAGCTATGCAAAAGATCCCCCCAGCGCCGTGCCGGAAATGTGCAAGCAGCTCGTAGGTCTTAAACCAAAAGCCGTACTTGAGCTGGCGGAGGAGCAATCGCTGGCTGATCTGTCGTCTATGACAGCTGAGCAATTGCTCGAACTAAAAGCTCTTGGCAGAATATCTTCGAAAAAGCTGTTCGACTTCTTTGGTTCCGCGCTCTAGGATTGTATGTATTCGTCTCCATTACCGGAGTAACAGGGTTTCCGTATCAGGCCATCAGAGATAAGATTTTCACAAAAAAAATATTGAGGAAGACTCTATGTTCATCTGTACTTAACCCTCCGCGTATTTCTTCGCCACCAATCGCTTGTACTCTTCTTGTTGGCTCCACAATGAAGCCGCTTGGTTGTTTAAGGGACTGTCGTTGTTTGGCTCATCAAGAAGGCTCTGAATTGAAAGCAGAATTGATTTCACCGTATATGTCGCGCTCCACTTGTCTTTCAGAATGTCCAGGCAAATATTCCCACTCATGTCCACGTTGGGATGAAAGCATCCAGTCATAAACTTCACAGTTGGGGCGCTGTACGGGTAATCCTTCGGGAAGACTAGTGATAACTGGAATTTCATGCCTTTGTACGGTCCCACATCGCTACCGTGAATTGTTCCTGTCCATTGAGTGTAGTTGTCTCCGTCTGGAAAGGCAGATACACCTGGTACACCCTCCATCTGCAAAAAAAAGGTGCACATTCGAAGTATTCAGCAGTACTTCAAAGAGATGACGCAGGTTTTAAATATTCTATTGACTACGTTCAATGCTTACCATAAGGTTCATCAGCTCGCTCTGAAGCCGCTTTGCTACCTGCCCGTCCGCCATCTTTCCTGTCTACCTCCGAACCACACGCAGCACTGACTGAACAGTTTGACTTCTCTTCCTATCACGTACAACGATGGTTCTCATCAACCCCCTTCCCGTGACCTGAGTTGGATACTATGGTATAATAACTCTGATTCCTCTTCATACAAGAGGAATGCACAGGTGCCACATACGCACTGTCAGCGTTAGGGGAGCGTCAACGTTCACCTCGCATGAAACTAGCCGTTACGTTTGATGGATTTCCCATTTTCACAAAATTTGCTTTTGGTTTATTGTGGCATTTGGAGAGTTTGGGGAGTGCGAGGTACTCACGAAAACAATTATTGCCAGTGTCCCCACACAGTCAAAAGATGTTCCTTTGCAAACCCCTATGGACTCGGCTATCCGTGAGCGGGGCCGCTTTGGACCGCAAGCGTGTTTGTGCGTGATCCTGAGGAGAGTTGTTGAATGAGAAGGGCGTTCACCAATCTAGCGGTATCATGGCAGACAACATCCTAATCGACGTCTAGGTCCACACTACGTGCATATCATCAATGACCACTCGATTTTGAGGAGAGAAACGAAGCTTCTTGGCTCTAGCGGTATGGCGGACCTCTGTACCGGAGTCCGTTGCTCTACTAAACAGATGACGACGTCAACTCAAACAATTTGGAACTGAGACAGAGATCACAACCTCATTAATCATAGAAAGCACGCTTTCACATATCTTCATCTGAAACTAGTACAGGAGCAACCCCCAAAACCCCAAGGGCAACCCTGCGGTGCTCTCCATTCCGGACAAATTGCCGAAGAAGCGTCCAACATCGTAAAAGTAGATCTGAAAATATTTCATTAAAAAAACAAAACCAATCATTAAATACGATTTTGACTGCGAATCGTGATATTGACACGTGTCCAAAAAATATTGGCATTTTTCTTTCACGGCGGTATATGTTATTTACGTGCCCTTCGCACAGTATATTAATTTTTGACGATCCACAACATGTCTATATCGTTTGTATTTGCGAAGAAAATTTATTCCTTATCTTACACCACGATCAAATATCGTATTTTAGATATTCCGCGGATATAGATCTTACTTTCACTCTTACCCGTAGTTAAAAGTCATGAAAAGAAAAATTCATAATTAAGAAGCAATTTTCTAGATATAAGACATTACCCAATTTAATGAATAAATAAATCTCTTGGATCTAGAATCGAACAGAAAAAATTCAAATTTTGAGTGGTCATCAGACAAAAAATTAGGCTAAGGGATTTGTTTTTAAAAGAGAGAAAATTCGGATAAATATATATCACGATCGTTGTAGATGTATTGCTTCGAGCTGGATCGGGGCGGGTATCATATGAGTAGAATATGTTCTCCTCCTCGATGGAAGCGGCTAGTGGTACATTGCAGATCGGGGACGTTTTGCTCTTTTGGTTGGTTTCTTCGATTTTCTAGATTCTTATTTCTTCTGTTGGTTTCTGTCCGTATTTTTGATGAAGATGTGTGCGTTCGTGTCATCGGCGGGTGTGTCCCTGAGGAAATCCAGCTCTTTGTGCTCCAAGGGTAAATTGCAATGACCTCAAGGTTTTTGATTTTCTGGCGAGGGGAGGGAGGGAGCAAGTCTTGGGATGTCCCTTCTATTTGAATAAGCTATTCTCAGGCTGAGCTTCTGTCATGTGCTTTGATTGCAGGGTTCCTGGGTAGCCCGGCGGTCGTCGTGAAGAAGACGAGCAGCCGTGCGGTTGTGCGTAGGGGGCTGTTCAGCTCTGCAGCTGAACCAGAGGTCACTGACAAGGTTTACTTCGACATTACCATTGGAGGGAAGCCTACTGGAAGAGTCACCTTTGGTCTCTTCAGAGACGTTGTACCGAAGACGGTTGACAACTTTGTCAAGCTCAGGTGAGCCTGAGATCGAAGTACCAAAGCGGTAACTGTCTCACCACCGTCTGCTTTGTACTGTGCTGACTCTCTGTTTTCATTCGTGTGACGATTCAGTACTGGAGAGGAAGGATACGGTTACAAGGGAAGCATGTTCCACCGCGTCATCCCGTCGTTCATGATCCAGGGAGGAGACTTCACCAACTTCAACGGAACCGGTGGCAAGAGCATTTACGGTAGAACATTCCAGGACGAGAACTTTGAGCTCAAGCATGTTGCCCCAGGATATTTGTCCATGGCGAATGCTGGCCCGAACACGAATGGATCTCAGTTCTTTGTTACAACTGTTTCCACGCCGCATCTTGACGGGCGCCATGTGGTGAGCTGGGGAATCGGGGCGACTTTGAGGACTTCCGACGTGTTTCCGTTTCTAACCCCTTTTTCCCGTTTTTTTTTCCTAAACAAGGTTTTCGGGAAGGTCATCGACGGTATGGACGTCGTTTCTACGATCGAGAACACCAGGACTGGAGCGATGGACAAGCCCAAGGAGGATGTTGTGGTGGAGAGCTGCGGTGTTCTAGAGTAGAGTCTAGGCTCATTGTAGTAAAACCGAAGAAGCTGAAGACAATTGGAAGTTTGATTTTGCCTCACAGAAACCGTACTGTCTCCTGAATGGAGAATGTTTAATATGTTCACACCGTTTGCTATCACTTTCACCTCTTCCTATGCATACATGCCTGTAGTTAGCTCAATTTCTTGGAATAATTGGAAAACCCGAGCCCAATGCAGCTCAGCACGACGGACGATTCGTCCCGTTCCGGAGCCACTTTAAATTCTACACCCATAAAATCCCGCAAATCGCGAAGGAGCTGCACTGTAAAGCCGCTCAGCCTTCCAAGTCGAACTGAATGGACATCCTCCTGACCAAACGCCATCATCAAGATTACGAGCCCCTGATGGTTGCTATCAACGCATCCTCCAGCATCGATCTCCTCAAGCAATCGACTACAAGCATCAAGCGCTACCTTCTCAGGATCATTAGCGTCTGGCCCAGAACTGGCATCTGCTACTGTTAAGCAATGCGTCGTCGACTCGGCAAGTAGAGAAAGTCCGAAGCCTGGAGACTCGCCGCCAGTTCTCTTTGCGTGATGATCAGTGTATATGTACACGTCAGGTGTGAACCTGTTCAGGACACCTCGAGCTGCACCCACAAGCCTATTGGTGTAGGATGGAGCAACTCTAGTTGAGTATGCTACGCCTCGAATCCTCTTGACAACGCCAGCATCAGTAAGCTCCAGAGGCTAAGGAAAAACATGATGGTTGAACTTATGTGAGACGACGGAAGCATTCAAAAGGGTGCGGGAATCTGGCTGCAAATGGACTCACCGGAATCGATTTAGCATTCTGACACGTGAAAATTATCAGGCCTCCCCCGCCTGGCTCGGCTCCGCGCTTGACCAGTTTTACTGACAGGTTGATTCCAGCAACTCGTCTTAGTAGCGGTATTGTCGTGCTCTGGATGGAGTCTATAGCAAGTGCGCTTTCGGAATTAGTAACCCCGCGGAACTTGATTAAAACAGTGTTCTTACAGAACAACGCTAGAGGAAGTATCCACTCGACGAAATAGCCAATAGGCCTGCCGACGGGGCACTCGTGCTCAAATTCTCCACCTACGGGCACACCAGGAACCAGTCGTATTGAAGTCCCTGTCTCATTTATTTTAACTTTAGATCCGTTAGTAAGTTTGTCCACTAGCCTCAGAAACGAAACCTCATAGTCCTTCAGTCCAATTCCACCGCCGTCCAGTGACTCGTTAACTCGAATGTCCTCAATCACTATAGTGCGTCCCGCTAGCACCGACAGAATCAACCGCGAGCGGAGATTCTTCGTACCGGCAAACCTCACCGTTTGAGATTTACTGGAATTCATCTAACATACGGTACACTATTTGGAAACTTCATTACCTTCCTCCTGAGCTTCCCTATACTCCCATCCACACCATCCGCGAATCCTTTCCCACGCACGATGGCCGTGGACCCCTCCTCCACTAGCATGTAGGCCAATTTGTCATGATTAAGATCATATTTTGACTATATATAGAATAATATGAGAATTCATGAAGAATAGAAGTATATGTTCCTAAATCTGTGAAAACATGGGATGTACGCGTCTATGTTTAGACCAGTCGGCTGGGAATTTAATAGGTTCCAGTCGACTTGAGACTGTAACTCTCGGGTTACCACACTGGACTCGTGAGAGTAATAGGATAGTGCCCCTATGACGCGTATGATCCGAGGGTAGCTCTAGATCGCGATGCGTCTTCTGGCACCGCCGCTTTCCGCTCCCCACCGCGGCGGTTCCAGGTCCCACAGCCACGGTGATGCGAGACGTCACTGGATTAGGTTCGCAGTACAGATCTTTGAGCATCACAAACTGGAACGTAAACAGCGAACAAATGTCTACATCCCTCCACAGAGGAAGTGAAAAGGGGCTGATTAGCGAGATACAGATCGTTTCACAATGAAGTGCGAAGAAAATATTGAATTTGTTGCGCGCTTATAACTTCCACTCGGAAATTTGGTCACCCTTTACTTCAAACTAACCCAAACAACCCAAGCATGCTAGCCAGGGTTTTATTGCTGTTTGGCTACTACTTGTGGAAGGACATTCACTAGGTACAATCAGGGAAATCACTACTAGTTACCGCGGTTCTAGACCTGGCCAACTGTTCGAGGCACTTTTCTCGACTTGGTATCATTTTGCTTCCTTCAGATCGTTCGCGGCCTCCTTTGGTCCCATCTAGGGTTATTGCGCCACGTTTCCTACTCACGACTCCTTCTGACCGTTCTCCCCTTCTCACATCTTGGTGTGAGCGCAGCTTCCCACTTTGCGGGCTCCAAACAAATTAAATAATTTCATGATCGTTTACTAGTTCTGTACACCTCCCATTGGCTTATAAACAACAGACAGCCTGTCGGACGATTTTTCGGGTGTTCCGATTGGCGAAGTGGACGAGGTTGTGCAGAAAGGCTAACTGGCTTTTTGATCGATTGGTACGGTTCTGATTTGGTTTTTCGCCTTTGAATGTACTTCGTGACTAGCAATTGAGCTTGTATTGTCTGTTTAGTGTGAATCCTTGGATCCACCTCTTTAGATCTCTGGTGGTAGAAACGTAAACGCCTCACGGAATGCGTTCGAAAACGACGTCCTGGTCTCGTTGTCGGGCTGGGTGCGTTCGAGACCCGTCGGACTTCCTACGGCAAAAAGGGTTCTTCACTCTACGTACAAGTATTTTCACATATATAGTGAAAAATATGGAACCTGTGGGGCTGGGCATGACTCGAGCTTTCTTGTTGAACCCCTCCCCCTGCCCCCGAAAGGATCGCAGCGAATGGGACACTCGTTCAATTGTCGGACCGGTTGCTATTATTTATTACCGTGGCGAGCTGTGTTGTTTCATGAGGACCAAGCAAGACCCTGCAAACTGCAACTAGCAAAATGAGGGAAGCTCTCTGTCAAGGGGATTCGTTGTGAGAATCTCGAACTCTGCTTCTTGAGAAGCTGCTGGGTCGCTGTGGGGCTCCTGGAACTGGGCGGGAAAGTTGTTCGAACGGAAGGGCTCGATGGAGGCTGTTGGCTTTCATTCTGGGATTCGAGTTCCTTTGGGAGCACAAGCTCAAGGTCGAAGGAAATCCTGTCAATCAAGACCTGGTTCTCCGAAGAAGCTGTGGAGAGCACCTTTGAAGACCAGACGGGTTGCACCTTTATTCATGACTCTCAACCAACCGTACGGACCAGAGCCGCCTAGGCCAGAGGACATTGATCCAGAAGGCAGTGGGGATAGAAGCAGAGAACGACTCACTCGTGAACTGGCTTTTCGTATACTGCTGATCGTCGTGGGCAATGTGGCCTACCAGCTTGCATTCTATGGTCAAGTAAGTTTCCAGCTAAGCCAATTCAGAGTGCCGATAGGGGATGGGGTGTTTGGATACGCGGATGTCCTTTTCCTGTCTACCTACATGCTTTTAGTGAGACCCTTGCTCAGGCTGCTGCACTTCGTGCTGAAAAGCTTTGGTCTTATGAAGGAGTGCTACAAGGACACGTTTATGCAGGCCTTCGAGCCCCCCCTGTTTTGGCTAGGGGCGCTGTTTGTTTGGTTAGTTTCGTTCGACATTTCGAAAACTATGTGCTTGTACAATACAGAGTACGCTACCCTATGTTCAGTGTTGAACCCCACTCTGGTTCCCATCAGCGTCGCTGCCTACGTGCTCGTGCTCGCCAACTTTGTCAAGAATCTGCTGACGAGAGACATCGACACCAGATCGATGAACAGAAGAATGCGCGCTGAATATGCGTTGGTGGAGAAAGCCTTTACGGTTGCCTCGATAGTTGCAATGGTTGGCTTTTCAGCGTACAAGATCGGAGTAGCACCTGGCACGCTCCTCACGTACGGGAGCTTCAGCACGCTTCTTCTCGGTTTCGCCGCGCAACATTTTCTGAAGGACGTCGCCTCAGGCTTTATGATATTTCTATTCAAGCCGTTTGTGGTGGGCGACAACGTGAGACTACCGAGTTACAAAGACGCAGGCCTCTTGAAGGTCGTCGATATTGGCTGGATATATACGGAGATGAGACACTGGGATTCAAGCCCGGTGATTCTGCCAAATTCATCGCTTTACGGCAATAGCATTATTAATCGGTCGTTGAAGGAGTTTGCCTACTTCACCGAGGTCGTACACATAAGATATTCGGATCTGCCGCGGATGGAATCGCTCCTTGAATCGATGACGGAGTACCTTTGTTCGCGACCGGAGGTCGCGTCTGATTCGTCGACTCCGCTGGTGATCATTGAGAAGCTTGATTCAAGCTTCATCGACGTTCGGCTGATGGTCTGGCTTGTGAACGTAAGCACCAAGCGGAGGATGCAGATCAGCTCGGCGATCCTTCTCGGACTGGCAATGAAAATCAATGAGTTCGGATGCGAATTTGCCTTCCCTCGGATGGAGATAGCCTCAGACCTTGCGCCAGCTACAAGTTCAGGAGATCCTCCGTCCGTGTCCCCATCGCTCTCATCAGCGTCGAAGACTAACGGGACGTAAGGCGATGGCTTCTGACTCAGTTGAGTTTCCCCTCAAAAAGAATTCTTTCACCACTGTACAGGATTGTTCGTATCTAGCGCTCGCTGGGGAACTGTGTACGCCAGGGGGCACTCTTTCGCCTTTCTTCGCAGCTCAGCTTCGAAGAGATCTGTAAAACTAATATTGGCATAGCTACGTAGAAGAATTGGATAAAACAAAAGCCAAATAGAAGTTAGTGTAAGGGAGACTTGAGACTCGATCTTCTTCTTGGGTGCGTCAGTTACTCTTCAACGACTCCGGGAAGCGTAACGTCCTTTGGAGCTTTCTTGCTCCTCGAGTCTTTCTCAAAGGAATGGTACATTCGAGCAACTGCTGGACAGTAGTGGTGCTTCAGTGCCTCTAATTCCCACAAGGAACTCTTGTCAGCGTTGGACTTCTTAGGATCAACTGTGTCGTCGTCGAAAACGTCCTATGTATTAGAGATCAGGAACCGAGCGTGGCCGCAATTTAGAACGAGATCTCCGCACGAGACGAATTGGTAGCTCATACCTCAGAAAATTGGGTTCCATGGATTTGTTCCTCAAAGGGCTTGCTCGGCTCTGAAAAGTTCACGACCACACGCTGGGCCTTCGTTTCGGGGTTGTGCACAAGCACTACCACGGACGGGTGTCTATGAATCAACTCAAGAGCAACTCGCATGCACCAGAGCGCTCCTTGAGGAGGTGCCCACAACGCCCTTCGAAGCAATCTCTTCAAGAATGCAGCTACCAAATACACAGGGATGTACCCCGACGATAAGAACTTTAGTACCAGCGTCATAAACCTTTGAAGCGCGCGAAAGAGATCACAGTTAGACGCGTGATTTTCGCGAATCTCAAGCACCTCAAACCACTGCTCGAGGCCTTAAGACGTACTTCTGTCGATCCCGAGCCAAGAAAAGGTCAGGGCTTAGAACCCCGTAGAGCTTCTCGTAGAAGAGCGGGTACTCCAACCCATGAGCGTTGATCAAGATCCACAGCGACTCCAAGGACACAACCGCAGAGATGCCGCCTCGGTTATATGCAGAGAGCAGAAAGTCCGAGAGTCGGATCGGCTCCGGCATGTTCGGAATGACTTTCTCCGGCAAGTTGGACAAAACTTGATCAACAGACTCGTCGGGGAGCTTCATTGACAGCACGTTCAACCAGCATTCCCCAAACGCTTTACGTTCTTGCTTGAAGTAGGAGCTCTTCCCGCCAAGGTCCTGTTTGGAGACGGCGAGCATCTCTCGGTTTTCAGTTACAAAACTACGCCAAGCGGCGTTTGTCAATCCTCCTTTTAAGCATCTTACCTCTGCTTTCTCACGGAAGGCGAACTTGTGCTTGTTTTGCAGCAGCTGCACCGGTTCATCGACAGATTTTGGTATTTTCACGAAGTCAAGCAGCCTCAGACACCGCGAGACGACAAGCTCCTCATCGTTTCTGCGCTCACTTCGATACTTTTTACAGATGGAATCCACTAGGTTGAGAACTGAGAGCCGAACATCATCGAATCTAACCGGAACGCACAAAGCTGTAGTCAGAAACTGCTCCCTACAGCTGCAGAGCGTTAAAAGTACGGGCAGGCGGACAGGATACACGCCCGCTTCGACTTACTCCCGCAAGTAGCCGCCTAGATGGTTGATGACGGAGTCTGTTTCCTCCAAGTCCGTGTCAGTAAGTAAGTGTTCAACGATACCTTGCAGGGCCGCATGGAAAAGGTTCCAGCGCGCAGCGCAAGTCAACAAAACTGCCAGAGCGAGTTTGGGTAGGGCGGTCTCTTCTCGTAGGACATAGTTCGACAACGTCTCCAAATATGTGTTTCGACGTGCAACGAGCCAGGTCATCACCAGAGCCTCCTCAGGGTCGATTGTTCCTGTTAAGATGAGTTGAATTAAGACCTTTGAGCGGTGCATTTCACCCGTGGCAGACGAAGATGGAGAGAGTTGCCCCCTACCTGCTTTCTGGTTAGACTCGAAATGATCTTCCAAAGCTGCAAACGACTCCCTGAGCGAATGAATTAGCGTCCGCCTCTGGCCGAGTTCCAGGCTTTCCACAGACATCTTGTTCAGAAGCGTTTGAATGTTCTCCATCTACAACGGGATTCATTGCAAGGAAAAGAGCTTTCACAAAGTGAGAATTTTTTTTTTGACGGGTCGCCAACGGTGTAAACCGATATTGATCAACTCTCCTTACACGTTCAATTCCTTTCTCAATAACCTCATTCTTCAGCTTTTGAACGTCCAATCCGTCACCACCTTCAGTCTCAGCGTCCTTTCCAGCTTTCCTCTTCCGATTGCCTGGAGCCCCGTTTGAAGCTCGCTTCCTCTTACCCATCTTGCAGACCACACCACTCTTAAAAAACTAAAGCCAGGCCAACCTAGAAACAAACTATGTCCGTTCTCCTCTGCACCATTCCCAACATCGGATTCTCCTCATAATCAACCGTTTACTGCTTGCCCAAACACGAAGCCATCACGGACTAGCATGCACTAGCTTGAAGACGCCTAAGCCGTAGTCCGAATCAGTCTCTCTCATGCTTATGGCATCCTTCTCCTATCGATCGATTCTATGTAAACGGTTTCATTGCTGAAACAGTTCAGTCGAAGTTTGCACCTGCGACAAACCCCCACCGACGACGGATACTAGAGTTGGTTGCTGTTTTGCTCGACGACAAAGATGACTGGAGGGGAGAGCGAATAGCGAGTCTTCTCCTGAAGAGACAGGTCAATAAATCGAGTCATTAAGAAGGTCTTGCCCGTGTGGCGTGGGCGATACCAACACTAACATGCGACAACTATGGTGGCAGAATTCACAACCAATCATCACCCCACCCTCCCCGGAGGATCCACGCTGCCGAGCCCGCATGAACTCAAAACGAAGCGAAAGACGTTCGATATCGGTGTCAGAGTGTATCGTTCTGAAATCATGTTTAGCCAGTCGTCCTCAAGGCTACTAGTGAAGTCAAAAACTTGCTGCCAAGCTCTCCAAAGCAGTCCCGCTTCCGTCTTCCTGGTCATCGTCGGTCGCCGTGAATATAGACAGCTGAAACCACATCAATCCATTTTCAATCATTATTAATTTATGAGATCGAACTTCATGTGCTATTTGAGGCTCAGTCATTATTGCTGGGACGCTTTATTTATCCAGGAACGGCATTTGTACAATGGCTAGCTGGATCACGTGATCACAGTTGGACCATCCCTTCCGGAAAATTCTCCTACCTTCGTAAGCAGAAGCGCTACGTCCACCAGAGGTTGCATGGCCGATGTGGTTTCAACCGACTGTCGATCTTGGTCAGTTTCATAGTACTCCAGGTATATTCGAATTGTTGCCCCAGCAGATCCGGTTCCGGACAGTCGAACCACAAGCCGAGAACCGTTCTCAAAGAGGACTCGTATGCCTTGCTTTTCTGCCTTGCTCTTATCAACTGGGTCTACATAACTAAACTCGTCCAGGCTCTTGATAACAAAGCTGGTTGGCAAACACGTTAAACGAACGAAAAACCTCAGTGAAGAGTTGTCATACAACCAACCTGAGTCAAACGGTCACCTTACCCGCCTGGTAACTCTGTCGGGGGATTCTCTTCGAGCGATGTCAGGTAGTCCATCATTGACTCTGCTCCTTCCGACTCAACGTTCTCGTAGTCATAGCGCAAGTACAAGTTTCGACCTGTTTGGGGTTACAACTCAGATAACTTCTGCGCGGCTTTCTTCCAAATTCGGAGCTTGGACGCTTACCGTATTTTGCCCAATGTTCTCTCACTATCTGTTCCACCCCAACTAGCTCACCTGTGGGTGTGCCTTCATTCCGATAGGCAAGAATGGACAACCAAGCCAGAACCGCCCACAGGCCGTCCTTCTCCCGAATATGATTTGACCCGATTCCAAATGACTCCTCGCCGCATATGCTGAGCATTCCGGCATCCATCAAGTTGCCGAAATACTTCCATCCAGTCGGCGTTTCGTAGAGATTCAACCCTCGAGCGGCAGCAACGCGGTCAACTGCTCCGGAAGTTGGCATAGAGCGAGCGAGACCTCTAACACCATCCTTGAAGAATGGGATAGCACGTTCGGCATAGTCCGCTATAACTGCTAATGAGTCTGAAGGTGTAACGAAAAAGCCTTTGCCTAGAATCATGTTCCTATCACCATCACCATCAGAAGCTGCTCCAAGGTCCGGGGCGGAAGGATTCTGGGACGGGTCCATAATCTCCAGTAGCTCTTTCGCATAGGTCAGATTGGGATCAGGGTGCCCACCCCCGAAGTCTTCCAGCGGAAGCGAATTGATTACAGTGGCCTGTGCAGCTCCCAATTCCCCCACGAGAACGGCATCGGCACACAGACCGCCCGCGGCATTCATCCCATCATAACACAAACTGAAGTCCTCTCGAGCGATGAAGCTCTTCAGCTTGTTGAAATCAAAGCAGCCCCTTAGGACGTTGGCATGGTCGTCCGTTGAGCTGATTACTTCGACTACGAAGTTTCCCCCGTCAAACGACGTCTCGCCAAGTGAAGAAGTGTCCACATCTGATGGAAGATCGAGTGTTCGATACTGGTCGATATTTAATGTTCGTTCATAGACTCGATCAAGTAGGACCTCAGTAGCAGGAGATCCGGACTTTGTGTTGTACTTAACCCCCCAGTCACCGTTTATTCCCCCCGGGTTGTGGCTTGCGGTCATAATGATGCCTCCAAACGCTTTTCGTTGAATAATGCACGCGCTCACAGCGGGGGTACTCATGACACAGTCTTTTCCAACTATGACCCTTGCAACTGCGTTGGCTGCTGCCATTCTAATGACGGTCTGTGCCGCGATCTTGTTGTAGTAACGTCCATCGCCACCAAGAATGAGAGTTTTTCCTCGCAGCTCATCACCAAGGCAATCAAACAAGCTCTGGATCCAGTTACAGACAAATTTAGGTTCCTCAACCAGCACCGAAGTTTGTTTTCTCAGTCCAGATGTCCCAGTTTTTTGTCCAGCTATCGGAACCGTCGGCACAACCTGAACGTCCAGTCTGGAAACCACGCGGCTCCTGAGACACCTCCGCGATCGATCGGCCCTCAAACTGTGAGGTAAAATTGCGGGAATCGCTGAGACCCATCCTATGCTCATGATTTTCTCCGTGAACATCCACAGCTTCTTCGTACTTCTTCCCCAATCGATCGACCCACCGCACCAGGCAACCGACCGAAGAGCGTCATCCCCACCCACCTTACAGCAATCTCATCCGATCTGCCATCCAAACCAAGACCTTCCGTTATATTTTAAGCCAATAATATATCTCCAAACGCCACAATGGATATTTAAGGGTTATAGTTCGATAATAGTGATCATATCCATTCTTGATTGATGCAATCTAAACTCATAATATTCTTTAAAATATGATTCTGCAAGCCGTTACGCGTTTTCATTAGATGCTTTCTGCAATTCGACGATTTGATTCGAAACTAGGATTCAACCGCAAACGTACTATTGGAGGATGAATATTTCTAAATTATTTTAAGATATATAATTGGCTATTCGAAAACCACTAATCAACCATTCGCATCGATTTTCTCTTCGTTGAGTACTGCTCGTGGGTCGTCCAGGTGCTTGGCTTCCTCCTTCATCGAGGATGATTTGATCTCAAGCCCCCGCTGTTCAAGGCAGCTAATGATATGAGCTGCAGCTTTCATAGCGGGACTGTACTCTGGAGGGTGAGACTGAAGGAGATTGTCTATTACCTTTGAGAGCTGAGCGGTCTGGCCCAAGCGCATGCCTGTCTCGTCGAACAGTGATCTGCAGTCCCTCACAAGAGATCCGAGATTATGAAAAAGTGAATTCTAGGAGAACTGTCTTTCGTTCTGGGAGTCGTATTGTTCTTGGCGTGGAAACATACCTGAGAGCGTTCGAGAGCTTATTAGGCTCACACGCGGTGCCCAGAAATTCGGGTATGATTTCCTTGTTTGCCAGTATGTTCGGTATTGACGCGTACCTTACTTTGGCAAGATATCTGCCCATGAGCGCGCGCAACCCACCAGTCGAGTAAACTGACAACAAGGGTGTTCCCAAAGCCGCTGTTTCAAGAACCACAGTGCCAGAAACCGCCATCGCAGCATCGCAGGCCTAGAATGGGTGGAGGATTTGCCGTGAGTTACAGCTGATGCGGGTCAAGCGGAGAGAGTATAGTAAACAGACCGTCACGGCCTCGACCATATTCGCACCCCCGCCTGGAACTAAAGTCACATCGACGCTTTTGTCCTTCGCGCAATAATCCTCAATCAACGACCGTACTGGTGATGCATACGGAAGAAGAGCACGCGACACTGATGTCTGTGATATCCACCATACTTCAGCTTTACGGTAGGAGGCAAAGCGTCTTTTTAGCTAGCTTCTCACCTGTCGCAGCACTTCGAAGAACAGGCCAAGATGACTGGAAACTTCCTGAGTCCTGGAACCCGGTAAGAGCGCAACGAGCTTTTCCGTTTGCCCTACTCCATACATAGTCCTTATCCGCTTACGGATTTGTTCTCCAGCGACGGAATCCTTTCGAACATTAAGAAGTGCCCTATTATCGAGCAGCGGTGAGCCAACGTAGATTGTGTTCTCAGCTCCGAGCTCTTTCCAGTGTGGCTCCTCGAACGGGTACAGCAAAAACATGCCGTCGAAGAGGCTTGCGAAGCGACGAGAGCGATATCTTGGTCGCTTCCAAGCCCAAATTGACGGCGCAACGTATTGGAACATTGGAGGACTCGGCTCGTGCAAGTTCCTGTACTCATGTTTCAGCGATCTCGCAACCCTGCCGCTGAATCCGTTCGAATCTATGAACACGATACAGTCCGGTTTTCCTTCTAGGGCTACGTTCACTACGCGTCTCTTGAGCTTCAGAAAGTGCGGAATCCTTGAGAATACTTCCTTGAATCCCATAAAAGATAGCTCCTCTACCCAGAGCACAAATATGCGCAATTAGTTAGGCTCAGTCATTTCAGTCATACTTCTACTTGCGCGCACTATGCACAGAGCCGCTTACCCATAGGGAAGATCTCTTTGTCCATCCCGTTTGAACGCATGAGGTCTCCACCGACTCCCCAAAACCTGACTTCACATCTGAGCTGCTTTCTCAGCGCAGATATCAGGTGCGCTCCGATGGCATCTCCCGACGCCTCGCCCGCAACCAGCAGTACTTTGAGAGGCATCTCAGCTGGAGGGATCCGGTTTGGCCTCTGCCTTAGCTAACAACTCGGTGGTTATCCCACGGAATGTTCGGTCCATCACGAAGTCAACACCGTGGTCGATGGGTCCAATAATTACCGGAATAGATGCAAGCCCAACTATAGTTGGCAACACAGCACTAGCCGACTTCCCTACACGACCTATCGAATGCGATTCTCCCCGCTTAGTACGAAGGCGAGCATCCGATCATCTGGTAGTTCACGTAGTGCAGGAGCACGGACACACTTACCCAGTTTACAAGCACTCGAAGTCAGAGCAACAATTCGGTTGATAGTGATTCCTGGAACGATTACGCTCGCCAAACTCTGCCAAATAAGGGAGTCCCCAGCCTGTAATGCAACGCGGATCCTCGAGCCCTCCCCGGAATCTCTCTCCAATTCCTTCTGACACTGATAACACGCGTCGGCGACAACGTATCCGGATGAAGTGAGGTAGGAAGCCAAGTAAGATCGCCTGGAGACAAACCTCTTGAAGCTCTCCCCGATCTCATTTGCGTATCCCAAGTACCGAATCCATGTGTCCCGCGTCAAATTCTTTTCCTCAATTCGCAATACGTTCCCCACTCCGATCTCTGACTCCATAACCTCCTCGATGCAACTTTCGTCTGCAGGGCTCTTAAACTTAACTCTTCCGGTAAGCTTTGATAGAAAACAAAGTTCGCTCACTTCAATACATTCTGGAAGGAGCAGATTGCACTCCAGTAGCTCTCCTGGTTGGGTATGTTTGTTGATCACAGAACCCTCCTCTCTGGAAACCCTGGCGATCGAATACGACTTGCGCCATTTCCACGGCGTTCACAAATCGCCGCCTGCGGCCATTGATCGATGCAAAAACTCCAGGACACGTGGTACTATTTTTGTGGATGATTTATCGACACGTGGTGTTATATTTATGGACAAGAGCAAAGGACAGCTGGTACCACACTCGATTGGTCGTGCCTGGTGTCGAGCGGTTCTTCTGCTAGGAGACGCAGTGGAACAGAGACTCAAGACCGAGTTCTGACCTCTAAATTGACGTTTAGCGCATCCCACCCCAATTCTGCGAAAGCGAGAGAATCTCATCGATGTCCTGGGCAGTGGGTCATTGGTGCTTAACCGCTTCATTCTCTTCTGCACTGCGCTGCACACTGCCTCGGTTCTCGAGGCGCCCCTCCTAGTTTCTATTAGTTCGGGGACCTTAGCCTCCGACTAAACCGATCTTATCTGTCTGTCTATCTCATTACTCATCTGTGCGTCTATCTCTAACGGAATGACTTCAGAGCGGGTTTCATCCAAAGCGGCTGGATGCCTGGTTTGGCACATGCCGCTATGAGACTGATACTAGTTCTCGGTGTATGTGTCAACGCCTTCTTGTATGGTCAAGCGTTTCCACTTTGCCGGCTAACACAACTCCTGCTGGCTTGGCGGAGCGTAGGTAAACCGTATCGGGTCATCCATTACTAAGTGCAGCAAGAAATCATCTAAAGGCAACACAACAGAATAGTTTCGATCAGCGTGCCGCATCTGCATTGGATCCGTACTCTAACTGATCACGGAGGGTGACCATGTTTCGTATGACACGTGCATTGCTGCTTTACAATGTGTTAGAACTCTTTGGGGAGGTTCTCACACAATGTTCGTTGCGGATCAGGCGCACTGGGGCAAGACTTCGCGCAACAAGAGCTCCATGCACAATTTTGTCGGGAAGTCCACAGCCACGAGACAAACTGTTGCGGACAAAGGCCGCCCGAAAGCAGCGACACCACTTCGAACGAAAGAGGACAAAATTCGAAAAGCACTGCAATAACCAGTTCACATCTCGCTTCGAAGACCGTATCAAGTCCATAATCAAAGTCAAGGCACGATTCACTACCCATACCAATGGCAGGTATTGAAACATCAACACTAAATTGCGCTTGCAGTCTAAAAACAACCGTTACTTCGAATGCGGAGGCCAAGCGTGCGCATTCAAAAAGCGCTGTTGCTTGGCTACCTTGCTCCCAAGACAGTCACAGAACTTTATCATGATATGCCTGCTCTTCGCCAATGCCAAGGGCCTGTACTGTATACATCCGAACCGGGCCAGGACAGTCCTGAACCTGTCCTACTCAAACTGAAACTAGAATTGCCAAAATTGTATAGAGATCTAAGTACTGCTCCACCTTTTTCGTCCCTGCGCTTTCTCAGGACTTCCTGCGTGGAAAACGAAAATTAGGATACCTAGAACTTTCTCAAGATATATTTAGAATATTTCGTCTAAAACTAATATATAGTTTTCTTTTGAGCGTGCCATCTTTAAAATACGTAGAATTTCTAGATATACTCAAACGGGTCTAAAACGAGTAGCAGACAGTTTCGGCGCGGAGGTAACAAAATAGAACAACTCCGTAACCCACAGCGTAAATACCTACCGGCAGCTCAGAAATCGAACAAGAGCTGAAATTATTTCCCAAAAGCATATAATTATGAATATTTATGCCAGATTTTATGCTAGTTACGGACAGTCAGAAACAAATTAATCAGTGTCGGACAGTGACTTTGTATTTGAATAATGGGAAAAAAACGAATGGACAGGAAAACGCGAAGTTGACGGAGAACCGCCCGGGGGCTTCATTTTTTGTTTCTATTTAGAAGATCGTTCGCCAGGTTCCTCTTAAGAAATTAAAGCTAAACATTATTACATTCGACTCATCAGGGAGCAGCTTGAAACTGTTAGCCAATTAGATTGAACGTATATTTTGCGCTTTGGGGTCTCTGACGTGCACCTTTTTTCCAAAGAATAGAGATAGATTACCAGACCAGCCTCCTCAATCTACGCACGTATCTGTAAAAGAAGGACCCTGCTACCGATTTTAGGCTTTGCTTCATCCAGATCAAATTGAATACATTTATTATGATATATTTTTCCCCATTGCGAGAGCTAGGATCTAGGAATATCTAATTTTTCTTGAAAACGGAGAGAAACGTGCGTGTGTACCCTAGCTAGAAATGTTTGGGCAGGTATGGAAGCTCTAGACCTGGAACATTGGAGTAAAAACATCGAAAATGAGCATTTTTAGGATTTAACAATCATATATTAATACCTCCATTAGTCTACTAATAGAAATCTGCTCTAAAACCTGTGTCGGATAGGGCTGATTAGGTGTGGTCTGAAAAACCGATGTGCACCAAATAAACCAGGAGCTTTGGAGTTAGTAGATGAACAGCGTAGAGACCCTTTTAGTTTTGGAATGAACGACCCCCCTCCCCCCCAAAAAACGCTGGAAGCTATATCCTCCATTCTACGCTCATGGAAAAATAAATATTTGGGATGGCTTTTGGGAGGTTTTTTCTTTCACATTTTGAATTACGGTCGACTAAAATAGCCTCCCTCTCCCCCTGTCGAGGTAGATAAGAAGCCACTCAGATCAACCGTAGATTCTCGACCAATAGTAAAACCTATTGATCACCGCCCTCAACAAACACGCTTGTCCCATTCGTTTTCTCCTTTTTTCTTGTTCACCTGGAGGGGAGAGCCTATTTTTCAGTCGACCGTAATTCAAACCTCGCCCAAAAAAAAACCAAAAAAACCCTCCATTCCACCCAAATTTCAGCAATGAAAAAACGGACAAAGGGTGTGTGATCAAGCAAGCGCATCTATCACATTACTACTATGCGGTAGCAAAGAGCAAACAGGGGCTCCGTATTATCCGTTGTAACCTCATTAAAATGCTAAAATGCTGCGTCCAATCAAAAATAATTTGGAGGGGTTTTGTCCGCGATGAGAGAGATATATATTTTAATAAAATGAGTATTGATCGCTTTTTCTGGAACTAAACAATATCCAATTATTTGTTAAATTTCGACAGAAGAGAAAACAAAAGCCCTCAATCATACCAAAAAACATCATTGATCTTCTAGTTTGGGGGGAAAAAAATGAAGAGGGTGGGGAGGGAATTGGACCCTTTCGAAATAAAAAACATTCAATTTATTATTATGGAATTTTTTAATACTTCTTGTCCGATGCCTAAGCTACGGTCAATCCGTCCTTTTTTTGCTCGATATTTGGTTGTATAAATAATGGATGTTAGAATTGAATATAGCCTGGGATTCCGATAAAGGATAGGGAGGAGGGAAAGCGGAGGGGGGTAAGGATAGTCCATAAAAGCGTGCGGTGGGTTTTGAATAAATATTTGAAAGGGTTTTGTGATTTTTCGGTACTGTAGTGTTCTGCTAAGTAAACCTAACATCGACGGGGGTGTCAGGATGGTGGGTAGGAAGGGTGAGAAGGGGGGGGAAGGGGGTGGTCGTGAGTACTGTTATCAGTCGATGGACTGGGGTCTTTATCTGGTGAAATTGTTTCCTTTTTGGAAATTTTGAGATTTGTTCTGAGTAGGGGAGGATGTGGGGGTGCGTACATTTCTGGGGTGGATAGACTTTTGGGGAGGGGGGGTTTGGGGCTGGGTTCTGGATTGGATTAGAGTGAACTCGAAAATTGAACAATAAATCAATGGAACACTTTCTCTGAGACTGGTCACCTTTTGTTGAAAGGTGCCAAGGATAGGGATAATCTATGCTTTTTAAGGGAGCGTTTCGGTGAAATGCGAAGTGCATATATGAGCTGGGTGGATTCTGTAACGGTCGGGGAAGTTCAACGAACTGTGTGCAAGGCGTGCTGGGTGTAGATGGTGTGAGTGTAGCTAAGCTGTGAGGTACCTGTGCTAGGTTTGGGAACGTATAGTCGTGATTGTAGTAGAGTACTGCTGTAGAGTTCGGAAAGCATGACAGCCTACGTTAGGCCTGATGATTCGTGGCGGAGGAGTAGCCCACTTGCTGGTTTCGACGTCGAGGGATTCAGTTCCCCGACCGGTTCGCCGCGGAGCTCCCCATCTGTTTCACAGAAGAAGGTTGAGGCAATTCATTTTCCAATCTCCCCGACCAGTGCAGTGACCAATACTGACTCGGACGCCAGCAGCGAAGAGGACCTCCAGTTTGGTAGCTTTGACATCGCAAAGAAAGTCACCGCTAATGGCCGGAGCCGCAGAAACCCCAACGTGTTCGAAATTGAAGGTAGACGCCAAGAAGTACCCGACAGGCCCTGCCGAGATTCACATCCCAGCAAACTGTCTCCTGGCGTTTTGAGGGTGAGCAAGCACGTTGGAGTTGGCCTTTTGGCTCAGGCACAGTGTCTCACGACCCGGTTTCCGTCTCTTTCGGCGAATCCAGAGGAAATACTCTCTGCCCGTGTCGGAGAGCCAAATGCGAAACGTGAGAGCTGATGAGGACGACCTGAGAACCCCACGAAAGCGTCTATCTGGTATCTTCATCGGACTTCCTGACCAGGAGCGCGAGTCATCCCCGTGGTTTAACGACTTGCCAGATAGGTCAAGCCAGAGGATGTCAGATTTTCTCCCCAGAGACTCGTCGAGCATATCTGATTCTGGAAGCGTACGCTAGGGTTTTGAGCAGCGAATGAAGATCAGCAGCAGTACCCCGGCAGTAGTCAAACCTAACAACTATGAATCGTTCCCCCTCGACATTCCTTTTCCGTGCTTAGGATACCAGCGCGAACAACGAGAAGGCGATGAAGATGTCTTCCCCGTGGTTCGCCGCAAGCGAAGTGAGACTTAACTCTGGAGGTCTTATGGGGAACGTTTATCGCTGTACGTGCTGATTGTTCTCTACTATTGTTCTCGTCGTCTGAAAACTAGGGCGTTTCCAACACGGACTACGACGAGTTCATCACTAGTGTGAGGACTAGCCAAAGGTACTCGGCTAGGACTAAATACGCACACCCACGGACGCTTCACAAGCAGGAAAGCTGGGTCACCACTGTGGTTCGCAAGGCCACCTCGAGCAGCGCCAACACTGATTCAATGGAGAATTCTTCCGAAGGCGCCACGAAAGGTTTGTGGATTTGTTCGGGACTCAGGCCTCCCAATACTAGTTCCTTACTAAGCCATTGTCTCTGTGATCCCAGGAAAGCGGGGATTTTTCCGCCGGGTATTCAAGAAACGGAGCGGCATTGAATGAATGACGCGAGCCATTCGCGGACGCCCTGGAGTCCGTGACCCCTTATTTCTAATTATCGAGCGAAATCTCCTTCGGTACCATAGACAAATTATGGTGGCCTCTACCCAAAATGTTACTATATTGAACTAGAAAAGAGTGCGAGCAACCTTTCTGGTTATTTTAGACTCTTTTGTCTCCTATATGCTTTGATTTGGTTTTGGATTGCTCCAAGTTTGGGATTTGCGAGCAACCAGACATATATATATATATTGCCGACCATTCTATCGGGATGCTCAAGGGAAGATAGAATAAAGCAAGCGTTGACTTTTTCTTGAAGAGCCGCGGTAGCAAAACCGCTGTCCGAGCTTTTGAAGTTGACGCCGCAGTTGTAGAACCCTACGCCGCTCTATGCGGCTCCGGTGATCCGACTTTGGAGAGACGCATGTGAACTTCGAAATCGACGATGAGAATCATCACCGTATTTGTATTCAGGTTTGGCTGTGTTCTCCGGCTTGGGATTCTGCATTGCCC